>CM050165.1:352953899-353553899 GCA_027410445.1 Discoglossus pictus
AATTGTGTCTTTCAATTCATTAATGTTTCGAAGTTTGTTCTTGTACACAGGATTTTTAAGGCCACCCCACAAAAAGAAATTGGGTGGCATAGGTCTGGTAATCAAGACGGCCACTCCTGTGGCCCACCTCGCCTTATCCATCTACCTTTACAATGCATGTCCAGTCATTCTTGGACACACAACACATAATGTGGTGCTGCACCGTCCTGCTGGAAGTAAACTCCAAATTAATGTTCAATTTGAGCCCAAAATTCTGTTTGTAGAACATGTAAGTAATTATTCTGATTGAGAGTACCCTCAATTCACAGGGCTTATGTATTTTCTATCAAATTTGGCATAGGATACAGGCTCATGAAAAAAGGATGTTACTTCTGCCTGATCCTGTAATTATTGTGAGTTTGAGTAATTTAGTAATTATTAATCTATCTATCTATCTATCTATCTATATATATACTAATAATGAGTATTGCAGTATATTGTGATACTGCAATACTCCTTATTAATCTAAACATATGGATTAATAATTATTAGTTTACTAGATTACTGGCTGCTTCACTCTTCAATCATTGTGAGTTGTACAAACAGACTTTAGATGGTAAATATTCAGGGAAGGTAAGTTAGATGGTATCATGTCCTTGCCTACAGTACTTGACCAGTATGTTTACCCATAAGGATGTATAGTTCTTTATACAGACATGCTGGTGCTGGGGTACACATGTTGTTGCTTAGTAATTCATTCGAGTCTGACTCTCAGTGACCCTATGGACTGCAGCATGGTAGGCACATCTTGTGTCTGACTGTGCCAATCCATAAGATTTTCATGACAAAGATACTGGAGTGGGCTACCAGTTCCCTTTTCAGTGGATCACAATTTGTCTGACCTCTCTGCTATGATCTGCCTATCTTGGGTGACCCTACATGGTATAGCTCACAGCTTAATTGAGGTACCAAGCCCGTTCACCACGGCAATGTAAAGATCCAGAAGGGTTATCAAAAAGAAGGGAAGTATTTTTCCAGTTGCGTAACACCAATGTGCATAGTAGAAAAAATAATTAAATTGGAAAACTTTACACTCTTAATAAGATCACCACAATTTAAAATGGAAACCTATTGGCAGATTAAAGATTAATTTATATAGCATCGGAAATATTATAATGAGTTCTGTATTAATTTGTCTAGGTATACAGCACATCTAGATTCAGAACTCTAATTCACATTCACCTTGTATGATAACAAAATCCAGATTATACATACAAATGCTCATAAAGGGAACCAACAAAAGCTCCTTACACAGTAACTAAAGAGATAATAATATGATCTTCAAAGGATCTTTCTATCTGGACGGCTCAACTAATTTGATGCCGCTAATGTTGATAAGGTTCCCTAAAGTAAAAAAAGCTTTACATTTGAATAATCCATACACTAAAATTTAAATAGACAAGTTATTGGCGGATGCTATAATTCAAAACACTTATATAAACAATGGGAACCATATAGGTCTTGTTCTTTAGAACCAAATAATGTTAAAAAAATGTGTCAGAACACAAGGGACTATTAGTTAGTTCTTCACGACATAAGCTTGCAACCATTAATTTGCTACAGGCTTTAACAACTAAGATCTGCTTGTTTAGCTGGATATTTTGTTGCCCATAAGGGAACCTCACAGAAACTATGAACCAACTAAACACTGATGTCTAAGTAGATATTGTCCCTTAACTAACCCACCAAAGCAGAGAGGGGGAGAAGAGAGAGAAAAGGTTGTAAAGAGATTTAAGTGAAGTGAGCCCGGGGCTGGAAAGACATAAGAGAAAGTGATAAAGTTCTGGAGAAGTAAAGGTGGGGGTGAGGGGGTGAGAAATGAGGAAAGAAGGAGAGATAAGAAGTAAATGTGTTATCAGAGATAAGGTGGTAAAAAAGAGGACACAATAACCATGAATGCAAATGTAAAAGAGGTAAAAATGAGGTTAATATGAAGACTGAACATAGCTGTAATGAGGTTTTAAACTAAAAAAAGGAGTGATGTGTGGGAGTGAGAGAAAGAAAGATGAGGGAAGGAGGTAATCTAATTCACTATGGGATTATAGGAGATAGATGTAAATAATTTAAGAATAGTGGTGGTGGGCAGAAAGATGATGGAAGGCAAAAATAGAATCAGAAAGGGGTAGAGGAAGTTTGGGTGGGCATTGAGGGATGGACATATGTATATTATATATTTATATACACATATACAGTATCTCACAAAAGTGAGTACACCCCTCACATTTTTGTAAATATTTTATTATATATGTTCATGTGTCAACACTGAAGAAATGACACTCTGCTACAATGTAAAGTAGTAAGTGTACAGCCTGTATAACAGTGTATATTTGCTGTCCTCTCAAAATAACTCAACACACAGCCATGAATGTCTAAACCGTTGGCAACAAAAGTGAGTACACCCCTAAGTGGAAATGTCCAAATTGGGCCAAAAGTGTCAATATTTTGTGTGGCCACCATTATTTTCCAGCACTGCCTCAACCCTCATGGGCATGGAGTTCACCAGAGCTGCAAAGGTTGCAACTGGAGTCCTCTTCCACACCTCCATGATGACATCACAGAGCTGGTGGATGTTAGAGACCTGCATGAATACTGCTGGCACTGGGGAGCTACAGTTCATTGAGGGAACCATGAATGCCAACATATACTGTGACATACTGAAGAAGAGCATGATCCCCTCCCTTCAGAGACTGTGCAGCAGGGCAGTATTCCAACATGATAACGACCCCAAACGCACCTCCAAGATGACCAATGCCTTGCTAAAGAAGCTGAAGGTAAAGGGGTTGGACTGGCCAAGCATGTCTCCAGACCTAAACCCTATTGAACATCTGTGGGGCATCCTCAAACGCAAGGTGGAGAAGTGCATGGTCTCTAACATTCACCAGCTCTGGGATGTCATCATGGAGGAGCGGAAGAGGACTCCAGTGGCAACCTGTGAAGCTCTGGTGAACTCCATGTCCATGAGGGTTAAGGCACGGCTGGAAAATAATGGTGGGCACACAAAATATTGACACTTTGAGCCCAATTTGGACATTTCCACTTAGGGGTGTACTCACTTTTGTTGCCAACGATTTAGACGTTAATGGCTGTGTGTTGAGTTATTTTGAGGGGACAGCAAATTTACCCTGTTATACAGGCAGCACACCTACTAGCTTACATTGTAGCAGAGTGTCATTTCTTCAGTGTTGTCACGTGAAAATATATAATAAAATATTTACAAAAATGTGAGGGGTGTACTCACTTTTGTGAGATACTGTATATATGTAAGATATATATATATATATATATATATATATATATATATATATATAAAAAAAGAGAGAGAGAGATTTTAGAATGGAGCTAACAGTTCAGTAAAATACTTCATTTAATTCTCTCTACAGGAATATATTACTAACATTACTATAAGCACAGGCTGTTCTAATCACTTGCAAAACCATCACTCTGGTACACAATGTTTGAGCTATGCTTTGTTAGTGCAGAGGTAGCTGCACTATGTTAGTGTGATACTGATAAAAAGCACTGATAAAATTCACTTTGAGCTCATGCACACACAGTTTGGATTAAAAAACATTCCAGTTGGTTGGCCACAAGTGCTTTGAGAGCGAGCCTAGTGATTGGACTTCGGTAATGCATGGTGTTGCGCTCCTACAGTTTTAGGGTTAGGCTTGGGGTTAGGGGGGTTAAAGTTGGATTTAGGGTTAGGGGATACAGGTTGGGGTTACAGTTAGGGTTAGGCTTGGGGTGAGGGAGTTTAGGTTTGGAGTTAGTGGTACGGTTAGATTTAGGGTTATTATATTAGTTCTGCTAAGTAGTAGCAGCACAGAATATTGCGGCAGCCTGGTGGCACGCTGTCAACAACCCTTCTGTGTCGGAACGGCGTTGTGGCTACCCAAGAGGAAATATCCCAAAAAACAAAACATTATGCAACACCTTTTCCAATTCATCAAGAAAAGCCAATTTCAAAAAGTTATTTGGGCCTCAAAAGATCTCATGTTTAGACATGAACAGTGGAAAAATTCGCCCTGATCTGAACTTCCATGATGTTTTTCTAGGTAGACTGGATCAGTCTTGTAAATGCTAGTTCAAGCACAAAACCAGGTTAGATTGAAAATAAAGTCAAGTTGTTTTGGGGGCTCATCTTCCCCAAATGTGGAAAAGCAACATACTCATGATGTCATCTCACTTAGGTAATGTAGCAAATAAATAATATTTTTCTCCAGGTGATAGAAAGCATAACCTGTGTCTCACAGCATTCTACTAAACTTTATATTCACTACTAGGAAATTGCCCGTCAAAAATGACAGGAGTAAAATTGTAAGGCTGGCAATGCTGTTTGCCACACAATGCGAGGCTATGGGCCCTCTGGGCACCTTTGGTGCTCATCGCGAGCTCTGCGCTGAGAGCCTTTGGCGCTCATTATGTGGCTTGCAATTAGAGCCTTTGGCGCTCATTGCAAGCCTCTCACCCTCTGTCCTTTATAGGCATTGCACTTGAGTGTTACTGTCTTGAGTTGTGTTACTGCCTTGGGTTAAGTGTTACTGCCTTGCGTTAAGTGTTACTGCTTAGGACTCTTTTTTATGTCCTACGGGCTAGTTTTACGTCCTTTGCCTCATTTTTGTTGTGTCAAGTTTTTTCTGCAGCCATCCCTTAGGAGATTTTTGATTGTGAAAAAATGGCAAATATGTCTCAAATTAACTTGCAACCTCACTCACAGGCTCCTTTGCTTTCCCACTGTGCTGTGTGTGAGTGTGTAAGTTAATTTGAGGCATATTTGTTGTTTTTTTCCAGGTTTTTACAGTTCAGTGATTCGGCCCTTATATGTCGTAAATTTTGCGAGGCCCACAGTCCCACATATGTGCCTCTAGTCCTAAGTCCTACAGGCCGTAACTTTGTGGCCCTCGCTAAGTCCCACGGGCCTTGCGATGAGCACGTGGGGGCCCATCGGGAGCCCTGCACCACCTTTGGAGCTCATTGCAGCCTAAGTCCTGCGTGTTTCAACTGCTCGCCTCATCACTAAGTCCTGCATGCTTCAACTGCTCGCCTCGCTTCGGCACTTATTGCAGCCTAAGTCCTGTGCCACTGCTTGCTGCTCATAGCGGCTCACCTCACTTCGGGAGACACCCAATTGCGGCCCTACGTGACCAACATTGTAACGGGACAGCCCGTAGGATGTAAAAAAAAGTCCAAAGCAGTAACACTTAAGGCAAGGCAGTAACACTTAACCCAAGGCAGTAACACAACTCAAGACGGTAACACTCAAGTGCAACGCCTATAAAGGACACAGGGTGAGAGGCTTGCGATAAGCGCCAAAGGCTCTCATTGAGAGCCACGTAATGAGTGCCAAAGGCACTCAGCGCGGGGCTCGTGATGGGCTCCAAAGTTGCTCAGAGGACACATATCCTCGCATTGTGTGGCAAACAGCATTGCCAGCCTTATAATTTTACTCCCGGCAATTTCCTAGTAGTGAATATACATTTTAGTAGAATGCTGTGAGACACAGGTTATGCTTTCTATCACCTGGAGAAAAATATCATTTATTTGCTACATTACCTAAGTGAGATGACATCATGAGTATGTTGCTTTTCCACATATGGGGAAAATGAGCCCTAAAAACGACTTGACTTTATTTTCAATCTGCCCTGGATTGGCGCTTGAACTAGCATTTACAAGACTGATCCAGTTTTTACAAGACTGATCCAGTCTACCTAGAAAAACATCATGGAAGTTCAGATCAGGGTGGATTTTCCCACTGTTCATCTCTAAACATGAGATCTTTTGAGTCCCAAATAACTTTTTGAAATGTCAGCTTTTTTTGATGAATTGGAGAATGTTTTGCAAAATGTTTTGTTTTTTGGGATATTTCCTGTTGGGTGGCCACAACGCCGTTCCGACACAGAAGGGTTGTTGACAGCGTGCCACCAGGTTGCCGCATTATTCTGTGCTGCTACTACTCAGCAGAACTAATATAATAACCCTAACTCTAACCCTACCCCTAACTCCAAACTTAAACTCCCTCACACTGACAACTATATATGTGATATCAGAATTAACAAAGTAGTTGGGACACATATCCAGTGCCAGACTTTCATCAATGAATTTAGTTACTAGAGTTTAAAGGCCTCTGTAGTATTATATTTAAAATATACTAATTGGAAGAATTACACTAGTAATTGGCAATGAACAAATTATAGAGCCTCTAATTTATACCCTTATACCGCTGTGGAATCTATCATTTTGGTTTCTGCAGATAAGCTTCCTGATAATGGGACAGTGGCAAGTAAAACTACCTATGATTTCAACAGGAATAATAGAAAGTATACACACTCACAGAAAACAAAAAATTAAATGCAATCTCACAGTTAAAGAAAATAATTACATTTAAAAGCTCTGAAATGTAAATTCTGTTTGTATTCTTTTATTTTCTAAAAACTTTTTGCCTACTATCAAGTTTTGATATACATACGGCCATATAGAAAAAAATGACTACATAAGTAATTTAAAGTATGAAATATTAATTAAGTAATATTTGGTTTCTCATCCAAGCACACAAATGACCTTTCTGTTAATCTTTTTTCTATAATACTTTTCTTGTTTTTTGCTCTGACCCTCTGACATGTACATTAATAATATTATCATATATTGTATAACATAATATTGTATTATTATAACATGCCTTTCCTAGTTTGTATCTTCCAGAAAAAAGGGAACAAAAAAACAAGATTTGAAATTGGAAGATTTAAAATATATATGTAATGTGAGGAAGCACTGCTTTAAAGAAAAAGTTGTAGATAAGTGGAACAACCAAGTGGAATTTAAGCTTCCCTGGGATAAGCATAAGGCTATTCTAATGCTTAATTAAAGGGCCATTTACCTCACTATAAGTGCTCTTCATGGTGTGAAGGAGCATAAGATTATATGTTAAAATAATCTATTGTTTTTTTAATTACACTAACAGCTAAAAATCTAAGGTCTTGGGTCTGTTTACAAACACACTCCTGACTATTCCCTGATTAACAACATCTGCCCACACCGAGAGGTGAAGGCTCCAAGAGCACAAAGATTTATGGTTCTTCACTGAACTTCAGGAATGCATCAGAACATGTTAACCCCTAACTGTACTCTTTAGCTGATTCCAGCAGTCCTTTATCTGAACAGATGAACTTTGGAAGAGTTGACTCCCTTTCTACTTATGTTCTCTGCATGGAGCTGTTGCCGTGAGTCGGTCTGGGGCACTGCCAGTGACTCATGTAAACAGATACTTCATTTAAAAAAAAAATCTTTAAAAAAGGCACCTATTTCAAAAATTCAAAAAGTAGTTCAACATGTTTTTAGGAGAACTGTACAATGGTGTGATCACACATTTTGATGAAGCAACCGGCCCTTTAAACCTAACTAGAATGAATAGAATGCATAGATGGGGATTTTGGATTTGTACATGCTGTCAAAATCATTTTTTTGTGTTTCTATAGAATCATGTAGAGCATTTAGTGTAGGAGATATGAAACCCACCCACATACTGTATATGTACTGTAGTTTATTGTAGTATTAATGTTTCTATTCTTCGGTGACTTATATTGCTCTAATTTTGCCCCACATATGATACAGTAGCACAGCTTGTTACTCTGTTAATTGCCCTTATGTTAATGAGCATCAGTCTACTGTCAAGTATAACCATGATTATAACATTACAGAAGAAAACAAGATGTTTTTGCAGTAAAAGTATTGGATAAGGATCCAAGATGTGGTTGGTCATTAGCAATAAAACACAAATATTTGCGTAGAAATGTTGCCTTCAGTGTATTACGCTCTACTTCCTATGACTCAAAATGTGTCCCTTGTTGCTGGCTGGTTCATGTCTGGGCTAAGAAGGCCATCTGTTAGAATGAGTTATCTAATCAAACACATATAATTGACAGCATGCAGTTCCAAATACTTTTTGTTCATGGAAATCTGTCTTGCCTGACTGGCTAATTTGGAATATCTATGTTCATATGTCATAATATTTAATCCCCATGTCACATAAAAAATATATGCAGTTTTATGTATATATGCACACTATTGACAATACGGTAACAATTATGCACCAAATGCTCATAACAATGATTTTCTGTAGCTATAAAATCTAGGAAAATGTTACCCTGTTTTTGGATGAACCTTGTGGTCTCTTCCTTCTAACCACGATTTCATGAGAAAAAATATGCAGGTTAAGGACGAGGTACGTTTCTGATAACGTCTTTAAACTGGATTTGCATGTAACTCGGATACCTGATGAATAATAATTATAATAATACCCCTGTACTATAATAATAAGTTACTGAAACTATTGTGCTCTTTCTTTTAATTTATACAAACAGATCATAAAAACAAACCCATACAAAAAGTCTTGGGAATCTGATCTTAAGTACGGGTCATCTGTAAGTCGGCTGGTCTGTAACCCGGAGACCATCTGTACTTACATTGAGCTCTATTCTATTAGAAGCAGCAAATGCCTTGAACTCACACATTTGGCTGTGGATTTTTTTTTTAATAAATGTTTTTTTAAATATTGACTCCAGCTTGGAAATTTCGAACGCAAAACTTGTAATCCCTGCCTCTTTATGTCTGATTTCAGGGACCGTGATCATATGATCTGGCAATATTTAAGCAATTCCATAATTTACTTCTTAGACACAGCCAATATTAAATGAGACCATCATCATGACGTCAGCAAAACATGGAAGTTTAGTCCATGTGGGTTTTATGATATGTATTAACCCCTTGAGTCTCGGGATCCACATTACTCAAATAACATTTAAAAATAATATTTTTTAATTGCATGTTTGTGGATTTGAGGTAGTTGTGCAATTAATTCTAATGTCTTTCCATGCCTTCCCACACTTTTAAAGTACAGTATTGTGTGTATAATTGCTGTTACAGTTTTGATAAGTGTGTGAAAAAGCCTTGCGAGTCTTATTTAGTACTCTTAGTATGTTTGACAGAAACGTGATACTTTTTTCAGTTGCGGATCAGACTTTATTTGTCAGCTAGAGTTACAAGTCTAGTAGAATATCGATTTTGTGTAACTTTAATCATTTAGAGCTCATAATATACGAGCTGGTCTAAAACCTATGGAGATGTAAGCACAAATTTGCGTCTTTGGCTGGCCCGCAGTGGTTGTGGGCGGGTAACTCGTAATTGGATTGCTTGTAGTTAATTTAATTTGTGGCAATATTAAGAGCAGTTTTAAGTATGTATACATTTATGATTTGGTCAATATCCCATTGTTTGTATCTGTAGAAAGCTTTGTTGTGTCTTTAAAATGAAAGAGAGGTTGAGATAGAATCTTGAACTCATTTAAACTTTTTGTATTTTTGCCTTTGTGCAAATGTTTTTACATGGTTTAAGGTAAATAAACATTTTTAGTATTGTGTACAGTTTTACTTTAATGGCAACAGACATGTTGTCTTAGCTTTAAATGGACTAGAAACCTGGAAGTAATGGGAGGAATACAATTTGTAGTAAGTTCTGTAGAACTCAATAGTGGAATAAGCCCCGGTTGGATAAGCATCCCTCTCAGGCTACAGGCCAGCCAGCAGTCCAAGATGGAATGCTCCAAGACACATGCAGAGTCAGCTAAATATAAGATTTTCTCTAGAGATGCTTTTATGCTCCTGGCTTACATAACTGCTAATGATGTTAGTGTTTTTAAATCCTTCCCAAGCTGATGCTTTCCAGATTACAGGGCCACTGTAGTTTGGGAAAAAAACACTATGTGGTAAGATTGTGCACTATTCTTTGTGTTAAAGTTTAGAGATCATTAAATCACATATTACATAGTTCTTTAATTCAGGCTGTAAGTTATATGAACAGGTCTCAAATCTACTGGCACTAATTCAATGTATAAAGTAATTCTAACGTTTCTTTGCCTTACTCAGAAAGATTTCACTCTTCAAATGAATACTGAAAGACATGTAACCAACACAATGCTATGGGATCTAACAAGACAAATGTCTGGTTTCTACGTTACATAATTTAATCTCCCAAATATATCTTATTAGTGTCAATAAATGCACAATAGTATCCTAACATGTTATGTTACCCCCACTTAATTCAATATAGACTTGCTATATTTTATGAAAAGAGCATGATAAATGAGGCACAGGGGAGAAATGTGTGGGCAATACATAAACTTGTAGGAGGAACTGAGGGGGGGGGGTGTAAATCCTATCATAACAAAAGGGTTAAGAAAGGAAGAGATATTAAGAGAGTTGATAACATATTTTTCTTAGTATATAGTGGGAAGGATTTACTAAGAATATGCACGTAAATCGACAATCTACCATGGTACAACACGCATTATCGTGTCTTATATCTACTTGCTATTTTCTAAATCACAAGTATTGTGATTAGGTCCAAGATGCAGCACAGTAATCAGCAAAAATGCCCAATCTAGCACATTTTGTATCCACCCTGTTTCCATGTATCACAAAAAAAGTACATGTATGTTTTAGGGATCAGGCATGCACAGTTTAACAGCTGTTTCCATTGGCACAATTTAATTAAAAAAAATAAAAATAATGCTATATGCACATAGGTTCCTTGTGTGCACCATCAAAGGAGCAATATTGGACTGTAAGGATGCAATGGTCATTAATGATGTATAATAATAAACCCGACAAAATTATAACATGCCCATGCATTTTCATAAATATCACATATTATTCACTTTTGTTTATAATGTATGTCTTGCAAACATGTCATGAAATGTAAAAAAAAAAGAATAAAGATTCATTTATATATGTATGGTGCCCATAACATCCTAGATCAAGTAAGCAGCAGAGCTGGAGTATATCATCTAGCTTGAGAGGAAGCTGGCCATATTCAGAGGAGAGTCTCTTTTTGTCCCTAATCAGCTTTCTCTGGTGGTATATTTTAACCCCCCAGCCCAAGTTGTGTATCCATTTGAAATTTTAATGTGTGCTAATTAAACAGTATATGCACTATGTGCGGTCTGCATCTTATTCTACTGTTTTCTACATTATTAAAAGAGCGAGATATATCTGACAAGGCGTAGCTACCAGATGAAATAACCACTCACACACATACATATCCAGAAAGCAGACACCCTAATGAATTAAATAATGTCATGTAATGCTTTACAAAATAGTTTAAGTATGAAGATTTACAAAAAAGGTCCTAACGGTTAAAATTTAATTTCAAAAAGCAAAATATCAATCCCATGTATAAAGAAGTGAGAATAATAACTAAGGTATGAATGCCACATTTATTTTCAGGTAACTTCACTACTATTCTATGCACAAGACATTGTTGAAGAATTAGAAATGGACCATAGATTCTCAATAACCGTGCAATATATATATTACTGTAGATACCATAAAGAATTAAAATTGACCTGGACAGTCTTGCAGCTCAAAACTATACAGTGAAAATTATCCACTCCCTTAGCCCTGCCTTTTACTTCCTTATCTTTGCCCTCTCAACTTGTCCCATCTTCTTTCCTCTTAAGTGTCTCCTTCTCTTCTTTGTGTCTCTATTCCCCTATGTGTATTATGTCTCTGTCTCCACATACCTCATATGTTTCCTACTACTCCTCCCCATGTCTCTTCCAATGTATGTTTGATTAATAGAAACAAAATGCTTCCCTAACCTCAGCTTCATAGCTATTTAGGAGAGGGAATTGCTTACGAAAACTTTTATATAATAATATTTCTATACTCTGTTGCACCTACAGTTGTTTTCATATTTTGTGCCCTGAGGGTATTCACTAGCAGATCAGTTGCCTTAACCCTTCATCTATATCCCATAAAAGCATTTACACCATTGACAGTGCCTTGGGGAGTAATAATTTGCAGTTCAGTGCTTTATCTCCTCTTGCACTAGTTAATTGTACCTTGAGGGTGATCATTGGCAGCCCAAACATTTCCCTTGATAGATATCCAAACTGCACCAGCACTCTCACTCCCTTAATATTCATTCCCTCGTCTACATACCCTCAATGCACTTACACTACTTCTTGTGTCTTAATCTTTGTCACTGCTATTACTCACTCTCTCATTGTGGCTGAATGAGTCTCACTCTATTAAATGTCTCTGGTCTTCAATGTCTCTATGTAATTGTCACCATCTTTCAATATGCATCTCTGTCTGTCCCTACTAAAATTTGCAAAATGGTTTAGTAAAATTGCTTATTCATAATTAAACGATTAAAGGAAAATTCAGCTACTAGGAATCTTTCTAAGAATGTTGAACATTATTTTTATACCATAATTAAAAATTTTTTGCATGTCTTTTGCAGATTTTGCATATAATGAGATGTATCATTTATTCATATGGAAATAGGGAAGTGAGAATTAGTTTGGCCATTTGTTTGCAGAGTTCTGAGTTTGTCATGGGATATTTATAATATGCTGATTCCAACCTGTCAGTTTTGATGGCCCCTGACTTGCTTTCTATCTCCTAAATTATGGACTCAAGGTTGGACATTTGGTGGAAGCACTTGGGTGGGCCTAGAGAGCACAAACGTTAATAATTATTACTAGCCTTGTATATTTAGTTTTTTACTATTCCGTGTTTCAATTAGTTTTTAGTATGTTTTTGTATTTTTGGTGCAGACACACTTAAGTTTACAGTTGTAATGCAGCAGTGCTTCCAACACTTTGCTTGCTTCATTACTATTATTTGATTTTCTATTAGACAATAGTGGTGATTCACTAAGGTGTTGCAGTGGGTCAAGATGGAGTGTAATGGGCTGGTATAAATCGCAAACATGCATCACAGACCTTCACAGTATTAAACAAGTTCAGTTTATTAGTATCCACAAATGCTATTACTAGCTACCATGACCCATCACGATCTGAGTGTGTTATGGCTATGTTAAGGATGTGTTGAGTGTAAAACACAAGGTGTAATTACCAACACAGCATGTCTTTCCTCTCCACTCTCGGTGATACAGCCTTCCATCACCACAATCTGACGTTTTGTAAAGCGCCAATTCCCATCATTATAACTAATTTTATTATTTATTATCTGCTGCTTGATTTGCAAAAAATAGAAATATCTTTATTACTAAATTATGTTTATGATTCCTATTTTAATAGAAGCAGGATGCAAGATTGAAACACAGGTTTCTATTAAAATACCATTATGTGTATAACAAATATAATGCATTGCTAAACATATTGATAACTCTTATCTTAGGGTGCATAACTCAAATTAAATGTTTTAAATGTGTGCCTTGCATTACTGAATTCCTCTTAACGCACAACAGCTATCTCTGTCAATGGAAAGCAAAAAGAGTGATTGGAGATTTACAGTCTTATTAAAATGCGATTTGGCCAATTGAATAGGGCTCTATATAAGCACAGAGCATATTTTTTACAGAAGTTTTTAGTTAGTGAACTTCTATCCAAAAGCAAGGTCTTCACTAACTAAAAACTTCTGTAAACAAAATATGCTTTGTGCTTATACAGAGCCTTTTTCAAATGGCCGAATCACAATTTGATAAGGCTTTATATCTGAATACCTTATTGTTAATAAATGGCATGAAGTTTTCTATTGCAATTAGCTGTGATAGGGGGTATTTACTAGGCATCTCAAGAGCATCTCACATTATTATCTGTTATCATAATGTGGAAAAACAGCCAATCTCAGCTCACCTCCGGTGAGAAAGTGCTTAGTAAATCCCCCCTTGGTCAGTTGTTCTGAGTGATTCTCCACTATTACCTCTCTCCTTTACCATGCAGACCCTCCTGGAGTAAAAAAGGCAAGTTCTAAAATGTTTAAGTACACATTTTCCAAGTGTCCTCATTAATATATGGGCAACCTATGTTTCAGAAGAACATCCCCTTAAATCTGCAAAAGTAGCTAAATTAACCTTTATCTTTAACTAAAATGAAAGCAGCCTTCATTTACTACATTTCCCCTTAATAACCATGGAGGAGCTCTTTTGTATCACCTAGAATTCAGCATTAATAAGATGATTTGTAGCTAAAAAACATTTCTCCAAAATATGTTACATTCTCAAGTACAATACAGTATATAAAAATGAATGTGCAAATTTCATATTTAGTTTATGAATGATTACATTTTTAGCACAATGTGGGCCTCATTTAATTAGGGGCTGTAACTCGATCACAAATTGCAGATTTGCTGTGATCGGGTTACGCCCTCTCGTTGCCCTACGTTTACGCTGCTATTCAATTGACTGAACACGCAAGTCAGCCCTCCTTCTCGCTGATCGGAAACCATGCTATCGGCCGTAACTCGTGTTTCAAGCCCGCAAACTCGTAGCACTATAAATGCAAAAATAAATTCAAAACATCACTGTAAAGCACTGCAAATTATGGTGTACATGATGGGTGACTCTAGGATTAAAAGCACAACATGCTCAAGCTTGCAATCACCACTTGCGGCCGCGTTTCTCAAAAATGTAGCAATAGAATGAGGCCCTGTGCTAATAAACTTTAAGAATAAAATCAGAGAACTCGTTAGTCCAGTCTGAATGTCGTAGTGTACATTATGCTCCACTCTGCTATATTGCACAGTCTTCTTCAGCTAATCACAATTAGCCTATTTGAAAAAGCTCTTTCTGCAGGTGGGCAAATGCAGCTGGGTTTAATTTAAAATAGGATGCTAGTTTAGAGCAGGATTTTTAATCCCCAGAAGAGACTACATGCAGTGGATAGGAAAGAATTCCATTATCTCTCACTAGAGCACTGCAAAATGCATATTATCTTTTCATAGTAAAGTACCATGATAGGAAAGTCTGTAAAGATCATTTTTACAAGAGAAGTTACAAATGGTATTTTCCTCGGAAAAAATGTACTTTCTGTATTTACTGATAATGCAATGATGTGTATTTGTAATCTATTTGGCAATGCTTTATTTGCATTGGCTATATAATTACTGAGTGCTACATAAGAGTGCTGAAAACAAAGTGAAAAAACTTTCTGATTTTAAAATTGATACTCATTTCATTATTATATAAAAGTCTTTATATCACTACTTAATTATTCCCCTGGGTGCCCTCCCTCACTGCAGCAGGACCTAGAGCGATCCTAACGGGCCTAGGTACTATTCCCCACAACTCAACAACCACTTAACCATAAATAGTAAATAATGACACAGAGACCCGGGTGGGAGTAAAGCTGTCCACAGCGTATTTATTAACATACTAACAAATCAACAAATCCTAGGAGGAGGAGCTCGGCCAGAGGTAGCGACCTCCCGTCCTGGGCCCACGCCTAGGGCACCAATCCCGTCCTTTACCACGCCCCTGAGGTAAGGGGCGAAAGGACCCCCTTCTTAACTTTCTGACCCAGGAGCCTCCCCCCCCGCCGCTGTGACAATAATTTACAACATAAAACATAGCAACAAAATTACCAAGTACAACTCCACAACTTTTCATTTTCTTTTTTTTGATTATATATATATATATATATATATATATATATATATATACACACACATGTATAAAAAATTTTTTTCTTAAACATAACACAATACATAATAAACAACCATACTTAAGGGATGAGTGGGTGGGTGCTCCCCGTGATGGCCGGCCGCGGAGTGAGGCTAAAATGGAGCTCCCGCGCTCTCCAACTGGAGCCCTGCCTCGTGGCCGGCACACGTGATGCGCTTCCCCCAATCCAGCAGCCCCAGGCTTTTCAGGTCAAGGGGCATGCCCAGTGAGCCCCAGGGAGCCTGGGGCCACCTACATGCCCTCCATGCCTTTTGTTTGAGTTTGCACAACTCTCAAACTCCCTGCAATTGCTCATACACTTTGCAACAAAAAATAGCTTTTTCATTGGTTATAAATCTCAAGATGAAAAAAACAACTGATGTGTATTATTGCAGTGAACAGAGTATATGATAAACTTCAATATTGCAAATGGGACTATGAGCCGGGTGGAGTAATTACATAATATTTCTGAATTTGCTATTTGACATCATAGGTCTGAATTTAGAAGAATGACATAAACATTTGTTTTAATATGAATATGTTTGTATGATTAGTTACATAGCTTTTTTTATGTTATGTTGTTCATATTGTTATTCTGGTTCTTTAATTAGAATATTTAGGTATGCCTATTTAATCACCATACCAGACAATAACAAACAGTGAAATCCTTCTATATGAATACTGAAAGCACTGTTCTTCTGTATTAATATTCAGAATATGACAAACAGAATGTAATAGCAATGCAATCATATAGATAACACATTGGATCAGGTTTGATCAAAGCCGGGTCACAGACATACTACCACTGCAATAATGTGCACTGACAGCTTTCTTGTTGGATGGAAGCTCTAGATACTTCATCATCTGTTCAGGTAACAGCAACAAGCTCAAAGTCTCAAGGAACACAATAGCTGCAATAATGTCATATTGCTTAGTCCAAACATGATTTTCTGCCTGTTCGTATTTGAATCAAAGCAACATATTTATACAGTATATTTACTGAGGGAAGAGTTTAAAAAAATTAACATAATTAAGGCAAACCATAATTTGCTTTCCTTTAAAAAGTAATTTACTGTTAAGAAGTGTGGATACATAAGACTGGTGCTCTCTTTTTAATGTTTGTGTATGATTCGTTCACTTAGCCACTTTACATTGAGAAAGTGCAATTGATCTAACAGATGCTTGACATAAATCTCAAGTGCATGGCCAGCTTAATGATCACACTGTAACCTATTGATATGTTGCTTGCTGAATTGCAAGCACAAATATTGAATTTAGTTCATGGATTATTCACTGTGAAAGACATCATTATAACCAATAGAATGAAAATAAATATAAGTGGTTTTCACAATGCACATAATTATAATCATTACGTATTTCCCCCACAATAAAATATAAGCAGAAGAAAGGCACTGTTGTTTGGATTGATCTTGAAGCTTATAAGAAGATATTTAAGCCAATCTTTTGTGCAAAGCTCAATTACCATAGTCCTTAGGAAATCGTCCATCCAACTGGTAGTTGGTAACTGTTGATTTCAGTTGCTGTTGTGCTTTCAGATGAGGTGGTGTTGCAACATGATGATGTGAGCATTGGTGTTACCAAAGATACATAGTAGTAGCAATCACTGTGGAAATAAATATCTTTATGCCTTTCACCCAGTATATGGCTTCTTCAGAAGAGAGTTCTAGGTATAGGAGTCTTCCTTATATATTCTGGTGTTGTTATCTTCTACTATTTAAATTAGTGTGAGAAATTACAATTATTTTCTATTTAATCCAAATTTGGAACATGATGCTGCAATCCTTCATTCAATCTGTTTTCAAATATATATATAAATATATAAATATAAATTATGTATATTATGGAAAATATGAAAAGCAACCTTATTATCTATATTTTTCTTTTGGTATATTAATATATATATAAAAAAAAATAAAGATTTTCCTAAAAATGTATATATTTCTGATTAGTATTGGAGCATGTGTATGGAGGGCCAGTGCAAAAAATAAATAAACTGATCCCCCCCCCCCCAGGAGGAGGCAGGTGCAATTTGTTTTGCACTTCCCAGTCCCATCACTTACTTTATGCTGAAGCCATTTCCTTTGTATGTTGGACTGATTAAATAAAAGTACAAAAATAACCTGGAATCTCTGCAGCATGTGTATATTCATTGATTGGAGTATGGATCTCCAAGGGTCGCTTTGCCACACTGGTGTCAGAAATGGGATTATTGGGGATTATTGGAGCTTGTACAGGAGCAACAGATGGAGGAAGAAAGAATGGCTGAGGTATTCAGGAAGGACCCGATGGAAAAGTCAGAAGAGATTGCTCCTTCGAATATTCAGCGAGAGATCCAGTGCAAGCAGAGTGAACTAGGTTTGCAACAAGCTAATGAAGAGAAACTGCGGCTAAAGAAAGCC
The DNA here is from genome assembly GCA_027410445.1 of Discoglossus pictus. NCBI lineage: Eukaryota > Metazoa > Chordata > Amphibia > Anura > Alytidae > Discoglossus > Discoglossus pictus. The sequence goes on from CM050165.1 coordinate 352,971,818, forward strand.
AAGAAAAATGAAAAGCCAGAAGCCTTGGAGGTGAAGCAAGAAGAAATGCTCAAAAAAGTTAAAGAGAAACAGTTAAAAGAGGAAGACATATATGGGTGAAAGCTGAGGATGCAGAAATCACTAGTTTTTTCAGAAACAGAAAATTGAAAAGGCTACCAAGGTTGGTACTAGCCTATGTGTTGAGCGTAAGCTGGAGGCATTCCAGCAAAACCAAACTTCTGATAGATCGTTCCTGGCGTAGATAAAGAGTCTCTGACCCTGCCGGATTCGAAGAACTGTGATACCAAAGATGCCTGCTGTGATCAATAAGACAGACAAGGTGCAGATCCAAGAGCTAGAAGCAGCCATAAGAGAGGTCATGCTTGTGGAGCCTATGAAGAAAAATATACCAGAACAGAAACAGGTTGGCTGTATAAAGATGATAACGTTTTGTGAGAATTATCAGCCAGTCTCTTTGAGCACCTGGAACAGAGCCCCTGGAAAGAGCTATGTTATCACTCCTCAAAACCATGGGCACACGTTTGCAGGACTGTGAAATTAATTAGGAGGAGAAGGAGAAGAGAGGTTAGCGCTTGGAACTTTTCATAAGCTGCAGATTGGCTCTTACAGACACAGGTTGCAGATTGGCTCTTACAGGCAAAAATGCAGATTGGCACTTACAGGCACAGGCTAAAGATTGGCACCTACAGACAGAGGCTGCAGATTGTCTCTTACAGGCAAAGGCTGCATATTGGTGCTTACAGACACAGGCTGCAGATTGGCTCTTACAGACACAGGAGGCACATTGGCTCTTACAGGCACAGGATGCAGATTGACACTTACAGGCTGCAAATTGATTCTTACAGCAATATGTTTCGGATTGGCTCTTACAGACACAGGCTGCACTTTGGCTCTTACAGACACAGTCTGCAGATTGGCTCTTACAGGCATAGGACGCAGATTAACACTTACAGGCAACAGGGTAAAGATTGGCACCTACAGACACAGGCTGCTCATTGGCTCTTACATACACAGGCTGCAGATTGGCTCTTACAGATACAGGCTGCTCATTGGCTAATACAGGCACAGGATGCAGATTGTCTCTTTCAGTCACAAGCTGCAGATTGGCTCTTACAGACACAGGCTGCAGATTGGCTCTTACAGGTACAGGATGCAGATTGGCACTTACAGACTCATGCTGAAGATTGGCACCTACAGACACAAGATGCACATTGGCTCTTACAGGCAAATGATGCAGATTGATGCTTACAGGCTGCAGATTGGTTCTTATAGACATAGGTTGCAGATTGGCTCTTACAGACACAGGCTGCACTTTGGCTCTTACAGGCACATAGGCACTTACAGACATATGTTGCACATTGTCTCATACAGGCACAGAATACACGTTGGCACTTACAGTCACAGGCTGCACATTGGCTCATACAGGCACATGATGCAGATTGACACTTACAGGCTGCAGATTGGTTCTTACAGACATAGGTTGCAGATTGGCTCTAATAGACACAGGCTGCACTTTGGCTCTTGCAGGCACATTGGCACTTACAGACATATGCTGCACATTGTCTCATACAGGCACAGGATACACGTTGGCACTTACAGTCACAGGCTGCCCATTGGCTCATACAGGCACATGATGCAGATTGACACTTACAGGCTGCAGATTGGTTCTTACAGACACAGGCTGCACTTTGGCTCTTACAGGCACATAGGCACTTACAGACATATGCTGCACATTGTCTCATACAGGCACAGAATACACGTTGGCACTTACAGTCACAGGCTGCACATTGGCTCATACAGGCACATGATGCAGATTGACACTTACAGGCTGCAGATTGGTTCTTATAGACATAGGTTGCAGATTGGCTCTTACAGACACAGGCTGCACTTTGGCTCTTACAGGCACATAGGCACTTACAGACATATGTTGCACATTGTCTCATACAGGCACAGAATACACGTTGGCACTTACAGTCACAGGCTGCACATTGGCTCATACAGGCACATGATGCAGATTGACACTTACAGGCTGCAGATTGGTTCTTACAGACATAGGTTGCAGATTGGCTCTAATAGACACAGGCTGCACTTTGGCTCTTGCAGGCACATTGGCACTTACAGACATATGCTGCACATTGTCTCATACAGGCACAGGATACACGTTGGCACTTACAGTCACAGGCTGCCCATTGGCTCATACAGGCACATGATGCAGATTGACACTTACAGGCTGCAGATTGGTTCTTACAGACACAGGCTGCACTTTGGCTCTTACAGGCACATAGGCACTTACAGACATATGCTGCACATTGTCTCATACAGGCACAGAATACACGTTGGCACTTACAGTCACAGGCTGCACATTGGCTCATACAGGCACATGATGCAGATTGACACTTACAGGCTGCAGATTGGTTCTTACAGACATAGGTTGCAGATTGGCTCTAATAGACACAGGCTGCACTTTGGCTCTTGCAGGCACATTGGCACTTACAGACATAGGCTGCACATTGGCTCATACAGGCACAGGATGAAGATTGGGGGAGCCAAGGATGGCCACAGGGAGCTGCAGGGACGCCGCAGAAGGCTGAGGGCAGGCTGAGAGGGAAACTTAAAATGGATTTCTCTACAGAATAGCTGAACAGGTGTATATAGATTTACACTACCAAACCTGAAACAAAGCTTGTCAGCAGAAGATTGGCCATTGAACAACTGAATAGAAAAAAATGGAACTAAACCTTGTAACAAAAGTGCATGTAAGTTATGTCAGCACATTTTTTGATGATGGCAAATCCACACATAATAACAAGACCTATAACATCAAAGGATCATATACATTCACATCCTCCAATGTGGTTTATATAACAGGCTGTTACATTGGAGAAACCAGCCAAAACTGCACTTAAGAATGAATTTACACAGACATTCAATAAAAAAGCACAATTACAAAAATTATTGTACCCCAGTGGAACACCATTTGACGATACTTGATCTAGATAAATTATGAGTATTGCAGTACAGTATATAGCGATACCTTTTATATTGTACAAATGTCTTGTTTATAGTGATAGCTTTTGACAGATTTGACTTCTCTTTATCAAGTCTGAAGCAATACTGACGAAAACAGTGATACAGTGGAGATAGCATCTAACGCCATGGGGTAAAAACATATAGGGGGAATCAACACAACATAGTATAGGAAACATATATACACATACTATATACACTTATAGATAAATATATACATGAAACATTTTTTTCTCTCCTGCATGTTTTTGAAATTCCCTCTGAATATTTTGATTTTCAGGTTTTGGTGGAGTGATCATTCTATGTAAAATGGTGTACAATAACTACTTTTTTAATAATATGTCTATGCATAATGATCCTTAGGTGCTGTTTTTGGCTGGATTCCCCATATCTTACATTGTATTATATATACCATATTAGATGATGCACATGATGTCATCATTACAAATGTGCTGACATAATTTAAAGATACCTTGTTATAAGGTTTAATTAAACATTGTTCTGTTCATTTGTTCAATCTTCTGCAGACAAGTTTTGTTTCAAGGTTTGGTGGTTTCAAGGTTTGGTGGTTGTTTAAATGCAAGGATGAGAGGGTTGGGGAATATATGTTTTAATTGTGCTCTTCAGTTAGTAATATCTTCTGTAAAGTTGGATGGTATGTGGTCACTAGAGGTATACATGTTTCTTTAATTTTGCAGTGGCAGTGGTCATTTCCTGTAACCCTTTTGTCTGAAATATTCAGACAGTGTTTTTAAGTCCCAAGTGTTAGAGCATATGTAGGGGTACCTAATTGCTTGGCTATAGATGATCTCTTAGTTAGTATGAGATGGATTGAAACTGGAACTGTGTAGGTAGCTGCATCCATCTGTGGGTTTCCTACATACAGATGAGTGTGTGCCATTGGTGATGGGTATGGTAGTATCCAGAAAGTTCAACTGTTTTTATAGAAAAATCCATTTAACGTTTTACAGATGGGTGGAAAGTATTGAATGAATTCTGAAAGTCTCAAGTTTTTTTCTCCTTCTGGCCAGATGATGAACAGATCATCTATGCAGCGGTAGTATCTGTAAGGTTTGTGAATGGATATAGATAAGAACGTTTCTTCCAGATTGTCCATAAATAGATTGGTGTATTGTAGAGCCATTTCGGTACCCATGGCAGTTCCCATCATCTGTAGGTAGGTTATCTTTGTTAAAAGTAAAATCATTGTGGGTCAGGATTGTCACGGCCTGCATCTTCAATGGGGCTTGATAAGAACCTGATACAAACCTACCCCAGCAGGACCGTGTAGTTCTTGTTACCTGTGGCACAAAAGATGACTTCAGGATAGGAACAACATTCAAAAATATGTATAGAGGATGATGCAGGCAGGATACTAGTGGTTTCAGAACAGGATTATTCCACACTTAGGATACAGGCACACATTAAATAGCCCCAAACATTGTTTATGGGAAAACTATAAGTGACTTTTATTAATTCAAATCCCACATATTTATATCCTGTCTCTAGTTATGAGTAGCCAATGCCAACAATGTGCATTCTTGATTAGCCAATCAAGAAATGCCTATGTTTGAGGTGGAACATTTAGTAACCACCAATCAGACCAAGGTGCATTTTCAGTTGCCTTGGGAACACATGTGCACATGTCCAACAGAACATCCCAGGTGCACAGCACCACCTGCTCTGCAACAGTCAGCTTTACAGGTCCTTTAACCCCTTCTGGAATAACCACATACATAATACAGAGTAACTATATAAACAGTACATATATATCTTTACAGTAACAGTGCTCAGTAACTTCAACACCAATATGTCTGGCCCAATCCAACATCAACGTATTCATACTTAGATACATTGATCTTTGGTCATGACAAGGATATATTCTATTAATTTAGAAATAGCATCCGGGTAATATTTATAGTTCTGAGTGTTTATTGAAAGAAACTTAAGGTATGTCCCAGTGCCATCTTTGTTTGGGATGTTGCTACAAAGAGACTCTACATCCATAGTGACATGTAATGTGTTAGCAGATACATCTTTAATTACACTGAGTTTGTTGAGAACGTCAGTGGTGTCTTATATATAAGCAACTGGTTTTAATAACAAGCCAGATATCTGTTCAGTAGGTGTGTCTATACCTGTAACAATTGGTCTGATTGGGTTGCCTGGTTGGTGGATCTTTGTCAGCATGTAGATAATTCCTGTTGTAGGATGGGTGGTTATAAGTTTCTCCAATTTTTGCTTCACATTTTTAGGTAAGTTTGGATGAGTTTCCTAAGATGAATGATATATTCTGCATGAGCTTTTAAAAAATACAAATAAAAAATTCAGCACCAAATACAAGAGAGAGTAAATAATCTACACCAGAAAGAGCTGCCATAAAGAGTTTAAAAAGGCAACTCCAACATCACCATCAAGCCGGCAGATAAAGGTGGTGGCTTTGTTGTTATAAGCAGGACTGCAAACAGGCAACTGTCAGACAACACCTACTACAGAAAAGTGAACAAGAATCCTACAGAAGAATATACCATCCAATTATTAACATGGACTTGTTATTCTGCCGTAATCGTTCGCAAGTTATTTTACTGAAGCCCTCCATTCACTAGTTCTGCCACTGTATCAAACCGTACCAAACTAGTCATTAGAGAGCCCTTTATAATAGAACTAATGTGGCCCTTTAAGGCCATTGGCCCTGTATTTTGTGTAATTTTTTCAGAATCTAGGTGAAGGAATGATACTTTTGATATTTTATTTGCAAAGGCTGGTATCATAAAATTAATACCACAGTAAATATAATTAATTGTGTTTTCACTTTGATTGACAAGTAAAACATGGTATATAATTTAACAGTGAAAATACCTATTTTTGAATATATTGCATTGTGGTGAAGGAGTCATAAAAGCCTTAGCACACATAAACACCCTATTAAATTCCCCCAACATTAAAACCCGTAGCCCGTAACGGAGCCCCAGCTAGACTTATAGCTATTAAATTGGCCTCTACCTGCAAACAATCTGCGGGTTACAGGCAGAAAAACCCTACAAGCTGTCGAAATCGGAACTCCGTTGCCGCAAAGCCGTAAATGTTAAGTTCGCAAATCACTATTAAGTTACTACGAATCCACTGGCGTTCAAATACGTAAACCGCAAATGAAACTAAAAAGCCTATTGGTACTAGAGAGGATCCGCAGGCGAGTTAAAGTCCTATCTCTAGTATTGTAAATGCAAATATCAACACACTGCTGTATTTTAAATTAAAGGGAAAGTGATGTTAGGTATTAAAATTAATAGCGCAATATTCTCAAACTCGCAAATCTGGAATATAAAATACTTTTTTTTTTTATATATAGTTTCCATGTTATATCGATCCCGGCAATCAATGTGTTAATACATATAATGGAACGCGCATGGACTAGAATATCATATTTTCTGATTTAATAATATTGCATTATTTCTGGAATGCAGGTCCGATCGTAACTTGTAATCCAAACCCGTAAGGGATTGAAATCTAACCTCCATTTTTCAGTGACGTAATGATGACAATCTCTTTTATTATTGGCTTCGTCTAAACCCGTAACTACAGGTTTGACTAATTGATCATGTTCACGGCCGCACATGCAACGTGCGCAAAAATGGTTTACGGGTTTGAATGTCGGCCACAAATTTCAAGCCTGCAGGCATTGCGGGTGTACCGGTGCTGCTACGGGCTTGGACTTTACTATGGCCCTGCAAACTACTTTTAAGCTAACCTAGACCCATCTATATTTGTTTTAGACACTGCATAAAAAGGAAGCATTTAAAGTTATTTAATACTGTTCCCAACTATAATACAATATAAAGTATGTGTAGGTGTAAGTGAAGGAACATGTAAATAATTTGTTTCATTTCACTTTTCAAATAAAGGTTGCAGAGCACAAAAACATATTCACTGAGATCTACAGACTGAAGTACCGGTATGTTTTCTGCATTTCCTGTTTCAATGAAGCTTAAACAGGTTTTAATTCCTGTTGTTTTCTAGCAATAAACAACTTTGCAATATTTAAAATATGGTCTTTTTTTAATGCTTGAAGAAAGCAGTTGTGGGCCGTGTGTATTTTCATTTAATTATTAGTGAAATAAATGAACAAACTTGTATAAAATGTAATATGTGCCATTAGATGACCTCTGTTACTTTTGCTGTTTACCTTCTCTGCCTAAACTTCTTTAATTTCCTATCTGAAGTTCGGTATTACCTGCAGCACTAGGAAACATTGCCTAAAAGTTAAAACTTACACAAAGTTAGTTTAGGTTCAACATGCTGTGTACTATTTTGTATCCTATCTATAAATGACAAAAGAGTGGCAAGTACAACTTAACCAAAATATCTGAAAGCAACACCCAACACTAAATCTAACACCTAGAGAATAAAGTATAGGAAAGTTCATAAAAAGAATGCATTTGAATACTTGTTTGCCATTTTTAATAAACAACCTTATTTACAGTGGATATAAAAAGTCTACACATCCCTGTTAAAATGTCAAGTTTCTGTGCTGTAAAAAAATGAGACAAAGATAAATCATTTCAGAACTTTTTCCACCATTAATGTGACCTGTAAACCGTACAACTCAATTGAAAAACAAACTGAAATCTTTTAGGTAGAGGGAAGAAAATTTTTAAAAATAAAATAATATGGTTGCATAAGTATGAACACCCTTAAACTAATACTTTGTTGAAGCACCTTTTGATTTTATTACAGCACTCAGTCTTTTTGGGTATGAGTCTATCATCATGGCACATTTTGACTTGGCAAGATTTGCCCACTCTTCTTTGCAAAAACACTCCAAATCTGTCAGATTGCGAGGGCATCTCCTGTGCACAGCCCTTTTCAAATCACCCCACAGATTTTCAATAGGATTCAGGTCTGGGCTCTGGCTGGGCCATTCCAAAACTTTAATCTTCTTCTGGTGAAGCCATTCCTTTGTTGATTTGGATGTATGCTTTGGGTCGTTGTCATGCTGAAAGATGAAGTTCCTCTTCATGTTCAGCTTTCTAGCAGAAGCCTGAAGGTTTTGTGCCAATATTGACTGGTATTTGGAACTGTTCATAATTCCCTCTATCTTAACTAAGGCCCCAGTTCCAGCTGAAGAAAAACAGCCCCAAAGCATGATGCTCCCCCCCCCCCATGCTTCACTGTGGGTATGGTGTTCTTTTGGTGATGTGCAGTGTTGTTTTTTGCGCCAAACATATCTTTTGGAATTATGGCCAAAAAGTTCAACCTTGGTTTCATCAGACCATACCACCTTTTCCCACATGCTTTTGGGAGACTTCAGATGTGTTTTAGCAAAATGTAGCCTGGCTTCGGTGTTTTTCTTCGCAAGAAAAGGCTTTTGTCTTGCCACACTACCCCATAGCCCAGACATATGAAGAATATGATAGATTGTTGTCACATGTACCACACAGCCAGTACTTGCCAGATATTCCTGCAGCTCCTTTAATGTTGCTGTAGGCCTCTTGGTAGCCTCCCAGACCAGTTTTCTTCTCGTCTTTTCATCAATTTTGGAGGGAGCTCCAGTTCTTGGTAATGTCACTGTTGTGCCATATTTTCTCCACTTGATGATGACTGTCTTCACTGTGTTCCATGGTATATCTAATGCCTTGGAAATTCTTTTGTACCCTTCTCCTGACTGATACCTTTTAACAATGAGATCCCTCTGATGCTTTGGAAGCTCTCTGTGGACCATGGCTTTTGCTGTGGGATGCGACAAAGAAAATTTCAGGAAAGACCAACTAGAGCAGCTGAACTTTATTTGGGGTTAATCAGAGGCACTTTAAATGATGGCAGGTATATGCTGACTCCTATTTAACAAGATTTGGAATGTGATTGCATAATTCTGAACACAGCTACATCCCAGTTATAAGAGGGTGTGCAGACTTATGCAACCACATTATTTGTCTTTTTTTTTCTTCCCTCCACCTAAAGGATTTCAGTTGGTTTTTCAATTGAGTTGTACAGTTTATAGGTCACATTAAAGGTGGAAAAAGTTCTGAAATTATTTATCTTTGTCTCATTTTTTTACAGCATAGAAACCTTACATTTTAACAGGGGGGTGTAGACTTTTTATATCCACTGTATAGCAAACAGATTGTGAGACATAATGGAATGGATAATAAAGATGCACCACATGACACACCAGGCAGGTGCCCCAGTTACTGAATCTCACCTTGGTAACTATCTTTTGATATAATAAGCACCAAGGACTCTCCCAACATGATTGTAAACATTAATACGCACTTGGGTAATAATAATATTATGTTGTTATTGCTCAATCCTTCAGTCGTGTCTGACAATATGGTTTGCAGCACCCAGACACATCTATCAGTGTTACTGGTTTTGTTTATCCATATGGTTTTCTTAGCAAAGATACTGGAGTGGGTTGCCAGTTCCTCCTCCAGTGGACTGCAATTTGTCTGACCTCTCTGCTATGACATGCCCATCTTAGTTGACCCTACATGGTACACAATCCGCTTCCCCACAACAAGGTAGCGATCCAGAAGGTGAATATCATAATTATACAAAAATAAGTCCATTCATGCAGTCATGCCTTCACTTCTGTTCATGCAGTCATTATTTCTCTTTCTTCCATACATTCATTCCTTCCCTTCCATCCATGCAGTCATTCCTTCTTTTACACCTACACAGCCAATCCTACCCTTACACCCATGCAGTCACTCCTCCCTGTTCCATTCATGCAGTCATTATTTTCCTTCCTTCCTTGCAGGCATTCCTTCCCTTCCATCCACACAGTCATTCTTTCCTTTACACCCACATAGTCATTCCTTCTCTTCCATCCACACAGTCATTCCTTCCTTTACACCCACATAGTCATTCCTTCCCTTCCATCCATTAAGTCATTCCTCCGCTTGCACTTATGCAGATATTCCTTCTCTTCCACCCATGCAGTCATTCTTTCCCTTCCATGCATTCATTTCATGCATTAATTCCTTCCCTTCCATGCATTAATTCCTTCCCTTACACCCATGCAGTCATTCCTTCCCTTATACCCATGCAGTCTTTCCTTCCCTTCCATCCATGCAGTCATTCCTCTGCTTGCACCTATGCAGATATTCCTTCTCTTCCACCCATGCAGTCATTCCTTCCCTTCCATGCAGTCATTCCTTCCCTTACACCCACAGTCATTTTTCCTCTTAAACCAATGCAGTCATTCTTTCCCTTCCATCCATGCAGTCATTTTTTGCCTTCCTTCCTTCCCTTCCTTCCATGCAATCATTCCTCCCCTTACACCCATGCAGTCATTCCTTCCCTACCATTTATGTAGTAATTCCTTTGTCTTACTTATAAGTCTGCATGTACTTGAGGAAAGCGTGGTGCAGAAATATCAATAATGCAGATTATTCTTCAGACTAGAGTAACAAAGGAATTCAGCTGAGCAAAAAACCCAGTCTAATAAAGAATTCAGTGCAGCATAATGCAGTAACTATATATATATATATATATATATATATTCATATGGATAAATAGTATTTGAGAGTTAGTGCAAAAGCATTTCAGTATTTATACATGTATGTGTACTAAACAGATGTGCACCTACAGATGTGTGCAAATGTCTAATTATAAATGCTGCGTATATACTTTTCTAATTTATGTAACTTTTTAAAAAGGTGTATTGATTTACTGTATAGATATATGTCGGTACATGTGCAATATGTAGATACATGTACAATATGTATGCTATACATGACAAATAGTACAATATTATATTGTTTGTGCAGACACATTTTATGTATAATTTCAACAAAGCAGAATATACAAATCAGATAATATAATTTCAGCAAATATATTCTGTGGCAACACACAATGCACACAAGTGAATATGTTGGTGAACAAGTCAAAAGACCCCAGTAAAATGTTTAATTGTCTTACTGTTGACAAAGTACCAATCTACCTAATGTTATTGGATTCTCCGATGTCCTTAATCAACCTGCATCTGGAATGACTTTAAAAGGTGATGTACGGTGTTATTATAGGATTACCATGTGCTGAGAGGTATCCCAATCTACAGCCCACCTACCCTATTCAATATATTATTTTAATTTGAATGTTTCAGAGATGTAAATGGATTGTCTTCTGAAGCAGTCTTAAAATGAGACATTCTGGCTGCTTTCCAAGCCTTTAATCATATTTCTAATGGAAATGTCATAGCTGCAGTAGAGACACAGACCACATGACCTCATGCCTAAAAGCTACTTCTTTCCCAGCCATGCATTATAGTATTTTATGTTGAGAGCAGTGAATATGAGAGAGATTATCACAATCATTCCCGAGCATAGACAATTGTGGATGAAACACACTAGGAATCTCCACATCCTGGCTTTCAGTAGAGATGTGCGGATATGCCCTCGCCCAATCAGGCAGAAAGATTTTCGTCTCAGATAGAGATTAAAAGGGAAGTATATTTTCCCTTGATGCCATTAAGATCAGCTCATATTTGCTGCCCTCATTACAATATTGCTGAGTTTGGAGTGCCACTGCATTGTGCTCCATTATAAGTATGACTCATTTTATAGTATTAAACCTCTATAATTACACCCTGATACAGGCAAATTAAGCCATGTGATTCTGTGAAATCAAATTTGTAATTTCACAACAAACTCAGGATTTAAATTGGACTTTCAGACTGCTGCGGAAAACATGTCAAATAGCCATTGGGTTCTCATATCTACATTGTGTTTAGGAACATGATAAAGACAACCACTTTTTACAAAGTAAAAGAAAAACATGCAACATATTGGAAAAGCACACTTGAAATTAAGCAACATATTTGTAGAATATAAAGCAAAATAATATAGCCTGTATTTTTTATCCTTTATGTGCAGTTATGCTACAGTAGGATCTATCATTTATAGTGGATATAAAAAGTCTACACACCCCTGTTAAAATGTCAGGTTTCTGTGCTGTGAGACAAAGATAAATCATTTCAGAACTTTTTCCACCTTTAATGTGACCTATAAACTGTACAACTCAATTGAAAAACAAACTGAAATCTTTTAGGTGGAGGGAAGAAAAAAAAAAGAAAAATATTGTGGTTGCATAAGTCTGCACACCCTCTTATAACTGTGGATGCAGCTGTGTTCAGAACTAAGCAATCACATTACACCCGCCATCATTTAAAGTGTCTCTGATTAACCACAAATAAAGTTCAGCTGCTCTAGTTGGTCTTTCTTGAAATTTTCTTAGTCGCATCCCACAGCAAAAGCCATGGTCTACAGAGAGCTTCCAAAGCATCAGAGGGATCTCATTGTTAAAAGGTATCAGTCAGGAGAAGGGTACAAAAGAATTTCCAAGGCATTAGATATACCATGGAACACAGTGAAGACAGTCATCATGAAGTGGAGAAAATATGGCACAACAGTGACATTACCAAGAACTGGAGCTCCCTCCAAAATTGATGAAAAGACGAGAAGAAAACTGGTCTGGGAGGCTACCAAGAGGCCTACAGCAACATTAAAGGAGCTGCAGGAATATCTGGCAAGTACTGGCTGTGTGGTACATGTGACAACAATCTCTCGTATTCTTCATATGTCGGGGCTATGGGGTAGTGTGGCAAGATGAAAGCCTTTTCTTACGAAGAAAAACACAGAAGCAAGGCTACATTTTGCTAAAACACATCTGAAGTCTCCCAAAAGCATGTGGGAAAAGGTGTTATGGTCTGATGAAACCAAGGTTGAAGGTTTTGGCCATAAATCCAAAAGATACGTTTGGCACAAAAACAACACTGCACATCCCAAAGAGAACACCATACCCACAGTGAAGCATGGTGGTGGCAGCATCATGCTTTGGGGCTGTTTGTCTTCAGCTGGAACTGGGGGCTTAGATAAGATAGATGGAATTATGAACAGCTCCAAATACCAGTCAATATTGGCACAAAACCTTCAGGCTTCTGCTAGAAAGCTGAACATGAAGAGGAACTTCATCTTTCAGCATGACGACCCAAAGCATACATTAAAATCAACAAAGGAATGGCTTCACCAGAAGAAGATTAAAGTTTTGGAATGGCCCAGCCAGAGCCCAGACCTGAATCCGATTGAAAATCTGTGGGGTGATCTGAAGAGGGCTGTGCACAGGAGATGCCCTCCGAATCTGACAGATTTGGAGTGTTTTTGCAAAGAAGAGTGGGCAAATCTTGCCAAGTCAAAATGTGCCATGCTAATAGACTCATACCCAAAAAGACTGAGTGCTGTAATAAAATCAAAAGGTGCTTCAACAAAGTATTAGTTTAAGGGTGTGCATACTTATGCAATCATATTATTTTATTTTTATATTTTTTCTTCCCTCTACCTAAAAGATTTCAGTTTGTTTTTCAATTGAGTTGTACAGTTTATAGGTCACATTAAAGGTGTAAAAAGTTCTGAAATGATTTATCTTTATCTAATTTTTCTACAGCACAGAAACCTGACATTTTAACAGGGGTGTGTAGACTTTTTATATCCACTGTAGGTCTCTGCTGTCCAATTTCTTGAGGTGTATGAAGATCCCAAATAAAGCTACTGACAAGCCCTGCCTTTTGGACACAGGAACTCCCCACTAAATAGTCGATCTTCGTTGAAGGAATAGGCTGCTTGGTATTGGGCTAACGGATCAAGAACATGTACATGTACCTTAACTTAGGAAAATAATAAAGCCCTCCTGTTAAATTAAAAACACACCATTCTCTATGCGTTCCAAGTAACAACAACAACTTTATTTTTTACACCAAACTCTATCTCAATTTTTTTTCATGTCGGTGGGAGGACCTAATCCAAAAATCCCCTCCCTGATCAGGATCATCCAGTAAGGGATCAGCATCTGGGGGTTATGGACAGACTTGGGTGATTAGAGCCAATCAGGAGTGGATGGATATGGGGGCTTGGCTTTGGGGGGTGGACCACTGGGCTGCACCCGCAGAGGATCAGAGTGGCAGTGACATCTTGTGGACAAGAATTGGAATTACGTGTCCTTTTCTACTACTATCTTTTAAAACATGACAGTATATTAGTTAAGGGCAAACTGGTCTTCACAAACACTCCCCCCCTTGCGACTCAGCAAAGAGGGGTTAATATTTCTGGATTGCCCCTGATTCGCTGGCTGATCACCGGCCCTCTTGTCGGGACAGCCAATCGGCATTCTGGTTGGCACTTCCCCGTCTGTGTTTAATTACAAAGGCCAGTTCCTGGAGCGCAAGACTCCACTGCAGCAGCCTCCCAATGTCTCTAGCTACTCTGTGAAGTCAGCACAGCGGGTTGTGGTCTGTGATCACCATAAAAGGATGGCCATATAAATAGGGTTGGAGCTTTTTGAGGGCCCACACTACCGCCAAGCACTCTTTCTCAATGGCTGCGTATGCTACTTCCCGGTCAACCAATCTACGGCTCAGGTAAGCAACAGGATTCTCCTCCCCTTGCTGACTGACCTGGCTGAGGACAGCACCCAATCCGTAGGTTGAGGCGTCCGTGTGAACCAAAAAGGGTCAGGTGTAATCCGGTGTAGCGAGTACTGGTGCTCGCACCAAGGCATCCTGCAGCTGGCGAAAAGCTGTTTCACATCCTGGGGTCCAGTCCACCATGCAAGGCATCCTTTTCTTGGTTTGGTCCGTCAGGAGCTTTGCGATTGTGCTGTAAGAAGGGACAAATTTACAGTAATACCCTGCCGTGCCTGGGAAAGCCATTAACGGCTTCTTAGGGGGGGTGGGCCAGGTAGCTATCCCTTGAATCTTATTTGGCCCTGGTCGGATCTTGCCACCCCTACCCAGTGTCCCAGGTACTGCACCTCAGCCCTAGCCCACTGACACTTGTATGGCAGAATGGTAAGCCCGGCATCCCTAATCCGGTCTAACACCTGCTTGAGCAAGATGTTCACCCCAGGAAACGCTAAAGATGGCTATATCCTCTAGGTACGCCTGGGCATAGGTATGACACCCCTGTAATAGCTGGTCGACCAACCTCTGGAAGGTAGAAGGGGCACTTTTTATCCCAAAGGGCATCACCATGAACTGGTAGAGCCTGAATGGGCTGATAAAGGCCGACTTTTCCCTAGTTGAGTCTGCAAAAGGGATTATTATTATTGTGACGAAGTGCCCTTCGCCACTTTGTTTTGGAGAGGACTGTTTGCCAGCCTCCTGCCCTGCGACTATGGCCCTGGGACATATTGCCCTTTAAACACAGTATTCGGCCATACCAGAGTGTATGTCACTCATTCTGGCCCTTTACATACGGGGAGGGGGGGGGGGGTCATTCGGTACTTGCCCTGTGGGAGGGGTGATACCACAGATAGCTATGCCATGGAGCCCATTCATATAATGAAAGACTATGGGAAAGACTTTAGCTACATGGCAATTGAACTGTGTGAAGAGGATCTGAGCGCTATTCGGTAGTTTTGTGCGCTCAGATCCCAGCTATCTGGGGATATGTGAAATGTGAGTAAATGTGAATTGCAGTAATGCTGATGGGTTGTCAGACTAGAGAATTGACCAACAAATACTTTTGTCCGGACATCCCCAGGTCGATCCGTTGGGATCAGACCGTGTATGCCGGCTTATGGTCACGGGGGAGGTGTGTAACTACTGAACTCTTGTTCCTGATGTGCTCTCCTTGGAGGAGAGGTCTTCTCCACACGATCCTGGATGCTGGAGATTCATACAGGGTGGAAGGAAGATGGCGCGGCTCCAGTTAAGCTACGGCGGTTGTGGAGTCTGTGGTGGTTGAGATGTCCGGTGCGGTGCTTGTAGGCCTCGGCGCAAACTAGGAAGCGTCCATCAACGAAGGTACCCGGTCGGGGTGCCAGTAGATCCGTTACATTGGTGGCAGTGGTGGGATGGCGTCCTAGTAAGAGGAAAAGCAGCACGGAGACACCGGTAACGCTTGGAGTTACAAATTGAGGGCAACGCTAGTATCCGTACAGCGCCCCTGGCTACAGCAGGATGGAACCGGCTAGTTTTCGGACAGCGTTCCATGATGAGGAGGAGGAGGCGGCCGCGGACTACAGGGATGCAGACAGAAAGGAACTCTGGTATGATGCCCTGGAAGATGCCCAATGGCGGAGAGGTGAGAGTATCCCCAGTGATGAGCAGCGGCTACAGAAGCGTGTGGCGATGCGGATGTATCTATTGGGAGAGCAGCCCCTGGATGAGTGGGTGACAAGACTAGAGACCCTGGTATGGTGAGAGCTCTGGCTAGACAATACATACCAGGCCCTCTGGTGGCATACCGTTCGACTTACCCCCTGGACGTCTGAACACGACTTACCGGAGGAGAATGATTATGATGGCCCGGGTTTATTATGGGATGCCTTGGAGGACGACATTAATCTTGGCAGCACGGAGGGGTCTAGGTTTTGGGACATCTATGACTACCGGATGGGCATGTATGTCTGGGATGACGAAGGCGAGGTGAGCAAAGACATGACCCACCTGGTAACGAGAGAGTGGGAGCTGGAGCAGGACTACCAACACCTGCTCAGCTTCGTGCAGCCCCAACCTACTCGACAAGCAGAACCAGACTTCATTGACTGGTCCTGGGATGACCTCCAGATGGCAGGTAGAGATGGGACCGAGGTCTCTCTACCGGCCCTACAGGGGGCAGAAGGTGTTGTCCTTCCCCCCCCAGCGGCAGTGTGAACCCCAGGGGGCAGAAGTTGTCGTCCTTCCCCCCCAGCGGCAGTGTGAACCCCAGGGGGCAGAAGGTGTCGTCCTTCCCCCCCAGCGGCAGTGTGAACCCCAGGGGGCAGAAGGTGTCGTCCTTCCCCCCCCAGCGGCAGTGTGAACCCCAGGGGGCAGAAGGTGTCGTCCTTCCCCCCCAGCGGCAGTGTGAACCCCAGGGGGCAGAAGGTGTCATCCTTCCCCCCCAGTGGCAGTGTGAACCACAGGGGGCAGAAGGTGTCATCCTTCCCCCCAGACGCAGTGTGAACCCCAGGGGGCAGAAGGTGTCGTCCTTCCCCCCCGGCTGCAGTGTGAACCCCAGGGGGCAGAAGGTGTCGTCCTTCCCCCCCAGCGGCAGTGTGAACCCCAGGGGGCAGAAGGTGTCGTCCTTTCCCCCCAGTGGCAGTGTGAACCACAGGGGGCAGAAGGTGTCATCCTTCCCCCCCAGTGGCAGTGTGAACCCCAGGGGGCAGGAGGTGTCATCCTTTCCCCCCCAGCGGCAGTGTGAACCCCAGGGGGCAGAAGGTGTCGTCCTTCCCCCCCAGCGACAGTGTGAACCACAGGGGGTAGAAGGTGTCGTCCTTCCTCCGCAGCGACAGTTTACCCTGACAAGGGGAGACACCAATCTCCGAGACGGCGCAGATGGGACCGTGGTCTCTGCGCCCACAGCCTGTCCAGATTCCCAACTACCCTCACTGGGACAACCGGAGGAGGGGGTAAGTACAAATTCCCCTCCCCAGCTAACTTCTAATATGGCCCCAGGGTTAACAGAGGAAATGTTAACCCCCACTGACCCCCACGTTTCCCTGGCTACTGAGCCGGAATATGTCCCAAGTACCCCAGCAGAAGAGCTGACAGCGGGGCAGAGTGCAGTCAGCCTCTGCCCTCCCTTTGTCCCTTGTACAGAGCAGGATGTCCTGCAGGTTATACCAGCAGAAGAGCTGGCATCAGTCAAGTCCCCTCAGCGTGTTGCCCCATCACCACAGCGAAATATCCAGATGCAGTAACTGTTTGTTGTGGGTGGGCTGCTCTAGCACTGGTTTATTGTGGGTTGGTGGATCGTCTAACGGAGGCACTGACCAGCAGAAGGTCAGGTGCCTGGTTAGACTTCCCCCCAAAGGGGAGATGTGTGACGAAGTGCCCTTCGCCACTTTGTCTTGGAGAGGACTGTTTGCCAGCCTCCTGCCCTGCGACTATGGCCCTGGGACATATTGCCCTTTAAACACAGTATTCGGCCATACCAGAGTGTATGTCACTCATTCTGGCCCTTTACATACGGGGGGGGGGGGGGGGGGTCATTCGGTACTTGCCCTGTGTGAACCATGATACCACAGATAGCTATGCCATGGAGCCCATTCATGTAATGAAAGACTATGGGAAAGACTTTAGCTACATGGCAATTGAACTGTGTGAATAGGATCTGAGCGCTATTTGGTAGTTTTGTGCGCTCAGACCCCAGCTGTAACGGAACCCATCACTGTTTTACCCTGTTTTATGGTTATTTAATTCTTGGTTAAAATATGATCCTACTGTTATATTATATGTATGTTGGTTTATGCTCTGCAGAATATTAGCCCAGACTAATAGATAATCCTATTACAGAGACTCCAGAGATAAGGAAGTCGATTGTATAAAGTGTTTTCATTCTTAAACATAAGAACAAAGAAGGCTGATTTAATCAATGTCTGATTATTTCAAGTTGCCAGGGAGGTGTCCCTCTATGTGTATTGCCTGTGAAATGTCTGTGTGTTATGGGTAAAAGATACTTTTACTAACTTTTGAACCCCTGGTCTGATTCATGCCATTTTTTATATGTTGTTGCCCTGGGTGAGAGCTATTGAACGGTGCTGGACTTAAAGGTGTACCCCCTGTTTTTGGGGTACATCCAGAATGTGGTTAAAATTGTGTCTGTTTTAATTGTGTTACCTGTTATCTGAGGGGAGGAGACGTGGGGGTTGAACCATGTATATAATTGGCTGTGATAATTATGTGGGTGTAGCCCTTCAGAGGGCACCATTGCATAAAAGGAGATTCCCTGTCATTAAAATATAGTTCTACTTGACCCTTCAAAACGTAGCCTCGTCTCGTTCTTGGAGGGGATTTCTATATCCTGCTATGCTTTTGCATACTCCCCTGAGCTGTAACTACTGAACGCTTGTTCCTGATGTGCTCTCCTTGGAGGAGAGGTCTTCTCCACACGATCCTGGATGCTGGAGATTCATACAGGGTGGAAGGAAGACGGCGCGGCTCCAGTTAAGCTACGGCGGTTGTGGAGTCTGTGGTGGTTGAGGTGTCCGGTGCGGTGCTTGTAGGCCTCGGCGCAAACTAGGACGCGTCCATCAACGGAGGTACCCGGTCGGGGTGCCAGTAGATCCGTTACAATTATTATTATTATCTTTATTTATATTGCGCCAACATATTGTGTAGCACTGTACAGGGGTTTAGTACACAGCAAAAAACAAACTTAACACCTTATAAAGAATGCAGGGCCCTGTTTTTGAGCATATAATCAAATGCACATAGTGCTTGTTTCCAAGACACGGACACACAATTGAAAACTCACAAACTTACAATCTAAGGGTTTAGGTGTGATACAAGAGGGTGACAAATACAAAATAGCAACGTGAATGCAATTTGTTTAGTCAATTGGAGGGGCCTGTGTGTTGTACTGTAGATTGTGGATGGGAGTGTTATTAAGCTGTGGAGTGTGCAGTTGTATTAATAAAGGCTGAAGGTGATAAGATTTTTTAAATAGGTGTGTTTTTAGTAATTTTTTAAAGGTTTTGAGGCAGGAAGATAATCTTATGGAGGATAATCTTGCCAGCCTCCTAAACGTTTAGGGTTGGAGGACAGGTTTGATATTAGTGATGAGAAGTAGTGTTGTTTGGCAAGATTAAGGGCAGACAAGTAGGAGCGCAAGGTAAACTTGTAGTGGAGAAAGTCTGCTGAAGTGCGAGATTTCCTCCATAGTCGTTCTGCAGTGCGTGAGCATCTCTGTAGATAGCGTGTTTGTGCAGTGGTTGTGGATGAGAGTGAGGGCGTTTGCCTGTGATTATTGGGCCAAGAGAGTCAAGGGTGGAGGTTAGAGTAGCGTTGTACTGTGAAGTGGCGATGTCAGGGCAGGCAAGGGTGGTCAGGGTGCTGAGAAGGGGTTTTAGTACATTTGAAAATTGTTGTGGGTTGAGTGCTTGCAGGTTTCTGCGTGTTCTGGTGGCAGGATTTGAAGAAGGGTGGTGAGCGGAAGATTAGGTGAGGTTGCAAGTTAGCAGGTGGTTGTCAGATAGGGGAAGTGAGGAGATGTCAAGGTTGGAGATAGAGTGCAGAGATTAGTAACAATAAGGTCAATGGAGTGTCCACCACTGTGAGTTGTGGAATCTGTCCATTGTGAGAGGCCAAGGGAAGAGGTGAGTGCAAGTAATTTTGCAGTTGTTGGGGAGGTGGGTGTGTCAGTGGCTATGTTGAAATCGCCAAGAATGAGTGAAGGTATATTGGAGGAGAGAGTGAGGGAGCCAGGCGGCAAAGTTGTCCAGAAATTGAGAGGGTGATCCAGGCGGGCGATAGATCACAACTACTCGCAGAGGGATGGGAGGGATGGGAGAGAAGATGCGGATAGTGTGGACATCAAAAGATGAGAATTGAAGGGAGGGAGCAGGGGGTATACAGTGAAAAGTGCAGCGAGAGGATAGTAGTATGCCCACACTTCCACCTTGTTTGTTCCCAGGTCTAGGAGTGTGGCTGAAGTGTAGACCACCATAAGAGAGTGCGGCAGGGGAGGTAGAGTCAGATGGTGTGAGCCACGTTTCTGTGATAGCCAGTAAATTGAGGGACTTGGAAATGAAGAGGTGAATGAAGGTAAGTTTATTGCAAACAGACCTTGCATTCCAGAGGGCACATGAGAAGGGCAAAGTAGATGGTTTGTGACAAGTGATGGGTATTAGATTATGGGTGTTTTGGGCATTTGCTGCCCTGGGGACTCCGCGTGGCTGACAGCAGGTGGGAATGAGTGAGGGGCCTGGGTTAGGGGAAATATCTCCACAAGCCATCAGAAGAAGGAGGGAGAGTAAAAGGAGATGGGAATAGGACTTACATTTCTGCTTAGGGATCTGCCAATAGCCTTTTGATAGGTCAAGGGTGGAGAGATAATTGGCTGACCCCAACCTATCTAAGAGCTCACCTATCCTAAGGGATTGGATAGGCATCAGTCTTAGTTTTCTCATTTAACTTACGGTAGTCCACACAGAACCGTGTGGTACCGTCTTTTGTAGGGACCAGTACTACAGGGGAGGCCCAGGGGATGCTAAAGTGTTCAATAACTTTCATCTGGAGCATCTCCTCTAGCTCCTCACGACTGGTCTCCCGGACTGCCTCAAGGACTCGATAGGAAGTCTTAGAGGGGAGCAGTCAGTGGTAAGCACGTCATGTTTGGCTAAATGGGTGCACCATGGGGCTTTAGTAAATAATCTCAAGTAGCTGGTGATGAGATTTGTAAGCTGACCCTGCTGATCATCAGTTAAATTTTGGGACACCCCAACAACGTCAGTAACAGGAATTTAAGCTTTTAACCTATTGATACGGACGGTTCTGTGGATGTGACGACCAGGGTCTACCTCTATTCTATAGGTGGCATCCCCAATCAGCCTTACTACCTTATAGGGCCCTTCCTAGGAGGCTTGCAACTTGTTCTGGGGATTGGGGTCGAGAAGAAGGATGGGCTGCCCATCCACAAACTCCCTATAGTCGGTGCCTTGGTCATACCGCTGCTTCTGCTTCCCTTTGGCTACTCATAAGTGATCCCGAACTATCCCAGCAAGGGTGGCTAGTCGCTGACGGAAAGCTAACACATAGGGGACTACTAGTACCTCACTGTGCTCATGCTCCCCTTCCCATGACTCCTGGATTACCTCTAAGGGATTTCTCACTTTTTGTCCATACAGGAGTTCAAAGGGTGAGAACCCCATGGACTCCTGAGGGACCTCCCTATAAGCAAAGAGGAAGTGGGCAGCAATTTCTCAGCAGCTCCTGTTCTACAAAGGCTCTAAGCATTCGTTTGAGAGTCCCATTGAACCATTCACATTGGCCATTGGTTTGGGGATGGTAAGGGGATGAACACAGATGCCTTATACCACAAAACCTGCCACAGTTGCTGGGTTAGCTTGGCCATAAACTGAGTCCCTTGGTTTGATGATATCTCCCTCAGGAACCCCCGCTCAAGAATATTTCATCTAGGGCTTCTGCTACAGAAGTAGCAGTTATTTTACCCAAGGCTACAGCTTCAGGGTACCGGGTAACATAATCCACTGCAGTTAGAATGTACCGTTTCCCTGAGAGGCTTGGGTGGGCTAGGAAACACACTGGAAAGGGGTCTCTATAATGGGCATCCTCTGGAGGGGGGCCCTTGACCTTGGTGGCTGAACTTCTGACACAAGTCACATGTATCGCAATCTGCCTTTACATCCCTGTTCACCCTAGGCCACTAAAATATGTGAGTTGTCTGGTCCTCTTACTACCCATGTGCCTGCCTAAGGGAATGTCATGGGCCAATCCTAGCAGAGCCAACTTTCTGGGGATGATCAGTTGCTTTCTCACCTCCACTGGGCCTGCGGTACCCTCCCCAGTGGAAACTCGATAGAGCAGCTCTTGATCCCAAATAAACTGTGCCCCTTCCTTCCTTAATTCACCCTTGTTGGCCTTCTGCCAAATCCCCTCTAAGGTGCTATCGTCCTGTAACTCCCTCTTAAACACCTCTACGCTGGCTCAAGTAACCCCAGTTCCCCAAGCAGGTAATGGCCTTACCCCAGTTGGATGAGTGAGTAAAAGATCCACTAGCCCTGGTTCTGGATCCTTTACATGCTGGGCGGCATCTTGGGCATAGGTCGCAATGTTCACGTAGTGACACTCCATTAGCCCCAGGTCATTGCCGAGTAACACATCTGTGGGCAACCACGACACATCCGTGGGCAACCACGACATCACTCCTACTTCCCGGAGACCCTGGCTGGTACCCCAATTAATCTGTACCCGGGCCACAGGGATGGAATGTCGCTGCCCTCCAGCCACCACTACATCCAATTTCTTAGAGAGCAAAGCCAACGAGCTAACAAAGTGTGGATGGATAACCGTGATGGTGGCCCCAGTGTCTCTAAAACCTTCCACAACCTGTCCATCGACGACAACCGGTTATAGATGCCGCCTGCGTTTGTCCCCCTGGGGGAGCTGAACACTATTAATGGCCCCAAAACCAGTAAATCCATTGGAGCATTCATGGTACTGTTCAGGGCCCTCATCCTCATATAATTGGTCCTCCCAGTTCCCTAAATAATAAACTGGCCGGCAGGAGCCGGGACCAGTCTTACGGGGGATATGGGGACAATCCCTCTTCGGATGCCCCATCCGATTACAGCCAAAACACTGGGGCTCAACCATCCCTCAACTCGTCCCTCCTGGGTCACTGGTCGCATTGGCCCCCTCCGCCAGGCTGCTGAGGCCCTTGGAGGGGCTGGGGTCTGGTTCTGCCAGGGTACGACTGCTGGTGGGGCGGAAATGGGAAGAAGCGGCTCCTCTCTATTTGTTGTGCTGCTTTGATATGCCGACCGTGTAGCTACGCGCGTCTCCTGTTACTGATTTGCCAGGCGGGCCCGCCTCCTCAGCAGAAGCAGGCTTCTGGTCTAGGATCTACTGTCGCATTGAGTCTGGGATCTGATAATACAACTGTTCCATCAACATAACGTGTGTAGCATCTTCCAGGCTGTAGGCAGCCTCGCCCCTCAACCAGCTTTCACAGGCATGCCTCATCTTCCACATTAGATCCACATCAGTTTCACTCCCCGACTTAGTGTAGTCATGGTGCGAAATTGCCTGCGGTAGGTCTCAGGCGCTATTTCACATCAGTCGAGGAGTACTTGACGGACCTTTTAGTAGTCCTCCGCCTGGTCCAGGGGAATAGTCCGGTAGGCACTGCTGGCAACAAGGAGTTGGACCCACTTGGCTTGGGGAATACGGTGACGCTCGCACTGCAGCTCAAAGTACTGAACTTAGACATCAATATCTTCTCTATCCTCCTCAAAGTACCTCAAGCTTTTGTAGACTGCTTTGAGTGAGAGTGATAGAGTGTCCATTGCAACACCGGCTGAATTGTGAGCAGAAGCCTCGGATGATCTCCCATTCTGCTCAATCTGGATCTCCTGGGAAATGTCCTTTAACTTTTGCTCAATTCATTCATCAGATGGTCTAGTGGCAAAGAGGGCTTTTCGTTCTTGGCACTTTGGGGTAACCTCATCAGTCACTACCGGTTGCCCAGGGGTGAGTTGTCCAGATCGGGTGGTATCACCTGCAGAACAGTCTAGGTCCTCTGGTCGGCCTAACTGCTGGCCAGCTTCCTCTACCCTTCTCAGCTCCTGGATAGTGACAGCACGGGTTGATGATATTTTGACATCCTTTACTACCGGTTCTTTTACCAAGCTTGCACCACTGCCACCAGCTTGGGAAGTCCCCAAATAAAGTTACAGACAATCCCTGCCTTTGGCCACTGGAACTCCCCACTATATAGGCAATTTTCGTTGAGGGAATGGGCTGCTAGGTATCCGGCTAACGGATCAGGAACATGTACATGTACTTTAGATTAGGAAAATAATAAAGCCCTCCCGTTAAATTAAACACACCATCCTCTATGTGTTCCAAGTAACTACAACAACTTTATTTTTTATAGCAAACTCTATCTCACATTTTTTCCATGTCGGTGGGAGGACCTATCCCAAAAATCCCCTTCCCGATCAGGATCATCCAGTAAGGGAACAGCAGCTGGGGGGGGGGGGGGGGGGGAGGGGGTAGGGACAAACTTGGGTGATTAGAGCCAATCAGGAGTAGATGGATATTGGGGCTTGGTTTGGGGGGTGGACCACTGGGATGTATCCGCAGAGGATCAGAACGACAAAACAGAACAAAGAGCCCCAACGTCCTGCAGTGACATTTTGTGGGCAAGAATTGGAATTACGTTTAATTTTCTACAACTATCCTTTAAAACATGACAGTATGTTAGTAAAGGGCAAACTGATCTTCACAAGGTGGAAAGAGTCTTTGAATGCTGAGGAGGCTATCTGTCCAGTGGGAACATGGCAATGCCAATGTTTTTCAATGGGATTAACGGAAGGTTCATAACTTTACAAGGACTCATCATCCTGAAAAATCTAGCAGGCAGGATAAGCTTAGAAAAGAAAATGGAACCCTGCAGTAAATATTATTTACACATACAAGTTAAAAACATATAGGTTGTTTTTATATATTGATTTATTACTTTTAAACAACATTTTTTTATCAAGTATAGGTATTCAAAATATCATATGGAAAACATTTGGCCACAGTAATCCTTTAAAGTATTACCTATTATATGCTTGTCAGTTTCTTTCTTGCCATTGATTTGTCACTAGGAAGGAGACTTTAGATAGATATCTATGCAGAGCTATTGAAAGAGTTTCCATAATGATTTATAAGGACTAAATGGATTCACAACGAAATTTAATTTTTAATAGGATCAAGCGATAATTCAGATAAGAAAACAAAATAATTGGCAATGCCAGTGCAGAATAATTACTGTTACTATTTGTTTTTAATTCCCCAAAATATTTTCAATTTAAGATTAATTTGATAAAACCTCAAATGTGGTAGATCTAGGATTTAATGGAAAAATCAGTATTTTCTGGGGGCTATATGAATATGTAGGTATAGTGTTATGGAATAGTATGTGCATATGTACAGGAATATCTGTATACAGTGACATTTCTACCTCTAATTGTACCTGGCATAAAGTATATATACATAAAACACATGCTTAGGAATAGCAAGGGGAAAGAGGAACTGTAAGTGGACTTTGGTCAAGTCTGAATGGGCCTAGGGCAGCATAAAACCTAAATATGCCAGTGTATGAAATAATATAAATGCAGATGTTTCCATGTAACTTTACATCCCAGTGGTTTTCAAAACACTACTTAGGGCCCTGAGATGGTGTTTCTGTGGCAACCACATAACTTCTATTTTATAGACAGGCTGAGCGCAGTGGCCTGCATACAGGTAAAGTGATTATTCTTAAAACATTTCTTTATCCAGGAAAGTTGAATAGCATTGAAAATATTAGTCTAGTAAATTTCAGGAAATAAGGACGTCATATGCCTTGACCAGTGCTGGCATTAAATTAAGATACATCTGAGTTTTCTTGTCTTAATACATGCCCTTTTAGTAATGTGGGTCAAGTTTATGGGGAAATTCACATTTCTCTATAAATCTTAAAGTAAAACTGAGACCTGGAGAGAGACACACACAAAGAGACAATGAGACAGACATAGAGAGGAAGACAGACAGTGAGAAAGAGAGTGAAAGCCACAAGGAAACAAAAAGACAGTCATATTTATAGAGACAGAATTAGCTAAAAACCCTGGGCCCCTAAACAAAGGTACTTCACAGTTAGTCAAATAAATATTCTATATAAAGGCGTCATTTGGAATAAGCAGCCCAAAGATTCAAAGGACATATAATGAGAGGTAGAGATGCAGAGGAAAACATAGGCAGTGATAGGTGGGGAGAGAAAGGATTGTGGCACAGAATAATAAAACAAAAATACAGAAATGAAGATAGAAGGAAAAAGAGACACATAGGGCCCTATTAAATTCCAAGCCCACAGTGGCCATCGTACAGCCCGTAAGTCTGCAGGCTTGAAATTTGCTGGAGTTACACAGCGATTAAATTAGACATGACCGGAATGCAAATCCGTAAACCATGCTTTGGCACGTAGCATTTCTGGGCGTGAACATGAGAAATTATTCAAACCCGTAGTTATGGGTTTAGACGGAGCCAATAGTAAAAGAGACCATCATCATTATGTCACTAATACATGGAGGTTAAACTTCAATCACTTACGATTTTGAAGTCCGAATTGCGATCAGGCCCGCATTCCAGAAATAATGCAATCTGAAAAAAATCAATAAATACGATATTCTAGTTGATGCAAGTTTTATTATATGTTAACATATTGATTGCCGGGAACGACATAACACCAAAATTAAACATGAAAAAAAATATTTTTTATTGACGATTTGCGAGCTTGAGGATGTTGTGCTCTTACTTTTAATACATTTAATAGTTTTCCCTGTAATTTAAAATACAGTAGTGTGTTTATATTTGCTTTTACAGTGCTACGGACAGGAGTTTAACCCCCTTGCAGGTCCTCTCTAGTACCCCATAAGATTTTTGACTACATTTGCCATTTATGGGTTGTAAAACAGTTGTGGGCGTGAGGACTTGTAGCAATTTAATAGCGATTTGCGATTGTAACATTTACAGGATTGAAAGATCGAAGGCTTAGCTGGGTCGGAGTCCAGATTTTGACAGCCCGTAGGGATTTTCAGCCTGTAACCTGCAGATCGTTTGCGGGTAGCTAAAAGAGGCCAATTTAATAGTCGTAACTTTTGCGGGCTCCTTTACGAGCTTCTGGAACTACAAATCAGCGAATTTAATAGGGCCCATAGTGAGATAAAACAGTAAGACAGATGGAGAGACAAATATGGCTGCCCACACTAGATCACAATTGAATATAATAGTTACAAAAATAAAGACTGTATTTATTTTTAACTTCTTAACATATTTTGCCCATTCAAAAGAGCATACACTATAAACATGGAATATAAGTCTTCATTTAAGTATAATAACATCATCTAACCCTCTTGCTATCCCTCTCCTTTCTTTCCTCTATTTCAAAGTAAGAACCTCAACACATTTGAATGAATAAAGCATTTGAATTAGTATTCTTGGGTATCCATTAAAAGGCTATCTACCACACTTTGGCCCTCATTCAATTACGATTTGGCCAATTGAATAGGGCTCTAAATAAGCACATAACATATATTTTTTAAATATGTTTTTAGTTAGTGAGCATCTATCCAAAAGCAAGGTTTTCACTAACTAAAAAGTTCTTTAAAATCGCAATTGAATGAGGCACTTTGTGTCTGGACAAATCTACAATCAGATTAAACTAATTTAAAG
This sequence comes from Discoglossus pictus, assembly GCA_027410445.1. Classification (NCBI taxonomy): domain Eukaryota; kingdom Metazoa; phylum Chordata; class Amphibia; order Anura; family Alytidae; genus Discoglossus; species Discoglossus pictus. Next base: position 352,999,542 of record CM050165.1, read on the forward strand.
GACCAATGCACAATGAAAAATAAATATGTGTTTGAAAACTTTGAATCTGACGAAGAGCACATTTAAGCAGAATATAATCACACCGTTTTTAGTTAGAAAAAAATTGTCAATGGCTTACACAGCTGCTAATATTGTTAGTTTGGTACCTACTGGACAAATAAGTGTCTTCTTTCCTTGAACTGCAATGGCGCTCATTGCGAGGTTGTTGTTTTTTGTGTGCTATGAGCATTGTTTATTTTTGCTAATGCTAAGGAAATAATTAATAAAATAATACATCAATATGCTTTACCTATTTTGAAGTAATATATGCAGGAAGCATTGTGCAGAAGAGCATTGCAATCTGTTTTAAATGCTGTGGAGCTGCTGTGTAAGTGTCCGTAATGTGTGCAGTGTGTAGTGTAAATAGTGTGCGTGCGCAAGCCAAATCCGTTAGGGTAGCTGTGTACTTCCGCATTGTGTAAGTTAGTGTTGTAAAATGGCGCCTAATGTGTAGTACGTGTCTGTGGCTAATTTGGCGTCCTTGTTCTTGTATCGCGTCCGTCTTTTTAGGAAAATCTGTAGGTGTTTGCGTCTTTAGAGCCCTGTAGCCTCGTTTTCGTTTATTTCGGCGGCCATTTTTTCTCTCGCTTAGGGGATTTTCGGGTATCTAAACTCTTGTATTTTGAGTAAAATTGAGGTGTAACTTCAGTTTTTCAAGTCCTGGTTGTCCCCCCTTGCTGTAGGTAAGCTTTTTATGTGTCTGTTGTGTGTATTTCGGGTGATAAGGTCGTATTTTTACGAGGTCGTAATGCTTTTTTTTTCGAAGTTCCGCGTCTCGTATTTGTTTCTTGTAAGTCCGTACATTTTGCGAGGTCAGCAGTTGCTGGCAAAGAGCTCTAGCAACAACCCGCTTGCTCACAACTATATATGTGATAGTATATTTTTACTAAAAAAGACGGATTGTGGTACATCACTGTGAGATAGAGTAAAAACATTGTAATTTACTCACCATCTATCTGTTCTCACAGTCCATGCTCAATCATTGCAAAAAAATATTTTGATTGGAGGAAAGGTTCATACTGATGGCAGTATGCTATAGAAAACTGTGCAAAATTTATCTTTAGATTTTTCTGATTGACAGCAAAGAATGCATGAAACAGCTCTGAGAGCACATGAGAAAAATAATGGGGCAGTTGTGCTGGAACTAGATTTACAGATGGTGCTATATTGTAATGTCCAAGTCAGAAGGGGCAACTGTCCCACTTGCCCCCGGAGATGCCTATGGCTAGAATTTCATTTTTGCATTTTAGTGAAAAATTTAGACTTAGGCCAAGAGTCCATGAGCCAGTGAGTGATTTTCCACTTGCTAAATTTTACATGCATTTTCTTGGTGCTCATTAAAATGGAAGTATGAGGTAGATTGGATGGGTATGTGAGATGGCCTGTGGCATGTCACAGTCAATGTTTAAGCAGAACCAGCTTTTTGAATGTTACTTATCGTGAGTCATCTTGCTCTTGGAGATGTTTTTCTTTCTGACTCTGAATCAAACTTTTAGGACATTGCTGTTAGAGAGCGTGTGAATGGGCAACACATTAGTTAAGACCCCACTGTGTATGAAAACCTTAAATAACTATTTACATTGCACATAATAACAGAGCTAACTAGATTTACAACACACAAATTTGCTTAGCGAGTATATTAGCGTGTTTTGTGGACCTTGACCTTAGAGAACAGACTCCACAGGATAAAATAGGAACTCAATAAGTCCCATTGTAAACTATGAAAATACAATAAATTAATATTGTTGAACAGTAAATTGAAGTTGCTGAGAAATAAACATATCAGTTCTGAAAATAGCTGCCAGCTGCCAGTGGCCTCTGATCTGTGTCTTGCAATACATAACATGATTTGGTTTTCAGCCTGATGCACTTTTTTTTCAGTTTCTGGCAAAGACTTTTAATATTTTAGTTTATGAATGTATCTTCTTCACTGTATTTATTTATTTTCAGCCTTTTTATTATATAGTTTAATTGGTCTAGCTTTCAAAGTATTAAATTTCCACGACAGAAAAAATACCTTACATACATGGCATTTATGGCATAAATGAAATATTGATTCACTACTATGTAGTGTTACCATTTCACAGTATGAGAAACTACATTTTAGAAATAAACACATGCACAATGCTCCATATAGGCATACATTCTGTAAAACTAATACTCTTCTATCTTTATTCTAGCCTTTGAGAGGACTCAGCAGGAAAACCCAGAGATAGTGGGACAGGGTCAGGGGTTGTAAACAGTGTTTGTCCTTAAATGTAGGTAGAACTCAGAAATGGCAAGTTTTCACACATAATTGGTGTATAAGGCTGTCTTTGTTTGCTAGTATTTGTTGTTGTTAAGTCGTTCAGTCTGTTGTCTGGAGAGGGAGAACAAGTCCCCTTTAACAATACAGTCCATTACAGTGAGGGGAAAAAAGTATTTGAACCCCTGCTGATTTTGAACATTTGTCCACTGACAAAGAAATGATCAGTTTATAATTTTAATTGTAGGTGTATTTTAACAGTGAGAGACAGAGTAACAAAACATAAAAATCCAGAAAATCGTATGTCAAAACAGTTATAAATTGATTTGCAGGTCAATGAGTAAAATAAGTATTTGACCCCTTTGACTTAGTACTTGGTGGCAAAACCCTTGTTGGCAATCACAGAGGTCATACGTTTCTTATAGTTGGCCAACAGGTTTGCACACATCTCTTGTGGGATTTTGGCCCACTCCTCTTTGTAGATCCTCTCCAAGTCATTAAGGTTTGGAGGCTAATGTTTGGCAACTTGAACCTTCAGCTCCCTCCACAGATTTTCTATGGGATTAAGGTCTGGAGACTGGCTAGGCCACTGCAGGACCTGCTTCTTCTTGAGCCATTCTTTTGTTGCCTTGGCTTTGTGTTTTGGGTCATTGTCATGCTGGAATACCCTTCCACGACCCATTTTCAATGCCCTGGCTGAGGGAAGGAGGTTCTCACCCAAGATTTAATAGTACACGGCCCCGTCCATCGTCCCTTTGATGCGATGCTGTCCCCTTAGCAAAAAATACACCCCAATGCATAATGTTTCCACCTCCATGTTTGACGGTGGGGATAGTGTTCTTGTGGTTATAGGCAGCATTCCTCCTCCTCTAAACACGGCAATTTGAGTTTATGCCAAAGAGCTTGATTTTGGTCTCATCTGACCACAATGCTTTCACCCACAATGCATTCAGATGCTCACTGGCAAACATCAGACGGGCCTGTACATGTGCTTTCTTGAGCAGGCGAACCTTGCGGTCGCTGCAGGATTTCAGTCCTCCATGGCATAGGGTGTTACCATTTTTTTCTTGGTGACTATGGTCCCTGCTGCCTTGAGATCATTAACAAGATACTCCCGTGTAGTTCTGGGCTGATTCCCCACCGTTCTCATGATCATTGAAACTCCACAAGTTGAGATCTTGCATGGAGCATCAGACCGGGGGAGACTGACAGTTATTTTGTGTTTCTTCCATTTGCGAATAATCGCACCAACTGTTGTCACCTTCTCACCAAGCTGCTTGGCGATGGTCTTGTAGCCCATTTCAGTCTTGTGTAGGTCTACAAGCTTGTCCCTGACATCCTTGGACAGCTCTTTGGTCTTGGCCATGGTGGAGAGTTTGGAATCTGATTGATTGCTTCTGTGGACAGGTGTATTTTATACAGGTAACGAGCGACATTTAAGAGAGTGCTCCTAATCTCAGCTCGTTATCTGTATAAAAGACACCTGGGAGCCAACAATCTTGCTGATTGATAGGGGATCAAATAGTTATTCCACTCATTGATCTGCAAATCAGTTTATAACTTTTTTGACATGCGTTTTCCTTTTCTTTTTTATTTTATTCTGTCTCTCACTGTTAAAATACACCTACCATTAAAATTATAGACTGGTCATTTCTTTGTCAGTAGACATACATATAAAATCAGCATGTGATCAAATAATTTTTTCCCTCACTGTATATTCTTTTAAAACCAAGAAATATTACACAATAGTACTCATGGGCATATTTAGGTTTTATGCTGCCCTAGGCCCTTTCAGACTTATTTATGCACTTCCACACACCATTTACATGAGTGTAACCTTGCCCCCACACTTCAGTTATATTACTCCTTTTATCCCGATGCTATATCCCAAATGATAGATTTATGTCTATATATCAGAAAGTACACTTAACAAACAGAAATGTCACTACAAATAGGCGTTGCGTGGGCCTAGGCCTCAAAGCACCACTGGGATATAGTTATACATTTGTAGCTTTCAATTTTAGGAGAAAGTAAAAACTCTTAATATACCCCTTCACTAAAACAGGAGAATTTCATATAGGGCAGTTAATTTTAAAAGATATGGCCACAACATTAAACAACATGACACATAGCAATATATAGAACATACATTGAAGTTGTTATGGTTTCCGCTGACATTCAGACAACTAATATGGAAGACTGAGGACGCTGCTCATGCAGATATATAGCTTCACACATTTTATATAATGGTAATTATGTAGAGCTCAGGACTAGTTTTACTTTAGTTTTCACAAAATATCTTGCCCCGAGAGCCTGGTGATCATTGTACTTGCTATGGATTTTGTGCTAAATCACACAATGACAAGAAACTTTTAAATCAAATGCTTAATTAAATGCTTTCAAAATAAAAAAATAAAATAAAAGCCTAGCTCCCATTTGGAGCATACCTCACATCTTGGCCCCTCTCTGTCAGGTGAGTGGCTAGTTCACTGCCACCTGCACATAACTAGTCATTAGTGGCACATAGCCCTCCTGGCAAGGCTCTCACAGCCTTCTGTGTTGGTCTCCTTTTGTGTTTCTCAGCCTACTGACTTGCTGTTACCTGCAGCATCTGCACTCTGCCAACTCTCATGCAGCCTACGCATGCAACTTTTAACTGTGTTTCGTTATTTAAAGGCATATTTAAGTTTAAATAAAAATGAATTCATCTGAGGAGGAGAATCAGTAGTGTATGAAAACATTATTTTTTTCATGAAAAAATACCAAAACAACATTATTAAACGTATCCTAAAGTTTGCTTGATCTCTTGATTTTGCAAGCACCCCTAGAAATCCCTGCTAAAATTAACATAAAATTCATAATTTCTTTCAGCCATTCGCAGGCAGCTAATACATTGTATCAATCAGTGATGGCAGTTTATGCAGCAAGGCATCATGGAATGTGTAGTCCCCTGCACAAGGAAGCAGGGAGCTCTGTAGATCTCTGCACTGTGCTATTGTTTGCTTGAAGATTAGTATAGGCTTAAAATTTGTACACAAATGTGGTGTGGTGATATTAATCTAAAATCCATTGCCACGGCTGTTATGGTTAGCTTATCTCCAAGATGGCTGCTCCCTTTAAATAGGTAGCCACAGCTGAGCAAAGTGGAAGAGAGAGGAGTTTTGACTTGGTTAGGAACAGGGGTTATAATAATTAAATTAATTGATGGGTTGGTAGTCAGGGGTGGACTAGAAAGTTATTTTGGGAGGAACTTTCCCTCCCCTTGGTAAATTGAGAGAAGGTCCAACAGAAGGAATTTTCATCTCCTTCCACCCTCCCAGATTATTTTGGTGCGCAAATTTATCAGTGCTGGGTAATAATTGTGGTATGCGTACGTTCATGCATTCTGTCACAGCTGAGGTATGGCTGGGGTGCTTGCCCTTATTATTGGATATATATGGCTTACAGTGTGGAGATGACACAGGGTCCCCTTTGAGGTTCCCAACTACTGGATTGGGGGGCAAGCCCTGCTTGTTCTTTGTTGGTTACAACCTAATCTTAAGGTTAATATTAATACTGTAAATGGGCTGCGGCCTTATTACCCAAAAGTACATCTGTGTCTATGTATTATTGGGATATGGGTAGTGGTTTATGGTAATCCATAAAGTTGACTATGCCAAGGTCAAGATCCTTCCATCAGTTGTACTCAGCATCTTGTTTTTATGACATTTCTGAATGCAATACCCCATGGTTTTTACTGGTTTCATTAGAAAAATAATAAATACAGTAGACTCTCATTTAACCAGAACTCAAGCATCCAGAACTATCAAACAACCAGAAAAACATTGAATACTGTACTTTAAATAAAAATGTACTTTGACAGGGCTCAACAAATGCCAGGAGCCAGGTTGTCATGCCACAAAATGCTTACAGGCACCTAGATTGCATCCACTGTACGTCTCTGCAATTCAGTTCTACCTGGAAGCAGACGGGCATGAGTGACTGAGCCAGTGCAGTGTTGGCGTTACATTCCCCGGGTTCAGCCGACACCCTTCAGCCCAACAATATGGCAATATGTCAGTTTGGAACATCTTTTAATGATCTCGTACACTTTATTAGTTTAAATTGTTTATTCACTAAAGTGAGTGGTTTTTCACTAGTGTTGCAAAACTTCTATGTTTCAAAATTAATCTGTGCAGCCTATTTACTAAATTATGAAGAATTTCATGGAATACCATAGGGATTTGACAGGTCTCTCCTCACATATTCAATAAAGCCTTATGTACATCAGCTTTTCTAAGTGTAATACTTCTGCATCCCACTCATAAAACATCCATGCCTTACAGATCATCACACCTCCTCCATGCTCTCTCTGAACTCTTAAACATTATTAATTCACAAGTATACTAGGTTCCCTCCATTATCCTATTCCTTACATGCCAAACTCCCAAAAGAAACAATCTTACCTCCATTTCTTGTATAATCATTATAACCAGCATTTGGAAGTTTCAGCTTTCCCTCAGACTTTATGCAGACCCTTCCTATGAGCCAGCTCACCTGCTACAGCCAGTTAGAAATGATTATACCTTCATAACACAGCTATTTATGTAGTGGTTAGGCTTTATGATGTAACTCACTGTGATATAAGGGGGGTGTCATCCACTGTGACATAAGGTGATGTCATCCACAGGTGAGCAGTATCAGCATCCAAGGAGCATGTCTACATGTCTGAGAGTATGACCCAAAGGGCCTGGTGAGCACATTACTTTATGTGGGGTTTGTGCTGAAACAAATGGCAACTAGAAGCGTTAAATCAGATACTTCAAACATTTTCTTTAACAAACAAAAAATACTAAACATTAATAAAAGCCTAGCTTCCACTTAGAACCTACCTCACTTCTCGGCCCTCTATATAAGGTGGGTAGCTAGTCCACTGCCACCTTACACATAACTAAAGATAACAAGTCTCTTGAGGACACAGTCCTTCTTGCAGTGCACTTACAGCCTCATGACTTGCTCTCCCTTACTGTCGGTCAGCCTCATAGCTTGCCGTCCATTGTATTCTTTCAGACTCCTGGATTAATGTCTCTTCTACCTGCTGTCTCTGTTCAATTCAGGTCAGACTCATTTGCAGCCTGCACCTGCAACTTTTAGATGTATCTCATCCTTCCTGCAGCTCAGCATTTGATTTAAAAAATATCAGGATAGAATATAATTTTCACTTGTGAAACAAGCTCTGTTCAGAGCAAAAAACATCATCCCTTTTCTTATATTGTATTTTGATTTTGGGCCAATTCCATAATTTCAAGAGTCAGTCACCACAAGGACACAAGGAGTACAATATTGAATTAACATTGAAGGTGGATTCCAAGAGTCATCATATTTCATACTGATTATCAATTGAATTATTACCTTAAATTGCATAAAAATGAGCAGACAGTATGTTCTTTATGAGCCTAGGCAGCAAAGCAGTATAGCTTTGAAGATAAAACTACAATTTTAAGACATGATTATAATACATAAAGTAGGTCACTGCCTTATTGCATACAGTATATCTTAAAACAATATTGCTTAATAATAAATCAAATACCACTTGCTTTTGCTCCATCCGCAAAGCTTGCATGCTTGAAAATGATTTAGGTGATTCCATCAATTAATATTCAATCATGAGTCGCTAGAACATTGAATATTATTTGTCTCAAATGGATTTTGGGAGGCACAGGGGACCGTTTGCCACCCTATTTCTTCATGCCCAAAGCTTTACTGTACTATTGTGGACTGCGTATTGATCCTGGGATTTGGGAACTTCCCTGGGTTAAATAATGATTACAATATTACATGCATTTTGGTTTATGCGTGTACTAGGTTTTATATGGTTTAGAATGCCAGGGTACCCATGATATACTTGTGTTCATGCCCAAAGCCTAGAGAGTTTAATAGAGTAATGTGCCTAGGCCTGAGATGAGACATATATTGTTTATATTGTATATGATTGTATATAAATTGTGTTTCATGTTACAGTTATTGTTGTAAATAATGCAATGCAGAATAGACCCTGTGTTAATAAACTCATACAAGGGGATTTGCGCATTGCGCTTTTACACACATATAAACAGGGGCTCTGGGATGCACCCCAGTAAGAGCTATAGTAAAGACTATATAAGATGTTCTGCAGATGGACAGCTCTGCAGAATATTGAAGTTAAGCATGTAGCTCCCACCTGCCCAACCAAGCCAGCTGGCTTATCCTTCAGTCAAGTGCGAAGTCAACACTCTTGAGTTAGTGACAGAGCAGATGCTGTCTTGCACATATACCTGAGATGCTCTGTTTGACATGTAGGCATGCTTTACTAAGGCAACTAAGAATGCACTGTGTCCTGATTGGGGAATCTTAAATTACATGTAGGTTTAAACTACTTGGTTACCAAAAATGCACAATTCTGTGTATTGTTGGTCTTCACTGGAGAAACTATATAAATATGTCCATAATAAAAAGTGTTAGTTCTGTTTTCACATAAACAAAGTGTGAAACTATTTACTATGTGCCTGTATCCTGAGTGGGGAGTGGTCCTATTCTGAGACCACTGATATCCTGTCTGCGTTATCATCTGCACATATTCTATGGCATTGTCACTATCCTGAAGCCATCTTTTGTGCCAGAGGTAACAATAACTACACAGTGCTGCTGGGTTATGTTTTAATCAGATTCTTATCAAGCCCCTTCGAAGAAACACTATTAAATGGAGAGTCTAGGAAGATATCAGCAAAATTTGAGAAGCTGGCATTTAATGTTGTATTGGTGGTCTTCACCATGTTACTGGTATACAGGAGTAAGGCAGCTCAAGTCAATTTGATATTGTGCCTCATATAAAAAACAGAACCTTTTCCAACTCATGCATTATTTCCACAGAACAATGTGCTCTTGAGTACATTGTTTATGACATGTTGTTTATAATGATCCTTACTTCTTTAAGCACATGATAGCTGAACCATTACAGCATCCCTCTAAAATGCAACACTCTGATTGTAAATTAGATAACAAATTTGACTTTCCTGTGGCTTAAAAAGTATCTAAGCAACTCACCTTGTATTATTAGATGAGCGTTACAAAGATACATATTTGCTTGCAGATTTTATTCAATACCATGGTGTTTGATATAACAAAAATTCAGTAAAAAAAACAAAGTGCTTGGGACTGACTTAGAAGAATTTTGTGAAGTTACAATAAAACATGATAGTATTCTCTGCATCCCTATATTTAAAAAATATTAGAAAACTCGGTATGATGAAACCAATTAAAACATGTTTAGTTGTGTTATCAACACAGAAATACCTAGTAGGAAAACAAATTATACTGGAAATCAATTATGTATAAAATATACTCTATGGAAACCAAATGCTGGCAGATATTCTTGCAATAATTACATGCCTCAAAGAAAAATACAATATATAGTGTAAGACAGTTTACTAAACATTTTCCTGTAAATTAACATGTGCTGTTAAAAACAATCGCATGATTAAGATACTGCAGTCACATGCAGGTGCTGGAGTCAGCCTAATAATGTTTTTTTCAGAGTGAGGGACTCAGGCTTTCACACAGCTTCATCATCTCAACTCATTCATTCAACCTCAAGAAGACTTTTATCCATTATTGGCTCACCTTGTCAGCACTTGGGTCTTGTAGTAACAACCTTGGAACACCAGATTATTATCAAGCTTTTATGTATAAGTGTTTATGCATTTTATTGTGCAGTAATTGAACACCCTGTAGTGCTCATAACATATGACTTCACTTGTTTACTTAATAACTGATTAACAATAAAAAATATTCAAGAAAAACATTCTGTTTAGTTTTTAAAATTTAAATTTTAATGCTGCAACCTTTAACAGACATGCTTATCTCACCCTCTATCGGGGGTCCACACAGTGGAAGAGGATCTAGCTCATAGGGTGTCCTGTTAGGAGTTTTTATATGCCTCTCTTTCTGCAGTGGGTCAGCCTTCTAGGCAGATCAACCCTAATCACCCAGATGAAAAATGCAGCTCTGTTCATCCTTAAAACGATGAAGATCGAAAATTTTAAAAGTTACATTCAATCTATTTTCTTCAAATACTGATTGTATTATTAATTCATAAAAACAAGTTACACCCTGTCTTATGACCACTAGAGTAAATCTTTAAATATATCTAAAGCCTGGAACTGAGAGATGGATGTGACCCCATTTTATGCATTGTAGCCTACCGAGTAAGAAGCTAGACTTTAATTGAGGCAGGCTCTGTTTGAGCCTTCAACCTTGGAAATGCTCAGAAAGCAACCCTTGGACAAAACACAGAGAGGCGTACTGGAGCTGTAAAGAGGGACACCAGAGAGGAATATCCATACTGGTGTCTGGAGAAAGACAAAAACAGAGATCAGAGGCATGGAGTTGTTGAGCAAGCCACAGAGTGGAAACTTGGACTTAAAAGGGAAAGGCCAGTTATCAAATACAAACATATTGGACTGTTGGTTTTTGTTTTGCTCAATCCAGGTTTAGATGAATTGAAGCTCGTATAGTTAGGAACTGTCACAGTGAAAGGAGTGCTCTCATGAGAGATGGATCTGTTTATTTCTTTAATTTTTTTGATTTATATGTTTTGTGAAACTGGCTTCTAATTTAGTCAAATTTGAAAAAAAGCAGTTGAAGCCTCCTGTGTTCCTCCATCTAAAGTGCTGGAAACAAATGCACAGTGTGGGAGACAGATAGCTTGTCACAGCACCTACTGGATAGAGAGTAATTATGGTGGTGATGAGTGCTACCATACGCCCAACTCCTGAATCTGTTTGGATACTAGCAAATCATAAAGCTTTGTTCATCAACATAAGGGCACGCCAGCCATAATATTTTTCACATCATGCTATTTATTTATATGAGACACAAGTGCAGACAAACTGAAGAGGAATTGCTAAATCAAATCCTGATAATGACAAGAAAATGTGTGCTTTACTTATCTCTGATGTATGAAGTATTTGCTATTATTCATTTAGTACACAATGCTTTGACAGCAGGATAAAATAAACTCACCATTTCATGCAATTATGTTAACCATTCTTACTGTGACTGTCTGCTGGCAGACTGTAAGTCATCCGAAGGTTAAATGGCAGAAATGATGTAATGAGTATGTAGAGAGCTCTTCTGCATACTCTGTAAAACCAACTGTATTTAGTGTCAATGGAAGCAGAGACCTGAAAACTGAAAAAATAATATATAGAAAATATGCATTGCACAGATGCATGTACACCATTATTGTCTTGTGATCATATGACCCCACATATCTTCTACATTTATTAAATACAGACAAGCCACAAAACACAATTTGATGCATGTGCATATCTTGGGGACCTAGACAGTAACTGTCCAACATCTTTACCTCCTATGCTTTTCATGTGGCCATTGGAGGGCACAGAGTATGGTGCCAAGAAATTATCTGCATAGGGGGATTAAAAACATATTTTGCAACGATTTTACAGAATATCTAAATAATGGTGTAAATATGTAGCCCTCTTTCTTGCTCACTACTCTTGCACCATTTCTATCTTTCACTAATGTTCCTCCCTTTCACTCTACATCAGTTTCTCTCTTTCCCATAATCTGTCACTGCCTCCACTTCTCCCCCATCTATTCGCCAGGAACTAATATTGCTGTTTGCCATGATCTTCATCTTTTAAACATTGAGCAGCAGGCCAGCTTTTGCACTCATTTTTCACCCTCATCAATAAACCCTTTAGTTCCTCCTTTTCTATATAATATGATCTTTGTTATTCTTTAAATAAAATATACTCTTTAGAAAAACTATACTTGATAAAGAACAATGTTTTTTTTTAAGCCTATACTTTATTACTGATTAGACAAAATGATGCTGCAGTAGAAGCTACCATTTATTTTTTTTGCTGATCCGGGGAGACATGGAAAAAAGAGGAAGCTTGCAAAAACTACAATAGAAATGTGGCAGCTAGAAAAATTTGTGTTTTCCACATGGCTAATGGAAATATGGTGAGAAACAGCTCAGAAAAGGTAATGTAAACATTCAAGAGTAATTCCTTTGCAAGTTAGGTAAAAGTTGACTTTATGTTTTTAATTTCCTGAAAACATAGAACCTGATTAAACTGCAAGCCCGCATTTCGCAGGATCCAGGCCATATGTCTGCGGGCATGCTGTGGGCTCCCGTTCGTCTCCGTTTACAGTGCTATTCAATTGAACAAGCCCGCAAGTTACGGGCGAAAGCCGACTCCGTAAACCATGCACTCATCTGTAGCAGTTCAGGGCGGGAATATGATCAATTAAGCAAGACTGTAACCTCCCATTTCGAAACAGCCAATAGAAATGAGACCACCATTATTACTGCAGTAAAACATGGAGATTACATGTCAATCAATTAGGTTTGGGGGTCCTATATGCAATGGGACTTGCAAACCTTCAAAATACAAAATAATAAAAATGAATGCCAATACTGTTCTAGTAAATATGGGTGGCCTGATATGTATTAACTTATTAATTCCAGGGATGGATATAACCCCCGAAATGAAACAAGAGTAAAAAAAATATTCTGCTGCTGATTTGCAAGCTTGAGACTGTTGTGCAATTAATTCTAATGTCTTTCATCACTTTCCCTATTATTTACAGTGCAGTATTGATTTTTTATTTGCATTTAGAGTGTTGCGGACAGGGTTTAAACTCCCCTGCGTGTCCTCTCTAGCACTCGTAGGATTTTCTCCTACATTTGCCATTTACGGGCTTGTGGAATTAGAGCAATTGAATAGCGTTTTGAGATTTTAGCGATCTTAACTCTTGCAGAATTGAAAGATCAAAGGCTTCGGGAGGCTGTAAGTTCTGGGTTTAACTATTGCAAAGTTTTCAAGCCCATAACCCATAAACCTCCTGGAGCCCGCAAAAAGACGCCAATTGAATAGCAAATTAACTTACGGCCTCACTTACAGGCTCCGGTTACTTACGATTGCTCAATTGAATCAGGCTCATATTGCTCATATTGCTCATATTATCAAGCTTATTTATTCAAAGGACCATTTGAGACTAAAGCCATTCCACAAATTTCTTACATTTTCAAAAATTAGTTCCACCTTTCTAACCAGTTTACATCTCACAAACTAACGAAGACAAGCTGCTTTAGTTCATATTTAAATATAGTTTAAATATGTTTCAGTTTTATGTTTGAGGTATTGTACACGTTACACCGATGTATAGGTTTAAGATCTAATGCATCCTTGTTTAGCTATTGTGATGTGCCGAAACTGACATAACAAAACTGAAAGTACTACTCCTTGTTTTCTAAAATAACAATTCTGTTTTATGGTCTGTTAAAGGACTCCTATGTGAAAGTTTGTTTAAAAATACATACATCTTGTGATTTATTTTTATTCTGTATGACACTGTTTTATTATTATTATTATTATTATTATTATTACTACAGTTTTTTTTATAAAGCCCCAACATATTCTATAGCCCTGGACAGAGGTTAAGTATAAAGACACCATACAAGATTGAAAACTTGCAAACTTACAAACTACAGGGACTATTGAAACAAAATAAGTAATCAAAGGAAGAAACAAGGGCTTGGCAAGTAATTGAAAAGAGAGTAGAGGGTTAATTAGTAATTAAGGGTGTGGTGTATCAGCTGTGGAAAATGGAAGTAATAGTACTAAACCTGCACTATACATTAAAACAAATCATAGGTGGTTAGGTGTGGACAGGGTTTGAGGGATTGCATGTTACATGAGCTAAGAGATAGATGAGAATTCAGTGTGCGTGGATCCAGAGGAAAATAAAAAGGGGAAATGGAACCAGCAAAATGGCAGCTGGAGAGTGAGATTCTGCTGAGTGGATGGGGTGAGGCCCAGTGGTATCTGCAGAGCCTTATCTGCAGAGCCTCTTGCAGAAGTGACTGCTTCAGTCCTGATGGTAGATAGATCTGGCAAAATGGCACCTGGAGAGTGAGATTCTGCTAAGTGGATGGGGTGAGGCCCAGTGGTATCTGCAGAGCCTCTTGCAGAAGTGACTGCTTCAGTCCTGATGGTAGATAGAACTGGAAAATGGCAGCTGGAGAGTAAGATTCTGCTGAGTGGATGGGATGAGGTCCAGTGGTAACTGCAGAGCCTCTTACAGAAGTGAACCCTTCATGTCCTTCTTTACTGCTGAACCACCCAGGGTAGCTAATATGTAAATTATATCCTTGTGTGTTTGTGCGCACTGTTACATAGTTACATAGTAATTGAGGTTGAAAAGTTCAACATTTTAAAATCTCCTCATATGCAGTATTCAGATTAATTATTAATTGTTAATAGATCCAGAGGAAGGCAAACAGAAAAAAAACAAGTGAAACTTTGCCAATTGGCTCAAAAGGGAAAAAAATGAACTCCTTCCTGACCCCAGATACTATGATCAGATTCCTCCCTGGATCAATACACCCTCTCTAATTAACATGGATAATCGTAAATGCCCTTTTTATTTAGAAATATATCCAATCCCTTTTTAAAGTTATTTAAAGTCTATCAAATCCGCTGTCACCACCTCCTTTGGTAGAGAATCCCACAGTTTAGCCACCCTTACCGTGAAGGACCTTTTTCTTTCTTTAAGGTGAAATATTTTTACTTCTCACCTCAAAGGATGTCCTCTTCTCAATTGAAAATCTCTTGGCACAAAATGTTCACTTGACAAAGCCTTATATTGACCCTTTATATATATTTTATAAGGTAATCATATCCCCTCTTAGACGTCTTTTTTTTCTAGAGAAAATAAGTTTCATTTAGTTAGTCTTTCTTCATAACTTAGCCCCTCCATTCCCCTTATTAGTTTTGTAGCACTTCTCTGTACTTTTACCAGCTCTAAAATGTCCTTTTTTATGGAGTGATGCTCAAAATGGTATTCCATATTTCAAATGAGATTTAATACGATTTAATAAATCAGATGAGATTTAATACGAATAAATGTAAGGTTATGCATCTGGGAAGGAAAAATAGCCATGCAATTTATAATCTTAATGGAGCAAATCTAGGTGTATCAGATATTGAAAGGGATTTGGGAGTGCTTGTGGACAACCACCTAGGTAACGGCTCAAAGCCAAGCAGCAGCTGCAAAGGCAAATAAAATATTAGCATGTATTAAGAAGGGTATAGAAGCCAGGGAAGCAAATATAATTCTGCCACTATACAAATCTCTAGTACGCCCTCATTTGGAATATGGAGTACAATTTTGGGCACCACTTCATAAAAAGGACATTTTAGAGCTGGAAAAGGTACAGAGAAGGGCAACAAAACTAATAAGGGGAATGGAGGGGCTAAGTTATGAAGAAAGACTAACCAAATTAAACTTATTTTCTCTAGAAAAAAGGCGTCTAAGAGGAGATATGATTACCTTATATAAATACATCCAGGGTCAGTATAAAGATTTGTATGGGGAGCTTTTTGTGCCAAAAGGTTTTCAACTGACAAGAGGACATCCCTTGAGGTTAGAAGTAAAAAGATTCCACCTCAAAGAAAGAAAAGGGTTCTTCACAGTAAGGGTGGTTAATCTGTGGAATTCTCTACCAGAGGAGGTGGTGACAGCAGATTCGATAGATAACTTTAAAAGGGGACTAGATTTATTTCTAATTAAAAAGTGAATTCAGGGTTATCATGGATAATTAGAGAGACAGTATTGATCCAAATTTTTTACATTTCCCTTTGAGACAATTGGCTAAGTCTCGCTTGTGTTTTTTTTTTTTTCTATTTTCCTTCCTTTGGACTAATTAATAATAATAATAAAAAAAAAAAAAAACATTAAATAATTGATTAATAATTAATTAACAACTAATGAATTAATAGTCCTCATATTGCAGATCAGATGAGATCTTAGAAGGTTGAACTTGATGGACTAAAAGTCTTTTTTCAACCTTAAATACTATGTAAATACTATGTAAATGAGGGCGTACTAGGGATTTGTATAGTGACAGAATTATATTTGCTTCCCTTGCTTCTATACCCTTCTTAATACATGCTAATATTTTATTTGCCTTTGCAGCTGCTGCTTGGCATTGAGCTCTGTTAACTAGGTAGTTGTTCACAAACACTCCCAGATCCCTTTCAGTGTCCGATAACCCGAGATTTACTCCATTAAGGTTATAAATTAAATGGCTATTTTTCCTTCCTAAATGCATAACTTTACATCTATTGATATTAAATCTCATCTGCCATTTAGTCACCCTTTTCTCTAATTCTTTTCTGATTGAATTATCTTGCACAACTTTGTGTCATCGGCAAAAATGGAAACAATACTTTCCAGTCCAACTTCTAAGTCTTTCATAAATATGTTAAAAAGGAGAGGGCCTAATATTGAACCCTGAGCAACCCCACTTACCACATTAGTCCAATCGGAGTATGTTCCATTTACAACAACCCTTTGCTTCCTGTCTTTTAGCCAGCTCTCAATCCATGAGCAGATATTTACTGTAATTCCTGTATCCCTTGGTTTGCACAATAGTCTCCCATGATGCACTGTATCAAAAGCTTTTGCAAAATCCAGAAAGACTACATCCACTGAGTGGCCTTGATCCAAGTTCCTACTAACCTCCTCCTAGAAACTAATTAGATTTGTTTGACATGACCTATCCCTCATAAATCTGTGTTGACTCCTATGTATAATCCCGTTCAAATAGACATATTCTTGTATATTATCGCTTATTAACCCTTCTAATAGCTTTCCCACTACAGAAGTGAAGCTCACTAGTACATAATTCCCCTGATTTGCTCTTGCTCCCTTCTAAAATATAGGCATCACCTCTCCTTTTCTCCAGTCATCTGGTAGTGACCCGGTGTTGAGTGAATCTTGAAAACATAGACATAACGGTGGTGCTATTACAGAACCCAGTTCCCTCAGTACCCTTGGATGTATTCCATCAGGAACCGGGGCTATTAATATTTATTTTTCCAACCTCTTTTGGATTTCTTCCTGCGTTAACCAATTATTTGGTGTAGGTAGTGTACCATCATTATGTTGCAGTGTCCCAACCACTGGTACCTCCCTTGTGTATACAGGAGAAAATAACCTATTTAACTTGTATGACCTGGGCCAGATAATGATGCTTGAGTGTACTCAAGAACCTGCTCCCCTTAGCTGAACTGCTGGTCTCATTTACCCAGTTTATTTCAGGGTAGTTTTAAGAATTGCCCATTGCTTATCTGTATTTACAATCTGTAACAATAATTGCATTTCCTTACTTTCACTTATACTTGGGTATTATTTGCTGCTCTGCTATTTAACTCTACCCACAATCATTCAACATTACCGTTAGTTCCAGCATAAATATATTTTCTGACTATAGGCTTAAATTCAGGCTTAACATACAGACAAATCCCTCCTACTCTTTTACCATTCCCCCTATCTTTCCTAAATAGATTATAACCATCCAGATAAACAGTCATGAGAGTCTTTACGCCAAGTTACAGTAATGCCTATTAAATCCCATTTCTCATTAACTGCTAATAATTCTAACTCTCCCATTTTTACCTGGCAAGCTTCTGACATTAGTAAGTATACACTATGCTGTTATGAGTTCGTATTTTTGAAGTGCCTGCCACTATACATGAGTTACTTGACAATACCTCCCTGTTGACTATATTAACCCTCCCCTTTTTCCACTGCCATGACTAATTAATTCATCCCTTATCCCCTTTGCACTTTCTACCCTATTACTTCTAGCTAGTTTCTCGCCCCACCTACTAGTTTAAAAACTCCTCCAGCCTTTCTATCATTTCTACCATCCTTCTGTTCTTCCAGGCTGTGAGTGAGCCCAGAAGCAACTCTGTGTATATCCATGCACACCACCATAATTTACATAGAATTATCCTAGAATAACTCAGTAGCAAAGGAGGAATATAGTACTAGAGTGTAAGTGCCGTTTTGTAACAATGTCAGGAACTCCTTCAGAAAAACACTTATTTTGGAGTGCATTCACTGTAGAAGGAGTAAATGATTTCTGTTGTTGAGCACTGACAGCCCAAATCAGAAGATAGTATAGAGAAGATCTTAGAGAGAAATTCTAAGATTGAAGATTAAGCGAAGATCTTAGAGAGAAATTCTAAGATTGTTACAAAGCTGCATTTGCACAAAATATTTTTTTTGCCTTTACAGTACAAATATCCTTTGTTAAAAAAAAAACTATTATGAATTTTAATACATGCTATTCCATAGGCTCGATAAATAAGTTTATCCAGTCTTATATTTAAATTGCAAGTGCTTTCTTAGACACATTTGGTGACTAATCACATTCGTTCATTCCATCCTGTTCCAGTATATCAAGGCCACACAATGTCATCACAATTTAATGAAGTAGGCCTTCTATGGTTATAATAAATCATCAATAACAATAAACATTTAAAGTAGATCCATAATCATAGCAGTCTATAAGACTTGGTTAATAATTTACTAAAGCTTGTGGGTGTAATTGTTGGCTGCTTTATTAAACTATAAATTTGGATTCCAAGAAAACAGTAAATTCATCCTGTCATCTCCCCAATAAATTCATAACAATTCATTAGTCTCTGACTTAAAAGAGGGAGTGATTAGTGTTTGGTGCCAGTAGATGTAAATTTGCTTCAACCACAAATCCTTAGTAAATAATAGAACCAAGATAAAGCTGAATGTGCACTTTATTGGCAAGTAAAGCCACGTCCCCCAAAATAACATATACTAAGAAGAAATAGTCTTGTTTTGTAGGTACAAGATTGGAGAGAGAAGGTGTTAAGGTATACTCAAGTAAAAAGGAAGAGAAAGTCCCAATATTTAAGTCAAGTAAATTAGCGCACATGCAAAAAAGCATAAGTGCAATATTCTTTAACATGTACAACCCATTTAGTTGTATTAGAACTAAACTATGGTGCATCTTATAAAGCTATATTAGTGCTCAGTGGCTTGAACTGCAAGTGCATCGAGCTGTATTAGCAATCATGGGCTAACATACATCAATCATACAATTCTGGTAGAGCTCCTTAAGCGGACACTGTCAACCCAACAACAAGTTGATTTCCATCTAAAAGAGCATGAAAAATGTATTACACATTGTAAACCATTCCTGAGATATACAGCATTGTTTGTGCAGATTGTGAGCTATATCTTATAGGGTCACCCAAGATGGACAGGACATTTTTGAAGAGGTCATACAAATCTCAGTCCATTGGAGAAGGAACTGTTAAAACCACCAGTATCTTTGCCAAGAAAACCTTATGGATTAGCACCAGAGACATAAAGGCAATGGAAGATAAGCCTCTAAGGTCAGAAGCTGCCTACCACATTACTGAGGAAGAGCTAGGGCAAGTATGAGTAGCTCCAGAACTAATGAAGTGATTGGGCCAAAGTCGAGAGGTCACCCTCCTGCAGATGTGTCTGGAAGAGAAGTTAACTTCGCTACTGCAAAAAAATTCAGCGATGGAATCTGGAACATTAGAACTATGAACCAAGAGAAACTGGACATGGTCAAACAAGAGATGACAAGATTAAACATTGATATCCTGGGAATTAAAGAACTCAAATGGACTGGAATTGGACATTTCATATCAGACACTTGTGGTCAAGAATCCCACAGAAGAAATTCAGTAGCGCTCATAATCAATCAATGGGTGACCAAAGAGGTGCTCAGTTACAACCCAACAAATGATTGAATGATTTAAATTATTTAGTTTGTAAGTCTGCAAGTGTTTAATCTTGTAAAGTGCTTTGGAAATAAGTTGTGAAGTGTGTCAATTTTAGATTTTAAGCTCAAAGACAGGGTCCTCCATTTTTTGTGGGTTAATAAAATAGCAATAAGAAAATTGGGATTGACACAGATTTAAATGAGACAATGATTGGTGAGAAAGGTAGAGGAGAAAATTTAAATAATGGGAAAGCCAGGTGGGGCAAACACAGAGGAAACCGGGGAAAGAGATCAAATGCAAATGTTCTTATATTATCAATAATAACATTAACAATAACATTAAATAGATTAATTTAATTTAAATTAGTTGCCACGCATTTACACAAATAGGCCACACTTGACCAGACTCTAATAGTTGGCAGTATAACTACCTCTTAACCTGTTGTTGACAGATCATACTTACAGTTGTGCTCAAAAGTTGTGAAATTGTGAAACTTTGGCAATGCCTTTTAAAACTATGTATTTTATTGTAGGATAGTGATCATATAAAGTCATTTATTGTCACATAGTTGTTTGGCTCCTTTTCAAATCATAATGATAACAGAAATCACCCAAATGGCACTGATCAAATGTTTACTTACCCTTAGTTCTTAATACTGTGTATTGTCTGCTTTAGTGCAGTCTTTTGTAATAGTTGTCAATGAGGCCCCTAATTCTTGCAGCTGCCAATTCGTCTTGGCAAAACGCCTCCAGGTCATGCAAAGTCTTTGGTCGTCTTACATGAACCGCACGTTTGAGATCTCCCCAGAGTGGCTCGATGATCTTAAGGTCAGGAGACTGTGAAGGCCACTCCACAACCTTCACTTTTTTCTGCTGAAACCACTAGAGGGTCAACTTGGCCTTGTGCTTGGGGTCATTGTCATGCTGGAAAGTCCAAGATTGTCCCATGCGCAGCCTTTGTGCATAAGAATGGAAATTGTCTGCCAGTATTTTCTGATAACATGCTGCATTCATCTTGCTATCAATTTTCAAAAGGTTCCACATGTCTTTAGAGCTCCCCCCCCCAAAAAAAAACACATCAGTGAGCCACCGCCATGATTCACAGTGCAATTTAAAAAGCCAAAGATGTGGGAAATTAACCTTTAATTGCCATTTTACCCTGTGTGTGTCACCTTGTGCGTCTGTAACAAGGCCAAACATTCAAGGGTGTGTAAACTTTTGGGCCATTTGTGTGATTTCTCTTATCATTATGATTTAAAAAGTAGCCAATGGGGGATATCCATACACACACACACACACCAAACATCCAGGATTTGTGGATATCCCTACTTAAGTGCTGGCATTCTAATACATGGCTCAGTCATTTTGATTAAAACACCTGTGTTTAAGTGAGGATAGATTTCTCAATGAGATGGTGCTATTAGGGATTGGAATGTGCTGCTTCCAGATTTAGCATGCCCTTTAATCACTCCTTTTACACAAGTATAGATTAACAATCAGAAATAGTGGGATTCAATACCATAAAACTATTCAGTTAAATGAAAAACTAAATCAATTTAAGTAAAAATGTAATATATCTCTTTAACCAAAAGGCCATGCCATCTTCCAAGGAACAAGACGGCAAATTGTCATTCAATTCTTAGTCCCCAACTCAGCCGTCACCATCAGTATGGCATGAGACACTCACATCAAGCCACATGTCTTTGCAATGCAATTAGGAGTTTGAAAGCATGCAATCTAACCCTACTCAGCCATTTAAAGGTATCATCTCCACTGAAATTGTTTGGGACTCTTTAGGCAATAAAATTAATTGTCACCTATTTGAAACATTTATATAAACCAAATGCAATTCCTAACACATCCTTAAAAAGGTTGTATTTATTTAAACTGTCTAAAACACTTTGAACATTATCAATTCAAGTTCTTTTTAAGAACTTACTATAACTATGACACCTCAGCACTCATTTAATGTACCACCAATATTTCAGAACTTAGATATCCTGTTTTTAAGGAAACAATTTTTCTAATTTCCACTGAAGTCACCAAAGTTGCCTATTTCATTGAGATATCACAATAAAGAAAAAAAAGAAAATTGAGGAAAGTCTCCGGTTCTTATGAGAAGATCTCACCTTTGTGAATGTAAGCCTTTGTGTATGTTGCCTATGCTAGCAGGAATATGTAAACACATAGCATTACCTAAGGAGTGGATTGAGTGACAGTTTACAAATTATAGCTGATTTACATTTTCTTTTTGCATAAGTATTGTTGATGTGGCACATATGCAAGCAGCTCATCCTCTTATAATTTGACATGCAAATAAGTTCCAAATCACATTTATCACACAGTGAATGTAATTTAATACAGCGAATTAACCTGATTTTACAGTTTGTGCAAAAATACAGAGTGTAGTTTAAAAAACAGCTTAAAACATCTTTATATTATCATGTGTGTGTTTATTCCTTTGAATTTAATCAGGTATCTGTGTCGGAAAGAAACACTTGAAGGATTTGTATTGTTTGTATACTATTAAAATCTACATTAAATCCGAAAAAGAGCAATGAGCAGAAGATATCAGCAAAAATTAATGACACTTCAAAGCTAGCAATGCTACAAGTATTCCCCTAGTGTAGACATGAGACCTGTGTAGAGGGCTGTTTGAAAAAGCCTTCATGTCAGTGTTATACTCTCATGGTAAATTGAGTTAATAGGATAAATCAGTGGAGCATTCTGAGATTAAAACCACAGTAGCTGTGTCCTTATGTTCAGTAGTCAAAATAAATGGCTACTTAATCCTCTGTTTGTAGGAGATTTAACCTCACTAGAGTTGGAGAATTGTCACCCAGGTTTTTTGCAAGGAAAATAAAATATCATTCTTGAGATGTGCCTGACTCAATACTCATTAGCTAAATACAATTATAAAACACTTCACTTGATCCATATCACTTAATTTGCAGAGCAGTTTTTTTTCACTTACATTTTTTATTAGTTATTTATAAAAATGTAATGTAGAGGAATTGAGACAGCAAGCCTTGTCTTGGTGAAAATACCATTATAGTTTCAAAAATGTCACTTCTCTGAAGTATGTAACAAGCTAATAACATTATCACTATTCGAAAAATGAGAATAAAATCAGTTTTAATATGTTAGCTGTTTATTGTTGGACAGTCATTGAGTTGTTCTATGCAGCAGCCGACTTTCCTTTCCCTTCTAGACACATCTGCAGCAGGGCGTCCTCTCAACCATTTAATTAGAACTGGTGCTACGCCTCTGCCTTCCCCAGTAATGTGGTAGGCATCTGACCTGAGGGGGTCAACTTCCAGTGCCATATCACTATGCCTCTGGTTGTACTTATCCATAATGTGTTCATGGCAAAGATCCTGAAGTTGGTTGACAGTTGGTTGAACGTGATTTGTCTGGCACTCTCAGTGACCTGCCCATTTTTGGTGATTCTACATGGTTTAATGAGGAACATAACTTTAATGAGGAACACAAACATGTCAGCTTTTAGACACTAACTAAAAGTGCCTTTATGCTTATACCTACTAAAATTAGTTTGTAACATACTTCACAAATATGACATGTATCCTAATCTACAGTGGTCATTTAAGTTTGACCAAGGCTGCATTAGCATACTACAAGTCAATTGCCCATCATAAATGATGGGATAATATTTGATTTGTCTCTCCCCCCACCCCCGTGTCTCTTCCTTCATCTCTCGCTCCTCCAATTTCTCTTCACTCACTCCCCCTCCCCTATGTCTCTCCCCCCTTTTCCTCCCCTATGCCTCACTCTCTCTGGAACTACAATCCAATACACTGTCTGAAGCTTTACTGAAGCCACTCCACTACCTATAGGCCTCAGTCTCTGCTCCCTCACTCTCTCTGGAACTAGAATCAAATACACTGTCTGAAGCTTTGCTGAAGCCTCTCCACTACCTATAGGCCTCAGTCTCTCCTCTCTCACTCTCTTTGGAACTAGAATCAAATACACTGTCTGAAGCTTTGCGGAAGCCTCTCCACTACCTATAGGCCTCAGTCTCTCCTCTCTCACTCTCTCTGGAACTACAATCCAATACACTGTCTGAAGCTTTACTGAAGCCTCTCCACTTCCTATAGGCCTCAGTCTCTGCTCTCTCACTCTCTCTGGAACTAGAATCAAATACACTGTCTCAAGCTTTGCGGAAGCCTCTCCACTACCTATAGGCCTCAGTCTCTCCTCTCTCACTCTCTCTGGAACTACAATCCAATACACTGTCTGAAGCTTTGCCAAAGCCTCTCCACTACCTATAGGCCTCAGTCTCTCCTCTCTCACTCTCTCTGGGACTACAATCAAATACACTGTCTGAAGCTTTGCTGAAGATATCTAAAGACACTGTGGAGCCATTTCAACTTGTACTATATCCTCTCCACTACCTATAGGCCTCAGTCTCTCCTCTCTCACTCTCTCTGGAACTGCAATCAAATACACTGTCTGAAGCTTTGCTGAAGGTCTCTAAAGACACTGTGGAGCCATTTCAACTTGTGTCTCTTCCCCCTCTCCCTCACCTGTGTCTCTTTGCTTCTCTCTCCCCCTCGACTGTGTCTCTCCCCCCCCCCTGTGTTTCTTACTCCCTCTCCCTCCCCTGTGTCCCTTTGCCCCCCCAGCACGCAATCTCTCTCCCCTCCTGTGTCCTCCCTCCCTCTTCTCCCCTCCTTCTCTCTCCTTCCCTTTAGTAGATGTTAGGTGAAGAACCCACACATTATGATCATGACAGATGACATTTGTTGTGTTAAGGTTAGAAATATAAAAACAAATCTTGAGTGTACTGTTACCAGAAATAACATTATATTTGTTTATAATGCATATAACTGCATCCACTTCTACATTACTAGTAATATTAAATAAAAGTAAAATACATTTAAGAAAACTTTTACATTTTTACTCAAAAAGTAAAACAGTATAAAATATGAAAAATGCAATTTCACAGAATAGCAGCAATATACTTTACAATATCATCAATACATGTGTAAATAAATGAAAAGTACATATATAATGCACAAATAACAACTATCCTAATTTGGAAACTATATATAAAAAAAAAAAATATATATATATATATATATATATATATATATATATATATATATAGTAAAACAAAATTATACAAGTTGCTCAGCTACATAATGTTAATGTAGATAGATATATCCCCTTTATGCATTGAAAAATCCAGTAAGTGGTCTTTAAAGTACTTACAGAATAGTCCTCATAAATAGCTTATGAGTTAAAATGGAATGTGATAGATAGCTGTAGTGGTACTAGTCACTAAATCATCAATAATCATTAGTATAGTGGAGTGTAAAAGAGTAGCACATAGTCTTGAAGAAGAATCAGAGATAAATACTGTTATAATTAGACACATATGTAACTTTAAATTAATTGAGCTATATTTACGGTAAATTTCTGTAAACAATGGGAAAACACTATTCAAAGTAATAACCACTGGGTAGTTAATACATTTATTAAAATCACTGCACATCACTGGTCGATAAAGAAGTGATTTATGACCATACATGATACCATCATTCTCAATTACTATCCTGCACAAATATAGCTAATACTAGAGATTGGTTCAAACAGTTGGATAAGAAATACAGTTACATAATTACGTGAAGTTTTAAGTCATATATTATATATATTTTTTACATTTTATTTATTTTTCCACATTTAAAATACAAGCACAAGACTAAGAACAATCACAATACAATTCCACTACAAATGTAAAGAAATTACAGGAGAATAACAAAAATAACAGATATAACATATTCTAACAAGCAAAAGTAAATGTCAGCTTACAAACAGACAGTGGTGGAGGACAATACGATCTCTTCTAATATTATATTATTTGACTATAGATTTATCCCAAGCACACCATTTCTTACTTAAATGTTTTTTGGTAGAATCTGGACTTATCAAATCTTTTTCTAATTCTCTATCCCTTTCAACTACACATTGAACATCACCCCCACACGGAGTTTGTTTTTGCTTCCAAAGTTTCACCAAAAGCCATGAGCAATATATGAATAATCAAAAATGTATTTTTTGGAAGAGAACTCCTGAATATCCATATAAGGAATAATAAAATTCAAGGAGCATGGAAGCTCTTTATAGACAATAAGAGAGATCTGTGTCATTGCCTCCAAAAGGTTTGGACCATATTACAATACCACCATATATGAGAGTGATTACCCACTTTCCACATCCTCTCCAGCATAGACCATTAATTGTTGGATCAAATCTATTAATAACAGATGGAACCCAGTACCATTTTTGAATGATCTTAAAAAATAATTCCTTATAGGAAAGGCATAATATCGAGTTTTTAACCAACTTGAAGGTTTTGTTCCAATTATCCAAGGGCAAGTCTTAATTTAGCTCTCTTTCTCAGCCTATCATATTTGGAGATTTTCCAGAATCCAAGTATGATCTTAACATATTTCTACATTTGGAAATACATTTGATCTTGAAATTTTTAGAAATCATAACCTCAAAAGGAGAAGGTTCTCTCATATTTTTTGATGGATAGCCAAGCTTTAACAATTTTCAAGCAGAATCTTCTAACCATCCATAACCTTTAAAAAAATATTATATTATATATTTAACCATTAACAGAAGTTACAGAAAGTCATGAGTACAATAATGTTAAACTGAAAAGTAGACATGGCAACTAAACATTTGCACTCTTCTGGTGGTCAGGATTAGCAGGTTGTGTGTGACATATGCCATGTGTTGGGGGCTGTCAGAAATAATTCAGTACATACCACTCACAGGTGTAGTATAGAGGAAGCTAAAAAAATTTTTTCCAGGTGGTACAATAAAAAAAAAAAATGACACTAAAGGATGATAGCAAGTTACATATAACAATATCGATGCTATTAAGGGAAAGCGATATATCTAGAAGCAATAGTAGGACACTGTCCTTTTTTCATTGAACATTGGCTGTCCTCCTTGGTTTGTGAGTGTACAAATATTATTTTGCTTTTAATAAATATTTTACTTTCGTTTACCGTTTTTTGTTCATTACTTCCTCAAAGAAGAGGAGAGTCTGACCCATTTTAAAGATAGAATCTGTATAGTAGTCACAGACATCTAACAGGAAAACATTGATAGGTACTGTTTCTTGGGAAAGAAACTTTGAAAACCTCACAAGTGAACCACAAGTGTAGTTTAACATATATTTTTAGATATTTTATGATTTTAAGAACAGAGCCAGTTATTACTATTAGCATTTTTATCATTTGCCAATTTGTATATTGGACATATCACACAAATTGGGCTCGTCCTTGTTAAAACCCGTACGGGTTCGGAGGTTGAGGGCCGCAAACTCAAAGCATTGTAGAAGCCAATATATATTCAATCCAGCTCTGCAAAGCACTGTAAATGATGGGGAACATAATGGGGGGGCATGAGGATTAATAGCAAAACATTTTCAAGCTTGCACATCGCCAAATTGTACTTTGATTTTAAAATCCGTCCAAGTCCCACGGACTTCAATGATCAAGCCCGTAGCTCATTTATTCAAGCCCGTAGCTCCTTATTCAAGCCCGTGCAGGCTTGCATGATAGATAAAACACGAAGATTGAACATGAAGTTAAATATCTTTATTTGCGGATTTGAGAGTAGGGGAATGTTGAGCTATTAATTCTAAAACCAAACATCACTTTCACTTTTAATAAAAGTACAGGATGGCTTTTCTTCGGGTACGACTTGTAAGTAAGCCCTTTACGACCCGTGGGTCTATTCTACCCATTTACGGACTTGACGGAGGCTAATCCCGCAGCCTTTGCGGGTCTGAGGTGCTCCAAGCCCTTGGGACTTTGTCCACAGACATTTGACATGAATTAAAATAAAAATGATTTTCAGATTTGAGTGTAGGGAAATGTTGTGCTATGAATGCTAACACCTCCAATCACTTTATCGTCTCTTCAAAGTGCAGGATGGCTTTATTATGTGCTTAATTGGTGCTAGCGGGACCTTTTTGGTGCAAGTAAGCTGCGGCTCGGTTTTAGATAATTACAGCCATGACGAGAGGGTTTACGTAGCATTTGAACAGCAACCGTGGCTTTCTTGCGGCCGAAACTCTTATGGCCGTGTAAGATCAAAGGCTTTCCTGCTGCTCGTGTGGCCGCAAGGGATAACAGGGCGCCGGCCGCAAGCCTGTCGGAGCACTCGGCCGCAAGGGAATAGGATAGGCAAATAGCCTGCGGCCGGTCCTTGCGGCCACGCATCTCTTACGGCCGTTAATAGAATGAGGCCCATAGAGCCTATATTATCCTTTGTTATACAGATCATCAGTACACAGATCAGGCTTTTTGCACCTCAGATTGCAGTTAAGTTTTACTGGAATCTCTACAGCTGCATTTGATATGGATAATTGGAATTTATCTAGATTACAGACTGAATAAGAGGAGACCTTCCTAACCCATAACATAAAGATAGTCGCAGAACATTCTAATGTCAATTCAGCATTCAGAGACTTATTTGTGGACCATAGTAAATAGGTTAGGATTGTCTGGGAAGTCAGCAGTTGAAATATTTACATAAACAATGAAATAATACCCAGAGGCTTACATATATAATTAATGGCAGCTTCCAACCTAAATGAAGATATTTGTATGAGAAAACGGATGGATATCTTATCTTAATCTTCAGTTTTCTGAAACAACACAGTGTTCTAGAAAAAACACAGTCTCCATATGATAAATTCTAAATTAAATTCTCAATTAAACAAAAGCCAAAAGAATATTGAAAAGGCAGGGGCTGTGGTGAGGAGGCAACTACAATGCCCCCCCCCCCCCCCCCAAGGGAGAACCCAGTGAATTCCCCACCAGCACCCGCAATATTAAACTTTGATTGCACTTTCCAAGGTGCCCATAATGGTTACCCAGTCAGATTAGGCCCATATTATCAGGTAATAACAATGTATCACAAAATATATTGATTTCTATCTGAAAGGGATAGTAATGAGTTTACCTTTAAAACTGAGGTATTAAGATAACTTCAAAATCTCTCCACAATCTTGGCTAGTAAGCATAGATGTTAAAGCCTTATATATAAGTACTAGGAAGTTGTCCTTAAAAAATGACGGGAATAAAATTTGAAAGCTGGCGCCTTTGGCGCTCATTGTGAGCCCTTTCCAGTGTCTATTTTACGGGCCTCGCGATGAGCGCCCAAGGCGAGTAGCACAATGAGCGGAAAAGCTGGCCTTGGCCAACCCACCACTTGTCTTGCATAACTTGCCCTGTGTCTTTGCCCCACATTTCCCTCCCCTGTGTCTCCTTCCCCACTCCCTTGTGTCTCCTTTTCCTCCCCCTCTCACCCCTGTGCCTCTTTTACCCCCTCTCCCTTTCCTGTGCCTCCTTTTCCCCTCTCCCCTCTCTCCTTCCTCTGTGTCTCCTTTCCCTCCATCTCTCTCCCCTGTGTCTCCTTTCCCCCTTCTCTCCCTCTCCCGTTCCTCCTTTGCCTGTGTTCCCTTTCCCCATCTCCCTCCCCCCTCTCCCTCCCCTGCAGCAGCATTACAGCGGTTGTATATGTTGCCATCTGTGTCTGTGGAAAACTTTGCATGGGTATAATGAATAAAAGACATTGGAAGAACATATATACTCCATTTCTCCATTTCGAGACACATGAGATATCATCATCAGAAGACATCTCATTTTTTGTAGTTCTTTGTTGTAGTTTGTTGTAGATCTGGAAACCCAACTGCTCAAAGCAAAACATGGATCATATGAAATTTAGAAAGACTGCGTTTGATCTGTGTGTTCAGTTTCATCTATTTAAAATAATTAATTGCTTGTTGCACTTGATATGTAACTTTCATGACTATCTACTGTATATTTAAGGAGTAGGTAGCCTTTTAGAAATGTTATTACTTTACAGTTATTTAAGGTAATGCTGTTAATACATTCTAATGTTACCACTTTGCCTCCTATATATAACTAAACTGATGTGTATGTAAATTAAATAATGTTAAAATTCTTTTTGATACTAATTAACAAAAGCTTTAGATTTAACATTCGGAATGATCCTTGCTGAGGTTTTCAAGGTATGGCAAATATCTGGTTACTTTTGTTTACACACAGACTTCTGAAATGCTCCTCTGCCTATTCCTTCTATTTCATCATATCACATACATTACTTACCCATGAAATTATTTACATAAATGTTTGCTTAAACTCAGTTTCCTCAGATCAATCAGATCCCATCCACTGTCACCAAAATATCATGTAAATATCATCAAATAAAACTCATCGCCAGAGTTCCCTTAAATTCCTTTTATGTGCCACTTGCAGCAAAAGTGCCATACATTGCTGACACATGGTCTAGTTTAGTCACATTTCCTTTGGTCGACATTAGATCTGATCAATCACCACCAAATAAAATAGTCTGTTCAGCAGGGCCAGTTCTAAGCTGGTACACAAGATGTCCTGTACCCAACTCTGTCTATTGGATGGCTCCTCACTGCTTTATTATTCAATGCACACTTTACATTTACTGGTCAGGATTAAACCCAAAACCTCATAATTTTTCATGATTTGATGGTTAACACAAAACTTTCCCCCGATTGTAGCCTTTTGAAAAAGTAAACAATGGTTATACAAAATTGAAACAAAGGTACAAAGAACACGGCTCCAGACCAAAAGATTTTTCGTAAATATTTCCAATGTTTCAGCCACAGACAAACGGCCCAATTCAATTGCAAGCCCGTAATTTCCACAATGTAGGCCGTATGTCTGCGAGTGTGTTGCAGGCTCCCGCTCTTCTCCGATTCCAAAGCTATTCAATTGATCAAGCCCGCAAGTTACTGGCCCAAAGCGGACTCCATAAACCATGCACTGGTTCGTAGCAGTTCAGGGCGGGAACATGATCAATTAAGCAATCCCGTAACCTCCCATTTTGATTCAGCCAAAAGAAAATGAGAGTCATTATTACAGTAGTGAAACATGGAGGTTACATGTCAATCAATTAGGTTTGGGGTCTGATATGCAATCAGATTTCCAAAACCGCAAAAAATAGAATTATGAAAATGAATGCCAATCCTGTTCTAGTCCATGTGGGTGACCTGATATGTATTAGCCCTTTAATACCCAAGATTGATTTAACCCCAAAATGAAAAATAAAAATAAATCTTATATACTGCCGATTCAGCTTCAGACTGTTGTGCAATTAATTCTAATGTCTTTCATCGCTTTCCCCGTTATTTACAGTACAGTTTATTTTTTTTATTTGCATTTACAGTGCTAAGAATATGTGTTTAACCCCCTTGCTGTTCCTCTCTAGCACTCGTCGGATTTTCTCCTTAATTTGCCATTTACGGGTGTGAAAACATTTGCGGGCTTGGGGAATTGGAGCAATTGAATAGTGATTTGCGATTTTAGCCATCGTAACTCTTGCGAAAGTGAAAGATCAAAGGCTTCGGGGGGTTGTAAGTTACAGGTTTAACAATCGCAATGTTTTCAAGGCCGTAACTCCTAACCCATTTGGAACCCGCAAAAAGACACCAATTGAATAGCAAACTAACTTGCGACCTGACTGACTGGCTCCAGTAACATGCGAAAGCTCAATTGAATCGGGCTCAAAGTTAGCTCACCGTACATTTGTATTTGCCAAGTTAATGAATATTAGTTTCCCCTGCATAAATTATTTCTTTACATCATGCACTAATTTTTACTGTTTACTTTGTGAGTCTATTTAGAGGACAACAGTAATATTGAGATGCTGGCCTCCAAGGAGCGACTTCAGTGGTTACAGGTTTGTAGTTACCCACATAATAGCATTTCAATACAAACATAACAATTATTATCTAGTGGGAAAATATTGAAGTTTATGAGACGGTGACATTGAGATCAGCGAGACACACCAAAAAATGGTGCATTTTGCTATTCCTTGGTGTTGAACCAAAACATATAAATTTGTTCTGAATAATTTCACAAGTGGCTCAAAAATAGCTGGAAATTAACAAACAGTGCAGGGTGACCCAAGTTAATTCTAAAGTTGTTTCTCAGCCAAATACTATTTCCTTATCTCTGGCTCTCACTGTGGGGTGTTAAAACATTAGCAAGCTTAACTGAAGCAGTGCTCTTTATTTGTTTATTCTTATCCATTAGCTTTCATGCCTTTTTATTGTCAAGCCAAAAATATACTAATTGGAATTTTCATTCTCTGATTGAACGTATAGCTGTAAAGAAAAGTTCCCTTCACTTAGGAACTAAAGGAGCCATTAAATTTGCTCAGTGAAGTGTCGGGAGTTAAGTATTGCAAAGTAAGTATGCTGTGGATGAATATACTAATATTGTGTCTCTTGAGGAATACTAGAATAAAATGGCATGTATTGAAGTTGAAGAGTAGAAGATTTGGAAATAATTTATGAAATGATAGCAAAAACTGAAATGGTTCCAAATATGGTATAATTTAAAGCAAGACATACCTTTCGTAACAAGTACTTTATCACCTGAGTGCTATTTTAAAATCTTACATAGAAGATTGTAATTTGTAATTTTCTGACCCTTCCACCAACCATAACTCCTTACTCCTAGCATCTAATCAGTTTTAATTTCTCCATGAGGATTTTCACATGCTCAGATTGATTGAAGCAAGTAGATGAATGCTTTAAAACATGGCAGTCATTTCAACTGCTATGTAAACCAAATAATCTGAATATGTTAAAACCCTCATTGAGTAATTAATAAGGATTAGCTTCCAACACAAGTGTGAACACGTAATTTAGGATTATAAATGCATGGACAGTTCATCTGATACCACATCAGCTGATATCAAAATGACTTTAACATGTACACTATATCATGTTAAGAGAAGGTTTATATTTTTAAATCATAGAAACTACATAATACAAGTATCTACATCACACATATACAAGTGTATATACCATACATTTAAACATGCCAGAAGTGTAAACTTAGAAATTAATTGCTGTAAGATAACATATAACAGAAATAAATATTGTTTAAATTCTGCATAAACCTGACCAGTATAAGTATGCTTGCCTGTGCTCATTGAAATAGTCTACTTGGCAACACAGTCATCAGGAATGTTGTAACAGAAATAGTAAGTGGATTTCATTGTTTTACCTAACAAATTCATGACCGGATACATATTATAATTCATTAGTTTTATGCTATTTGAAATATCTCCAGTCTTAATAAGATTCTGAGTTTTCTTCTTTCAGAATGTAATGTGAATATAAATACAGTCCTACCTGTTCCAGTTGGTGGAACCCTTGCTTCGTGAGAAAAGGGATACAATGCTCACTATTTTTATTACTCCCATATATAATAAACAATTACTTAAAAACAGCTTATAGAAATCAAAAACAGATTTCAAATAAGTGTAGTATGGGTTACAAATCCATATATAAAGCAAACAGCTTCAAAAATGCAGAATCCTTGTGTGGGTAATAATGCAGAATGGGTTTCAAGACATATGCTTATGGGACCTCCATGGCATCTAATATAAAACAATATGCCAATACCAAACAGAATATTCACCACTGTAGGTGACAAACCTGTAGTGCTAGTAGACACAATACCCTGTATAGAATACTTAATATATATCACAAAATTCCCAAGTCAATGAAAAATGGTATTTTCCCAAAGTATGGATATAGTCCACACAGAGTCTCTTGAGTTCTTTGTGTAAATAGACTGCCACACAATAGAGTCAATGAATAGTTAGGAACTCACTCACGGGTTCAACCTGTGGATTATTATGTGGTTGCTCAAAGAGATTCCTTTTTTCATCTATTAAGTGAAGACCTTACAACGTTTAGGATGAACAAGTCTCTCAGAGATGTCCGTGAGAGAACACAGTTGATCAAAAGATGGATTCCTTCTCGCACATTTATATTCAGAGATCGTGCAGCTTCTTCCAGGAGAGCATTGATTACATGTGCTTTTATATATGAAACATCCAAGGGTGTAGGGGAAAATATGCACAAAGATCCTGATAGTACAGCTCAGTCAAATCTTTATTATGTCACACAATAAATAATCTGAGAAATGATTAGGTATTGCACTCACATTTAGCACCCTCAAACAATATGAGCTATGTATGCAGCGTAATATGATAAAATCTGTAAATGTTAACCAGGATATTGTTCTTGTTTCCGTTTGAGGTGTTGTCCATGGGTGAGTTTGCTTCCCCTGACTGGATGTAGCTGTGATCTCTTTCTGAGTCTTTTTAAGACGATCGAACACCCCCTGGTTGATACCTCAAACCACACTAAAATGAGTAGGGTGACATCCAAAAATCAATTCTGATTGGGGGAAATATAAAAATTGTATTTAAGTCACAAAAGCCATTTGTGCCTGGGGAGTTACTCAAAGGGAGGAACTCCGTTAGTGTAATTTTTTTTTTTTTTTTTAGAATGTCAGGTTTTTTAGATGGATTGCTTTTTCAAAGGCCCAGAAAATTGAGAATTGCTGGGTTCAATCAAGATAGAGGAGAACTGGGATCTTCAATCAAGTTGGAGAGCACATTTGATCCATGGCACATACAGGGTCAACTTTAGGATACATTAGGGATCCATATGGACCCCCATGGAATTTTTAATTGGTTGTTCAGTCGTGTCTAACTCTCCATGACCCTATGGACCGCAGCACACCAGGTACATTTGTCAGTCACCGCCTCTCTGAGCTTTATTAAGTTCATGTTCATCGCTTCAATGATCTCATCTATCCATCTCCATCTTGATCGTCCCCTTTTTTGTGTGCCTTCAATCTTTCCCAGAGTCTTCAGAGTCTTTTCTAGGGAATACGGTCTTCTCATCATATGGCCACAATATTTGAGCTTCAGCCTTATGATCATAGCTTCCAGCAAACAGTTTGTCTTGATTTCCTAAAGTATTGATTTATTGGATCTTCTTGCAGTCCAAGGGATTCTAAGCAGTTTTCGCCAACACCACAATTCAAAGGCATCAATTCTACGGTGCACAGACTTCTTTATGGTCCAGCTCTCACATCCATATGTTACTACTGAGAATACCATAGTTCTAACCATGTGGACCTTTGTTGATAGTGTAATGTCTTTACTTTTTACTAGCTTGTCCAGACTTGCCATAGCTGTCCTCCCCAGAAGCAAACGTCATTTAATTTCATGGCTACAGTCACCATAAGAAGAGATGCTGTATCCCAGGAAAATAAAATCTGTCACTGCCTCCACTTCTTCCCCATCTATTTTCCAGGAACTGAGATTGCAGTTTGCCATTATCTTTTATCTATTATATTTTAAATTTGAGCAGCAGGCCAACTTTTGCACTCTCTTCTTTTACCGGCATTAATAGGTCCCTTAGTTCCTAACTTTTAGACATCAGAGTAGTACCATCTGCATATCTTAGGTTGTTGAGATTTATTCCAGCAATATTAATTCTGGCTTTGTATTCATCCAGCCTTGTCGCACACCTTTTCCTGTCTTGAACCATTCTGTTGTCCCATGTTCAGGTCTGACCGTGGCTTCTTGGTCCAGATACAGATTCCTGAGGAGGTGGATGAGATGATCTGGTACTCCTATCTCCTCAAGAACTTGCCACATTTTGTTGTGAACCACACAGTCAAATGCTTTAGAATAGTCTATGAAGCAGAAGTAAATGTTTTTCTGGAACACTCTTGCTTTCTCTATTATCCATCGGACATTGGCAATTTGATCTCTTGTGCTTCTTCCTCTGCGGAACCTGGCTGGCACATCTGGTAGATCTTGGTCCATATATTGTTGGAGCCTAGCTTGTAGGATCGTAAGCATTACCTTGCTGGCATGTGAAATGAGTGCAATTGTTCGATAATTGGAGCACTCTCTGGCACTGCCTTTTTTTGGGAGTGGGATGTAGACTGACCTTTACCAGTCTATTGGCCATTGTTGAGTTTTCCAAATTTGTTGGCATAAGGCAAGCAACATTTTCACAGCATCTTCCTGTAAAATCTTGAATAGTTAAATTGGGATTTCATCAACTCCTGCAGACTTGTGATCAGCAAGGCATCCTAGGGCCCATCTCACTTCACTCTCCAAGATGACTGACTCCAGCTCATTGGAAAACTAATTGAGGTCATCACTGCTGTAGTTCCTTCCTGTATAGATCTTCAGTATATTCCTGACACCACTTCTTTATCTGATCTGCTTCTGTTGAGTCCCTACCATTTTTGTCTTTTATCATGCCCACTTTGGCATGAAAGGTTCCTTTGAGATCCCCAATTTTCTTGAAGCGATCTCTGGACTATTCTATTCTGTTGTCTTCTTCTATCTCTATACATCACTCACTGTAGAAAGAATCCTTGTCACTTCTTGCTATCCTCTGGAATTCTGCATTCAGTTGGACAAATATTTTCCTATCTCCACTACCTTTTGCTTCCCTTCATTCCTGGGCTACTTCCAGAGCCTCATCAGACAGCCAGTATGTCTTCTTAGTTTTCTTTATTTTGGCGTTATTCTTTGTTGCTGTTTCCTGGATTATGTTGCAAACTTCAGTCCAAAATTCTTCAGGCATTTTATCTTCTATGTACAGTCTCTGAAATCTATTCTTTACTTCCACTGTATATTCACAAGGGATATTATTTATTTATTATCTGGTTAGTCTGATGACTTTTCCCTCTTTTCTTCAGTTTAACTACAAAGTTTACAATAAGAAGCTCATGGTCTGAGCCGCAGTCAGCTCCAGGTATTGTTTTTGCTGACTGTATAGAGCTCCTCCATCTTTGGCTACAAAGTATATATGCAATCTGATTTCTATATTGTTCATCTGGTAATGTCCATGTATATAGTCGTCTTGGAGGCTGTTCGAAGAGGGTTTTTGCTATGGCTAGAGAATTATCTTGACAGAATTCTAATAATGTCTTACCTGCTTCATTCTGTACTCCAAGACCAAACTTGCCAGTTATTTCAGGTATATTTTGGTTCCCTACTTTAGCATACCAATCTCCTAGGATGACAGTAACATCATTTCTTGGTTTTATATATTACATAGTTACATAGTTACATAGGGCCTCATTCTATTAGCGGCCGCAGCCGTTGCGGGGCCGCAAGGACCGACCGCAAGCTATTCTGCTATTCTATTCCCTTACGGCCGGAGGCTCCGGCAGGCTTGCGGCCGGTGCCTTGCTATCTCTTGCGGCCGCTCGCGCCAGAGGAAAGCCTTTGATCTAAAACGGCCGCAAGAGTTTTGCAATTCAATTCCTCCGGGAAACCTCTCTGCAAGGCTAAAAGCGAGCCGCAGCTTACTTGCAGGAAAGAGGTCTCGCTAGCTCCAATTAAGCACATAAAATAGCTTAAACAAAGCCATTCTGCACTTTGCGAAGACTATAAAGGGATTTAAGGTGTTAGAAAAAATAGCACATAATTATCCTGTACTCAAATCCGTAAAATATTTTATTTTTAATATCCGTAAAATATCCATGTAAAAAGTCCAGAGTGCTTGGAGCACCTCAGACACACCCACGCCGCAGCCGGAAAATAAACAGTTAATTTGAACTCGGGTTTGGGCAGATGTGCAAGCTTGAGAGTGGGTTTCTTTTAATCCTCATGTCCCCCAATATGATCCCTAGCATTTACAGAGCTGTACAGTGCAGGCTTGAATTTATTTTTGCGTTTTTATATTTCACAGCTTACGGCCGGTTCCAAGATATGCGGCCGGCCGTAAGATGAGATCCTTGCGGGGCCGTATAATAGAATCGCGAGTTAACTGAACCCCCGCAAGGAATCGCAGCCTTACGGACGATTTACGGCCGATAATAGAATGAGGCCCATAGTATTTAAGGTTGAAAAAAGACTTTCAGTCCATCAAGTTCAACCTTTTAAGATCTCCTTTGATCTGCAATATGCGGATTAACTATTAATTCATTAGTTGTTAATTAATTATTAATCAATTATTTAATGGTTTTTGTTTGTTTGTTTGTTTTTTTATTATTATTAATTAGTCCAGAGGAAGGCAAATAGTAAAAAAAAAAAAAAAAAGCGAGACTTAGCCAATTCTCTAAAGGGGAAATGTTAAAAATTTGGATCATTACTGTCTCTCTAATTATCCATGATATCCCTGAATACCCTTTTTAATTAGAAATAAATCTAGTCCCCTTTTAAAGTTATCTATCGAATCCGCTGTCACCACCTCCTCTGGTAGAGAATTCCACAGATTAACCACCCTTACTGTGAAGAACCCTTTTCTTTCTTTGAGGTGGAATCTTTTTACTTCTAATCTCAAGGGATGTCCTCTTGTCAGTTGAAAACCTCTTGGCACAAAAAGCTCCCCCGACAAATCTTTATACTGACCCTGGATGTATTTATATAAGGTAATCATATCTCCTCTTAGACGCCTTTTTTTTAGAGAAAATAAGTTTAATTTGGTTAGTCTTTCTTCATAACTTAGCCCCTCCATTCCCCTTATTAGTTTGGTTGCCCTTCTCTGTACCTTTTCCAGCTCTAAAATGTCCTTTTTATGAAGTGGTGCCCAAAATTGTACTCCATATTCCAAATGAGGGCGTACTAGAGATTTGTATAGTGGCAGAATTATATTTGCTTCCCTGGCTTCTATACCCTTCTTAATACATGCTAATATTTTATTTGCCTTTGCAGCTGCTGCTTGGCTTTGAGCACTGTTACCTAGGTGGTTGTCCACAAGCACTCCCAAATCCCTTTCAATATCTGATACACCTAGATTTGCTCCATTAAGATTATAAATTGCATGGCTATTTTTCCTTCCCAGATGCATAACCTTACATTTATTTGTATTAAATCTCATCTGCCATTTAGATGCCCATTCCTCAATTTTATGTAAATCCCCTTGGAGGGAAAGCACATCATTTTCTGATTTAATTACCTTGCACAACTTTGTGTCATCAGCGAAAATGGAGACCCCACACTCCAATCCTACCTCTAAGTCATTAATAAATATGTTAAAAAAGGAGAGGACCTAATACTGAACCCTGAGGAAACCCACTTACCACATTAGTCCAATCGGAGTATGTTCCATTTACAACAAACCTTTGCTTCCTGTCTTTTAGCCAGCTCTCAATCCATGAGCAGATATTTACTGCAATTCCTGTATCCCTTAGTTTGCCCAATAGTCTCCCATGTGGCACTGTATCAAAAGCCTTTGCAAAATCCAAAAAGACTACATCCACTGAGTTGCCTTGATCCAGGTTCCTACTAACCTCCTCATAGAAACTAATTAGATTTGTTTGACATGACCTATCCCTCATAAACCCATGTTGCCTCCTACTTATAATCCTGTTCAAATAGACATATTCTTGTATATTATCCCTTACTAACCATTCTAAAAGCTTCCCCACTACAGAAGTGAGGCTCACTGGTCTATAATTCCCCGGATTTGCTTTTGCTCCCTTTTTCAATATAGGTATCACATCAGCTTTTTTTTCCAGTAATCTGATAGAGACCCTGTGTTGAGTGAATCTTGAAAAATTAAATATAATGGTTTGGCTATTACAGAACCCAGTTCCCTTAGTACCCTTGGATGTATTCCATCAAGACCCGGGGCTTTATTAACATTTATTTTTTCCAACCTCTTTTGGATTACTTCCTGTGTTAACCAATTATTTGGCAAAGGTAGTGTAGCCCCAATTTGTTGCAGTGTCCCAACCACTGGTACCTCCCTTGTGTATACCGAAGAAAAAAACCTATTTAGCTCATCTGCCTTTTCTTGGTCACTAATTATCAGACAGCCTGTTTCACATTGTAATGTTCCTATAGCTTCCTTCCTCGCCTTCTTCCCATTTATATCAAAAAAATATTTTAGGGTTAGTCTTACTCTCTTTTGCAATGAATTTTTCATTTTCTATTTTAGCCAGTCTAATCGCGCTTTTGCAAGCCTTGTTGATTTCCTTGTATTCCCGTAAAGCAGTCTCTGTCCCCTCTTGTTTGTATAATTTAAATGCCTGTTTTTTACTCCGTATCTTGATCTTTAAATCATTGTTAAGCCACATGGGTTGTGATTTACTCCTTTTACTTTTATTCCCACACGGTATATGCTGATGTGTATGTATATTTAGTAAGGATTTAAATGTTGTCCATTTATGTTCAGTGTTTTTACCAATCAGTTCTCTGTCCCATTCTATACTTTGTATTGCTGCCCTTAGACCGTTAAAATCTGCCCTTTTAAAATTAAGAGTTTTTGTTGGCCCCTTAAAATGTTTTTTTTTAATTCAATCTCAAATGAGACGGTGTTGTGATCACTGTTTCCCAAAGGTTGCCCTATTTCAACATTTGATACAATATCAATATTATTTGTAATGAGTAAATCTAAGATAGCTTCATTTCTAGTAGGCTCCTGTATAACCTGGGCCAAATAATGATCCCTGAGTGTACTCAAGAACCTGCTCCCCTTAGCTGAACTGCTGGTCTCATTTATCCAGTTTATTTCAGGGTAATTAAAATCTCCCATTATTAGAACTTGCCCGTGCTTAGCTGCATTTCCAATCTGTAACAATAATTGTATTTCCTCACTTTCAGCTATATTTGGGGGTTTATAGCATACTCCTACTAATATTCTTTTGGAATTTGCTGCTCCGCTATTTAACTCTACCCACAAACATTCAACTTTATCACTAGGTCCACCATAAATATCTTCTCTGACTATAGCCTTAAATTCAGGCTTAACATACAGACAAATCCCTCCTCCTCATTTACCATTGCCTCTATCTTTCCTAAATAGGTTATAACCATCCAGATTAACAGTCCAGTCAAGAGATTCATCCCACCACGTTTCGGTAATGCCTATTAAATCCCATTTTTCATTAATTGCTAATAATTCTAACTCTCCCATTTTTCCTGGCAAGCTTCTGGCATTAGCAAGCATACACCTTATGTTATGAGTCTGTAGTTCTGAAGTGCCTGCCACTGAACTTGAATTACTTAGTACTACCTCCCTATTGACTATACTACCCCTCCCCCCATCTCCTCCCCTATGAGTTGTTAATTCATCCCTTATACCCTCTACACTTTCTACCCCATTACTTATATCTAGTCCTTCCCCCCCACCTACTAGTTTAAAAACTCCTCCAGCCTTTCTACCATCCTATCCCCTAGTACAAAAGCTCCCTCATCATTAAGGTGCAATCCATCCCTACTGTAGAGATTGTACCGAAGTGAGAAGTCAGCCCAGTGCTCTAAAAAGCCAAACCCCTCCTTAGTGCACCACATCTTTAGCCACGCATTAACCTCCCTAATCTCCTTCTGCCTCCCTGGGCTAGCACGTGGCACTGGTAGTATCTCAGAAAATACTACCTTGGAGGTCCTTGCCTTCAGCTTATTACCTAGTTCTCTAAAATCATTCTTTAGTACACTCCATCTTCCACTAACTTTGTCATTGGTACCAATATGTACCAAGACCGCCGGTTCATTTCTAGCACCTCCCAATAATTTGTCTACCCGATCCACAACATGACGAACCCGAGCACCCGGGAGACAGCAAACTGTTCGATTGCTGGGATCTGGGTGACAAATCACCCTGTCTACCTTCCTAATAATAGAGTCCCCTACAACCAAAACCTGTCTGTTCTGCCTATTCTGCCCTCCCTCTTCTCCAGTAGAGCTGTTCGCCCGGCTGTTAGAGGGAACAGCTCTATCTGGCATTGCCATTCCTGAATGGACATCGCCAACAGTTTCACTCAATCTGGCAAATCTGTTGTTGTTTGCCAACTCAGAACTAGCCTGCCTCCTCCTGTTCCCCCTGCTTCCCCTTGTAACTGTAACCCAGCTGCCTCCCTGGACATCCTCACTAGCCCCAGCTCCACCCTCCATGCTAGGCCCAGTTAAACTGTGCTCAGTGAGCACCAACCCCCTTTCCAGTGGAGCAATATCACTAAGTGCTGCAATTCTCCTCTCCAGATCTCCAATTTGGCGCTTCCAGAGAGGCAACATGCTCACACCTCTCACAGAGGTATGGACCCTGGATCATCTGTTCCAGTATTGCATACATATGACAGGATGTACACTGAATAAGGTTGCCACTGGGCTGACTCATAATTATTATTATTGTCTACGAAATTTCAGTGGGAAAAATAAAGAATATAATATAATATATT
The DNA here is from genome assembly GCA_027410445.1 of Discoglossus pictus. Taxonomy (NCBI): domain Eukaryota; kingdom Metazoa; phylum Chordata; class Amphibia; order Anura; family Alytidae; genus Discoglossus; species Discoglossus pictus. The sequence continues at coordinate 353,041,534 of CM050165.1, forward strand.
TATATAAAGTTTTCCTCCTTTGCACTATAAATCTGCCCTCCCTTTTCTTTGAAGGGCCTCCTTTTATTTAAACTCCTAGGGCCTCATTCTATTATCGGCCGCAGCCGCTGCGGGGCCGCAAGGACCGGCCGCAAGCTATTCTGCTATTCTATTCCCTTACGGCCGGGGACTCCGGCAGGCTTGCGGCCGGTGCCTTGCTATCTCTTGCGGCCGATCGCGCCGGAGGAAAGCCTTTGATCTAAAACGGCCGCAAGAGATTTGCAATTCAATTGCTCCGGGAAACCTCTCTGCAAGGCTAAAAGCGAGCCGCAGTTACTTGCAGGAAAAAGGTCTCGCTAGCACCAATTAAGCACATAAAATAGCTCAAATAAAGCCATCCTGCACTTTGAGAAGACTATAAAGGGATTTTAGGTGTTAGAAAAAATAGCACATAATTATCCTGTACTCAAATCCGTAAAATATTTCATTTTTAATATCCGTAAAATATACATGTAAAAAGTCCAGAGTGCTTGGAGCACCTCAGACACACCCCCGCCGCAGCCGGCAAATAAACAGTTAATTTGAACTCGGGTTTGGGCAGATGTGCAAGCTTGAGAGTGGGTTCCTTTTATTCCTCATGTCCCCCAATATGATCCCTAGCATTTACAGAGCTGTACAGTGCAGGCTTGAATTTATTTTTGAGTTTTTATATTTCACAGTTTACGGCCGGTTCCAAGATATGCGGCCGGCCGTAAGAGGAGATCCTTGCGGGGCCGTATAATAGAATCGCGAGTTAACTGAACCCTCGCAAGGAATCGCAGCCTTACGGCCGATTTACGGCCGATAATAGAATGAGGCCCCTAGGCTTTTACTAGAATTGCACTTGATACTTAAAATGTTCGCAAGCTCACAAGTTCCCCTTCTCCGGTTTCTATTAACTTCTGCCTTCTCGCCTGGGCACAATTAGTGCACGCTGCAATTTATCAGCCTTTACTTGTAAGGTAAATCCACTTGTAAACAGGCCCCAAACCAGCTCACAAATCCTTTATCCTAGTTTAACAGTCAAGCCACACCCCTCTCACCTGGGCACACTTAGTGCACTCTGCAGTTTATCAGCCTTTACTTGTAAGGTAAATCCACTTGTAAACAGGCCCCAAACCAGCTCCCAAACCTTTTATACAAGTTTAACAGTCAAGCCACACCCCTCTCACCTGGGCACACTTAGTGCACTCTGCAGTTTATCAGCCTTTACTTGTAAGGTAAATCCACTTGTAAACAGGCCCCAAACCAGCTCCCAAACCTTTTATACAAGTTTAACAGTCAAGCCACACCCCTCTCACCTGGGCACAATTAGTGCACTCTGCAGTTTATCAGCCTTTACTTTTTAAGGTAAATCCACTTGTAAACATATGTATGACTTGTTGAAGATCTTCATTGAACTTGAAAATTTCAGCCTCTTCTGCATCCATGGTTGGAGCATAGACTTGGATCACTGTGATATTAAATGGCTTGCCTTGAATTCAAATTGAAATCATTCTGTCATTTTTTGGGTTGTAACTGAGCACTGCTTTGGCCACCCTTTGATTGACTATAACGGCTACTCCATTTCTTCTGCGGGTTTCTTGAACACAGTAGAAGAATTGGTGGTTGTCTGATGTGAAATGTCCCATGATATTAGGGGTTACATTTAGAGACTGTAGGGTTTTAATTGTTAGATGTCATGGAGATCCATATTTTGGCTTACTAGTAGCCACAGAGGGCATAATTCTAGATTCCAGAAAGGTCCTTATAGGACCTCCATGGCATATATCATTATATCATCATGAATTGGTAACAGAGGTTTAGATAATTAGTAGAAATATTTAGGAGTAAAACTGAGCATTATTTGCTAGTTTTAGAGATGTACAATGTGATATACAAAGTGTGTATTGTTGAAAAGGGACATACTCTCCTCCTCCAGAGAACAGGCTAGGGGGCCACACCTGGGTTACATTTGGCTCTTGGGATGCCTCTTGCCTTTCATGACTGCACAGACTGCCATTACACAGCTCAGAGAGAGAGAGACACACAGAACAGAGACACAGCACACAGACAGACCACACGCAGAGAGACAGCACAAAGAGAGAGATACAGACAGCAAAAAGAGAGAGAGACATTAAAAATAGAGAGAGAATGCGGCACACCGCAAGTGCTGCCACATGCCACACTCCATAGCAAGTGACATGACAGCCGCTGTTACACACCTCAAAGAGAGAGAGAGACAGCACAGAGACATACAGCACACAGACAGACCACATACAGACATAAATCACAAAGGGAAAGAGACAGACAGCAAAGAGAGAGAAAAAGACAGACAGCAAAGAGTGAGAGAACCCCCCCGCTTCACTCCACACACCACAGCAAGTGGCATAAGCGCACATTGAAAACCTTAGAGAGAGAGGCAGTATGGAGAGAGACAGTATAGAGAGAGACAGTACAGAGAGAGACAGCACACAGAGAGACAGCCCAGAGAGACAGAGACAGCATACATGTCACATAACACAGGGAGAGAGACAGCACAGAGACAGCATAGACAAGTAATTTATGACGGGCAAGTTACTATCATATATATAATTTTAAATAACTAGCTCACATAATTATTAAATTTATATGTTTATTTCAAATCGTTAAATTTGTTTAGAGTTTAACTTTTATACTTAAGTTTTAAAGTACAGTGTGTAGGTGTAGTGGTTTCATAAATTGGTTTCATTAGTAAGTCATTGGTCCTAAATCAATGGCACTTTTATTTGAATTGACTAATGTATTTTTAACACACATATGATTAATATATGTAAATAAGTAAGTATATTAGTTAAACAAAAAAAAAAAAGTAGAAGGCAAGAAAATCAAGCCTATGATTAAAAAACGAAAAAACTCTTAAAAAAAAAAAACACTTCAGTAATTACCACTGCATTCTGCTCTCAAAATACAGTGTAAATCTAAAATACAATGTGTAACAGGTACAGGCTCCAGCCGAATTATTTACACAGATTCTTGTGGGTGGGCTTTAAGGGCTAACATTACCATATCAAAGTAAATTCTTGGCCAATTTTAAAAATGTAAATAGATTTTTCACCATTTAACTGTGTGGTCCTTTAATCCACAAATAATTAAGAAAAACTAATTGTCTGTAACATTTGAAGTCAGTGTAATACATTGGACCAGCATAGTTCCGAAAATTACAAATAGCCAAAGAGGGACTCATAGGTTTTTGGAGTGAAAAGGAAAGTCTGCTGCTGCAAAGAACAATTCAGCAAAGGAACCTGGAACGTTAGAGCTATTAAGCTAGGCAAACTAGACGTGGTCAGTCATGAGATGACAAGGTTAAACTTTGATATCCTGGGAATTAGTGAGCTTAAATTGACTGGAAATTAGACATTTTTATATCAATTTGAATTAAAGCCAACCAATTAACACCAGAGTGGTCCAAGTCCATGCTCCAACCATAGATGCTGAAGAGGCTGAAGTTGTACAATTCTATGAGTATATACAACACCTCAAATATATAATACCAAGAAAATCATAGGAGATTGGAATGCTAAAGTAGGGAACCAAAAGATACCTGGAATAACTCTCAAGTTTTCTTCCTTGGAGTACAAAATGAAGCAGGCCAGAGATTAGTAAAGTTCTGTCAAGATAATTCTCTGGTCATAGCAAACACCCTCTTCCAACAGCCTCCAAGACAACTCTACACATGGACAACCAGAGAGATAATACAGAAATCAGATTGACTATATACTTTGTGGGTTCCCTGGTGGACCAGTGGTTAGGATTCAGTGCTTTTGCCACTGCCACCTGGGTTCAATTCCAGTCAGTGAACCAAGAGGTCACATCACCCTGAAGCTGAGCAGGGTTGGGCATGGTCAGTACCTGGATGGGAAACATCCTAGGAATACCAAGAGCGGTATGCTGTGACCCACTGGAGAAGGAACTGCAACTCACTCCAGTATTTCTGCCATGAAAATCAAGTGGATCAGCATGACCATTGATATAAAGATGTGTGTAGTATGTTTCATGTTCACAAGGTCACTGAACGGCACAGAAAAAAAAATCCCCAAAGACTTAAGGGAAACTGATTTCTGTAACATTTGAAGTCAGTGTAATACATTGGACTAGCATTGTTCCAAACATTACAAATGGCCAAAGAGGGACTTGTGTGTATATATATAAACATTTATCGTAGCGTTTTAAAGATACACATGCCTATTAAATGCACAATACTTCATACAAATATATTCTGTAGAACCAACGCTCTAAGCACCTATCTTGCTCCTTGATTTTGAAAGCAAACAGAAGGAACCAGAGAAAGTGGGACATGGTTAAGACTGAAAGACTGTTTTTTGCCTTAAATGTGAGATTTTATTTCAAAAGAGGGACTATTAGAATATAAGAGAGGAAGGGGATTTGTCCTGAAAATCAGGACTTTCCCTCCGGAGGGGCAGGGGGGGGGGGCAGTTGGGATGTTTGCACTAGGGCACTTTTTCTTAATCATTAGATATTTAATTAACTGCACTGCCCAAAACATAATTGGAAAATAATCTTCTTTGTAGACCTCTGAGCAGCATTAGACAACCTCAGTGGGTATTCAGGAATCCCTGACAGATCTTCTGATGAGATAGTCTTTGAAATAGATGCCTATAGTGTTCAGCAATCTCCTGCTGACTGAGAGTGACTGCTAATACCTGTCTGTTGAGGGAGCTGCTTAGTGTGATAGAAATATTGGCAACGTGAGAGCCTGGCCTGCTCAGACAGTAATTTTACACATATTAAAACACATGAACAATGATTTATACTATATATAGAATGTATGAATAATAAATATTTTATACGAAAAGTGTAATGAGTACCACACTCTGAAGACACTTATACAATGAACATATAATAACTACACTTTGTTGAACCTCTAAATGTAATTATTTTTCAATAAGTGTATGTTGCTTGCTGTTAAATTGTAATTATTTTCCATTTCTCAAAGCTCTTTAAAACTCATTAATGTCTATGGATATTCATAATAGATTATTGAACTCAGAACTTTGGTGACCTATTTTATGTTGCTAGGGTGAAGACAACTAACCGAAAATGTCTTATTGCCATGCAATTAAATGGAGTGGTTCTATTTTTATCTTTTATTATCCCCTTTAACCTCAGTCACGTACCTACTTCTCAGTTTCACCAAATACATCTGCAACCTGGTTAAGCCATTCTGGTTTCCTTTGCCATTTTCTCCTTTTGCATCATTTATACTTTTTAGTCTGTAAACTTGTGGGGTCCCAGTCTTGCATAAAGAATCACCCCATTGTAGTTAGGGGATTAGCTTAGAATACAATGGGGGTCCTTGCAGGAACTCTGTGGCATATACCTGCATCGGTCCATAATATGCCATTGAGCCAATTGGCATGCATCGGTCCACACTATGCCATTGAGCCATACTATGGTATTGGGCCATAGTATTAGTGCCATGGTGGTCCTTGCAGGACTTCCATGACTAATTTAGTATTTACATACCACAGGGGCCTTATAGGACCTCTATGACATATGTGATAATTTTGTGTACCATGGGAGTCTGTTAGGGACCCCTGTGGTAGGGATTAACATTTAGATGCCACTGAGGTCTTTTAAGGATCTCTGTGGTACAGGGCTGATGATTAGGTGCCCTGTGGATCTAAATAGACCCCCATGGTTATAGTTTAATCATGACCAGGTCAGTGGAGCGGGAATCCTAGGGGTTCCCTTCAGCATGTGGGAATGCTCAGTGTCTCCTGCAGGAGGCTGTGTGGAAACCTTAGGGCACCAGGGCTATGATGAAACAGCCCTGGTGCATGGTCTCCACATTACGGCTATGTTTGTAGCAGTTGAGATTAGAATTAACATGTAGCTTGTAAAATAAAAAACAACTCAGATAGTTACAATGAAGTCTTTAATCTACATTTTGCATTGGAATGTGGCCCATAGTATTTACTTTACATATTTATTGTCATGGCTTAGACAAAGTTGAATATATTTATTAACAAATAATTACCTTATAACATTTATTTTGCAGTAAGAAAAATTTCTAAAATATTAAACTTTTTCTGGCTGTGATGAGGTTAATAAATCAAGTTCCCAGCATCCTATTGAAGAATGCATATGTATTCTATCATATACAATAATGAATCACAAAAGCTTAGCACAATGACTGCTCATGTTCTGTACAGAGAATTACTAATTATATATATTTTTTTATACACAAACACAATTTCATTAGTATGCCTGGTATATATTTTTTGTTGGCACATTCTTTCTGTTACCACCAACAGAACTTGTATCGTACCCACTACCTCACTTATTCCAAAAAAAAAAAAAAAAAGAGTCAGTACATTTTTTCAGCAGCAATTGACTCTAAATTAAGTGGACTAACATAATTTCATTTCAACCGTCTTGCATTTCAAGTGACAATTATCAACTCTGCAATGTGTTTGTACTTGAAAGACTGCAAGTTCTATTCTGTAGACTGATTAAATGTATATTATATGGTTTCAAGGGAGAATTAGAAAAAAGAGAAACATAATGCTGAATATTTATGAGTGCTTTGATTTTCTGCTTCTGTCTCTAAACCTTTTGGCGCTGATGCAAGACATTACTGGCTAAACCACGTGACTTGCAGTGCAGATTCCAGTATGCAAAAAGACACATTGATTTGCAGAAACATTTGAAAACTATGGTGATTTTATCATCACAATAAATTTGAGGAAAAGAAAAAGAATAGCATGCTCATGTATGCCATCGATAAATCTCTATTGAAACCATGCTTATCACATCTTTCAAAAAAAAATATGTTTAAAAAGCCTGGCGGTATGATTATGTCAGTATTTAGAATGTTAAAGCGGTACATTAAAAATACTGACATAATCATACCGCCCTTTCTCCCTTATCCTCCTCTATTCTCCCCCTTCCTCCTTATCCTCCTCCCTTTCCCCCTTCCCTCCTCCTCCTCCCTATCCTCCTCCTTACTCCCCCCTCTCCAATCACCTCCATTTCCCCCTTCCCCTCCTACTTTTCTCCCTCCTTATCATTCTCCTCCTCCCTCCTTCCCCCTTTATCATCCTCCCTTTCCCCCCTTATCATCCTCCCTTGCCTCCCCTTCCCCCCTTATCATCCTCCCTTGCCTCCCCTTATCATCTTCCTCTTCCTCCTCCTCACCCCCATCATCCTCCTCCTTCCCCCTAACCTCCTTCTTATTTCCCCCTCTCTAGTCCCTATACCCCTTCTCTCCTTATTTGTTGTTGTGATCTGATGAGCTCCCTGCTCATCTCTCCCCCCGCAGCATGTCTTCCGGCAGTGAAGTGACCGGAATATGCTAATGACGTAACATCAAGAGCGCATCACGTCATTAGCATATTCCGGTCACTTCACTTCACAACAACAAATAAGGAGAGAGGGAGGATAGGGACTGGAGAGGGGGAAGTGATGAGGAGGTTAGGGGAAAGGTGGAGGATGATCAGGGGGGAGGAGTAAGAAGATGATCAGGGGGGAGGAGGATGATAACGGGGAAGGAGGAGCAGGATGGAGGAGGAGGAAGGGTGTGCTGAAGGGGCCCAGGCAATTTTGGCAGCACTGGGCCACCTGCAGTAACCCCGAGCGTGGCTCAGGTTACCGATTTATAAACAGTAAATTAACCCCGAGCCACGCTTGGCATTACCGCTTAAGCAGATAAAAGGCCACTGTAAATCCTGTATTTAAAATACACTGCACATAGTCATGTCCACACTCAAGTAAAAAATAATTAAATACAGCATAATTTTATGAATTGTAAGCATACTAGCGACTTGCCCATCAAAAATGACGGGGAAATAAAATTTGAAGCCATGGGAATGCTGTTTGACACACAATGTAAACCTTTTTGTACTCTGAGGACCTTTGGCACTCATTGTGAGCCTCTCGTCTCGTCTATTTTTGCTCCTTTGAGCACCTTCGTCACTCATTATAAAGAGAGATATATATTTATCTATATTTATTTAATCAATAATACATTTATTATTTCATGAATAAATTAATATACTTTACCTATTTGTAATTTGTTTATATTTTCCATCAGCATACAATGTACAGTGAGTGTTGGTGCTCTGATGATAAAGTGTAATGAAAGTCCCAACTGTGCATTAGAATTTTTTTGTGTGCGTGAGGGAAATCCGTTGGTTTAGTTGTGTAAAGCGGCATTGTAGCTTCATGGTGTTATTAATGTGTTACGTGGCTCGCAAGCATTTTCCGTCATTAGATAGTGTATTTTGTAGTTTGTTCGGTCCTGTGTGAAAGTGCTACGCGTTTGGAAGTGTTTTGCGCGGTCCGGGGTCGTGTGGCCTCATTTTCATTTTTTTTCGGTGGCCCTTTTTTTTCTCGCTTAGGTGATTTTCGTGTGGTGAAAGTCGTTGAAATCGCATTAAATTTCTGTTCCACCTCACTCCCAGACGTCCTGGCTGTTCCCCCGTGCTTTGGGTTATCTTTTTGTTGTATTTATTTTTATTGTCTTTGTCTTTTTTGTGTTTTTTTTATTTTGGCTGGTCGGCCGTTAACCTATTTTTTGTATCTTTCTAAGTCCCATGTTTGTGAAGTGCTTGTAGGCTAATGCGATTGTGCGTTTCCTACGCGCTCATTGCCTTTGTGCTGCAAGTTTAATTGCCTTAACAGCTCGCCTCGCTACGCTCACTGCGGTTGTAAAAAACGGAACTCCGTCCTATCTCCTCCTTTGATGTTTCAAGCCCGTAAATGTTACCAGTGCTAAAGACGGAAAGTCCATATTGAATCACAACAATTCAACAAGCCCATAATTGCCTTCAGACCCGTAAAAGGGAAATGTACCAAAAAATCCTTTAAGTACTATATAGGATTCGCAAGTGGGTTAATCACATGTTCATAGAACTGCAGCAGCAAATAAACACACAATACTGTACTTTGAAATACTGGGAAAGCAACAAAATTCATTAAAATTATTTGCACAACAGTCTCAAGCTTGCAAATCTGCAATAAAGAAAATATATTTTTTTAATGTTTTTTTCTGCATGCACTAGAACAGTTAATTTATTGATTTTTATTGATTTCTACATTTCTGGATTGCGAGTACGATTGCAAATCGGACTTCTAAACACTAATTGATTGTAGTTTAAACTCCATGTTTTACTGACGTTATGATGACGGTCTCATGTACTATTGGCTCTGTCTAAAATGTAACTTATTGGCTTGCTTAATTGATCATGATCATGCCCTGAAATGTTACGTATGGATTCATGATTTGCGTGTGGAGGATGTGAGCTTGTAATTACGGGTTTGAGTCAATTAAATACATTTACACTATATATGTAAATGTTTTGTAACCCGCAGCCAAAAGTTCAGTTTGAAGGATATTACAGGCTTGAAATTGAATAGGGCCCTATTAAAGCACAGCAGGAAGTAGGAGACCTACCGAGAGCTGTTTCTATCTTAACTCAATCTCATCAGTATGGGACTGGTTCCTAACTCCTGTTATAAGTTTGTGGGAAGGCTACTAACCACATCATAATTTAGCATACGGTGGGCAAAGAAGCCTCCACGGAACAGAGTGCAGTAAATAAATGTTATATTTGTGTTCACATTTGAACGTCTAAAATAAGTTAAAAAACGTATTTTCTACTCAGAATTCTGAGAAATACTGATATTGCAATGCATTCTGGGAACCTGGGTAGTGACATACAAATGAGCCCACAATGGTTTTTACTCATTAATCCAATACCATTTTAAACATGGCTCTGTATATAACACTTAACTATTGAATGCTTATTAGGTCTCATTTGTAAAGTGAGTTTGATAAAAGAAGGTGTGCTTTTTAGTTTATTCAAATAGTTTCAAATGGATTGCGATCCCCCCCTGCTGGACATCAAAGCCAAAGCCCGTAAAATGCTCTCCCTAAACTCCAACATCATCAATTCTAATCCCATTTCCGTAAGGTGAACCTTATCTTTTGCGAAAAAATCGTCGGCACCGACCGGTTCGAACTCCTTGTAACGGATTGCAACAAAACCCAATTTTCTAACAAAACTCACAATCTGCTGGTTGATCTTCTGTCTAGCCTTGTCCAGACATACTGGGTCACGCGCGTTACGCCAAGATCTTCTCTTAATCATTTCCGACCAGATAAGGAACGTGCCTGGGAACTTTTTTACCCACTTCTCAACGTCTCTTCTCATGACTTTCAGCATCCGTCTCATGAGCACCGTCCCCAAATCGTTCCAGCCAGCATGGATTATTATCACACTGGGCTGACCGTAACGCTGCGCGTATGTATCCAAAAGCCCGTCCAATTGCGCCCATCGCAGACCCCGAATGCCACACCACCGTACACACAAGTCCGTGACAGGAAAGCCCAGTTGTGCCTTTTCTTCGGTAACTGCAGCTAACCTGTGGGCCCAGAACACGTATGAATGTCCCACAATCCATAGTTGCTTCTGTTCTCCTGAAAGTAGAAAGCAACACCATTACACCACTGCACTCGGCCTTACATAGGACCGAAAATGTTCCGGATCCCATCTGCCGATGTGCTTTACTGCCGCGTCGGGCAAACCCAGCCTGGCTGCCTCCGTGGCAGCCCCAATGCGGAAAGAGTGTGTTCCGAACTCCGACTGCTTAAAACCGAGCCGCTGCAGTGCGCTTTTTAAAACTCTTTTGAATTGATACTGTGACAGTGCCGTTCCATCGGCATGTACCAGCAGCGAACACAGTCCCGCCGGTCGCTGCTTGAGGTACTCCTCTACACATGCATATGGGCAACACTCCGTGCCAACCTGATGCAGAACCACTTCTCTTCCTTTTCCCACTTGGTCGGTCTTTGACCTCCGCAACCAAATTACTACCGTGCCTTCCCTCAGGCAGGTATCCACTAATTGCAGTCCCCCCGAGCCGTGTCTACTGTTCACGACTAACTCCCCTATCCTAAACGCTCCGAAGAACGCCAGGGAAAAAGCCGTTCGGAAAAGTAGAGATTCAAAGGGGTCTCTGCAAACCACCACCAACGCCTGAGCCAATCTCAGTAACAATGAAAATGTAATCGGCCGCCTGTTATCCGGTCTATGATGACCATTGAACATTCCGCGCACCACCTTGCGCACTAGAAACTCCTTTGTAAGGTCCCTCTGCCCAGCAAGCTTAAACATAAAAGCCAGCGCCGTGACCTGTCTCCCTACTACGGCTCTTGTTTCGCCTTGCTCGGCGCACTGCAGCAGGTACCAAAGCAGGATCCCTATGCTCTTATCTTCCGTCGTGGCACCACCTGCCAGTGCCACTAAGCTATCCCATTTTGCCCACACGCGTCTATAAGTGGTCCATGTTGCTGGGACAACAGACTGTCTCACGAGTCTCGTCACCTGACAGCTCCAAGCTCCCAAAGCTCCTCGGGAATGCGTTCCCCCAGGGCGTTCGCCTGAGGAGCCAGTGCCCTGAATCGATCCTCCTGAAACCGAGAAAGGGCGTAAGCAATTCCGTTTTCTACTACTGGGACATGCCTTGCCTGAAACCATATGTTCAGGCGAAGGCAACATAGTACAAGATGACGGAGTAATCGTATCACCGGTACAGATGTTGCTGTGATGTTGTTCACGGCCTCCACCAACCCCATCTTATCCGAGTGGAATATGACTCGCCGATCCCTGAAACTTGCACCCCATATGTGAACTGCTACCACTATAGTAAACAGCTCGAGGAATGTAGGGTTCTTTGTTAAACCCGCCGCTTCCCATTCCTCCGGCCACGCCGCAGCGCACCATCTCCCTTGGAGATAAGCCCCACAGCCAACCCGTCCGGACCCGTCAGTGTGGAGTTCTAGCTCTGCGTTGGTGGTGCCCTTCTTTTGAAGAAGCACCCGCCCATTAAATTCGGCACGGAACACTGACCATACCTTCGCATCATCCCGCATAACCCTGGAGACTTTTATGAAATGGTGCGGTTTCGCAATACCTATAGTAGCGAGTGACATCCTCCTACAGAATATCCTCCCCATGGGGATAATTCTGCATGCGAAATTCAACTTCCCTAATATCGATTGCAACCGCCGCAAAGATACCCTCCATGCGCCTTGTAGCGCCCTGATCTCCGCTTGCATGTCCGCCACCTTTTCCAAGGGAAGACTGCACTCCATTTTCGTGGAGTCAATCCGAATCCCCAAGAAAGTCAACTGCTCCGTGGGGCCCTCTGTTTTGTCGTGGGCCAGTGGTACCCCAAAATCTTTACAGATTTCGGTGAAAACCTCCAACATGAAACGGCAAGCGTCGTTTCCAGCTGGACCGACGAAAAGGAAATCATCCAGGTAGTGGGTAATGCTCCTGTACCCGGCTTCGAGGCTCGCAACCCATTGTAAAAATTTGCTGAAAGCCTCAAAGTAAGCACATGATATTGAGCATCACATGGGTAAACATAAGTCGACGAAATAGCTTCCATCCACAAAACACCCTAGCAGCCGATGGCTCGACGGGTGTACCGGCAGCAACCTGAATGCTGCTTCAATGTCCACCTTTGCCATAAGCGCCCCGGGGCCCGCCCGCCTAACCAAGTCGACCGCCCGGTCGAATGACTCATAAGACACAGTAGCCTGGTCTTTTGATATACCATCGTTTACCGACCGACCTCTGGGATAAGAAAGGTGTTGTATCAACCTAAATTTACCCTTCTCCTTCTTGGGGACCACCCCAAGTGGGGACACGATCAAATCCGGAATGGGCGGGAGCGTAAATGGCCCCGCCATCCTACCCAGTTTTACCTCGTTGATAACCTTAGCGTGAGCTACCCCTGGGAATTCCCTGGCCAACTTCAGATTTGGGACAAGGAAACCCTGAATGTCAATGCCACATGGAATACGGAATCCCTCCCGGAACCCGTCTGCCAGAAGGCGCGCGGCTTTGGCGGTGCCCGCAGTTTGAACATGAGTGTTTAAACCTGCAGTTCGGGCTCCATCTACAGACCCCTTCGTTATATGCGAAACAGGTCTTGAGACCTTTGTCACTCCACGCCATGGTTGGCCTTGAGGCCAAGTATTGGCGGAATTTCTCGTCGTACTGCCACCAGGCTGTACCTCCATAGACTTTGTGGGCATTGCGAATTTCGTCTATGTAAACGAATAATCCCGAACTCTGTTCGGGGTGTCGCTCACATAGCACGCAGGCCCATATGGAAAATGCTTGCAGCCATGTATCGAACGTCCTAGGTAACCTGGCAAAAGATTTCCGCCGCTCGTCCCCCTCTCTGGGGCCCCTCTCGGCCATATCCATTAGCCTAGACATGGGGAGAAGGTAGAACAATTCTACAAACTCCCTCCTCCAGATCTTTTCCTTAACCTCCTGGGTAAGGTGTGCCCCTAAGTTATCCAACGAGCACAAGACTATAGGTCTCATGGCTGCGGCAGTAACCCCTGTATTGGTACTGCCCACTACTGCAACAGGATCGCCTACCGGCTCGGGCGCACGTATGGTACCTATCGCCTTGGCCGGGCTTGCGCGCGCTGGCGCCACAATAGCTGATGGCTGGGACCACGCACCCTTAGCTAGTCCGCCTATCCAAGCACCCATCTCTTGCTCACTGACCGTTATGTTGTGCGCAGCTAGGAGGGTCTTTAATGACCCAAAAAACCCGGCCTTTGTGTGCGAGGGTTCTCTATCACCCTTTTCTGCTGCGCAGCTCAAAACTGAGTGCTCACCTGCTTCTGGAAGCCTTGGAGTGGACACAGCCAACGGAGTATTCCTGCGTCTTTCCTGGCGCTCCGGGGACTCTGACCGTCTGGCCCTCCGCGGGCTTCTCCTCTCCGATCCTGTGCATGCACAGCTGCACCGACAATATCTCCTGCTTCTCGATCTGGATCTCCTTCTGGATCTGTGGGTGCAAGAAGAACAGTCACTAGCTCTCCGTGACCTGCATGCCCGTGAGGAATGGCCCTGGTCACCTAAGCCTGCACGGCTGGAGTAAGCTAGTTCTGCCTCCGCCGCCCCCTGTAGGGGTTCCCTTGAGACTTCATCGGGCGTTGGAACGTCTGGCTGTTGGTCGGTCTTAGACCCCTTCTGCTGTGGCCTAACCGTCTCGCCCTCAGTCTCAACTCTGGTACATCTTAGTGGCGTGTGCGTAAATAGTAGCGGACTGTACCTGCTCGTAGCCTTCTTAGCTCGAGTGGGGCGTCCTAGCCTCGCCACTGCCGCTGTTACTGGCACGTCATCGATCATGACCATGCTGTCTTGGCTATTCATCTCTCTGATCACACCGTCTCTTCTCTCTCTTGACGTCGCCATGTTCCGCTCACCGCCTAGCGGGCGTCCCTGTAAAGTACCAGAAGCACTGTTATTGGGGGAAGCCCTAGGGACCGCCTGGTTAGCGCCATGAGGGTCTGTAGGAGCCTTTTTAGGATTTCCGGCTTTTCTCTTACCCCCTGCACCCCCTCTACGGGGTGTTAAAGGGGTGTTGCTTGACCTTTGCCACGGCCTAGGACCTTTGGGCAAAGTGACCGGTGGTGGCCGGAGTTCTAGGCCCTCACCCTCACCGCCCTTGGGCCTGGCGCTCACCTGTCTGAGGGGTATGGGGTCCCGGCCGCCCTGCCCCGTAACCCCCCCTTCTCTCGTGTCTCTGCTCCCTGATGGACGGGGGTCTGATAGTCCTACAGTGGTGGGAAGGGAAAAAACGTCCCTGGCGCCGCCAGAATTGACTAGGACACCAGCCACCGCAGGCTGATCCTGTTCAATGTGCTGAGGCCCAAACGCAGAAAGCATGGGAGGTCCCAGCCTGTCCTGCACCCACCTGACCCCTTGGCTTAGGGCACGGGTCCTAACTTCAGCCAGTAAAGCCTCTAAGCCTTCTGGATCCATAATAGGTCTAAAAAGGGGACACACAGGGGGAAAACACCCAGGCAGCAGCACCAGGCACACACAGCAACAAGCACACACACAGACACAGACAAGACACACAACACAAAAACGGAGGAAGAAACACAAACAATTAAGAGTAGCCTCAACAGATATAGCCCCTTATGTGCTGGTAAGCTGGGGTAAAGTCTCAGTATTAAACCTTCCTACTGTGATTAAGGCTGCAGGACCTCAGACCTCCGTCCGTTTCAGTCGGGAGACCGCGCTGCACTGAACGGCGCGAAAACGGGCATCCCGACACGCCCCCCGACGCAGCTGATTGGCTGACGTGCCTCGCAGGCTCCGCTGGGTCACGCGGCGCTACGGGCTGACCCAGGGAGCCTGTGCAGCCTCCGCGTCCTACAGTATTATCTGATTGCCATGCAGTCACAATGACATCACACTGAACTGGCTATGTGTGTAAATAATGGATTATTAGAGTATTTGTATTCTAAGCAAAATGTTAATATATATGTTTTAAATACATTTTAACCTCTAACATTCTTATAAGGCAAATTCATGTTTTTGAAACTTACCTAGAAAAATATGACAGTCTGGCTTCAAGCTCTGTCCACTAGCTTTTTGTTTCTATGCATAAGATTGGCTAGTACTACTGGTGTATGGAGGTCATTTGTAGGCAGAGCTTGCTGCCAGCAGTTTGCCAGATCATTGGCTTTTTTAAGTTTTTTAAGATATCTCTTTACTAAATTAAAGGGACACAGGCATATCTTTTCTTTGCTGCATCGGAAAGAGGGTATTTGGTATTAAAGGTATCAGAGCACAAACTTATTCAGAAGTTTAACCGTTCTTGGGCTATTGCCTGGTGCTAGCCAATGAGATCTACAGACTAAAGTATGATCTCTACATTTCCTGTTAGTTTCAATAAAGTTTAAAAAGGTCTTTCTTAATATTTTTTAAAGCAAAAAACTATTTTGGAATGTTTATAATAGGCTATTTTAAATGCTCGAAAAAACAAAACAGTTGTGTTCCATGTCCCTTTAATTTTAAATTGTAGAAGAATCTTCAAAATATTAATATATTTATTTATTTGCTTAGAAAAATTAAATTTTAAATTAAATCTTGTATAATGATATGAATTATTAAAAGGCAATTTGTGACATGATATATGGTGTGATGTTTTCTGTATGGGTGGGATGGCAGCTTGTTTGATGTATGCTTTTGTCTTCAGTATGAAGCTGGAATCATAACAACATGTCAGATAAATTTGCACACACTAAACAATGTTCTCAGAGAAAAAGATAAAACAAGGCACGGCTATGCAAGTGAGATTCAGTCTTATAATCAAAGTATACAATGTTGAATACACATTACACAACATCTTGACTGGTAATGGTTAGGACTTTGTATAAATGAATTGAAGCCATAGTAGGAAACATCAAGAGTTGCGCAGTTTGTGTTGCTAAATCCCCATATGTCCATATATTATAACAGACTTTAAGCAGGCTATAAATAGCAAGACAGATTGCTGTCACAATAGCTTGGCTGCATGCACAGAGTGATGTGACGGCCTCTTTAAAATGCTTGCTTTCATAATTGTGATATGTTGTACTAAGGAAATGAAGCTGTGCACACTGTTACGCTCACACGTTTCATGTTTCTCTGGTTCTACATTATTCAGCTGACTATTTATCTGACAGATTGTTATACTGCAAAAGCTGCAATCTAATGCTGAAAGCTTGATTGATAATCTTTCAAATATATAAGATAACAGCAGAATGTCCATGTAGAGATGAAGTTTACTCCAATCGTATCTGCCAAATGATTTGGAATAAAATAATAGTATTGCTGTAGTCTGAAATAGGTCCAGATGTTTCTCATGATATTTATATGAATGCATCTGACAAACTTACCCTGATGCTTGCAAATTTCTTCAGTTTTCTGCCACTTGATTTTGAGAAGGAATGCCCCTAGAAAGCCTTAGCTAAATTAGCATAACATTAATAATTTGGTTTGTCCAATCACAGGCAGCTATAACATTGTTTCAAATGACTGGAAAGTCAGTTTGTGCATCAAAGCATCATGGATATGTAGTCTTGTTTTCCCCCTGCACAATGAAGCAAGGAGGAGCTAAGACATTGCTATGTGAATTTCTGCATTGTGTTGCTGCTGACTTGAAGGCTAGTATAAACATACCCAAATGCAGTGTTTTAAACCACTTTTTTTTAATATAAAATAAATCTTTATTTATAGAGTTAATCAATGGAATGTGTGTTTCTGATATAAACTGTGTTAGATTAGAACATGTTTAAAGCAGGGAAACATAGACATGCCTTTAATTCCATTTAAAGCTGATGCATTGTAAAATTAAAAAAATACATTTTAGAAATCTTTAAATCCACTACGAGCATAATTAGGGAAGTCATAAAGCTAGTTTATGATAATAATTTTTAATAATAAATGTTGATGCCACTGCTGGACCGAGGAATAGTCAATGATACTTTGATGAGATTGTGTATGAGAGGGACATTTATGGAGCATTTACATTGATTCCAATTTGCTTGCTTCTGAGCATGAGAGAGGAAAGTGGTTGGACATCTAATTACCTAAAAATCACCCTCACCTCTCCCTCTTCCCTCTGTCCTCACACTTCCCTCCCTAATAGATAAAAACACAACCCTCATGTTCCTGCTTTCACAAAATGATCACATTATGACAGGAGGTTTCCTTCAATACGATTCTTCAAACTGTCTAATTTTCCCTTAAAAATATTTTCATGTTCATGGCTTACATAGCTGTTAATGTTGTTAATTTGTTTAACAGACAACTGCAGCTTTCTTGAACTACAGTGTTTAAAGCTGATTGAACAACATACTGAATCATGGCATCCATTTCATTCTAAGCTCGTAATTACCTTCATACAGGCTTCATGTCTGCAGGTTAGAAATTTGTTACAATTCCGGCTGTATCTCAAGCCCGCAATTAAAGGGCAAAAGCCTAAAACCGTAAACCATGAACCCCTACGTAGCAAGGCATGATCATGATCAATTAAGCAAGCCTGTAAGTTACAATTTAAACAGAGCCAATAATAAATAAAACCATCATCATGACGTCAGTCGAACATGGAGTTTAAACTACGATCAGTTAGTGTTTAGAAGTCTGATATGCGATTGTACTTGCAAACCAGCAATGTAAAAATCAATAAAAGCTAATGAAGAAAATGTGCTAGTCCATGTGGGTGGACATAACACGTAAATAAAACGTAAAAAAAATATTTATTTATTGCAGATTTGGGAGCTTGATACTGTTGTGTAATTAATTATAATGTCTTTCATTATTTTCACAGTATTTTAAAGTACAGTAGTGTGTTTATATTTGCTTTTACAGTGTTACGAATAGGGGTTTGAAGGAAATTGCAGGGTTGTTGAATTGTTGTAATTGAATATGGATTAGGACGGTAAACATTTGCGGGCTTGAATCATCAAATGAATAGATAGGATGGAGTATGTTTTTTACAACCGCAGTGATTTTGAGCCGGTAACTCGCCAATGGTTTGCCAGTAGCAACATTTAGCCAATTGAATATCAGTAACATTTACGGGTTACATTACAGCATCCAGTAATTACAATTTGGCCAATTGAATGGGGGCCCATGTGTACTAAAGTGTGAAGAATTGGAGAACTGCATGAAATGTCAAAAATGTTCTCTAAAACTTCAGACATTGGGCCCTATTAAATTGTCAAAATCGCAATTACAGAAGCCCGTAATGTAGCCTGCAAAAGTTACTGATATTCAATTGGCCTCCTCTAGCTACCCACAATCTATTTACGAGCTACAGACTGAAAATTCCTGCAGTTGTCAAAATCGTAACTCCATACCATCTAAGCGTTTAATTTTTTCAAGCGTGCAAATGTTACAACTGCTAAAATCACAAATTGCAATGTAATTGCAACAATTCCCCAAGCCTGCAATTGCCTTCACACCCCCTTAAATGGCAAATGTAGCAAAAAATTCTCATAGGAATAGAGAGGACTCACAAGTGGGTTAAACACCTGTTCTTAACACTATAAAAGCCAATAAAAACACAATGCTGGACTTTAAAATACAGGGAAAGTGATGAAAGACATTTTAATTAATTGCACAACAGTCTCAAGCTCGCAAATCTACAATCAAAAATATTTTTTTTAACATTTAATTTCCATGTTATATCAATCTTGGGAATCAAGGAGCTAATACATATCAGGCCACCCACATGGATTATAATAGTTTCTTCATTCATTTTTATTGATTTTTAAATCGCTGGATTGCGAACCCAATCCCATATTGGACGTCTAAACACTAATTGATTGACGTTTAAACGCCATGTTTTACTGATGTCATGATGACGGTCTCATTTACTATTGGCTGTTTCTAAATCTTTACTTACAGGCTTGCTAAATTGATCATTATCATGCCCTGAAATGCTACGTACGGTTACATTGTTTACGGATTTGGCTTTCGGCCATGTACTTGCGGGCTTGTTCAATTAAAACAATCTGTAACTGTTGGAATTTATTAGGGCCCTTAGTATATCTACACAGTTCTATGCATGTGCTATTGAGAGTTAAAATATTTTGATCCTCATGCAATTGCAAGCTTGCAATTGCCTCCAAACTGAACTTGTGGCTGCCTGTCACATTTTTTCTAAACATTTAACTGTATTCAATTGTCTCTAACTCGCAACTGCCCTCTCACAGCCTCCACACGCAAACCATGCACTTGTAAGTAGGATTTCAGGGGGCATGATCATATGATCTGACAATATCTAAGCAAGCCCGTAATTTACTTCTTAAACACTTTCAATGCTTCTTAGAAACAGCCAGTAGTAAATGAGACTTCAGTAAAACATCAACTTCATTGATACAATGAATTTGTGTTTAGAAGTATGATTTGTGATCAGACTCGCAATTCAGCAAATGTAAAAATCAATAAAAATTATTAAAGCAAGTGTTCTAGTCCATGTTGGTGGCCTGATTTGTATTAACCCCTTGATTTCCAAGATCGATATAACCCGGAAATAAAAGTTAAAAATAATATTTTTTTTATTGCAGATTTGCAAGCTTGAGACTGTTGTACAATTAATTCTAATGTCTTTCATTGCTTTCCCAGTATCTTAAAGTACAGAAGTGTGTGTTTATTTGCTGCTGCAGTTATACAAACAGGTGTTTAACCCACTTGTGAGTCCTATCTAGTACTTGTATATAATATTTTGAGACATTTGCCATTTACAGGTTTGAAGGAAATTGCAGACTTGAATTTTTGTAATTGAGTATTGATTTTGCTTGAAGAATCAATGGAGGAGATAGGATGGAGTTACGTTTTTGACAAGCCTTCAGTGCTTTTGAGCCTGTAACTCGCAATGGATTGCGAGTAGCAAAATATAACCAATTGAATATCAGTAACATTTACGGGCTACATTACAAGATCATGTAATTGTGATTTAGCCAATTGAATGAGTCTCCTTGGACCTCATTCAATTGCAAGGCCGCATCTCGCCGTATATAGGCCTTATCTCTGCAGTTGCATTGCAGGCTTGAGTTCTGCTACAATTATGGAGTGATTCAATTGATCAAGCCCACAAGTTACGGGCCGAAAGCCGAAACCGTAAACCATGCACTCGTATGTAGCATTTCAGAGCTTGAACATGATCAATTAAGCAAGGCAGTAACTCCCTTTTTAGAAACAGCCAGTAGAAAATTAGACCATTATCATTACGTCAGTAAAACATGGAGGTTACATGTAAATCACTTAGCGTTTATAGGTCCGATATGCGATTAGAAAAATTAATGTCAATACTGTTTTAGTCCATATGGGTGGCCTGATATGCACTAACTCATTGATTACCAAGATCAATATAACACCAAAATAAAACATAAAAAAATAAATAAAAAAATATTGCAGATTTACAGGCTTGAGACTGTTGTGCAATTAACTCAAATGTATTTCATCGCTTTCCCACTATTGATTTTTTATTTGCCTTTACAGTGCTACGAACAGGTGTTAAATCCTATCCGGTACTCGTAGGATTTTCTTCTACATTTGCTGTTTACGGGTGTGAAAACATTTGCAGGCTTAGGGAATTGTAGCAACTGAATAGCGTTTTGCGATTTTAACGCTCGTAACTCTGGTGGCCGTGAAAGATCAAAGGCTTAGATGAGGTGTAAGTTACGGATGTAACAACCACAGGGATTTCAAGCCCGTACCCCGAAGACCACTAGTGGCTCGCATAAAGACGCCAACTGAACAGCAAATTAGTTTATGGGTTACATTATGGGCTCCAAAAACTTACAACTGCTAAGTTGAATGAAGCTCCTTGTCTGTAACCAATTAGTTACAGCTACCTAAAATATTTATTAAATATTATTCATTAGGTGTCTAGTATATGTATGAATTATGTCTGTGAGTATGAAAAAGAGGGAAGAAGGTCTTTATACAATCCTGTATTCAAGATGATAGAGGCCACAAGTTTACAGTTTAAAGGACTACCATATTTGAAAACAAAATGCACTTTTGTGAAGTATGTAACAAATGAACATCATTAGCAGATGTGCAAGCTATGAACATTCCTCCTCTGGATTAATTAATCATTAAAAATAAAATAAAAAATAAATAATTAAATCATTGATTAATAATTAATTAACAACTAATTAATTAATATTTAATCCGCATATTGCAGATCAGAGGAGATCTTCAAAGGTTGAACTTGATGGACTGAAAGTCTTTTTTCAACCTTAATTACTATGTAACTATGTAACTATGTACTATGTAACATAACAACTTTGTTAGTGTAAATCAGACTTTGTAAAAGATTCTGTTTATGTATAGAATATTCCATCTGGTCTGGTTTTAGCACTTTCTAAAAGCTGGAGCCAATGGCGATTGGTTAGTGTACCTATCAGTGAAGATGGCATGGGGGGCATAGGGACTTTATACAACTGTATCATTTTGAATTTGACAAGTACTGACTTCCCCACACATAATCAGACGTACCCGGGGACTTCTTGGTCCAGTTCTCCATTTCTCTCTTCATAACTTTCAGCATTTTCCGCATGGGAACCGTTCCTAGATCGTTACCGCCAGTGTGAATTATTATTAACGTGGGTTGACCGTACCGCTGGGCGTAAGTGTCCAACAGCCCATCCAACTGTGCCCACCTCAGGCCTCGAACCCCGAGCCATTGCACGTGTAAGTCTGTGACAGGAAAGCCCAGTTGTGTCTTTCCCTCTGTAACTGCGGCCAACCTGTGGGCCCAGTACACGTACGAGTGACCCACAATCCACAGTTGCTTCTGTCCTCCTGAAAGCAGAAAGCAACATCCATTAGACTACTGCCTTAGATAAGACCGAAAAGGCCGTACATAAGACCGAAAACATTCTGACTCCCATCTACCAATCCACTTGACCGCCGCGTCGGGTAAGCCCAACCTAGCTGCTTCGGTAGCAGCCCCGATTCTGAACGAGTGTATTCCAAACTCTGCATGCTCCAAGCCCAAACTGTGTAGTGCAACTTTTAGCATCCTCTCAAATTGGTACTGGGATAACGCAGTCCCGTCTGCATGAATAAACAGCGAACACCATCCCACCGGTCGCTGACCAAGGTACTCCACCATACACCGTAGGGGAAACACTCCGTGCCCATGCGGTGCAATACCACCTCTTTACCTTTACCCAGCTGGTCGGTCTTAGACCTCCTGAGCCATAACACCACCGTGCCTTCCCTGAGCCAGGTATCTACCACTTGTATACCCCCGGAACCGTGTCTACTGTTCGCGACTAACTCCCCTATCCGGATGCTCCGAAGAACACCAGGGAAAAAGCTGTATGGAAAAGCAGAGATTCAAAGAGGGTCCTACACTTTACTGCCAACACCTGCGCCATTTGCAGTAACAAAGAGAAGGTGATCGGCCGCCTGGTATCTGGCCTGCGATCCCCGTTAAACATGCGAGCACCACCTTGCGCACTATGAACTCTTTTGTAAGGTCCCTCTGCCCCTCCAGTTTGAATATGAAGGCCAGGGCCGTGACCTGTCTATCAACTACTGCTTTTTTCTCACCTTCCTCGGCACACCGCAGCAGAAACCAAAGCAGTATCCCTAAGGTCTTATCCTCTGATCTAGACCCACCAGCCATTTTTACTAAGTGGTTCCATTTTGCCCACACGCGTTTATACGCGGACCACGTCGCCGGGGCAACAGACTGTCTGATGAGTCTCTTCACCTGGCAGCTCCAAGTTCCCAGATCTCTTAGGGAACGGCCTCCCCCAGCGTGTTCGCCCGGGGGGCAAGAGCCCTGAACCGTTCTTCCTGAAACCGAGAAAGGGCGTCAGCAATGACATTCTCTAACTCCGGTACTTGCCTCGTCTGGAACCATATGTTCCGGCGAAGGCAGCACAGCACTTGGGGCCGAAGTAATCTTACCACCGGTATGGAAGTTGCCGTGAGGTTATTTACTGCTTGTGCAACTTCCTTACTTTCCGTGTGGAATAACACCTGCCGATCTCTAAACTCTGAACCCCATAAGTGCACGTCCAATACTAGGTGGAATAGTTCGAGGAATGTCAGGTTCTTTGAAAGACCTGCCACCTACCATTCGTCTGGCCATGTCGCGGCACATCATTTTTCTTGAAAATAAGCGCTGCACCCGACTGCTCCGGACCCCCCGGTAAACAGTTTCAGATCGGCGCTAGTTGCACTCCCTTTCTGAATAATCGGCAATCCATTGAAGTCGGCCAGAAATACCAACCACACCTGTGCCCTTTTATGAAGTGATGCGGGCTAATGACACCCACAGTAGCGAGTGACATTTTCCTACAGGATACCCTTCCCATAGGAATAATCCTACAGGCAAAGTTCAACTTTCCCATAATGGATTGTAACCTTCGCAGGGTCACACTGCACACCCCTGTTAGCGCACAGAGTTCATGTCCTCTACCTTTGCCAGGGGAAGACTGCATTCCATTGTCTTGGAATCTATCTGAATCCCCAGGAAAGTCAATTTCGTCGTGGGGCCCTCAGTTGTCTTGTGGGCCAGTGGTACCCCAAAGTTCATACAGTGGACAGTGGTGAACACTTCCAAAATGAAACGGCAGGTGTCTTGCCCTGTGGACCAATGAACAGGAAGTCGTCCAGATAGTGTGTAATGCTCTTGTACCCGGCTTCCGTGCGTGCAACCCATTGCAAGAATGAGCTGAAAGCCTCGAAGTAGGCACATGATATGGAGCACCCCATCGGTAAACATAGGTCGATGAAGTAGTTGCCATCGACATAGCAACCCTTGAGCCGGTGACTCAACGGATGCACCCGTAACAATCTGAAAGCTGCTTCAATGTCAACTTTTGCCATGAGCGCCCCTGCGCCGGCAAACCTGACCATTTCAGTGGCCCGGTCGAACGATTTGTAGGATACAGCTGATTGATCCTTTGCAATACCGTCATTAACTGACTCGCCTTTTGGGTAGGAGAGATGCTGTATCAACCTAAATGTTCCCGTTTTTTTTTGGGAACGACGCCTAGAGGGGAAACGATAAGGTCTCTGATGGGGGGGAAGCGAATGGCCCTGCCATCCTCCCCAGCTGCACCTCATTGTGCACCTTAGCTTTTGGTACCACCGGGAATTCCAGCGTCGAACGCAAGTTCGGTGCTGTGGACCCCCGCAAATCTGTTTTTGCATGGGATCCTAAATCTCTCCTGGAAACCCACTTCAAGGAGGCAGGCCACGGCGCCGTTGCCCGCCGTTCTACCCTAATGTTTTAGCCGTGGTAGCATGCCGGGGAGGCGTATGGGCGTCCTGCCCTTTGGCAGGGGGCTCTGTTCTGCCGCCTTCCTTTGGCCTGGTGCATCTGGCCAGGGGATGTTCACCGCTGCAGTTGGAGAAAAAACATGCTTGAACCTGCAATTAGGGGCCCATTTACATACCACTACGTTGTAGGCAAAACAGGTCTTGAGACGTGCAACCGGGGTGGCGATGGGGCTCCTGACCCTACCCGCTCCGGCACGAAAGGGCGGCATGACTCGCATCGGTGTCATAATGTTAAGCCAGAATGCCACCGCTTTGTCGCTCCATGCCATGGCTGGCCTAGATGCCAGGTACTGGCGGAATTCTTCATCGTACAGCCACCATGCCATGCCCCCGTACACTTTGTGGGCGTTGCGTATCTCGTCTATGTATACGAACAGCCCCGAGCCTTGCTCAGGGTGCCGTTCGCATAGCACGCATGCCATAATTGAAAAGGCCTGTAGCCATGTGTCAAAGGTTCTGGGCAACCGCCTATAAGACCTGTGTCGGTCATCTCCTTCTTGTAGACTCCTCTCGCCTGAGTCCATCTGTCTGGACATGGGAAGAAGAGAGAACAATTCAATGAATTCCCTCCTCCCTATTTTTCCTTGACCTCCTGGGGAAGATGCGCCCCCAGGTTGTCCAGCGCGCACAAGACGATTGGTCTCATGAGGCTACTGCATTGGTGCTGCTTGCTTGCGGGCCCACCCATAATACCCGGGGGGCTTGGTGCCACCATAACCGGGCCAGCTCCCCACTGCCTACTCTGTTGGACTGCTCTGACCACCCCCCTCTGGCTAGTCCCCCTATTCACGCACCCATCTCCTGTTCGCTTACCGCGACGTTGTGTGTGGCTAAGAGGGCCTTAAGGGACCCCAAGAAACCCCTTTTGTGTGTGGCAGTATGCATTTGTCTGCTTCCTCCACTCTACCAACTGCTGGGACCTCACCTGCTTCTGGGAGCCTTGGAGTAGATACTGCCAACGGCTGGGGATTCTGACGGTCTGGCCCTCCACGGGCTCCGTCCTCTCTCTGATCCGTAGGCACAGCTGCATCAACAGGATCTCCTGCTCCTCGATCTTGATCGCCTTCCAGACCTATGGGTGCAAGAGGAACAGTCACTAGCTCTCCGTGATCTGCATGCCCGTGCCCATACCGTTTGTTCCTCCCCTGAGGACTAATCGTGGTCACCTAAGCTTTCGCGGCTGGAATGGGCTAGCGCTGCGGGCTCTGCATTCTGTACCAGTACCCTTGACACTGCTTGGGGCGTCCCAAATTCTACCTGTGGGTCAGGATTAGTCACTTTTTGCTGTGGCCTAACCGTAACGCCCTCAGTCTCTGTCCTCTGTCGTCTTAAGGGGGTGTGGGTGAATAGCAGCGGACTGTACCTGCTTGTGGTCTTCCTAGCTCTGGTGGGGCGCACCGGCCTCTCCACCGCCGCTGTAACGGGCATGTCGTCAATAACAACCATGCTGTCCTGGCTGTTCATTTCGCTGACCACTCTGTCTCTTCTCTCACGCGTGGTAGCCATGTCCATTTTTCTGCTGTGGCTGCGTCCCTGCTAAGAACCAGAAGTGCTGTTACTATTGGGATTAAAGGGGACAGCATGGTCGGCACTTTGGGGATCTGTAGGAGCTTTTTTAGGGCTTCTAGCTTTTTTATTACCCCCTGCGCCCCCTTTTTGGGGTGGTAAAGGGGTGTTCCTTGTCCTTTGCCGTGGCCGGGGCCCTTTGGGCAAAATGACTGGTGGTGGCCAGAGTTCTAGGCCCTCACCCTCATCGCCTGTGGGCCCGGCTCTCTTGCCTGAGGGGGAAAGGGTCCTGGCTAACCTGCCCCGTATTACCCCTGTCGCCCGTGGCCTGGTCATCCACTGGACGATGGTCTAGTGGCTCTGCATTAAAGGGATGGGAGTCAAGCCCAGTGGCACCCCCAATATTGTCTATGCCTCCAGCAACTGCATGCTGAGCCGGTCCAATGTAATGGGGGCCTCCTACAGAAGGCATGGGAGGGCCCAGCCTGTCCTGCACCCACCTGACCCCTTGGCTTAAGGCCCGGGTCCTAACATCAGCCAGCAAGGCCTCTAGCTCAAAAGCATCCATACCCCAGGCACACAAGACCCCCCCAAGACAAACAAAACGGACCGCGAGGACAGTGAAACACAAAAACAAAACACACACCAGACGCTGCAGACACTTTCACTCTGCCCCTTATGTGCTTATTAAAGCTGGGGTGTAATCTCAGTATTAAACCTCCTACTTTGGTAATTTCAGACCTCCGTCCTTTTTCCATGGAGAACGCGCCGAAGTGACTCCCGGCGCACGAATGCGGCGGAAGTCCCGCCCCCGCCGCTTCTGATTGGCTGAGCAGCCTTACAGGCTCCGCTGGGTCAAGAGACGCTGCGGGCTGACCCAGGGAGCCTGTGCAGCCACCGCTTCAACAGTATTGTGATCTACAGATTCTATTATTTTTACAGATGCAACAATATGTAACAATATTAATACAATTAAGTAGGGCACCATTAGTAAAAGAAGTACCAAAGCACAAGTAAATTAACTCAAGCTTGACATTTTGGCCTTGGAACTAAAGGATCTAAACTGGAGGGTTCAACTCCATTTACTAAATTACCTCAATGTGTAATTATTCAGAATGCAAACTAAGTAATAATTTGGAACTTTATGACACTTTTCTTTTAGCATCTTAAATGCCGTAGTGTCAAGAGGCTTATATCTTGCAGTCCAAGCAATGAGGAGTGTCTCACTCCCACAAGGGCCAGTAATCATGAAGCTTAATTTGACTCAAATGGCTCCTTAGTTATTGAATCATGATTATTTTCAGTTTAGAGTTACTTAGCATCATTATACAGTGCAGCTTATTAATTATCATTGTAGATAGATTTGTAGTGAGTGGATATTTAGAGAGTGGGATGCAGTGAGTGAATATACAAAGAAAGACTGGCAGTGAGTGTTTGTGGGGAAAAACAGTAGAATTGGGTAAATATGAAAACCGTTAGGGTGGAATTGCCTATGTCAAAGAAGACCATTAGTGGAGGTGAGAAGGTTAAACCATAAGTGGAGGTGAGAAGATTAAAAAGAGAGACTAATGAGTGTACCCCTATTTCATGTCTATCGACCATGAGACAATTATTGCACTAACACTTGTTAACATTTAAAAATATGTGACAAAAAATATTACACAGGCTCCAAAATCAATTTTTTTTGTGTTACTCCACTAATAGAAAACCCTAGGAGCCTCATTCAAATGTGATGGCCAATTGAATAGGGCTCTCTATAAGCACAGAGCATATTTATTTTACAAAAGTTTTTAGTTAGTGAAGACCTTGTTCACTAACTAAAAACTTCTGTAAAAAAAATATGCTCTGTACTTATATAGAGCCCAATTCAATTGGCCAAATCTCAATTTAATGAGGCCCTATGTGTCTTATAGAGTATGTGCCTCACTTTTTGTTGAATAAACCTATGTTGTTGCTCATTTTGAAACCCATTGTATACATTGCACTAGGAATACCCATAATATATGCCCATAAGTTAAATGCTTCATTGTTTTATAGCTGGCAATAACGCTTCCTGTAATAGGTCAATAAATAAGGCTGCTAACTGACAGCTCAAATAGGCAAAATGTAATGTTGGTTTACTGTAGAAAACTGCATTTTTAATAACATTCAGATAAAGTACTTGTTACTATCCATAGTTTTAAATAACACCATATTGAAACCTCCATGCAGTTAAAGAATATAGATACATTAATAACTGTGTATTATAACATTGATAGATATTAAAACCACAACTGCTGCAGTACAACATAAGTTTTGGCTTAAATGAAACTATATATTTGGTATCATCTCTCCTATACATGAGAGATTATACTAAATATATCAAAAAGTATTTGAAAATATACCACCCCCATTTAACCTACTTGAGTATCTATTTGTGCTGCACTAAGGGCATCTAAGGAAAAAGCATGTGTGTTCGTAATTATTTAATTGGTTATTTTCTCCATAAAACCCATAAAAATGACCTCTTCATTTAAGACATAAACAGTAGAAGAATATTTAAGGATGACTACCAATGCCCTTTGTACAAGAGCTGTTTTGAGAGCAGACATTTATTATCACAGTCTGTACAATCTGCAGACAGTCAATTCCTTTTATGCATCAGCTACTTCAGAGAGGCTTTAATATTATCTCTTTGCTCTTTAACAATTACAAGTACCCACCAGCTTTCATAAGCTACTAATTGGGATTTAAGTAGCAGATGACTTATGCAGTATTTAGATAACATGAGCAACATTTTTAAGTGTTTCATTTCCTCCTTTGCATCTAATGTAATTCATGTCTTTATGTTTATTATTAAAGAATACAAAAAATCAACCAGTCGCTTAAAATATGTCTTATTTTTATTAAGTTGGTATGGAGAATTCTCAATGTAAAATATTTTTTCTACTCTTACTTAGTCATTAAGATAAACATGAAATCACTAAACTCCATGGACTCTGAGAATGTAAAAACCTATTGTTTAAAAAAAAGATATAAATGAAATATTTATATTAATGTGAGAGAATTTCTGGAAAAAAGCTAATTATAGGAGCTGTGGCTTCTTAGCTCCCGGACTATCTCAAACCCAGTATTATATATAGGTTTAAACATATATCACTCCATATCTTTGGAAAAAAATATTTGGTTGCGTCCCCACACTCCTGTTTCCTGAGTTTGATATGCCGTTTGCGTGAACTTTCCTGGGGAACTTTCTAGATTGTAAGTCCTTCTTAGTAGTGACATCAACTCTGCTGTACCAAATTGCCTGTTATCCTATTGTATTGTATTTGTTTTTATATTTATTTCAGAATTTATTTATACCTTTATAATTTGCTCCTTGTATCTACACTAATTGAATCTATTATTGTAAATAGAGCTACTGAAATCCTGGAGCTTTAATAATAATAACAGAATAAAGTTTTTTAATTTTAATAAAAACATACATTTGTTTTTGTTTTGTGGCGCGCATGGAACGCAACACACCATGCTTATCCACTTGGTATTCATGGCAGACATACTGGAGTGGGTAGTCAGATCCTTCTCGAGTGGGCCACAATATACAGTTCCTAGTATTCCTAGGTGGTCTCTAATCCAAGTAGTGACCAGGCCAAATCATGCCTGACTTCAGAGTGTTGTGACCTCTTGGTTCCCTGACCGGAATCGAACCCAGTTTGCAGTAGTGAAAACACAGAATCCTAATCAGGGAACCCTGGTATAAATAAATATATATAACACATTAAAAATGTTCTGGTAAATGAAAGCAGCTAAAATGTGAATTTGTCCATGTTTTCTCTTTTTATACTTCCTATCAATAAAATAGTTTGTGTAAGTCCAGTGGGAGCGCATGCACACTATGGAAACTATTGTACGGATTCCGACCATGCGGCGCAAGCTGTGTATGCGCAAAGCGCAGCGCACAGGGAGGCACAAGGAACAGAGGGGGGAGAGGGAAAGGGACAGAGGGGGGAGAGGGACAGAGAGGGGGAAAGGGAGAAAGAGACACAGGGGAGGGAGAAGGGGGAAAGATACACAGGGGAGGAAGAGGGGGGGAAAGAGACACAAAAGAGGGATAGGGGGAGGGGTAAGAGACACAGGTGAGGGAGATGGGGGAAGAGACAAAGAGGAGGAAGAGGAGGGGAAGAGACGCAGGGAAGGGAGGGGGAAGAGACACAGGGGAGGGAGAGGGGGGGAAGAGACACAGGGGAGTGGGGAGACACATCTAATATTATACCGTAATTTATGACGGGCAAATTACTAGTTACTTATATATTTGTCTTCCTCTTTTCAAGATCAGAGCTGCTTCAAAACAGGTAAAGTGTTTAAATGGTTTCTATGAGTTCATATTTTATTTTGCCTTAAATACTTTTGATAATGTTCTTCCACATCCCATCGCTTGTAGTGTTGTAATTTCATAGCATCATTGTAGTTCTACATTGGTACCTGGTATGGTCTCCTGCTGGGTAGGCTAAAAAACCCTGGGATCCTGGGCCTAACATGACACACAATAGTCGCCATATGTACCCTGCACCATCAGTTAAAGGGTGAAAAATCATGTGGACATTTTTTTACATCTTTAAAATTTAAATAGTTATTACCGTTTTAGATTAGCCCTTGAAGCCCTCCCACAAGAATCTGCATAGATGATAAAGCTGGAGTCTGCAACTGTTACACATTGTATTATAGACTTACACTTCCTTTAAGCGCCGAGTGTGGTGGTTCAGTGGTAAGTAATTTGTTTTAAAGATTTTTTTCATTGGTAAGTCATAGGTTTGATTTCCCTGTCTTCCATTATTTTTTTTATTGAACATGTACTTATTAATTTATATATATAACAACTATATCTGTGTTAAAAAAAAATACATTAGACAGTTTGAAAAAAAAAAAAGTGGAAGACATTGATTTAGGACCAAAGAATTACTAATGAAAACAATTTATGAAACCACTAAACTAACACACTCAGCTTTAAAAAGTAAGTATAAAAGTTAAAATAATTTCATTATTTGAGCTATATATATTAAATAATTATGTGAACTAGTTATTTACATTTTATACAAATAAATAAATATATATACATATATATATATATATATATATATATATATATATATATATTTGCCCTCCACCCGCCCATGCCTTGACTGTGTTGTATTTTCTTTCGAAGTAGCATGGATATCCCAGGGTTGGTGGTCATGTTCACTCTGAGAGAGAGTAGGAGAGTTTGGAGAGAGGTAGTTTGCCGTTTTATTCATTTATATTCTATTTCACACAATTTTACACTTAATCCTTGCTTACACATATTTACATGTTACACATATTTGCAATACACATCATTTAAAGAACACACATAGAGACATATATAGTTAGGTCACTACCACCCACCCCCCCTTCCTATCCTGTAGGGTTTTGTTCAACATGTCACCAAGTGATGGTCACTGAGGAATGCTGTTGAGAAGAGATGTTGCAATCCCTATGATTTTTCAGGCCTTAGTTTGCATGTTCAGTTTTCTTTTTCTCTTTTTTGTTTTAGGTTCAATTCAGGTCCATGAAGGCATCTTCTGCATCTGCAAGCATTGTGAAGAAAATGTATTAAGTGTAAGATATTCCCAGTGCCTCTCAGGTAGACATTCCTTCAATGACTGCCTCCCCCCCCCCCCCCCCCACAACATGTAGTTCCAACAATCTTAAAGCTATCATATAGCCAGGTATCTAAAACATGATTGTTGTTAGCTTAAATGTAGACTAATACCGCTATGGCAGAGGACTTGCAAAGTCTCACAATGGCATGTTAATGACAGCCAGCATTAATATATGTACTAGTGAAGCATGTGACACTGACCTCAATGTCGGTCTGAGAACAGATCCTTGGGTCTGATGTAAGTAACATTGAATCTGGCTGCTGACCTTTGTGTGCTCTCCGTATGAATGGGTGTTTTCCCATATTTCTGATTATCCAGAGACCTAGCCAATAGTTAGTAATGCCTGCATATGGGAATCAGGTGAGTTGGTATATTGTTACAGTTAGTTGACCACTTTTTTTTCAAATTTTGTTTTTGTCATCACACTTTATTTGTGAAACTGGATTATATTACACAGTCCAGATGTCGAATCATCTGTTTCATTGAGCAGTCTAGACAAGCACATTTATTCAAATAAATTAAGTGATTTCTGATGATCCCTTTTCATCAGATTACGGTGGCAGTGGTGTAGTGACCATATGTGACCCTGGTAGGTGCTATGCATCATGTTTATTCTAGACTATGACATTGTGGGTATCCCCTTTTTCCCAATAATATCCTCTTGCTCTCTCGGGATCCGCCCACACCACACCCATGAAATGATTGGGCTCTGTGTATAAAATAAAGCTTTGTTATACCGTTGGAATGTGTCATTGTGTTTCAATGGTTGGGGTTATGGGACATCCTCATACATCACATTGGTGTCACATTCCTATATCAGTAAACTAATGAGCCCTAGTTACCATGCAATAGATCAATACATATAAAAATAATAATAGCCATAACAGCATTAGATATCATATAATACTAAATATCCTATATATAAATAATAATAAAGGGTTGATAAGTCCAATTTGTGATACTGTGGAGTATGAACATTCCACTGAGGGGCTAAATGGAATATCACAGGTTATACTGGAGTCATTTGCCAGTTCATTTTCTAGTGGACCACCTAGAGCAGGGGTCACCAAACTCGGTCCTGGAGGGCCGACCCAGGCCTGGATTTGTGGATATCCTTGCTGCAAACAGGTGAGAATCTTGTTTCTTCAGCCATCCTGATTGACTCACCTGTTTGCAGCAAGGATATCCACAAATCCAGGCCTGGGTCGGCCCTCCAGGACCAAGTTTGGTGACCCCTGACCTAGAGTGATCCTACATCACATGTAGTGATCCTACATATAGCTTGCAGCTTCATTGCAGTACACAAGCCCCTTCACCATCCCTACTTAAGAATGCTGAAGGGGACCAGGGGAAGATACACCACACATGGAAGCTGTGCAGAGGCACGTAGATCAACTGCCAACTCATCTCCATCAGGGGTAGTCTCCGCTAGCCCCATCCCGGTAAGTCCCATGCCATTGCTGGTGGCCATGTAAAAAGATGTAAACCCATTCCCATTTTGTGACCTCCCATAATATTTTGCTATTCCTCAATTTACATTATTGTGGATTGCTAAGTGGCGGTGGTGAAGGGGCTTGTGTACCTGAATGAAGCTGTGATCTATACCATGTACGGCCAGTGTAGGTGGGCAGGTGATAGCAGAGAGGTCAGACAAATCACAGTCCACTAGAGAAGGCACTGGCAACTCACTCCAGTATCTTTGGCATGCAAACATTGTGGAATAGCACAGGCAGAGACCTAGCTAAATGTGCTGTAGTCAATAGGGTCGGACATGACTGAAGGACTGAACAACAAATAATAAAATGTTCCCCTGGCACTTGATACAAGCCATGTGGTGGTGTAATTTGGCCACTATTTGTTTTCCCAATGTAGATGTGATGAGCGAGATGTATATGCAATTATATTTATATTTCAGGGTCCACATTAGAGCCTCTGTGAGTGAGAAAGGGTTAATATGGCATTAGTTTTATGTTTTTGTGTGTCTTTATTTACATTATGCATGTTGCAGCATAACTTTTCATATTGGCATGTGCATGACCATTCCAACATATGATAAAACATTTTTTTTATTAAACCTTCCTGGCGGTATGATTATGGCAGTATTTAGAGTGTTTAAGCGGTACATTCTGAAATACTGACATAATCATAACGCCTTTAGTCACCATTACCCCTTCCCCCTCTCCTCCTCTCTTTCCCCTTATCTTCCTCCATTTGCCCCCTCTCCCCCCTTACCCGTCCCCCTCCATTTCCCCCCCTCTCCTCCCCTATCTGCCCCCTTTCCCCTCTTATCCTCCTCAATACCCTTATCCTCCTCATCCTCCCCCTTATCCTCCTCATCCTCCTCCCCCCTCCTCCCCCTTCATCCTCCCCCCTAATCCTCCTCTCCCCTCATCCTCCTCCTTCCCCCCTTCATCCTCCTCTTCCCCCTCATTCTCCTCTTCCACTCATCCTCCTCTTCCCCCTGTTCCCCATTACCCTCCTCTTCCCCCCTTTGCCCTCACCCTCCTCCCCTCACCCTCCTCTTCCCCTCTCACCCTCCCCCCCCCCCTTACCTCTTCTAATTAGTCTCCGATCAGCTCCTGCTGCTGATCGGAGCCCTGCAATAACAAGAGGTGAGAGAGGGCAAAGGGGAAGGGGGAAGGTGGGAAGGAGGAAGGAGGGAGGAGGAGGAGGAAGGAGGAGGACAGGGAAGAGGAGGGAGGAGGAGGATGGGGAAGAGGAAAATGGGGAGGAGGAAGGAAGAAGAATGGTGTGCTGGGGGGCCCAGGCAAACTTAGCAGCACTGGGCCCCCTCCAGATCCTCCTTTAGAAACACTGAGCTTGGCTCAGGGTTACCGATTTAGGAACAGGAAATTAACCCGGAGTCACACTCGGTATTACCTCTGGGAAGGTTAATGCCTAGTTATTATTTGGGGATTATTGTGCAAGTAATTAAATGCCTTTCCATGCTTTCCCCATATTCTAATGTCCACTGGTGTGTTTATATTGTCTTTTACAGTGTTTGAAATTTGGCTGTAAACCCTTTGCGGGTCCTATTTGGAGCCTGTAATGTTTTTTGCCTCCATTTGCGGGTTAAAGGCTTGAACGCCATGGCGTCTTTGGTTATTTGTGGCAAATTAATAGCAAAATTGTAACGTAGCAATTACGGGCTTGAGAGAACAAAGGATTTGAGGGCACGCAGTTCAAATTTCCACGTCCCGTAGCCTTTTTTCGCCCTTAACCTGAAGATCGTGAGCGGCTTGCTTTACAGGGCCAATTTAGTAGACGCAAGTCTTGCAAGCTACGTTACAGTCTACAGTTTTACACGTTCAGGGAATTTAATGGGTCTGCAGGTCTGGAGATTTCTCCCTATCATTTAATAATGTAATTAAATGGCCTAGTTATTATTTTGAGTGCATTTTGTAAAGGTTTTCTTGCTTTTTACATTACATCACATTAAAACATTTGTGTAATATCCATCTGTTTGCTCAGATGTTTATCCATAGTGAATAACTCTGCAAATTTATGGGTCATAGCAAACATTATTACACACACATTGCTCTGTATTTACTTTTACACAATTTCATTAAAAATGCCCTTAGAATAAGATATTGAATTTTCAATAGATATATGCTAATATACTTACAATTCCTGAGAAAATCAATTTCTTCAGGCTCTTATATGGTATCAGCTGGCATTATTGTAATATTTACCCTTACTCTGCTCAAATTCTAATAGAGATATTTACATTTATATAAATACACACACAGCCTACAGTTTGGTTATAATGTATATTGCTATCAATATATTCATGAAACTTTATATATAATATGAATCTTAAAGCTCTGTTGCTGTTTCAACCAAAATGATGTGATATTTATATATATATATATATATATATATATATATATATATATATATATATATATATATTTATCTAGTAAATACATAATACATTCGCATATGAATGTGCAAAACAAGTTAAAAGACTTGTTTCATGCCCAGAATTCCAAGAAATACAGTTATTACACTGCATTCTGGGAACCTTGGCAGGGACATGCAAATGTGCCCACAAAGACTTCGCTCTTGCAATCCATGACCATAATAGATATGGCTTCCCTTAAGCATATGCCCGCTGTATAAAACAGCTTTGAGCAAAGCTAGGGTTGGATTATACACAAGCCAGGAATGCAACCCACGTACAGACGTTACATGGTTGCTGCCTATCATCAGCGTGGGACCGGATCCTTAGCTTGTGTAGTGGATATTTTGATTAGGTAGTTCAGTACAACAATCATTTAATATATGGTGGGCAAAAGAACGATAAAAGCATTCACCGCACAGTAGTAAAGTAAATAAATAGTACATTTGTGTTCACATTTGAATGTCTAAAACAAGTTACACAGTTATGAAGTTACAAGTTATACAATATACAGTATATATATATATATACATATATACAGTATATATATATATATGTACAGTGCCTTGCAAAAGTATTCACCCCCCTTGGCATTTTTCGTGTTTTGTTGCCTCACAACCTGGAATTAACATGGATTGTTTGAGGATTTACATAATTTAATTTACAGAACATGCCCACAACTTTGAAGATGTTTTCTTTTTATTGTGAAGCAAACATGAAATAGGACAAAATAACAGAAAAAGTAAACGTGTGTAACTATTCACCCCCCTAAAGTCAATACTTTGTATAGGCCTCTTTTGCGACAATCACAGCTCCATGTCACTTTGGAGAAGTCTCTATGAGCTTGCCACATCTTACAACTGGGGTTTTTGCCCATTCCTCCTTGCAAAACTGCTCCAGCTCCTTCAAGTTGGATGGTTTGCGCTTGTGAACAGCAATCTTTAAGTTTGACCACAGATTTTCTATTGGATTGAGGTACAGGTTTTGACTAGGCCATTCCAACACATTTACATGTTTCCCCTTAAACCACTCAAGTGTTGCTTTAGCAGTGTGTTTGGGGTTATTGTCCTGCTGGAAGGTCATACTCTGTCCTAGCCTCAAATCACGCACAGAATGGTACAGGTTTTGCTCAAGAATATCCCTGTATTTAACACCATCCATCTTTCCTTCAACTCTGACCAGTATCCCAGTCCCAGCTGCTGAAAACATCCCCACAGCACGATGCTGCCACCACCATGTTTCACTGTGGGGATGGTGTTCTTTGGGTGATGTGATGTATTGGGTTTGCATCAGACATACTGTAGCGTTTTCTTTGATGGCATAAAAGTTCAATTTTAGTCTCATCAGACCAGAGCACCTTCCACCATACATTTTGGGAGTCTCCTACATGCCTTTTCGCAAACTCAAAACGTGCCATTTTGTTTTTGCTGAAAGTAATGGCTTTCATGTGGCCACTCTGCCATGAAGCCCAACTCTATGGAGCCTACGGCTTATTGTCGTCCTATGTACAGATATTCCAGTCTCTGCTATGGAACTCTGCAGCTCCTCCAGGGTTACCTTAGGTCTCCTTGCTGCCTCTGTGATTAATGCCCAGTCCGTGAGTTTTGGTGGTCGTCCGTCTCTTGGCAGGTTTGCTGTTGTGTCATTTTCTTTCCATTTTGGTTATGATAGATTTGCTCCTGGGGATCATCAAAGATTTAGATTTCAACATAATTGTCCCTTACTTACTTCTTTGGAGAGTTCCTTGGTCTTCATGGCAGTGTTTGGTTAGTGTTGCCTCTTGCTTAGGTGTTGCAACCTCTGGGGCCTTTCAAAAAAGATGTGTATATGTAATGACAGATCATGTGAAACTTAGATTGCACACAGATAGACATAATTTCACAAATTATGTGACTTCTGAAGGTAATTGGTTCCACCAGAGCTTTTTATGGACTTCATAACAAAGGGTGTGAATGCCTACGCACATGCCAATTTTCTGTTTTCTATTTCAAAAAAATAGTTTAATTGTATATATTTTTCTCATTTCACTTCAACAACTTAGACTATTCTGTTCTGATCCATCACATAAAATTCAAATTAACAACTTTTTTTTTATAACATAAATTTTATTGAGAAGTTCTGGAATTGCAAAGACAAGACAAAAAAGAATAATGAAAAACATAGACCAAAACTTGTCTTATAACTAACATCGTATTGCTAACATGTTGAAACCATTCCATTTAAATAAAAACTCCATTACAACTCTTTTTTCGTATTTTTGGTGATTCTGTCCAAATATATTAGTTTCTTTAGATTCAGCAATATATACAGCTTATAAGGTCACATTGTTCAAATTGCAGAAATTCACATTTCCATAGATGAACCAGAGCAGCAAGAAATATGATAAAAGAAAAATAAAGTAGAGAGAAAACAAGTAGTATTGTACAAAACATATGGTGGAGTGTCTTCCCCCAGCAATTCCCCATTCAACCAATCTTAAGGTAACCTTCCTCCCCCCCTGTACCTCTGGAATACTGAAGAGATATCTCTCAGGGTCCTCTCACCATTTCTTCCCGTCCGCTCCACACTCCACTCCTCAGCCGCTCAACAGGAATGGCTTCTTTAATGTGTTCCCTTAACTTAGTTGTTATATATTACTATTTGTGAATAAGATCCAGGGTTCCCAAACCTCCAAGAAGCAGTGATGTGTATCTGATATGATGTGGGTCATCCTCTCATTGATGCAAATAAAATTTATTTTGTTTGTTACTTCCTGGAAATTAATGTCCCTGCTCTTCCATCGTCTTGCGATGGTATTCTTAGCTGCTAGAAATATCAATTGGGCCAATTTATTCCCCTCCCTTCCCAGTTTTGAGAAGCGAGCTCCCAGGAGACAGACTGCTATTGATGGTTGGAGTGGGGTTTTGAGTGTTCTTGAGATTAGACTGGTCGTTTCTGACCAAATTTTAAATACCTTAGGGCAGCTCCACCAGGTGTGTATAAAGTCTCCCCTACCTTGGCACCCCCTAAAACATCTATCTGGGATTGTTTGGGATATCTTATTTAGTCAAACTGGAGTTGTGTATGTCCGGTGTAAAATCTTAAGAGAGGTTTCTAACAAACTATAATTAAATGAACCCTTAGATAGGTTCGATAAGGATTCAGCCCATTTATTCCCATCCCAATTTTGTCCTAGGTCCCACTCCCACTTCGAAACAAAGGAAGGCCTCCAAGTGCTTGGTGGACTATTAAAGATTTTGTATATTGACCCTAAAATTCCTTTGGACAGGACCTCACTTTTACACACTACCGACATCCAAGAGTCCCTCGGGGGCCCATGGGTTCTTTGTATCTCTTCAATCCAGCTTCTTATTTTAATGTAGTTGAAAAGTTCCCGGTGTGGTACCTCAAAGTTCCTAATCATAGATTCTGAAGTTCTCATCAAACCTCCCTCAAACCAAGCCCCCAGTTTATCTAGACCATGCGAAGTCCAATATTCCTTGGACTCTGCAGTGATGGTGGTTGATAAGGAGGGTGATGTAAAGATTGATGTGAGGGGAGATACCGGGTGAGTTAGTTTGTATTTCCTCCTAGCCCAGATCCAAACTCTTAGTGTAAATTTAGTTATGGGAGTCTGTATTCTAGAGTAGAAAGCGCTTGCACCTGGAGCCCACAGGATAATACCCCATGTAAAGGGGGCCATCTGCAACTCCTCTACAAAGACCCAGTTTGGTTGGAGTGGAATGGAGTGAGCTAGGGGGACAGAGGCAAGCTGGGCTGCCCTGAAGTAATTCAGGAAATTAGGACAAGATAGGCCCCCCTTGGATTTATGTACATACATCGTTTTTCTCGCTATCTTAGGGGGTCTATTTCTCCATATAAACCGAAATACTTGTGTCTGGAAGCGGGCCAATTCTGTATTATTTACCTGGATTGGCAGCGTCCTGGCAAGATAGAGCAGCCTCGGCAATATGTTCATTTTAACCGTGACTACTCTACCCGTCCATGAGATATGCCGTTTATTCCAGTTTTCCAGGTCTCTCCGCAGAGTCCTGTAGAGAGGTGGATAGTTAGCCTTATACATATTAGTTAATGAGTTGGTCAAGTTAATCCCTAGATATTTGATGTGTGAGGGGGGCCATAGAAATTTATGAATTCCCTTCAGGTGGTTCAGAATATCCAAAGGGATCCCAACACTCAAAGCTTCTGTCTTGTCCTGGTTTAGCCTCAAGCCTGACAAGTTGCCATAGACCCCTATCGTGTCCATCAGGGCGCCTACGGAGGAGCTAGGATTCGAGAGAGTGCAGAGAAGGTCATCAGCAAACAAGGAACACTTTAGATGCTGGTTCCCCACCCGCACCCCCTCTATAGAGGAGTTAGCTCTGATCGCTTGAGCCAAAGGCTCAATGGCCAGAGCAAAAAGAAGAGGAGACAGAGGGCAGCCCTGTCTCATACCTCTCTCGATTTTAATGCTGGCCGTATGGGAGCCAGGCAGTTTTAGTGTGGCCCTGGGAAGTGTATAATATGTACGCAATAGGTTTAGGAAGTTTCCTCTGAACCCAAACTTTGCCAAAGTGGCGAATAGGAAGGGCCATTCCAGGGTATCAAACGCCTTTTCGATGTCCAATGCGAGCAGGCACACAGGGAGACCTCTAGACCTAGCCAAATGAATAACATTTAGAGTCCTCCTAATGTTGTCACTAGTCTGCCTGTTTGGAATAAAGCCTGATTGGTCCTTATGTATTAAGGCGGGTAGGAAAATTGAGATCCTCTGGGAGAAAATTTTGGCCAGCAGTTTAACGTCGCCATTAAGAAGCGAGATTGGTCTATAATTTTTAGCTTCCTTTGGATCTCGGCCTTCCTTAGGGAAGAGCGTCAAGTCCGCATGGTTCAGCTCAGGGGGAGTCGTCTCTCCTCTTAGAATTGAATTGAATAGACTACATAAATGTGGGGTCAGAATTTCTGAGAACTTTTTGTAATAGATGTTAGTGAACCCATCCGGGCCGGGGGACTTCCCTAGCTTCAGTTCTTTAATGGCATCTAGAATTTCTTTGACAGTAACATCTTTATTCAAGTTTTGTCCAAAGGTGAAATCTGGGGCAAATCAAGGGAGTTTAGATAGGAATGAATAACATTCTCTGGGGCCAATTTCTGAGTGGAGTAAATATTTTGATAGAAATCCCTAAAGACCTCCTGAATTTCGCTTTGGCTGTAGGTCAGATCCCCCTTCCTATTTCTGATTTGGGATACCCTGGCTTGGGCATATTTAGTTTTTAAACTCCTTGCTAGTAGCTTGTCAGGTTTATTCGCCTTGGCATAAAACAAATGTTGAGTCCTCCTTAATGCCTTATCCGTTTTTATGGTCAGTATACTATCCAGCTCTAGCCTGGTTCTATCTATCTGTTTCCTTAAAGCTATCGAGGGAGAAAGCTGATGTTGCCGCTCTAACTGAGTTAGTTTCTCTGTTAGCTCCTTTTCTTTTAGCCTGTTCTGTTTCCTATGTTGGGAGGCTAGCTTGATAAACACCCCCCTGATGTAGGCTTTGTGCGCCATCCAAACCCATCCCGCCCCTGTCTCCCCACCCGCATTGGACTCGAAAAATTCTGCCAACTCCCTCTCAGTTTGTTCCTGGAATCCGGATTGTGATACCAGGTATTCATTAAGTCTCCAGGTATAGGGCATCCGAGATTGAACTCCCAGGTCTACCTCAAGTATGACCGCCGCGTGATCCGACCAAGTGCACGGAACTATATCCGCTTTGTTTGAGCTATCTAGAAGCGAATTACATATGTATATTGTGTCTATACGCGAATAAGTCCTGTGAGTGGGGGAATAAAAAGTGAAATCCCTCCCTCTTGGGTGCAGATCTCTCCAGGCATCAACTAGGTCTAAGGAGTTCAGAAGTTTTAAGATTTGCCTGTTCTTTTTGGAGTAGCGATCTTCTTGTGGAGGTTTAGATTTATCTGCCACTGGGTCTAATACCAGATTAAAGTCCCCTCCTATAATTAGTTTGCCCCATTCTCCCCCCTCCAGAACCCTTAGGAATCTGATCAGGGTCTTATTTGGTGTTTTCGTAGGGGCATAGAAGGAGGCCAGTGAAACTGGAGAACCCAAAATCGTCCCCTTTAAAATGATGTAGTAGCCCTCCCGGTCCACTATCTTAGTTGTTAATTGAAATTGGAGGCTCTTATGGAGCAAAACTGCAACTCCTTCTTTTTTGGAGACCTGGGTAGAGTAATAAAAATGAGGATAATTTTTGTCAAGGTAGGTTGGGACTTTATTCCTGGCAAAATGTGTCTCCTGTAAGAAGATCACCATGGGGTTAAGGGTCTTATAATAAAGGAAAGCCTTCCTTCGCTTGAAGGGGGAGTTGAAACCCTTCACATTATGGGTAAGTATTGTCATCGGTGTGGTCATGGGTAAACTAGAGGTGTATATATCTGATGCATTAGCGTAGCCTTACCCTTCCGGAGGAGCGCCAAGGAGAGAGTGCAGAGCGGATTTCCCCCTCTTGGGGATAGGAGTGGTTGAGCCCGGCCAAGAAGAGGTCCAGTATGTTTAGCTCTTCACCTTGCTGCTCCAGAAGCTGCCAGGCAGTACAGGCCAGAGATATCCTGAGGAATTAGCCACAGACAAGTGTCTCTAGGGAACCTCTGAGGTTTCCTGCAGTACTCACAGAGCATGGGTCTCCTCCTGCAGTGCCTGCCTCCAAATTAACAACTTTTTAGGTGGAAGAAAAAAATAAAAATAATAATGTGGTTGCATAAGTCTGCACACCCTCTTATAACTGGGGATGTAGCTGTGTTCGGAATTAAGCAATCACATTCCAAATCATGTTAAATAGCAGTATGCATACACCTGCCATCATTTAAAGTGCCTCTGATTAACCCCAAATAAAGTTCAGCTGCTCTAGTTGGTCTTTCCTGACATTTTCTTAGTTGCATCCCACAGCAAAAGCCATGGTCCACAGAGAGCTTCCAAAGCATCAGAGGGATCTCATTGTTAAAAGGTATCAGTCAGGAGTAGGGTACAAAAGAATTTCCAAGGCATTAGATATACCATGGGACACAGTGAAGACAGTCATCATCAAGTAGAGAAAATATGGCACAACAGTGACATTACTAAAGAACTGGAGCTCCCTCCAAAATTGATGAAAAGATGAGAAGAAAACTGGTCTGGGAGGCTACCAAGAGGCCTATAGCAACATTAAAGGAGCTGCAGGAATATCTGGCAAGTACTGGCTGTGTGGTACATGTGACAACAATCTCCCATATTCTTTATATGTCTGGGCTATGGGGTAGAGTGGCAAGACAAAAGCCTTTTCTTACGAAGAAAAACATCCAAGCCAGGCTACATTTTGCAAAAACACATCTGAAGTCTCCCAAAAGCATGTGGGAAAAGGTGTTATGATCTGATGAAACCAAGGTTGAACTTTTTGGCCATAATTCCAAAAGATATGTTTGGCGCAAAAACAACACTGCACATCACCAAAATAACACCATACCAACAGTGAAGCATGGTGGTGGCAGCATCATGCTTTGGGGCTGTTTTTCTTCAGCTGGCAGTGGTCCCTTAGTTAAGATAGAGGGAATTATAAACAGTTCCAAATACCAGTCAATATTGGCACAAAACCTTCAGGCTTCTGCTAGAAAGCTGAACATGAAGAGGAACTTCATCTTTCAGCATGACAACGACCCAAAGCATACATCCAAATCAACAAAGGAATGGCTTCACCAGAAGAAGATTAAAGTTTTGGAATGGCCCAGCCAGAGCCCAGACCTGAATCCGATTAAAAATCTGTGGGGTGATCTGAAGAGGGCTGTGCACAGGAGATGCCCTCGCAATCTGACAGATTTGGAGTGTTTTTGCAAAGAAGAGTGGGGAAATCTTGCCAAGTCAAAATGTGCCATGCTGATAGACTCATACCCAAAAAGACTGAGTGCTGTCATAAAATCAAAAGGTGCTTCAACAAAGTATTAGTTTAAGAGTGTGCATACTTATGCAACCATATTTTTTTATTTTTATATTTTTTCTTCCCTCTGCCTAAAAGATTTCAGTTTGTTTTTCAATTGAGTTGTACAGTTTACAGGTCACATCAAAGGTGGAAAAAGTTCTGAAATTATTTATCTTTGTCCTATTTTTTTACAGTACAGAAACCTGACATTTTAACAGGGGTGTGTAGACTTTTTATATCCACTGTAGCAACAGTTGGTGGCCCATGTATGCAATGGGGGTGCTCCTTGCACTGGGCATACGCTTGTCTCAAAACAGCCCTGATGTAAATCGGGTCAACTTGGATAGGGTGGGAAGTTAGGGCAGCCTTCAGGTCTCCAAATGTAGGGGTCCACTGTTCCAGTTGGGACATCCTCTTTTTGGAGAGGTCCATCAATGGAGTTGCCAAGGTACTGCAATAAACCGGCAGCAATGCCCTGTGGTACTGAGAAATGCCTACAACTGCCTCTTACTCACTGGGTTGGGCCACTGCTCTATCAATGCTTTCACTACCTACTCTCTAGGTAAATCCTAACAGTGACAGTATAACAGGCCTAAAAATATATCTAGGTGAATTTACTAATGTATTTGCATCCCAAAGGCATTTTTTTGTGAACTTCCACGCAAGCTTGCAACAAGAGCCTAATTTAAACACTTCAACTGGAACTGTGCAAGCACGTTTATACCTTATTGGCAAACCTCTGCCTGTTACTTCTTTTTCTCTGACAGCTATTCCTGCTTCATCATACTACCAGCATTAGAACCAAACTTAATTTACCTCCACCTCCACCTTATGGAGGAGAACCTGTGGGATATAGATGATTTATCAATCAATGCTCTATTCAGTTCAAGCTACAACCGTCAATCTTCCCAGGTGACAGATACAAAATGTGTTTTCTATTTT
Source organism: Discoglossus pictus (assembly GCA_027410445.1). Classification (NCBI taxonomy): domain Eukaryota; kingdom Metazoa; phylum Chordata; class Amphibia; order Anura; family Alytidae; genus Discoglossus; species Discoglossus pictus. The sequence continues at coordinate 353,086,162 of CM050165.1, forward strand.
CACTGTTAATTCACAAGGCTCTGGCCTGGGCCTCTCCCATCTGGGCAAAACAAGGCTTACTTACTAACAATCTTCAGTTCTTCAGTAAGAATTTAAGGACATTGTCAATATGCTTGCCCGTGTAATTGCCACTGGACGATCATTTATGCATATCAAACAGGGAGATTATGCCATTGAGTTCAGAAACCTGGTGGCAAAACCTGACTGGAATAAGGCTTCACTCTTGCCAGCTTTTCAGGTAATCTTACAAGAAAAGCTTCAGGAGAAACTCCCTATTGGGAACTACTTGCCACTATAGCTGCATATATCTGAAGGAACATGAAAGGCAGGTGATTAAGGACAGAGATTGTTAGCACACTCACAAAAATTCCTCAAAGAGATCTGCACCACCATCCAAATCTTTAAGATCCATCTGTCCGGAGACACATGAAGAATCTAAGCAGCTGCACTCTTCTACACTTTCTATTCAAGAACATTTCTGGATTTACAACTCTGAAGCCCCTGGTACTAGGCGCATGGACATGTAAAACTCATTTACATGTGGCACCTAAATTATTTCCAGAAGTACAATGTGTATCCATGATCATCCTGTCCTGGTTATCAGGAGTCACAATATATGGACCAAGAACAACTAGATTTACAAGCCGAATTTCGCAGAGGCACAAGAATTAAATTGCCAATATTCACTGGATAATAAAAAAAGCAAGCCAGTACCAGAAAAAAAACATTTAGTTCTACTTGATAGACTATTCAAAAGCTTTTGACTGTGTGGATCACAACAAAATGTGGCAAGTTGTTGCAGAGAGGGTGATACAAGACCAGCTCAACCCCCTCGTGAGAAATCTGGACCAAGAAGCCAAGGTCAGAACCGAACATGGAACAATAGAATGGTTCGAGATCAGCAAAGGAGTACGTCAAGGTTGCATATTGTCCCCTTGTTTATTCAACGTATACACAGAGTACATCTTGCGTAAGGCCCGGCTGGATGAATCCAAACAGGGAATTAATATTGCTGGGATGATACTACTCTGATGGCTGAAAGTGGAGAGGAACTAAATGACCTATTGATGAGGGTGAAAAAAGAGAGTGCAAAAGCTGGCATGCTGCTCAACATTAAAAAGATAAAGATCATGGCAAACAGCAATCTTAGTTCCTAGCAAATAGAAGTGGAAAAAGTGGGGATAGTTACAGATTTTATTTTCCTGGGGTCCAAGATCTTTGCAGATGGTGAATGCAGCCATGAAATTAAAATAAGTCTGCTTTTGGAGAGCAAACAGTTCACTGGAAGTTATGATAATGAAGCTAAAGCTCAAATAGTTTGGCCATATCATGAGAAGATAATGACATATAATAACAAGCCTATGAATAAGACACACAAGTGGTGAAACGATCTTCGGGCAGTTCCCTTGGATAGAAAGACCCTGAAATATGCAACCTTGATTAAGCCATGAGACTTCCTAATTAGCGCATCAGTGTTCAGCTACTAATAGATTTTACACCCTGTGGCTTATTGTTTCAACATACTAGAAGGTCTATAACTTCCAGGGACTATTGCATTTGTTTTTAACATTAGTTTTAACTGTAAAGCTTATACTATATTTGAGAATCAAGAAGCGCACATCTTATTAGTCTTCATACTTAAGTTATGAAAGTGTATTTTCCCTTTTTTCATAGAATGGAAAATCCAATTGAGAAGGCAACAGATTGATTACCTCTGGGTACAGTCCATCTCTTTCAGCTCCTATCTACTGATAGAATGTTTTCTAAGCTTTGGGGCTGTGGCTTCAGATAGTGAGCCTTCCAGAAAGGAGGATTCACTGAGGTCATAGGACTGCTCTTCACACTTCACTTCACATCACTTTCTTACTGGATGTTAGTTTTGAGGATTTGAGCTACAAAGTTGGAAATTGTCACAAAAGATGCAGTTTTTTGATTCTACAGTATGACTATTTTTAATCGTAATTTTACTTGAACTTTTACATTTTGACAGATATTCCATTGGACTGCAGCTGTAGCCTGTGTGAGGCTTTGTTTGAAGCTGGTAAAAGACAGAGACAGTGAGACTGCAGTGTAAATCTGATTATGATTCTGCAGCAAAGTGAAGACCTGGACCTCTGAAGAATACAGGCTAGTGATTTTGAACAAACTATTGGACTGTTTGTTTTTTGCTCTACCCAGGTTTAGCTGGGTGGGGGCACAGATACTGAGGAAACTGCCGGTAAGTAAAATATAGTGTCTGGATTTGTTTTGTTTTATTATTGTTGTGTCACTGACTACCTTTTTATTAGAACCTGGAAAATAATTGTAGCCTAGTAGCTTCATTATATCCACCAGATTAGACCTGACATAAGACTACTCCTGGAATTGGGGTCTGGCCATTTGGACTGTAGCTGGCAGTCTCTATGGTGCTGTGTTTATGGCCTGCAGTCTGTGAGAGGCTTCTAAAGAATTTTCTGAACAGTTTGCTTGAAGCTGCATAGACACATACATAGATTGTGCAGAGTTAATTTGGGCTGAAGAAAAGAGACACACAGACAGAAGTGTGTCTGGAAAAAGGCACAGAGAGACTGCAGCTTGGAGCCAATGAAGGTTGAATGTGCTGTTTACTGTATAACATCTGATTAAGTCATTAGATTAAACTAAATACTGTACTTTATAAATGCACCTAAAATAACACACTAGGATTTAGCCTGCTAATATTCCAGTATAGGTATATCTATCATTTTCTGTTTTTAAAAACACAGGTAATCCTCCTTATACGAGTGTCTTTCATTCCATGTAAAACTAGAAACTTCTATAATAAAAAAAACATAACTCCCATTGGTTTCTATGATAGAATCAACAATTTCTGCTTGTAATTGAGAAAATGTTCTTGTATAATCAACAAATAGATATTAAATCAATGTTCTCATAAAAGTGAAAATATCTGTGGTTCATATAACGAGAGATACCGTTATACCGGTATAAATTGAAATAATATTATTTTATTATTATTCACAATTCAGTTCTACCCACTACCTTTCTACCCTTTTCAATAAACATATATTTATTATTTTTAAAAGAATAATCTAACCAAACAAACAGACCTGCTTTTCCTGCCAGCTCAATTATTCTTATAGTAAACTCATTATAAAATAAAGCACTACAAAACAGCATTTACCAGCTTTTTATTTATGGTTTAATTATAATAATAGCACTCATTACCTAGAATGAGGTAGAACAACACATAACAACATTTTATCTGGAGTTACATAGATCATTTTTGTTTTGTTTTTTTAAAGCAAGTAGTGTGTCAAACACAGCTTATTCTAGCACAATGTACATAGAATAATTAACCTGAGTATTTGTTAAAGATTACTATTAAAGGCAACCTTGTGATTATTTCATAGTGCTGCTAATTTAAAAATCAAAAGGATTCAGACATAGCAAGAATACTTGGTTCTATCAGATGTACAGTATGTATACATGCTTTGGATTCTAATGGCCAGGAAGCAATAACTAAGCCACTTCATTAATTTTATAGTATTAATGCTATTTAAGCAATTCTGATCGGCTTCCGAGTTATTGGATTGAAAACTCTGCAATGGTTAAGCTTGTAACTTACAGCCTCCAGAAGCCTTTGATCATTCACAGCCGCAAGGCTAAAATCGCAAATCGCTATTCAATTGCTCCGATTCCCCAAGCCCGCAAATGTTTTTGCAGCTGTAAATGGCAAATGCGGGAGAAAATTCAACGAGTGCTAGAGAGGACCCATAAGGGGGTTTAACCCCTGTCTGCAGCACTGTAAATGCAAATAAAAAATCAGTACTGCATTAAATAACGGGGAAAGCGGTGATAGACATTAGAATTAATTGCAACAACAGTCTCAAGTTCCCAAATCGTCAGGAAATAATATTTATTTTTTATGTTTCATTTCGGGGTTAAATTGATCTTGGGTATCAAGGAGTTATTTCATATCAGGCCACCCATTTGGACTAGAACAGTATTGGCATTATATTTTATAATTCTTTTAAAGTTTTGCAAGTTTGATAGCATATTGGACCCCCGAACCTAATTGAATGACATGTAACCTCCATATTATACTGCAGTAATTCAGACAGTCTCATTTCCTATTGGCTGATTTGAAATGGGAGGTTACAGGCTTGCTTAATTGATCATGTTCCCGCCCTCAACTGCTCCGAACCAGTGCATGGTGCATTACGGTTTTGGCTTCTGGCCCACAACTTGCCGCCATGGGCAATTGAATACATTGCAAACGGACACCAACGGGAGCCCACAACTCACTCACAGGCAATCGTCAGTCTGCAATTGAGTTGCAAAGTAATGTAAATGTTGAATGTGGGCATATGTATGTCTGTTCAGTGCATACATGAGCCGCCCAGCCTATGAAATGTTAGTTTATATTTGGAAGGTATTATATTCATGTTCATCTTTCTGTGTAATAGAGGGGTAGTGTGAGAAATTGACTCTGCTGGGTTTTGAACCCTGGTCCCCAGGCTGCTGAACCTCTTCCCTACCACTGCGCCAGCCTGCCTTTGTGAATTTCCTTGAGATCTGATAAACCTTGACTCTGCTAGCAATAGTATCAGTGACTAGTCTCTTCAGCTGTGTCTGGTCAGGTGTCTGGTGCTTGGCCTACATAAGGCACTTCCTGTCTATGTACCTTGCCAGATTATTGTGGTTCCTGTTCCCTTCAATAAAGCTTGTTCCTGTTTCACCTACAAGTTGCTGAATTGGATCATTGCTGACCTAGGCTGCTGGTCTCCAAAACCTTGTGATTCCTATATCATTACAGGTAGACTCAAATTTCCTGTGGTCTACAAAGTGCTTCACTGAAACAGTGATGCAATGCATGTCCTGGTATTTTTTATCTTGTTTTTTTTCCGTTACCTTGTCCCATTGGATAAATAATATAGTGATGACACTACTGACACGATTATAAGTATATTATGCACTACCCATACTAGTTTATAGATATATGATGTAAATTATTTGCGAATAATACAGTGGTTGAGCTATTGAATGAAGGGTACATGTGCAAAATAATTTAAGGGCCCCTTGCAACTTTTCTATACAAGGTAGTTGCATGTTGAGATCAATAAGAAGTTATATATATATATATATATATATATATATATATATACACAGTGCCTTGCAAAAGTATTCACCCCTCTTGGCATTTTTCGTGTTTTGTTGCCTTACAACCTGGAATGACCATGGATTGTTTGAGGATTTGCATCATTTAATTTACAGAACATGCCCACAACTTTGAAGATGTTTTTTTTTTATTATTGTGAAGCAAACAACAAATAGGACAAAATAACAGAAAAAGTCAATGTGCATAACTATTCACCCCCCCTAAAGTCAATACTTTGTAGAGCCATCTTTTGCTGCAATCACAGCTCCAAGATGCTTTGGATAGGTCTCTATGAGCTGGCCACATCTTACCACTGGGATTTTTGCCCATTCCTCCTTGCAAAACTGCTCCAGCTACTTCAAGTTGGATGGTTTGCTCTTGTGACCAACAATCTTTAAGTCTGACCACAGATTTTCTATATGGGATTTTTTGTATGGGCTTTGACTAGGCCATTCCAACACATTTACATGTTTCTGCTTAAATCTCAAGTGTTGCTTTAGCAGTGTGTTTGGGGTCATTGTCCAGCTGGAAGGTCATCCTCTGTCCTAGCCTCAAATCACGCACAGAGTGATACAGGTTTTGCTCAAGAGTATCCCTGTATTTAGCACCATCCATCTTTCCCTCAACTCTGACCAGTTTCCTAGTCCCGGCTGCTGAAACACATCCCCACAGCATGATGCTGCCACTACCATGTTTCACTGTGGGTATGGTGTTCTTTGGGTGATGTGATGTGTTGGGTTTGCGCCAGACATGTCGTTTTCTTTGATGGCCGAAAAGTTCAATTTTAGTCTCATCAGCTTCCTCCATACATTTTGGGAGTCTCCCACATGCCCTTTTGCAAACTCAAAATGTGCCATTTTGCTTTTTTCTGAAAGTAATGGCTTTCTTCTGGCCACTCTGCCATAAAGCCCAACTCTATGGAGCGAACAGTTAATTGTCGTCCTATGTACGGATACCACAGTCTCTGCTGTGGATCTCTGCAGCTCCTCCAGGGTTACCTTAGGCCTCTGTGCTGCCTCCCTGATTAATGCCCTCCTTGCCCGGTCCGTGAGTTTTGGTGGGTGGCCGTCTCTTGGCAGGTTTGCTGTTGTGCCATGTTCTTTCCATTTGGTTATGATAGATTTGATGGTGCTCCTGGGGATCATCAAAGATTTGGATATTTTTTTAGAACGTAACCCTGACTTGTACTTTTCAACAACATTGTCTCTTACTTGTTTGGAGAGTTCCTTGGTCTTCATGACAGTGTTCGGTTAGTGGTGCCTCTTGCTTAGGTGTTGCAGCCTCTGGGGCCTTTCAAAAAAGGTGTGTATATGTAATAACAGATCATGTGACACTTAGATTGCACACAGGTGGACATCATTTCCCTAATTATGTGACTTCTGAAGGTAATTGGTTGCACCAGAGCTTTTTATGGGCTTCATAACAAGGGGTGAATACATACGCACATGCCAGTTTTCTGTTTTCAATTTCTAAAAAATAGTTTTATGAATATATTTTTCTCATTTCCCTTCACCAACTTAGACTATTATGTTCTGATCCATCATATTAAATTCAGATTAACAAAACCTTGAACTTAAGGCTGTAATGTAACAAAATAGGTAAAAAGTCAAGGGGGGTGAATACTTTTGCAAGGTACTGTATATATGTTGTCATATTATGCCACCTTTCTATAAAAATAATGATGTGCCCCTCTCCCCTAACAAATTAATATACACCTTTTACTCCAGGCAGCACAGGACCCTTACCTTGTTGTGGGCCCCAGTGCTCTCACCTACTGCGCGGGCAGTTGTTTTGGCACTGTTCTGAATACCTTAGATAATATAATTTCTACTGAACTGTTTCTAAAGAATATTATTAGACTAGGGCACAAATATGAAAAATATATCTGTAAGAAGGAATTTCAGTCTCATGCTCTCAAGCATTTCTAACAAGCCTTATTAAAGGAAAATCAATTCTGGCTACTCGAGCCTGAGTATTTTTCATGGGAATTTTATCTGTTACTTCAGCTTCTGTGCATTTTCCAGTAACTGGAGCAGAAACTTCACCTTAATGTGTCCTAGGGAATATTTTTAATTTACCTTTAGTCTGTCAGGTATTAGCAAGGGAAGGGTAATAGAAATATAAAACAGTATTATTTCAGAGAGTAAAGTCTAAATTATAATACCTGCATCTTTCATATAACACATTTCTGTAACACGCAGACATCTTTGCAATGTATGTTAAAATTACAATATTAAATAAAAGCTAATAGCATACACAAATTACCCACTATCTGAAAGCCTTATAAATAAATAAATGTGTGGAATAAAATAAGATGTATTAACTGCCTATATTTTGTGCTTATTTATTCATTTATAACAGCATCTGTACCTGTTTCTTGATATATTTTCTTGATTTTTATTATTTTTTGCTGGTACCTTCCAAATGTGCATTTGTAATTGGGAAGCTGAATATTTTACCCGGTCTACACCGGATTAGAATGCTACAGTGATTTTTCTTACTCTACATTACGCTGACCTCAGATAAACTGATGCTTGGTTTTACAGTGCATGTAAAATACCTAGCCTGTGTTAAACAATGAAAGGTTATGATTATAGCTGTTTATCATTATTAAGATTATGACTTTTATATTCACCTTCATGTTTTTTACCTGTACACATAAATGAATATAATTACAATTGGCTGGTATTAGATATTTTGAGCAGAAGTGATTTTTAAGCTTAAATTATATGAAAGGGACATCCCTCTCTAACACTGTTTATCTTGAGCCACAAATTATCTCTCATAGGGGTGATCCAGAAGAGAATCTTTCTAATTATATATGATAAGTATTTTGCTTTTTACAATGTAATTAGAAAATACAGTACAGTAAAGCTTTATATTATATTGTGTGTATATATATATATATATATATATATATATATATATATATATATATATAATATTTACACTGTGGTTAGCTGTTCTAATATTCAGGTTAAATATAATGCTTGCAGTTCTTTTATAGAGGGGATTTAGAAGAGCTGAGAACGCGAGAAGGGAAAATATTGCTAATAAATCAGGAGATAATGCAAGACGAACTTGAGATGCTTACTATATTCCCCCACAATCTTGTGGTTTTCAGTTCTTCTCTATGGTGGCCACTATGAAAATATTACTTCCCTATGTAATTTAGAAAATGTATGGTCAGATATAATGAAAAACGGATATTCAAGTATAAAATCTAGTTTAAATAAATCTTAACATTTTATATTAAGTTTATGGCAGTCAGGTTTATGCAGCATATTTCTTGTCGATATCAAATAACCATAGACATGCAACATTAACATTCAATCATTAATGTATGTATCGCTTTAATAGTAATAACACATTCAAGAAGCAATGTGCTAAGGAAGAAGAATGCATGAATTTGTAGTATGCATGTATAGCATCAATATGTATGTAAGTTATAGGCTCTAATGCAATAACAAATTATTTACCTAATAGGCAACTTATAAAAATGGTATATATAAACAAACTAGGGACTTGACTGTCAAAAATGAAGGGGCAATAAAATTGTAAGGCAGGTAATGCTGTTGCCTCAGACAGTAAGTGTTTTGGTCGTCTGAGATCCTTCGGCGCTCATTGCGAGCCTGGCGCTGAGTGCCTTTGGCGATCATCGCGTGGCTTGCAATGAGCGCCTTTGACGTTTATTGCGATCGTGCATTGTGGTATTTTTTCACGTGTTGTATATGTGTATGTTTTAATGATAATTAATTACTAAATAATTTAAATGATACCTTACATATTTGTAATTAATATATGCAGCAAGCAATGGTCTCAAGAGCTAACAATCTGTTTTGATATTCCTGCAGCATTCAATGTAGATTTCCAGTGTTGGTGAGCTGAGGTATAAGTGTCAGCAATGTGTGCAGTGTGTAGTATAAATAGGCTGCGTGCGCGAGAGGATGCGTTAGTGTAGCTGAGTACTTCCGCATTCTGTAAGGTAGTGTTGTAAAATGGCGGCGAATGTGTATGTGGCTTTGGATGATTTTGAGTCCTTGCTAATGGTGTATGTTGTAGGTCGTACAGGTTTTAGTAAAAGACGTATGTGCCTGGCGGTGTATTTCGGCTTAAGGGGTCGTTTAGCCTCGTTTTCTTTTTTTACGGCTGCCATTTTTTCTGTCGCTTAGAGGTTTTATAATTCTACTGAAATTGATGTGTAACCTGTCTTGCTGATGTCCTGGGTGCCCCCCCCCCCCTTGCTGTGGGTATTATTTTTTATTGTTTTTTGTGTGTATTTAGTGTATTTTTAATGTTTTCAGCTGTACGCAGGTTTTCCTTTAAGGTCGTATTTATTTTTCTGTAAGTCCGCATTTTTTTTGTGTCAGTCCCGCGGCTCATATTTTTTGTGTATGTCCGTATTTAGTCTTTGGGGGGGGTTGTTGGCATTTACGGTGTGAAATGAGTGTCCGCATTTGCCGTCCGAAAGTGGTACGGGGTGGTAGGGCGCTCATCTCCACCAGCGCAATGAGGGCCATAGCGTTAGCAATGGTTTTTGCCAAGCCCGCCTGCTGACAATTACCGTATTGGTCCGAATATAAGCCGCACCCGCATATAAGCCGCACCTGTAAAATTCAAGGGGAAAAAACAGAAAAAAGATATTACTCACATATAAGCCGCACCCTTAAAATTGGAGAGAAAAAGACAAAAGTCAAGTAGACTTAGGGAATAAAATAGTGATTTTATTTTAACATATACTGTACCATATACGGTATCCAGTATTTGGAAACCATTATACTGTAACTCTTTAGGCAGGTTGTCAATATTATGGTAACATCAACAGAAAGTTCAGGTTACATGAAACATAAGGTAACAAGGAAACTTTTTACTATTCACAGTCATCACTGGTGTCACTACTGACTTCGTCACCAGTATTCGCTTTATCACTGTTATCTTCATTCTCCTCCCATAGCAAGTTGTCCTCGCTACCATCAAATGCATTGAACATGCAGCATTTTTTGAACCCCCTGATGATGGAGTTAGATGAAATACTTCACCATGAAGATATAATCCATTGGCACAGGAGTGTCACTGATGGCTTCTTAATCTTGCCAGATGGTGTAGGAGCATGATCCCCTTCCCGAAGCCAATCTGAATTCTGCTTGCGAAGGTTGTCTTTGAACGGCTTTTTGACAATGACATCAAGCACTTGTAGCTTTGAAGTCATGCCACCAGGTATAACAACAAGGTCTGTCTTCTGTGCAGCAACTTTAGTCTTCACTTCAGGAGTGAGATGACCCTTAAAAGCATCCAATACTAGCATGGCTCTTAGTGAGCAGTGCTCCAGGTCTGCAGTTCCAAACTACAGACAACCAGTCGACCATCAGTTCAGTTGTCATTCAGCCTTTTTCCTGGCAACGAATCACTAAGCCATCAGGAATGCTTTCTTTGGGCAAAGTTTTTCGCTTCAGAATAACATAGGGGGGTAACTTTCCTCTGTCAGCAGTAACAGCTAACATCACCGTTATTCTGAGTTTTTCATTGCCAGTTGTTCTTAAAATGAAACTTTTTGCCCCTTTCTAGTCTACTGTTGTATTGCTTGACATGTCAAAAAATACGGGGGTCTCGTCAGCATTGCCCATCTGGTCTAATGGGTATGAGTGACGCTGCCGCAATTGTATGACATACTGCTGGTTACTAGTCAGTTTCTCCTCAAAATCTGCCGGCAGTTTCTGTGCCAATGAAGTGCTTTGTCAAAAAGCGAGACCCTTTCTCCGCATAAAACGACGGCACCAACCAATGCTTGCACGAAATTCCCTCCTATTTATTTTTAAGGTCTTTGCAAGTTCACATATACTGTACGTACATACACATACACACACATACACATTTTGGAGCATTTGGGAGCCTCCAGGAGCTCTTGACCCTCCTGAGCCGCCCCTTTCTTCTCCCCTTTGCCCATCCATGATCATCCCTTGGCCCATCTTGATCTCACCCCATCGCGCAGCGCTTCATACCAGCACTCCTCCTGTACTGCAGCCTTCCCTTGCGTCGCGTGTGTGACGTCACTAAGATGCACCGGCCGACGCAATGCAGTTTAGAGGCATGCTGCTGGTGCCGTAGGAAGCGCCAATGGGGGGAATCAGGAGTGGGGATCTAAAGGGGGCAAAGGGAAGGATAGGAGGGGGAGAGGATCAAGAGGGGCTGAAAGAGGCAGTTTACACATTTTGCATGCATTAATTCGTCGTATAAGACGCACCAACTTCCCCCCCGCCCCCCCCCCCCCCCAGTTTTGGGGAAGAAAAAGTGCGTCTTATAAGGCAAAAAATACGGTAAGTCACAAAAATTTAAAAAAGGAACATTACAGAAAATAAAAAACTCCTCAACCCCCCTCCTCATCCTCCCTCCTCATCCTCAACCTCCCTCCTCATCCTCCACCTCCCTCCTCATCCTCCACCTCCCTCCTCATCCTCCACCTCCCTCCTCAACCTCCCTCCTCAACCCCACTCCTCATCCTCAGCCCCCCTCCCCATCCTCAACCCCCCTCCGCATCCTCCCTCCTCATCTTCCCTCCTCAACCTCCCTCCTCATCCTCAACCTCCCTCCTCATCCTCAACCTCCCTCCTCATCCTCAACCTCCCTCCTCATCCTCAACCTCCCTCCTCATCCTCAACCTCCCTCCTCAACCCCCTCCTCATCCTCAACCCCGTCCTCATCCTCAACCCCCCTCCTCAACCTCAACCCCCCTCCACATCTTCCCTCCACATCCTCCCTCCTCATCCTCCACCTCCCTCCTCAACCTCCCTCCTCAACCCCACTCCTCATCCTCAACCCCCCATCCTCAACCCCCCTCCGCCTCCTCCCTCCTCATCTTCCCTCCTCATCTTCCCTCCTCATCTTCCCTCCTCATCTTCCCTCCTCATCTTCCCTCCTCATCCTCCCTCCTCCTCAACCTCCCTCCTCAACCTCCCTCGTCAACCTCCCTCCTCAACCTCAACCTTCATCCTCAACCCCCCTCCTAAACTCAACCTCCCTCCTCATCCTCAACCCCCTCCTCAACCTCAACCCCCCTCCTCATCCTCCCTCCTCATCCTCATCCACCCTCCTCCCTCCTCATCCACCCTCCTCCCTCCTCATCCTCAACCTCCCTCCTCATCCTCAACCTCCCTCCTCAACCTCCCTCCTCAACCCCCTCCTCATCCTCAACCCCCCTCCTCAACCTCAACCCCCTCCACATCTTCCCTCCTCATCCTCCCTCCTCATCCTCAACCTCCCTCCTCAACCTTCATCCTCAACCCCCCTCCTCATCCTCAGCCCCCCTCCTCATCCTTAGGCCTCCTCCTCATCCTCAGCCCCCCTCCTCAACCTCAACCCCCCCATCCTTAACCCCCTTCTCAACCTCCATCCTCAACCTCAACCCCCCATCCTCAACCTCCATCCTCAACCTCAACCCCCCATCCTCAACCTCCCTCCTCAACCTCAACCCCCCCCCTATCCTCAGGCCGGAGCAGGTAAGTGAGGGGAGATGGGGGGTAGTATGAGCGGGGAAGAGGGGTTGAGGATGAGGAGGGAAAGAGACACAGGGGGTTAGAGAGACACAGGGGGTTAGAGAGACACAGGGGGTTAGAGAGACACAGGGGGTTAGAGAGACACAGGGGGGGTAGAGAGACACAAGGGGGGGTTAGAGAGACACAAGGGGGGGTTAGAGAGACACAAGGGGGGGTTAGAGAGACACAAGGGGGGGTTAGAGAGACACAAGGGGGGGTTAGAGAGACACAAGGGGGGTTTAGAGAGACACAGGGGGGGTTAGAGAGACACAGGGGGGTTAGAGAGACACAGGGGGGGTTAGAGAGACACAAGGGGGGTTAGAGAGACACAAGGGGGGGTTAGAGAGACACAGGGGGGGGGGGAGAGTGACTCGAGTATAAGCCAAGGGGGCCCTTTTTAGCCTTAAAAAAAGGGCTGAAAAACTTGGCTTATACTCGAGTATATACAGTAAATACAATACACCCCTATCTAATATACATCCTCCTATCTAACATACATCCCCCTATCTAATATACAATACTATCTATCTAATATACATCCCCCTATCTAATATACTATCTATGTACTATACATCCCCCTATCTATCTAATATACAATACATGCTATCTCTATATAGCAACCCTAATTCTAAGCTACAATAAAATAATTAAGACCACTTACCTTTGAGATGTTTATTCAGGTCAACAACCTAGGGTAAAAAAAGATAAAAAAATTAATACAACACGTTTACATAAAATAAATAAACATTTTTAAACATTCTAATTATTCTACTCACCTTTCCAGCATGTCCTGTCCTCCATCTTTGCTTCTGCAGCGCGGCCCCTGTTAAAAAAAAACATTACATTAGCACACATACATAAACAGAAAACCAAGTAAAATTAACACAATCGACATTGTACTTACCTCCCCGCGATGTCTCCGGCCTCCTGGTGTTCTGTCCCAGATGGGCCCTGGAAGCATCTGTGCTGTTTAAAAAAAAAAAAAAAAAAACAACACACATCCGCCCTGGCGGATGTCCCCGACGCTAATGAGCTTCCTACGGAGTGTTCCAGAATAAAATTGGCAATGGCGGCTTCTGATTGGCTGAAAACGCTGTCTATCAAATTCAGCCAATGAGAAGATGACAATTGTGAACCAATAAGAAAGGGATACACCCCAAAATCCCACACTGATTGGATAACGCACCTGTCAATCTTTATTTGAACCAATCCAAAGGCTTTATTGTCATCAGCAAATCACAATGGGATACACCCCCACGTACTGATTGGTGAAGACATCTGCGCCTTCCCATTGGCTGTAATACTGATTGACATTGACTATAGCCAATGAGAAGGCGCAAATGCCTTCACCAATCAGTACATGGGGGTGTATTCCATTGTGATTGGCTATTGTCAGTGCAACCAATCAGAATGCACAGATGCCTCCAGCCAATCACCCTGTGGGGGTGTATTCCATTGTGATTGGCTGAAGGCATCTGCGCCTTCTGATTGGCTTAAATAAAGATTGACAGGTGCATTATCCAATCAGAGTGGGATTTTAGGGTGTATCCCTTTCTGATTGGCTCACACATTGGCGCCTCCTGATTGGTTGAAAACGCTGTCAAATTCACCCAATCAGAAGGCTCCATTGCCTATTTTCTTCCAGAAAAGTCTCCGGGAGCCTCATTAGCGTCAGGGATGTCCGTGAGTGCGGATGTGAGTACTTTTTTTTTTTTTTTTTACAGGGCAGGGCAGAAGAGGAGGAGGAGGAGGAGGCCGGAGACATCGTGGGGAGGTAAGTACAATGTAGATTATGTTAATTTTATTTTGTTTTTATGTTTATGTATGTGTATTAATGTTTTGGTTTTTTTAACAGGTGCCGCGCCGTAAAATAAGGACGGGACATGCCGGAAAGGTGAGTATAATATTTAGAATGTTTATTTATTTACTGTAAACGTGTTGCACTAATTTTTTTATTTTTTTTCCTTAGGTGGCTGATCTGAATGGTCATCTGCAAAGGTAAGTGGTCTTAACTATTTTATTTTAGCTTAGAATTAGATTATTTTATATATAGATAGCATTTATTGTATGTTAGCTAGGGGTATGTGTCTTATATAGATAGCATAGCATGTATTGTATATTAGATTATGGTATTTATTTAGATAGATTGTGTGATGTATATTAGATAGATAGGATGTATATTGGATTATGGTATTTATTTAGATAGATTGGGGGATGTATATTAGATAGATAGAATGTATTGTATATTAGATAGGAGTGCATTGTATTGTATTGTATTTAATTGCATTGTATGTATTATATTGTATGTATTATATTGTATGTATTGTATTTTATGTATTATATGTATTTCCTTTTCAGGTGTGTATTTTTTATTTATTTTCTGTAATGTTCCTTTTTTTATTTTCTGTAATGTAGATTGTTTATTTTTTGTGACTTAGGTTTTTTATTTTATGTAATGCAGATTTTTTATTTTTTGCGACTTTAGGCTTTTTTATTTTCTGTAATTAGAGTGGTGGGGGTTATTAGGGGGTAGGTTGGTAGTGTAGGTGTTGATAGGCTAGTGTAGAGGCTGTTTAGTTGATATTTAATGTTTTATTGGGGTGGTACAGTGCAGTGTAGTTTTTATACTTAGTGTATGGACCCCCATGAGTGACAGGGTTAATTAGCGGTTTATGGGTGTCTGTATTGACCCCCATGAGTGAGGGGGTTAATTAAGGGCTTATGGGGGGCTGTATTGACCCTCCTGAGTGATGATGTTAATTAAGGGTTTATAGGGGTCTGTATTGACCCCCATGAGTGAGGGGGTTAATTAAGTGCTTATGTGGGTCTCTATTGACCCCCATGAGTGACAGGGTTAATTAGGGGTTTATGGGGGTCTGTATTGACCCCCATGAGTGAGGGGGTTAATGAAGGGCTTATGGTGATCTATATTGACCCCCGTGAGTGACAGGGTTAATTAGGGGTTTATGGGGGTCTGTATTGAACCCATGAGTGAGGGGGTTAATTAAGGGTTTTTGGGGGTCTGTATTGACCCCCATGAGTGAGGGGGTTAATTGAGTGCTTATGCTGGTCTCTATTGACCCCCATGAGTGACAGGGTAATTAGGGGTTTATGGGGGTCTGTATTGACCCCCATGAGAGAGGGGGTTAATTAAGTGCTTATGGGGGTCTCAATTGACCCCCATGAGTGACAGGGTTTATTAGGGGTTTATGGGGGTCTGTATTGACCGCCATGAGTGAGGGGGATAATTAAGTGCTTATGGGGGTCGGTTTTGACCCCCATGAGTGACAGGGTTAATGAAGGGCTTATGGGGGTCTGTATTGTCCCCCATGAGTGACAGGGTTAATAAAGGGCTTATGGGAGTCTGTATTGACCCCCATGAGTGACAGGGTTAATGAAGGGCTTGTGGGGGTCTGTATTGAGCCCCATGAGTGACAGGGTTAATGAAGGGCTTATGGGGGTCAGTATTGACCCCCCTGAGTGGGGGGGTTAATGAAGGGCTTATGGGGGTCTGTATTGACCCCCCATGAGTGACAGGATTAATTAGGGGTTTATGGGGATCTGTATTAACCCCCATGAGTGACAGGGTTAATGAAGGGCTTATGGTGGTCTGTATTGACCCCCATGAGTGACAGGGTTAATGAAGGGCTTATGGTGGTCTGTATTGACCCCCATGAGTGACAGGGTTAATGAAGGGCTTATGGGCGTCTATATTGACCCCCCTGGGTGAGGGGGTTAATGAAGTGCTTATGGGGGTCTGTATTCACTACCATGAGTGACACAGTTAATGAAGTGCTTATGGGGGTCTGTATTGATCCCCATGAGTGACAGGGTTAATGAAGAGCTTATGGGGGTCAGTATTGACCCCCATGAGTGACAGGGTTAATGAATGGCTTGTGGGGGTCTATTTTGACCCCCGTGAGTGACAGGGTTAATGCGGGACTTATGGGGGGCTGTTATGACCCCCATGAGTAACAGGGTTAATGAAGGGCTTATGGGGTCTATGAATGAAAGGGTTAATTAGGGGTTTATGGGGGTCTGTATTGACCCCATGAGTGACACAGTTAATAAAGTGCTTATGGGGGTCTGTATTGACCCCCATTAGTGACAGGGTTAATAAATGGCTTATGGGGGTCTATATTGACCCCCATGAGTGACAGGGTTAATTAAGTGCTTATGGGGGCCTGTATTGACTCCCATGAGTGACAGGGTTAATGAAGGGCTTATGGGGGTCAGTATTGACCCCCATGAGTGACAGGGTTAATGAAGAAATTATGGGGGGCTGTATTGACCCCCATGAGTAACAGGGTTAAAGAACGGCTTATGGGGGTCTGTATTAAGCCCTATGATTGAAAGGGTTAATGAATGGCTTATGAGGGTCTGTATTGACCCCCATGAGTGACAGGATTAATTAGGGGTTTATGGGGGTCTGTATTGACCCCCATGAGTGACAGGGTTACTGAAGGACTTATGGGGGTCTATATTGACCCCAATGAGTGACAGGGTGATAGTGTATATATATTTTTTTTATATAATGGGTCCTTTAAGGACCTTTACGGTCCTTTAAGGACCCGTAACGCGGGAATTTAGAATTTTCATTGCAGTGGGGGTTAATGCAGGTCTCCGAGCTTATCTCGGATCCCGTGGGTTTAATGCAGGTTTCCGAGCTTATTTCGGATCCCTTCTTGGGTAAGTTTTAGGTGGCTGGGCAGTCCTGGGCTTTAAGCCTCGTTTTCCTTTTTTTTTGGCGGCCATTTTTTCTCTTGCTTAGGGGATTTTCGTGTTTCTGAACTCAGGAATTTGGACTTAAATGGAGGTGTAACTTCACTTTCAGAGGTCCTGGGTGCCCCCCTTGCTATGGGTAAGCTTTTTATTAATATTTTGTGAGTATTTGGTGTGTTTTGACTGTTTCTAGGTGCGCGCGGTTCCGCCGTTATGGTCGTATTTTTCGTGCGTGTGGGTGTTTGTTACGTTAAGGTGGGTTCCGAGGTTGTTGTTTTTTTTCTAAGTCGTGTGTGTGTGTGTTTTTAACCGCGTGTGAGGCGCCTTGGAGCACAGCTGACGTTGGAGCCTCCACCTTCAGCAAATGTGGCCCCTCGCTTCGCGAGGGATGCAGTTCTTGCGGGCTCGCAAGTGTGAGCAACGGCTCGAATGCTCACAACTATATATGTGATTATATAGTATTGTTGTCACAACCTACAATGATGATGGAGTATAGAGGATCCTAGTCCTCTTATCTCCTGTAGGTTTTAGACCTAAGATTTGGGTGACTCAGACCAATGGACCTTCTTTGCGGATGCAAGAGCATAAGTCCCAGCTTAAGGTAGTGTGCGCTGGGAACCCTGAAAGGAAGTCAGAAACGATCTCCTCTGCCAGCATATGCCCTTTGGTCAATAATACACCTGCACACAAGGTCTTGATGAAAATTATGAACCATGTTTTATTTTAGAACAGCATATTTAACCACATCACACAAGAATGGGGGAAGTGGCTACCGTTATCCAGCCCCAAATGACGTCTGGCCAATCATGAAGGGGAACTGTGCGTGAACCAATAGTCCCCTCCCAGGTCCGCCCACTAGGCGAGGCCAACTAATTAATTTGGGCTTTGAATGTCCAGGGGAAAGCATGTCTTTTACTCTCCTGTGCCCATGCTATGAAGGCTGAGAAGCCTTCAGGCCATCCCATTGTTTCTGGGTGCCTGCCTGTCTGCTCTCCAGCTGTGAGCTTCCCATTGTTAGTTCTATGCTGGATACTTAGCTAATGGGATTAACAGGCCTTTGGGAACAAAGGAGGTTTGGCTGTATTCAATGGCTTCCCCTCTACAATATAATGACATACTAATATAATACCATACATTCATATTTACAAATACAACACACAATGTTTCACACACATAGAACCAACACATCCCACCAGCTCCCTCACATGACACCCATTACAATGAGCCTAAACATGGAAGGGATGGGGATATGCTAAGGGGTAAACTTATAATACTTTATCCCCTAGACCACAACACAACAATATATCCATAACAAGTGGGCCCCAAACCTTTTGTTCCTCCCCATGGCAACAGCATGTGGAAGACCACCCAGCCCAAAATGGCCACTGCTGCCAGTCACAAAATGGCCCCAGCATAGTTCACACCAAATCCAATATGGCCACTGGCTGATTCATGACAATCCTTCCCCAAGCGGGCAGGGAACATCAAAGATTTTCCCAGCTACGCTGATAGTCATGAATCTGCTGGTTTGGCCCGGCCCGCTGCATGCTAGGCAAGTTCATGTCGGTGCGCACACAGTCCCAAGGTGCAGAGTAAAGACCTCCCCCAGCCCTTGGCCTTGCTCCCACTGTATAGAGCAAATTGCTCTTCCCATGTAACCCCCACCCAAAACAGTCCAGGATCCATCTCTCTGTTTTTGGCAGCAGCATGGAAGTCTCTGGGGACACAGTGGGTTGCACCTATACATTCTTCTGAGGCAAAACCGTATTTTTGGGAGCCCCATAAAACAACCCCTGTCCCATAGCAACCCCTTTCCCTCCAGCCAGTCCCCACAGCTGGGCTGGGGTCTCTAAAACAGTCTCTGGGCCTATGGGATTGCAAGGGGGCAGTCCAGTACTTCCCTCAGCAAAATCATTATTGTTGGGAGCCCAATAACACAATAACTGCAGTAAAGTACATACCGGTCTGCGCTTGACTCCAGCGTCCCTGATGGAGTCCGGACTTGGATGCTCTGTTTGCTCTGGCTCCTGGAGATCTGTATCTTTGGACAGACCCTCCTGGTTTTCTTCCCCTGGGTCTGTCTGTGTTGCAGCCTGGAGAACTACGCTGTTCCCACCCAGGCTGTGCTTTGGGGCCCTCAGCTGACCCTCTTCTTCTATGGCCTTTTGCTTGGTACCCTTATCCCAGTCCTCCAGGTTTAACTGGGCCTTTGGAGCGGTGTCTGTTCCAGTGGGCCTCTGGACATTGGTTATCCAGGGTATCTCCCCACTTGGTTCACCCTCTACTATGGTGCCACACTGCACCCACGGCTCCTTTGCCAAGGCTGGCAAGCTTGCTGCCCCTGTCGGGCTCTTGGTGCCCCTGGCACTCTCTTGGTGCCCCTGGCACTCTTGCTGTGTGAGGCCTGGTTCCCTGTAGCTAAGAACCAGTTCCTTTCCCTCCCCACAGTCCATTACATAGCCCACCTGGGCTCTGTGCTTCCCTAGCACCTTTTGTAGCAACTCTCCTGGGGTGTCAGAGTACAGATTTTGGTTATCTGTTGTAGGCTGGGGAATTTTATCCTTCCCACCCAACCTGACCTCTACGGCCTTCTCCCCAGAGTGCATTACATAGCCCTCCCCACAGTCTCTTGGGTGGCTATCCTGAGCCCCTGGCTCCATTAGCAGTTCTGGCCCATACACATTGCCTAGAACTTCTGAGGGCAGACTTAGTTCATCTGGCCCTACCTGTTGAGCAGTTACTGGGGTTTCTGCCAGGATTTGTGCTGGAAGGTAGTCCTCAGGTGAGACCTGTTTGGTGAAACTGTGCTCTGCTAGCATTTCCTCTGGGATTAAGTCTCTTGGGGTATCAGGGGACCAACATGGGTTATCTGACCCCACCCAGGGAACATTCCCCTGGGTCTCTGGCTCTTGGAGCTGGTGATTTGGTCCCAAGCTGACTTTACCATCCCTTCTAGGCTCTGACACAGTCTCTATATTTTTTAAAGGAACGCATTCTCCATCACTATGTTCTCCCCAGACCCCTTGCACACAATCACTTCGGTACATACCATCTGTGTTGTAACGATCTGGCGACCAGTCCTCTTGACTGGGTTGTTCCCCTCTTGATGGGCAAAATGTCTCCCCATAGATCTCGTCCCACAACTCAAAATACTGCTCGGCCAGCTGCAGTTCCTGCTCAATCAGGTGTACCATTAAATTAGCCTCCATGGACCACGGTTCCAGTCCCAGACCACGACAGCGTTCCACAAACAAGTTGTTGTGCCTTTTAAAGGTTCCTATGCCCCCTTCAGGATCACCATACACAATGTCTTGGAGGCCAGAATCTATCTCCAAGCGGAAATCAAATTCCTCTCCAAGGCCACCAACTATTCTGGCGTGAAAAACGTGATATTGGTTCTCCAAGGCAACCTCTTTTCTTACTAGTACTTCCAGCCAGCCCATTAGCTCATCGTCCTGCCACAGATTCAGAATCGCCATCCATTTCTCTAGACGCAATGTCTCTCTGTAGCCAAGTCTTTGCTGAGCTGGAGTTCTCGCTCCATTGCGCTCCTGCCAGATCCTCTGGCAATGCTGGTCTAGTGAGTTGGACACCTCTTGTGCGGTCATCTTACTGGGGTATAAGTGCCTGGCTGCTTTAAACCGTCTTGTTGCTTCTTTGGTGATATCCGTCTGTTCCATTGCTGGTCTTTCTGTGGAGTCTCTCACCAATGCCACCAATTGTCACAACCTACAATGATGATGGAGTATAGAGGATCCTAGTCCTCTTATCTCCTGTAGGTTTTAGACCTGAGATTTGGGTGACTCAGACCAATTGACCTTCTTTGCGGATGCAAGAGCATAAGTCCCAGCTTAAAGTAGTGTGCGCTGGGAACCCTGGAAGGAAGTCAGAAACGACCTCCTCTGCCAGCATATGCCCTTGGGTCAATAATACACCTGCACACAAAGTCTTGATGAAAATTATGAACCATGTTTTATTTTAGAACAGCATATTTAACCACATCACACAAGAATGGGGGAAGTGGCTACCGTTATCCAGCCCCAAATGACGTCTGGCAAATCATGAAGGGGAACTGTGTGTGAACCAGTGGCGGCTGGTGACTTTCCAAGTTGGTGGGGCGGAAGACAGAGACCTGGCCCCTCCCTTTACATTGACGCCACCCAACATTATAAACTCCTCCCCTTCACAACATGTTACCCCTATAGGCCCTGTCCACTTACAGACTACACCCATTTGGGTTTTTTCCTGTCACTTCACTTACTTATTATCTTGCTGAGGTTGAGGTGGTTCTGGTTCTGGTCACTATTCTTATGCTGGGAAGTTCCTGCATTTTCTTGATGAGGGTGAAGTGCTGCTGGTTCTGCTTAATTTTCTTATGCTGGGAAGTTCCTCCATTTTGTTGATTATATGCAATAATTAAATAAAACACAAATTAGTACACATTAGATCAGGACATAAGCCCTCCTCTCTATCCCGTCCTCTTTCTCTCTCCCTTCCTCCTTCTCTCTCTCTATCTGTCCCTTTCTCTCTATCCCTCACTCTCTATATCTATTCCTCTCTCCCTGACGATTCCTTTATCTATCCCTCCCTATGAATCCCTCTCTCTATCCCTCTCTTCCTTTTTTCCTCTTTTACTAGTATATAGACTGTGTCTTTAATATTCCTTCAAAGCACTAATCACATTGTTGATTTCATAACTTTGCAGGATTGTATACAGCAGACACTATTTTTGCATCATATGTACTGATCAGGTCAGGCCATTGGTACCTTTAGATGTCAAGCTGAGCTCTGCATTCCTTGCAGCAAGCACTGGGTTCAGATCACTCACAACGTGTCCTCCTGTAGACTGAAAACATGGCAAGATAATATTAGAATTTGTAATCCTAAGAGGAGCTTTTCATGCTATAAGAAGGTAGAGAGCTCAGTTTTGTAGAAAAAGCATATCCCAGACATGCACTGGATTTCTATCTATCTATCTATCTATCTATCTATCTATCTATCTATATCTATCTATCTATCTATCTATCTATCTATCTATCTATCTATCTAGCTATCTATCTATCTATCTATCTATCCCTCTACCCTCTCTCATCTATCTATCCCTCGCTCCCTCTCTCTATCTATCTATCCATCTATCTATTCATTTATCTATCTATCTATCCCTCTACCCTCTCTCTATCCATACCTCTATCTATCTATCTCTGTCTACCCTTATCTCTCTATCTATCTATCCCTCTCTGTCTACCCTTATCTCTATCTATCTATCTATTTATCTATCTATCTCTCTCTGTCTATCCATTTCTATCTATCTATCCCTCGCTCCCTCTATCTATCCATTTATCTATTGCTCTCTGTCTACCCTTATCTATCTATCTATCCCTCTACCCTCTCACTATCTATCCCTCTATCATCTATCTCTCTCCCTGTCTACCCTTATCTCTCTCTATCTATCTATCTATCTATCCCTCTCTGTCTACCCTTATCTCTATCTATCTATCTATCTATCTATCCCTCTACCCTCTCTCTATCTATCCCTCTATCTATCTCTCTCTGCCTACCCTTCTCTCTCTCTCTCTCTCTCTCTCTCTCTATCTATCTATCCCTCTCTGTCTACCCATATCTCTATCTATCCCTCTATCTATCCCTCTCTGTCTTCCCATATCTCTATCTATCCCTCTATCTATCTATCTGTCTATCTATCCCTCTACCCTCTCTCTATCTATCCCTCTATCTATTTATATATCTATCTCTGTCTATCCCTTTCTATCTATCCCTATCTGCATCTATCTATCTATCTATATCTATCTATCTATCTATCTTCTACCCCTCCCTCTCTCTATCTTTCCCTCTCCCCCCTCTCTTTATCTTTACCTATGAGACTATATATATATATATATATATATCACATATTATAATTGTCTAACTGCGATTCGTCGTCACGCTTCAGACGAATCGCAGTTAGACAATTATAAAGTGCTGCGCATTGCGCAGAGCGCGGCGCGAGCCGCGCATGCGCAGAGCGCGGCGCGAGCCGCGCATGCGCAGAGCGCGGCGCAAGCCGCGCTCTGTGCCCGAGCCGCGCTTGCGCAGAGCGCGGCGCAAGCCGCGCTCTGCGCCCGAGCTGCGCTTGCCCGAGAGCCGGTAAAAGAGTGGGGAAGAGTGGGGGGGAGAGGCACAGAGGGAGAGTGGGGAAGAGGGGAGGGAGAGTGGGGAAGAGGGGGGGAGAGGCGCAGAGGGAGAGTGGGGAAGAGGGGGGGAGAGTCACAGAGGGAGAGTGGGGAAGAGGCACAGAGGGAGAGTGGGGAAGAGACACAGAGGGAGGGGGGAGAGACACAGAGGGATAGGTGGGAAAGAGACACAGGGGAGGTAGAGGAGGGGGAAAAGACACACGGGAGGGAGAACATGGAGAAGATACACATGGGAGGGAAATGGGGGGGGGGGGGAGAGGGGAACAGACACAGGGGGAAGGGGGAAAGAGACACAGGCCAGGGGGGAACAGGCACAGAGGGAGAGGGGGGAAGAGGCACAGAGGGAGAGGGGGGAAGAGACACAGGGGGGAGAGATACAGAGGGTGAGGGAGGAAGAGACACAGAGGGAAGGGGGGGAAGAGGTACAGAGAGAGGGGGAAAGAGGCACAGAGGGGGGGGGGGGACAGAGGAAGGGGTGAAAAGACACAGTGGCGAGACACACAGAGAGAGGCGGGGGAAGAGGCACAGAGGGAGAGGGTGGAAGACACAGAGTGGGGAGAGACACAGAGGGTGAGGGGGAAGAGACAGGGAGGAAGAGGCACAGAAAGAGGAGGGGGAGAGACACAGGGGAGAGAGTGCAGGGGGGAAGATACACAAGGGAGGGAAATGGAGACACGAGGAAGGCCGTAACAGACACAGGGCTGAGGGGGAAAGAGACACAGGCCAGGGGGGAACAGACACAGGGGAGGGTTGGGGGAGACACAGGGGAGGGTTGGGGGAGACACAGGGGGGGGAGAGATGCATAGGAGGGAGAAGGGGGAAAGAGACACAGGGGAGGGGTTTAGAGACACGGGAGGGAGAGGGAGGTAAAAACACAGGGGGGCAGGAGATACAAAGGAGGTAGACGAGGTGGAAGGAGACACAAAGGAGGGAGAGGAGGGGGGAAATAAGACACGAGGGAGGAAGTAGACAGAGGGAGAGACTCGCAATGAGCTCCAAAGGGGCTCATTGCAAGGCCTGTGATGAGCGCCAAAGGCGCTCATCACAAGGCCAGTAAAGTAGAGGGGGAGAGGCTTACATTGTGTGGCAAACAGCATTGCCAGGCTTCAGTTTTTATTGCCGTCATTTTTGACGGGCAAGTCGCTAGTATATATATATATATACATACATACATTACAGTGTCATACAAACTCTCTGTCTGGCTCCTTCTTGTTCTTGGCTCCTAAGTGTTAACTATTTTTGTCCACCCCTGAGTATACATATAGTTATATGCATATAAAGAAAAACAGAAATTATATATATATATATATATATATATATATATATATATATGTATATACACACATACAGGAAGTTATATATACAGTTATACAACATACAAAATACACATATAAAGCATTTTCATAAATAAATACAAGTCATGAGTATTTACATCTATTTACAGCAATACAGAGCATGCAATATATTTACACAAATACACACAAAGTAAGCTGTATATACACATATTTACAAACACAACATGCAATATATGCAAATATGTTCACACATAAACACAGTATGCAGTATATATACATATAATTACACACATATTCACAGCCTGCAGTATACCCATATATGTAGATACAACATACAAAATATTCATATATTTACACACAATACAGCAATCAGTATATAAATATAAATACACACATACACAAAATGCATTTACACACATATTTGCAGACATACACACATACAACATGCAATATATGAATATATATATATATACACACATAAAACAGAGCATGCAATATACATATATTGACACACATACACACACAGCATGCTGTATACACACATGCCATGCAATATATACATACATTTATACAGAAACAATCACACCTAGACAGAACTGACAAGTAGCTTCACTGGGATGCTGAGGAGACTAACAGAATGTAGTTGTAAGTTCTATGGAATAATAAATAAATAAGAGCCTGTCTTCAATACTTACATTTATTGTGACCACCTCCTGATACCCATGTTGCTCCATGCTGCTCCTTTAACTTCTCCCTCACACACAGCTACGCATGTGTCTATGAGGTAATGTATGTGCTCTGCAGTGCCTCTAGTGGCAGGAATGAGTGGACGCTGCAGTCAGACGCCCCAACAGCTTTTAATCAGGCTGCACAGGGAGCTCCGCTGAGCCTCTCTTCCATGTAGCAGGGCCCTATCTAGAGGCTTTGGGCGCCGTCCCAGTAACTCGGTGGCTCCACCTTCAGGTACCTGACTGCATGACAGACGCCATGGAAATGCATTACACAGACAACGTTTTTTTGTTTTAATGTATGTTTTTGGGGGGGGGGAAAATGAAAGAGGGAAGGGAAAAAGATAACCACTCTCTGTTAGAATTATATGAATAAAGAATAAAACAAATTATAGAATAAAATATGCTTTTATGGACTCTAATTAGGGAGGGCGGTTGCCCAGCTGCCCCAATGGACCAGCTTTTGAACCAATACTCCCCTCCCAGGTCCGCCCACTAGGCGAGGCCAACTAATTAATTTGGGCTTTGAATGTCCAGGGGAAAGCATGTCTTTTACTCTCCTGTGCCCATGCTATGAAGGCTGAGAAGCCTTCAGGCCATCCCATTGTTTCTGGGTGCCTGCCTGTCTGCTCTCCAGCTGTGAGCTTCCCATTGTTAGTTCTATGCTGGATACTTAGCTAATTGGATTAACAGGCCTTTGGGAACAAAGGAGGCGTGGCTGTATTCAATGGCTTCCCCTCTACAATATAATGACATACTAATATAATACCATACATTCATATTTACAAATACAACACACAATGTTTCACACACATAGAACCAACACATCCCACCAGCTCCCTCACATGACACCCATTACAATGAGCCTAAACATGGAAGGGATGGGGATATGCTAAGGGGTAAACTTATAATACTTTATCCCCTAGACCACAACACAACAATATATCCATAACAAGTGGGCCCCAAACCTTTTGTTCCTCCCCATGGCAACAGCATGTGGAAGACCACCCAGCCCAAAATGGCCACTGCTGCCAGTCACAAAATGGCCCCAGCATAGTTCACACCAAATCCAATATGGCCACTGGCTGATTCATGACAATTGTATGTTAGGATTTATTGCAAATTATATAGTATTTATTGTATGTTAGGGGTATTTATTTTAGATAGATTGGATGTATTGTATGTTAGATAGGGGTATGTATTTTAGATAGTTAGGATTTATTGTATATTGGATAGATTGAGGGATGTATTTTAGATAGATAGTATTGATTGTATGTTAGATAGGAGGGTATTGTATTTTCTTTATTTGTATTGTATTGTATGTATTTCCTTTTCAGATGTGTAATTTTTTTTCTGTACTGCGGGGGCGTTGTTATGTATTTTTTTCTGTAATGTTCCTTTTTTTCTTTTTGGTGACTTAGTTTTTTTTATTTTATGTAATTAGTCTTGTGGGGGGGGTTGATTAGGGGGTAGGTAGGTAGTTTAGGTAGATAGTGTAGGTTGTAATAGGTTAGTGTAGAGGGGTGTTAGTTTAGATTTAATGGTTTATTGGGGGGGTATAGTGCAGTGTACTGTTTGTACTTAGCGTCATAAGGGTACTGGTGAACCCTCATAGCACTTACGGGATAATGTTAGGCTTCTAACTGTCCCATGAGGGTCTTTAAATACCCTTATGGGACTAATGGGGTTAAATAGAGGCTTATGAGGATCTGTATAGACCCCCATAAGAGACCGGGTTAAAATGGTGTAGTGCTTACACTTGTCCTGGATGACCCTCATGGCCCTTATAGTGTTATTACATGCGTTCATTAGTGTGTTATAGGGGTCTATATAGTACACTCACATTGTGTGACAAACAGCATTTCAACACTTTTTTTTTTATTGCCCTGTCATTTTTGACTGGCAAGTCGCTAGTATAAAATAATAAAACCGGAAGATACTGCTCTCAAAAATCACCTACTCTCGCTCTATAACTATTCAAACCACAAACTCCGGGACCTACGTGCTACTTTGTCAGAATCTACAACACAGTTAATGCATGGGCCAATGGAACGCAACTTTATATTCTCTCTCTCTGTCAATCATCTTCGGCTATCTCGCTTTCTATTGGCTGAGAGGCTTGAATCACACTCTGTAATAACGGGATTGTATTGTAACTGCGGACCACATTTAGTCCAGCCTACTGACAGTTTGCGGGCGCGGGAGGGGTTTACCGCCTTGAGGCTTCGGCCTGTGACTTTCGACTTTATTCAACTGAATAGCCTGGTAATTGTAGCAGAGTTCAAGCCCGAAGCAAGCCCGCAGACATACTGTACGGCCTGTATACCACGAGTTGTGGCCTTGCAATTGATTGAGGCTCAAAGAGTTCAAACATATATATATAATTTTCGTCGCACAGTGGTCTTTTAGGCATACTATAAATATGGGACTACAATGTCCCCTTATATCAAAGGCTTTAAAACCTAGCACATTACCAATCATTAAGGAAATGTTGTGCTAATTTCAGTATGTTATGTGCATAATATATAGTACTGCTTCTCTGCTTAATTGAATCTGTAAATCTTTGGAGTAGTAATTCTTAGCTGTAATATTCCTTGATTGGTTTCAGCCGGTTATTTAGATAATAGTGCAGAAAGAGATCAGTGGTGTTTCCTTGTATCTTTCAAATGTTTGAGTAAAAACATATTTGTATTACTTGTGCTCCATGCTT
Source organism: Discoglossus pictus (assembly GCA_027410445.1). Lineage (NCBI taxonomy): Eukaryota > Metazoa > Chordata > Amphibia > Anura > Alytidae > Discoglossus > Discoglossus pictus. The sequence continues at coordinate 353,114,471 of CM050165.1, forward strand.
TTTTGGAATATGTAAAAACCTCCAGCTTACTAAGTAATTAAGATTTTTAAAAAAAAATACTTTTAGTCCATCAATTTTAACCTTTTCAGATGAGATGAATTGTTAATTGATCCAGATGAAGACAAACAAAAGAACCTTGCCAATGGTCCCATAAGGGAGAAAATCCTTCCTGACCCCAAATTTCTAGCAATTGTATTACTCCCTGGATCAACACCCATCCTTTTCTAGTTATCCATAACTTCCTATGGCCTTTTGATTAAAAAATATGTCCAATGCCTTTTTAAACGTAATGAATTTGTCTGTCACAGCCTCCTTTGATAGAGAGTTCTACATTCTAACTGCCCTTACTTTGAAGGACACTTGGAAACAATTTGGAATATTTTTTTCTAACCTCAAGTGATGATCTCTTGTCAGTTGAAAACCTCTTGGCACAATTAGTTTCCCCAACAAAGCCTCATATTGACCGTTGGCGTATTTACATAAGGTAATCATATCTCCCTTTAGCTCCATTCTTTGAGGGAAAATATGTTTCATTTGATTAGTCTTTCTTCATAATTTAGCCCCTCTATTCCTCTTATTAATTTTCTTGCCCTTCTCTGTACCTGTTCTATCTCTAAAATGTCCATTTTTTTAAGTGGGGCTCACCATTGTGCTCTATATTCCAAGTGCGGGCATACTAGGGATTTATATAATAGCAGAATGCTGATTCTAAAACTCCACAATTCAGTATTAATAATAATACATTTTGTTGACAAGAATATTTAATAGTACACTGTAAATAATGGTAAATGCAGTATGTGTTATTTATCTATATAATGTGCAAAGCACATCTGTGAAAACAATGGCAAATTCAGCTGTGACCCCTTTCTTGTCTGAGACCATCAAACGGGGCTTGAAAGGGTTAAGAAAATCATCTGCATCTGTGCTTTCGTGGACATTTTAAACATTTCCACCTATTGTAGCTGCTGATTTTAAATTGGGGTTATCTTATGTGTGAGTGTGTAGGAACAGATTTTACAGTTTACTTTTATGTTAAAGGTGGCTGCAAATAAAGTGCCACTTAATTCAGCACAGTTTGGAGCAAACCACTGTAAATATCTCTTAAAAGTAAACTGAAATAAATTTAGAATTTTTTAAATACGTGCATTTTTTACAGAGAAATTAATATATTAAATCTCTGTTTACATTAGTCAGACAGACCCACAGTAACAGCTCTGTGCAGTGAGAATAAGCAAAAAAGGGTAACCCTTCACAAATTAATCTGTGCAGAGAAAGGAATGCTGGAATCAGCTAAATAGGACAGTTGGGTATTAACATCTCCTGCTGCATTCCTAAGTTAAGGGAAAACTATAAATCTTTCCTTTACCGCATGGTGTCGGCATATGTTATTAATCATGGAATAGTCATGATGCAAGATACAGCGTGTTTGTAAACAAATCCAATTCTTTAGATTTGTTTAGGTGTTATTAGTGTAATTAAAACAATAGATCATGTTAACATACACTCTTGTTCTCTTTCACACCATAAAGAGCACCTAGAGTGATGTAAATGGCCTTTTAATTACCATATGCAATGCACAGTACAGTTATCCATATTATTCATAAACATACATGCGTAGATATGCCCCTCACTTCTATCGGATGTTGTCTGTTTAAACGCTGTAATAAATAAATCTGTAATAATCTAAACTACAGTTTCTCAACCGCCAGTCCTAGGACTAATCCCTGAGATCTTATCTACTGGTGCTCACAATAAGGAAGGGTAAGGAGGCCATAACATTTTAAACCCGAAGTCTCATGTATATATAGATTATTGATGAATTTACTTACAGTTAAAATGCATTCTGCACAAATCAACTTTAAAACTATCAGCAAATTTAGTGGGTCACATGCAGTATTATCTTGTTATAAATGAATTTGATCAAAAGGTGTGGTCTTTGTCTGGTTTTATCTAATTCAGACTACTATTAGGAGTTTACAGTTAGTTATAATACTTGTGAAGTAAAGTATGGTATAAGGTTGTATTTAATTCACAAAACCTATAGGCTTGAAAATAGTTTTAGTCCCTTCATTCAGTATTTGCTGCTTTGTTTTATGTAAGGGGCTTCTGTAGTGGTCATACAATAGGATTCAATGTATTTAGTTAAATCAATATTTGAATAACAAAACAGTATTGTTTTTTTTTTAAACTGACATTTGAAATTAGCATTTTAGCTTCCAGCTGATCTTCCATTCTTCACCCTATATTAGGAGATGAGAGGATCTGCTTGGGATGCTGTTCTGATATTTTTCTGACCAGTTTGTTTGCCTACAATAGTGAGTGTATGGAAGGAGGCAGATCATCAGTAGGTTTTTAGACTGGAGAGGGGACAAGCGTGTGATGGGGAGGCCAGCAAGGAGAGAGTTGCAGTAATCAAGGCAAGATATGAGGAAAGAATATATTGGTATTTTATTTGTGTCTTGTGTAAGATAGTGACGTATTTTGGAGATATTTTTTAGGTAAAAAAGACAAGTTTTTGTTAGTGCTTTTATATGTGGAATGAAAGAGAGAGGAGCTTCCAGTAAATCCCAAGACAACTTGATGACATAATCAGCCCTGTGGATCTCCCATTGAAGTCTATGGAGCCTAATCTACTGCCCACTGAGAGTTTGAAACCACCCCCCAGTACCCTAGTCCGGTCCTGAAACTGGGAGCAAACTGGGAATTGCGGCTGGATACTCAAAGCGTCTACTGGTCGCTCCTAAAGTGGAACTAACCCCAAAATATTTTTATCAGTCCAATGTAATAGTTATACCCTCAAACTAATATAAAATATAGAATAAGAGTTCACAAAATAAAAAAATGACATAGAGTCCCCTATGCTCAAATGATCTGGTGAATAGGGATCCTAAGGCATATTACCAGGGCTTTGGGTGGAAAACATCACATAGTAACGTACGCCAGCAAGTAGCATAGTCTTTTCAAATGTTCTTATGGTCTCGCTTGCTTTACTACCTCTCACTCCCGCTTCAATTGCTCTCTTCCCTCCTCTCTTCATCTTCCCCTCCTCTGCCTATAATCTATCCCGTTCTCTTCGTTGCACCTATCTCCCCCTTTCCCCTAGCTTGCTGAAGGGAGGATAACATTTTATTTTGCCCCAAGGCCCTCCATTCACTAGCTCTATTACATTTAAATTAAAACATATAGCACACCTATAGTCATAAATTAAAATCATCATATATTTAATCTATTTCATATGAAAAGAGGTTGGTCATGGTCTGTCAGCTTTCATAAAATTTACTGTGAGAATTCTGTATAATTTAACAGACGTGTGGAGTAATCATAATTGTCCTTGATGTAGAAATGTGTCCCTATATGTCATAATACTTGCTTACATTAAGCGGTGTATTTTTATAATAATGCATATATAAAGAAACTGTTGATTATATTTTTATAACAATTTTATTAATATGCATGACATAGGGGGGAAAAGCTGTTATGTTCATATAAGATAATATTATTATTTCTGATTAGCCATGAATAGCTTTTCATTGCGCATTATGATGAAAAGCATGAAATGTCTTGTTGATTAGGTAAAGTAAGCAGCCGGACTCTCATTTACTGTGTTATGCCAATGGACCCCTTTAAATACGGTAAACATTTTATCATATTTAAAGGGGTCTATCAAATGAATTCCTTGAGCTTTCAATTATAAGACATTTGTGTTTGCAAATGTTATTTCATCAAATAATCAAAAATACTTATTAGTTAATATATAATAATGGTTTAAAATTTATGTCAGTCCTTATAAATGACAGACGGTTAGAAGACAGATTTTTAATTGTAAGTTTCTGAGTCACTCAATAAGTTATTCATTTTATTACCATTTATGTAAATTATTGGTTGTAGTTATTATGCTCTGAAAACTTTTACACTGTATTTCATTGGGGGAAAATAAATATAATAATTAAAGGAAGGAGCTGCGCTCCACTTATTTATTCTTATCTACTCTTCTCTTCTAAATATTTTTCTGCTGCATTCAGAGATGTTTTTAGTGTTTATGCCGCCCAAGACACATTCATGTATGTTTGCTCTCTTCTCATACTACACCTCCTCCTTGCCCCTTGCTACATCTTCAGCTCAATATTACTACATACACCTGTACATTGTAGTATATGTTCATGTGTGTTTATATTTCCATACAATACTTATGCAATTTGGCATGGACAAGCATATTAAGTCATTCTGCAGCCCCTAAAAAGGTCTGCCCTAGTTGGCCTAGGCAGTAATAAATCACTAATCCTCCATTCTTTATCTACCTCTCTCAGATTGCACCTTAGTGATGAGGGAGCTTTTGTGCTACGGGATAGGATGGTAGGTGGGAGGGAGGGACTATATCGAAGTATTGGGATAAATAGGGTAGAGAGGGAAAGGGATGAATTAGTTACCCATGGGGGAGGAGAAGGGGAGAGGGTTACAATAGACAGTAGGGAGGTACTAATAGGGGCCTCAAATACAGTGGCAAGCACTTCACAACGGCAGAGCCATAGAAGTTTGCCTGGGAAAATGGACGAGCTAGAAATATTAGCGGTACAAGAATGGGGCTTAATAGGCATTACTGAAACATGGTGGGATGAATATCATGACTGGACTGTTAATCTGGATGGTTATAACCTATTTAGGAAAGATAGGGGAATGGTAAAAGAGGAGGAGGGATCTGTCTGTATGTTAAGCCTGAATTTAAGCCTATAGTCAGAGAAGATTTGTATGCTGGCACTAACAGCATCATTGAATCTTTGTGGGTTGAGCTAAATAGTGGAGGAGCTAATTCTAAACACATATTGGTGGGAGTACGCTATAACCCCCCAAATATAGCTGAAAGTGAGGAAATACAATTATTGTTACAGATTGGAAATGCAGCTAAGCATGGGCAAGTTCTAATAATGGGAGACTTAATTACCCTGAAATAAACTGGATAAATGAGACCAGCAGCTCAGCTAAAGGGGGGCAGGTTCTTGAGTACACTCAGGGATCATTATCTGGCCCAGGTAATACAAGAACCTACTAGAAATGGGGCCATCTTGGATTTAGTCATCACAAGTAATATTGATTTAATATCAAATGTTAAAATAGGGGAACCCTTGGGGAACAGTGATCACAACACAGTATCATTTGAGATTAAATACAAAAAACAGAGTTGTAAGGGGCCAACAAAAACTCTAAATTTTAAAAGGGCTAACTTTATTGGGCTACGGGCAGCAATACTACATATAGACTGGGACAAAGAACTTACAGGGAAAAATACTGAAAATAAATGGACAACATTAAAATCCTTACTAAATAAACATACTCATCGGCATGTACCATGTGGAAATAAAATGAATAGGAGAAATCATATCCATGTGGCTTAACAATGACTTAAAGATCATGATGAGGAAAAAGAAACATGCATTTCAATTATACAAGGAGGAGGGAACAGAGGCAGCTTTATGTGACTATAAGGAAATCAACAAGGCTTGCAAAAGGGCTATTAGACTGGCTAAAATAGAAAATGAGAACTCAGTTGCAATGGAAAGTAAGACTAACCGTAAAATATTTTTTAAATATATTAATGGGAAGAAGATGAGGAAGGAAGCTATAGGAACATTACAATGTGACACAGGCCATCTGATAATTAGTGACTAGGAAAAGGCAGATGAGCTAAATAGGTTCTTTTGGTCGGTAAACACAAGGGAGGTACCAGTGGTTGGGACACCGCAACATAATGGGGCTACACTACCATCACTAAATAATTGGTTAACGCAGGAAGAAATCCAAAAGAGATTGGAGAAAATAAATGTTAATAAAGCCCCAGGTCCTGATGGAATACATCCAAGTGTACCGAGGTAGCTGGGTTCTGTAATAGCCAAACCATTATATCTAATCTTTCAAGACTCACTCACTACAGGGTCTCTACCGGATGACTGGAGAAAAGCAGAGGTGATACCTATATTTAAGAAGGGATCAAGAGCAAATCCGGGGAATTATAGACCAGTGAGCCTCACATCTGTAGTTGGGAAGCTTTTAGAAGGGTTAATAAGAGACAGAATACAAGAATATGTCTATTTGAACAAGATCATAGGTAGCAGTCAACACGGATTTATGAAGGATAGGTCGTGTCAGACCAATCTAATTAGTTTCTATGAGGAGGTTAGTAGGAACTTGGATCAGGGCAACTCAGTGGATGTAGTCTTTTTAGATTTTTCAAAGGCATTTGATACAGTGCCACATGGAGGACTAGTGAATAAATTAAGGGATACAGGAATTGCAGTAAATATCTGCTCATGGATCGAGAGCTGGCTAAAAGACAGGAAGCAAAAGGGTTGTTGTTAATAGAACATACTCTGATTGGTCTAATGTGATAAGTGGAGTTCCTCATGGTTCAGTATTAGGTACTCATCTATTAATGACATAGAAGAAGAACTCGAAAGTAGTGTCTCCATTTTTGCTGATGACACTAAGTTGTGCAAGGTAATAAAATCAGATAATGATGTACTTTCCCTACAAAGGGATTTGCATAAATTAGAGAAATGGGCGGCTAAATGGCAGATGAGATTTAATACAAATAAATGCAAGGTTATGCATTTGGGAAGGATAAATAGCCATGCAATTTATAATCTTAATGGAGCAAATCTAGGGGTATCAGATATTGAAAGGGATTTGGGAATACTAGTGGACAACCACCTAGGTAGCAGTGCTCAATGCCAAGCAGCAGCTGCGAAGGCAAGTAAGATATTAGCATGTATTAAGAAGGGTATAGAAGCAAGGGTAGCAAATATAATTCTACCACTATACAAATCCCTAGTATGCCCTAATTTGGAATATGGAGTACAATTTTGGGCACCACTTTATAAAAAGGCTGGAAAAGTACAGAGAAGGGCTACAAAACTAATAAGGGGAATGGAGGGACTAATTTATTATGAAAGACTAACCAAACTAAACTTATTTTTGCTAGACAAAAGGCGTCCACGAGGGGATATGATTACCTTATTTAAATACATCCAGGGTCAATATAAGGCTTTGTCAAATTAACTTTTTGTAGCAAGAGATTTTCAACTGACAAGAGGACATCCTTTGAGGTTAGAGGGAAAAATATTTCACCTTAAACAAAGAAAAGGGTTCTTCACAGTTAGGGTGGTTAAACTGTGGAATTCTCTACCAAAGGAGGTGGTAACAGTGAATTCGATAGACAACTTCAAAAAGGGGTTAGATATATTTTTGGACTAAAGAGGGCATTCAAGGCTATCCTAGATAACTAGCGAAGGAATATTGAACCAGGGAGAAATTTGATCGCCAGCTTATGGGGTCAGGAAGGAATTTTGCTTTTTTTCCCCCTTATGAGACAATTGGCAAAGTTTCAATGGGTTTTTCCTCTGGATCAATTAACAATTAATAATAAATAGTCCACATATTAAAAAGATCAATAGAGATCTAAAAAGGTTGAACTTGATGGACTAACTCTTTATTCATCCTCCAATACAATACTATTATTGATTATTTAACAACAAATTAATTAATAACTAATCCGCATATTGCAGATAAGAGGAGATCTTAACAGGTTGAACTTGATGGACTGAAAGTCTTTTTTCAACCTTAATTACTATGTAACTACTATGTAACTATGTAGCATTCTTCACCAGCTTGTGACTTGTCTACAATATGGGAGAACCTCTGAACAGCACCTCTGAACAGACAGCCTCTCTTGAACCTTATGAGATACAGCCTACATAAAACCCAGAAGCTTTATATAAGCTGTACCTTAAATAGCTTTGCATCAGTGCAGTGGGGGAGGGGGGATTAAATGAGTAGGGGACAAAAAGAAAAGTAGCAAAATTAAACTTAATCACGCATTACAAGATTTGGCCACTAGCAGCAATGGGGCCACCTACAGCAGGGCTCCAGTGCATTGCACCGGTGGTAGATCCACCCTTGCTTCCTGTCCTGGAAGTAGAGTGAAAATTAACCCCCCCCCCCCCCCGATTTTTTTGGGCTCCTACACGCATGATGCAAAGGATAACATTTTGTTGGTCCGGTTCTCCGAAATGTTCACATTTTAGTATATCGAACCAGATCATGAGAATTTGCAAGTTGAGGAATTTACTTTCCCGCCTATGATAAGGTGATAAGGTGAGATAACGTAAGAAGGGCTGTTTTCCCCATAAGAAATAGAACATTTTAAATTAGCAGATATTTTGAGAAGCACTTGAAATGCTTAGCAAAATGCCCCCAATATAGAAGGTAATTGAACACAAAAGAGACAGAACAATGTATGATGTGGTTTGCATTGGTTTTCCTGCTGGTCCCAATAATGGAACAGGATAGATCAGGATAAAGTATGGATAGAGAATGAGATGAGTGATAATACATTCCATAAAGAGATAACTTACATTAATTTGTTATAACAATAGTTAGAAATTGAGACGTTACTTCTTGTTAAGTAAAACCTATGGTAAAACCTCTTCCACTTGTGGACAAAAGAGATTTATTGCACACAAGAGATCAAGTGAATATACATAGCACAAGAGACACAGCTATTTTAAGAGCAGTGCAACTGGAAATGTCCCTACTTCTGAGAATTTAAATCAGAACATTAAACATTAGTTTAATGCAATATTTAATAAGAAATGAAGATAAAAGGATGCAGATTGTCATGATGACATAAATTAGGAGATATCTTTTGAATTAAATTAGTAGCCGCCATTCTCTAGAGGCCAGAGATTTTAGAAATGCCAAATGAATATAAGGGGAGTGCAGTTTCTGCAAATCATTATATTTATCTTTGTAGACCCAATAAATTACATTTCAGTGCCCAGGCTCAAAATAGTATTCTGACCATTATATATTCTTTTTATTATCTAATTGAAGTCTTGTGCATATGAAGAGTTGAATATATTTTGGTTTAATAAATATATTCAATCACATTAATAAAAGAGTACAATAATGAAATAAGATGTTTATTATGCAAGCAATTATATTAATACCAGGAGCTCTGTAAAAGCTGTTTATCTTCTTAGTGCTCAAAGGCAAATTGGATGTTTTATGTAAAAGGGACATGGTAGGTTTCCAGATTTAACTAGGAATACGATATACCTATGTATCTATTTAGTTTTGTATACTTTATTTTATTAATAGTGTGTAAAAGCTCTGTTTGTTCTGCTTAAAATCACACAATTTGTACCTGTTTGGATCTGCCCTCTGTAGCTCATGCAGCTCATGAATACACAGACTGTGAAGTGCAGTGTTTTAAATTAGCCAGTCAGTGATCTTCCTCAAGTAGCATGTTGCAGAATGCTGACACTGATTGGCTATTATGAGAAGTATGCTGTCCTCATGAGCTGCAGTTAGGAACTGTTTGTAAGATTTTAGGCAGAACAAACAGATAGCCCGATTCAATCCCAAGCCCGCATCTCGCAGGATGCAGGCCTCATGTCTGCGGGCTTGCCGCAGGCTCCCGTTTGTCTCTGATTCCAGTGCTATTCAATTGAACCAGCCTGCAAATTACGGGCCGAACGTCAAAACCGTAAACCAAGCACTCGCATGTAGCAGTTCAGGGCGGGAACATGATCAATTAAGCAAGGCAATTACCACCCATTTCAAAATAGCCAATAGAAAATGAGACTGCCATCATTATGGCAGTAAAACATTGAGGTTACATGTCAATCAATTAGGTTTAGGGTCCAATATACAAAATAATAAAAATGAATGCCAATACTGTTCTAGTCCATATGGGTGGCCTGATATGTATTAACTCATTGATCCCCTAGATCCATATACCCCCAAATGAAACTTAAAAATAAATTATTTTTTATTGCCAATTTGCAAGTTTGAGACTGTTGTGCAATGAATTCTTATGTCTTTCATCACTTTCCCTGTTTTTTATAGTGTAGTATTGATTTTTTATTTGCAGTTACAGTGCTGCGGACAAGGATTAAACCCCCTTGCGGATCCTCTCTAGCACTCGCAGGATTTTCTCCTACATTTGCCGTTTACAGGTGTGAAAACATTTGCAGGCTGGGGAAATGGAGCAATTGAATAACGATTTGCGATTTTAGCCATAGTAACTCTTGCGGACAAAGAAAAATCAAAGGCTTCGAGAGGCTATAAGTTCCGGGTTTAACAACCGCAAAGTTTCCAAACACCTAACATGCAAACCGTTTGGAGCCCGCAAATAGATGCCAATTCAATAGCAAATTAACCTGCGTGGTAATCGTGAAAAAACCCTACGGGACGTGGAAGTTTGAACTGCACGGCCATGAATCCTTTGATCTGTCAAGCCCTTAACTGTTAATGTTCCATTCATGCTATTAAATTCCAACAAATCCACTGGCACTCAACCCCGTAACCTGCAAATGGAGCCCAAAAGCCAACGGGTAATAGAGAGGACAAGCTAGAGGTTTAAGGTCCAATCCATAGCACTGTAAATGCAAATATCACCACACTACTGTACTTATATGTAAAGGGTAAGTGATGTTAGGTATTACAATTAATAGCACAACATCCTCAAGCTTGCAAATCTGCCATATAAAATACTTTTATTTTCAGTTTAATTTCCATGTTATATTGATCCGGGCAATCAATGATGAACGTGGACAAGACCTGCAATGAGCGTCGAAACGCTCATCTTGAGGACCGTAAAGTAGATGGTGGGAGAGGTTCTCAATGAGCGCCAGAAGGCGCTCATCGCGAGGCCTGCAAGTTAGAGGGGGAGAGCCTTGCATTGTGTGGCAAACAGCATTACCAGCCATCACATTTTATTGCCGTAATTTTTGATGGGCAATTCGCTAGTTGATAAATAAAGAATGACGATAATATATGAGTTACAGTGTATGGACAAAATGTATGGTTATTACTTGCATGTAAAGTGGATGCGGGTGATAACTCTGTTATCATATTCATACCTGTTTTATTATTTTTTTCTTACTGAAACTGGTACAGCAGTGCTTTGGTTTTACTATCGGGAACTTTGATAAAACCCCCATAATCCACCTGGATTTGCAGTTCAATTTTCAGGATGACGATGCAGGAAGATAAAATGAGCAGCAGCTGCATGTATTGATCTTTACTTATCCATATAGATCTCAGCTCCTTTGTACCTAAACTTACAGTACTTCCTATTACTTATTCCTTCCAAATAAGTTTCTATTCTTACTAGCAGGGTATGTGTTATGATATTATTGTTCTGATGTGATGACCTGCATTGTTAATATACATTAAATCTCATGGTGCTTTTTTCTTAAGAACTGTTTGATTCTCCCATTAAAAGTAAAAAAACTATAATATATTCATCGATAACACCAATCACTTTGGGTGCAACAGGGCATCATGTTCAAAAATATCAGTATCTGTTGTGGCCATATTTGAATTTGGCTAAAATATTATATAAGTATATTTAACTAAACATAAAATACATCTTTCTGTTATGCTTCTATTCACAAGCACAGGAACATTTCCCTGCATAAACATAATGTATGAGACATATTATCCACTCACAAAAAATTAAGATACCCAACAGGCTAAAGGAATATGAAATTTACATATCCTTGGATTGTTCCTCATCTAGTGTTGTATACCTAATAACATAAATGCAATGTACTATATTATATTGGGGACACATCCCAAACACTCAGAAAACTAATGAATCTTCACTCTTACAGGGTCAACATTGGCAAGAATGACATGTCAACAGGAAAACAACCATCAGCAGGACATGTAACACAATTCTATTTTTCATGCATTTACTAATTTAGCTGTTAACACTTTACAATGTCTGTTAGCTCATTTTGTATGTAACCTATTTTACATGCATCTCATTACTTGGATCTGATCTCCCTACACTGTCTTCAGACAATCAGACTTTTCATATCTTCTGCCTAATAAACATTTCCAGACCTGCTCTGTGTGATCCAACTTTCCACTTCTCTTTTCGTTTTGTGTGACCAAAAAATTTGTATGTAAATATGCTGTTGTATGGGTGACTGTTTGTCCCCATTTTAAAGGCAATGGAAATCTTATGACACATTGTATTAGTCACTTTTCTCTACAATAAATAGTTCCTAAGATACACAACATCGGGTATGTGGATCCTGTATGCTAATGGGTAAGTATAGTTATGTCTGCTATACACTAAAAATACCTCTCCCTCCTAGGCCCACCTTGTGTGGGAAGATCACAATCTGTAAGATAACTGCATTTTGAATACACTTTCAGTATTATTGCGCATTGTTTTAAATGTAATAATTAAACCCTTCCTGTATAGTAAATATGTTTCTTTCTTAAAGAATAACAAATTGGTTTTTGGAACAAATCAGATTTTGCTCAATGATCAAACCAGCATATTTACACTCTTCCATAACACACCCTCGTGTACATTTGTGTATGTGTGATGTCAGCCCATCTGACTTGCAACCTTGGGCTATCAAAGCTCTTGAGATCAAATTCACCAGATATTTATACCTGGCTAGTGAAAAAAAACTCAAGTGTTTGCTTAGGACTACTTGAAGTACATACATCTATCTTGAACCCAAGGTCTGTATGTGTGAGGGTGCAATGATCTGCAGCTACCTTCTATGCACAGCAGTTTTACCAATTCCACATATGTTCTATATAACATTTTCCCCTGTTATAATATATTTTAACTAGGATACATAATAACCATGTACAGGCAACATATAACCACACAATAACACATAATACCAATGCAACAATGTCATTCTCCCTTGGCCATATTCATAATTACTGGCAATATCAGTCCTTAAACAATTAAATCATGACACCTGCTAGTGTTAAAAAATCTGTAATATTCAACTCACATGTAATTGCAGGGACTGTCTCTCAAAGTACAAATCAACTCTTTCAATATTTCACCAAAATGTACTGTGAGTATCAACCAATGAGGCTGATATACTTAGCATTGCTTACTTATTGGAGCTACAATGAATTGTGAATCACAGTTTTGTTTCTATCAATTAAAACACAAGCAGACATTTTTAAAATCAAAAAAAGATGTTGATTCTGTGAGGTTTTTAAGACTTCTACTCTTTTGCTCATTTGCTGCTCAAGGTGCTTGACAGGGTTGGGGGAGCGTATAAGTACATGATAACATTGGAGGAGAATGTTTTGGCCACCAGTAATGCGGATTGTGATACTAATTAAACAGCTAATTGGTATATAGGAGATGCTCATTTGCATATTATTACAGCTTAACCAATGCTTAATATATTTAATGGTTCACTTTAGTAAAATGACCATTGCAATATATAGCCAGTTTTTCATGCAATGTAAAAACAACTTAACAGACAATTCTTGAGTTTAATTGAAGGGTCTCTGTCATTGCGAAGTCTGACAAAGAAATTATGTTTTGAAAGTTCACTTTAATTTCTCAGCATGTAGTTATTAAATCTACTATCTTTATACCAAATTTGTTATTTTTATTGGAAACGTTTCTGTATTCATATCTATTTTACTAGCTAACACTACATCACTAATGTTTCATTGCAAATCATTTTTTACAGTGTATTCATGTATATTCTGTTATTATGGGTTTTTGTTTCTTCATTTGTCCCAATGTAAATTACATTTTGATATGACTCTTTAAAGGTATACCTATGTTTGCTGGATTATGAATGCTTGCTGATTATGAATGCATCTGGTAGAGGAGAATTAAAAGTGTATGAAAACATTTTTTTGCATGAAAATATCCCAAAATGAACATTAATTCGCTTACCTTGAAGTTAGCTGGATTTTACTTTCCTGTCTAAAACCTTGTAAGTACACTGAACTTTTATATAATTTTATATAAAAGTTCATATTTTACTTTTATATACTTTTATACTATATAACACATATTTTTCTGATAATCACTGATACCTTTGTAGTAAGAAAAGTAATATGACTATTTAAGTAAGAAAATTAATATTAATATTAGTTACATTTAAAATGACACAGTTAGGAAGAAATTAGGATTGTGTACATTGATGGCTCTGAGTTGCTGCTGACACAGCTCTGCTCCAGTTCTATTTTCCAATATCCAGAGGGCAAACTTTATTCATTTTATAAACTAAGCTTTGTGTTATATAAAGTTTATGCATTTTTATAAGTTTGGTAAGTAAATACAACTTCAAAGTGAAAAGTTATATATTTGTATAAAGAGAAAATTCACACCCTTTTTAGAACTAAAAACCTCACAGAATCAACATGTTTGCAATTTTTTGTTTTCATTGTTTTTTTGTTTATTTTTATATTGTTTTTTTTGTTTTTATTTCTTAAGAAACATTTTTCTATACAAGAAGGGTTCAATTAATACATTTAAAAAAATAAGCAATAATACTGAAAGCATATTCAAAATTCAGATATTTTCATAGAATGGGAGAGGTATTGTTAGTATATTGCTGATCCAAACTTACCCATTGAGGAAATGCATTTTAAATTGCCAGTGAAGGCCAATTAGCACTTACATAGTTACATAGTTACATACATTTAGTAATTGAGGTTGAAAAAATACTTTAAGTCCATCAAGTTCAACCTGTTGGATCTCTTCTAATCTTTGTAATTAATTGTTAATTGATCCAGAGAAGGACAAACTGAAAAAAAAAAAATATTGATACATTTGCAATTGTCTCAAAAGGGAAAAAAATGATTTTCCTTCCTGACCCCAGATACTGGCAATCAGATTCCTCCCTGGATCATTACTTCTCCTCCTCAAACTATCCAGGAAACCCCTGAAAGGCATTTTTATTAAAAAAAAATATCCAATCCTTTTTTAAGTTATCTTTTGAATCAGGTTTCACCAGGAGTGGATCTACCAGTGGTGCAGGTGGTCATTACTTCTCCTCCTCAAACTATCCAGGAAACCCCTGAAAGGCATTTTTATTAAAAAAAAATATCCAATCCTTTTTTAAGTTATCTTTTGAATCCGGTGTCACCAGGAGTGGATCTACCAGTGGTGCAGGTGGTAGAGCGCACCAGGGCCCTCCTCTGGGGGGCCCATTGCTGTGTAAATGTCCTTTTTTTGCAATCTTGACTTATGTAGTACCACTGTATTTATGTAAAGAGAACAATTTTAATTTGGTTAGTCTTTCTTCATAGCTTAGCCCCTTCAGATAAATAGTTGAAAGACCAGTGGAAAACTGTTACTGGATTGATGGAGTTAGAGACAATTTAGTTAGAGCTGTAGAGTGTTTAGTGTTAAAAATACATGAACACTTGTAAATGTTATGATGCTGCACAAACTGAGGCCTGGCACCTACTATGTAGGATTTCTGGAAATATTTGATGCTAATATGTTTTTATACTCTAGATGTTCCACTAACACAGACAGCTTACAGTAGAGAATCTGACTGCTGTGAAGCATTTCCTGATTCACATTCAGTGGCTCGCTCTTGAACTTTTTTTTTATATATCGTTTTTAATTCAAAATATAAAATAAACAAAGAACAAGTATAAACTATAAGCATGGATAAAGGGCAAGTGCATTCAGTAACAGTCACTCATTATCCTGTCACACACATGCACAGTGTTACATTCTCTGCCACTTGGAAAACATTGCAGAACATCAGTTCTCTCCTGTGGAACCGGCACTGTAAAAAAAATCACATAAGGCCCTAAATTCATTAAGCTTTTCAGGAGATAGGTCATGGCTACATTGCCTACTTTGCATGTAAATAAATGTCTGTATGTAAATAAATGTTAGCTTCAGTCCTTGCAAAACCTATTGAACCTAAAGGAAAGTGTCTGCATCATATCCTGAAGCTGATGAGAACCACAGCCAAAGCTCTGACTAGTGGATTCTGCAGCAGCATATCTGTCCTAGAAGATGTTCCAATACAGCCTCACTACAATCTCACGTGATTGACTGGAACATGAATACGTTTGCTGGTTATGTGGCGCACCCCAGTCCTCACTATCTGTGCAGTTTGTTGAGAGTGTTAAGGGCTATTCAAGCAGTAACAAAAATATTTATAAATAGGATCATTTTATAAATGTAATTAGCTTTGACTAGCTTTTTAATATGAAAACAAATTACCTAAGTGTTTGCTTGCAGATCTAAACATCAGTTTATTAAGAAGTACCTAAACTCACTCAAATCTTCCAAGCAGTCCCTGCAAAGATCTGCCCCACAGCTCTTGCATACAATGTTTTTATTGTTTCTAGATTTACTAGCCACTTACAGATTGTGTCTCAGCAGCATTTATCAGCACATATTGTAATAGTGTTGAGGAGATATATTGCATAAAGATTTGAATAAGCAGATGCCAGTGACTTACTAGTCTAGTGTATAAAGCTTGTATTTAGACTTTGTAATGAGGGTCCTGGATGACCCTCATGGCACTTGTAGGGTTAACCTAGGGGTTAATAGTGTCCTATAGGGGTCTATATAGACCCCTTTTCAACTGAGGGGTTTATTTTAGTCTCATGGGGTCTATATTGACCCCCATGAGTGTGGGGTTAATTTTAGGTGTCGGGGGGTCTTATAGTACCCCCGCGACTTGGGGGTAACCATTAGTGTGTGTTGCAGGCCCTTTAAGGACCCAAGGTGGGAAATTCGAACCCCGCAAATTTTGAATTCAAGCCCGTGGCGGGAAATTTTAAATCCTGTAGTTGCTGCGGGGGTTGCGATCAGTGATGATCTGTACCCTCTGCAGCAAAGGAAGGGGTTAATGTGGGGAGCCTGCATGGGTCTCTATTGGGACCCCTGCAGCAAGGGGTTAATGTGGGGAGCCTGCTGGGGTCCCAATCGGATCCATGCAGCAAGGGTTAATATGTGCACATTGCAGGGGTCCCGATAGGACCCCTGTATTATAGGGTTAATGTGTGCACCCTGCATGGGTCCCATTCGGACCTCTGCATTATAGCATTAATGTGTGCACCTATGCAGGAGTCTCTATTGGACCCCTGCATTATAAGGGTGATATGGGAACACTGCAGGGTTCACGATCATGTCATGATTGAGTCCCCTGCAACCAGCGGGGGGCTTAATTGAAGCAGCCGCAAGGGCTTCACAACCCTTGCGACGACTCCAGGGTGGAAGTAAGCTGCGGCCCTTTAGGGCCTTTTGTGGGCTTGGCGGAGGACTGGCCGGAGCGGCCGAATCTCTTGCCGGCCAGAGCCCTCGATGCAAGGGAATAGAATAGCTAAGTAGCTTGCGGTCATCCCTTGCGGCCACGCAGCTCCTACGGCCATTAATAGAATGAGGCCCTAAGTGGCATTGGGATCCGGTTGGATTAAGGGAATTCTTTGGGCCTCATTCAAATGCAATTTGGCCAATTGATTAGGGCTCTATATAAGCACACAGCATATTTTTTACAGATGTTTTTATTTAGTGAACTTCTATCCAAAAGCAAGGTCTTCACTAACTAAAAACTTCAGTAAAAAAAATATGATCTGTGCTTATATAGAGCTATATCACTGACCTTGTGAGTTTTATGATGTAGTTTTACTGATGATCCACTATGGTTAAATTGGTTTAGCACAGGTTTGTCTAGTTACCTAAAGATAAATGATACATGCAATGGCTGATATGTTTGTGGTTAAAGGTTTAAAAAAAATGCTGTAGATAAACAGTCTCTTACCAATCAGTATACATCTTACCAATAGCAACATTGTATGCATATGCTGTGGGGGGAGACATTTGTAGAGCCTGTTTGGAATGTTTGAGAAAACTTGTTATTAATAAAATGTAGTTTATGTTAATATTAAAAACGGTAAAAATGGTATGGTAAAAATCCATATACCTTTTATTTAACACTCAACTTTTGAAGCTTTCATTGTGACTAATAGGATCCAACTCTTTACAGGAAAAAAATGCTTAATATGAAAGGATTGCTGGTAGTATTTACATGGAATACACCTCAAATACAACCCCATCCTGAAGGCTCACGCTAGATTGCAAAGGTAATAGGAAACAGAGCATGGGAGGCTGTGAATCATAGTAAATCTAGCATACAGTTTGCAGCTTCTTCACCATACCGGGAAATTTTATTTGTATTCATTAAACAAAGCTGATCTATTTTCAGACTGTCACAAATGATTTCAACAAAAAAATGTTGATACGTTTACTGACTCCCTAGCAGCAAAAGGGTTAACCCAGTTATTGTTGGGGAGCCCCCAATGCATTGTTTTATGTCGCAGACTCCTTCAGCACTAAAGTGACAGTAATCCATTTGCATTTTATTTTTGCATTAATGCTTACAAGTTTACTGAGGCTTATTCGTACACGGAACAGACTCTTTCTTCTGCCACAGGGCTTTTCAGTCTCCATAGCATTCATTTAGAAATGTAGGTCACTATACAAATTACACACACTGAAATCTGAAAGATTCTTAAGTATTTAAACTTGCTTAGAGTTATATCAGTTCAGCATTTAGGTAATTTCAGCTACTAGAGCATACCATTGGTAAGTAATCCTCTTAGGAAGCAACAGAGAGCCAGCTGAAGCTTTGATTTCTGATTTTTAGATATTTTTTGCTGTGGAAGATATACGAAATAGTTTCAGTATATAATGTACATAAAAAAGACTGTACAAACAGCGCATACACAAATGTACAGTCATGTAATACAAAATTCTATAAAATACTAATTTCACACAAATAGGCAAGTGTATATGTGTGTATATTTGTGTAAACTATGTACTTTAACATGACTACAAAAGGGTATTGGATTTAACTTAAGAGACATGAAAGTCACCCAAACAGTCGTGCATCGCAAGGTAGAGGCTTAAAATGCAAATGGAGGAGCTGTTATATTTTTTAAATGATCAAATATTTTATTATTAGTTAATTTAGTTATTGCTTGAACAATCCTTGAAGCCCTCTCACAAAAACTGCATAGATAATGAGAATTAAGGCTGTGATTATCACACTGGTTATATTTTAGCTTTATTGAATTTGTATCATGCAGCGAGATTCCTCAGTGGTCATAGCAATTGTGTCAAATCCTAGTTCTACCCATTTTTCCATTACTATTTTTAATTTGGTTTAAATCATTATTTTGAAAGTATCACAATACTCATACTCATCATTTTAGGTTTTATATAGAGTCCTTGATACATATACAGTGCCTTGCAAAAGTATTCACCCCAGTTGACTTTTGTTACATTACAGCCTTAAGTTCAATGTTTTGTTAATCTGAATTGTATGTGATGGATCAGAACACAATAGTCTAAGTTGGTGAAGTGAAATGAGAAAAATATATACATAATTTTTTTTTTTTGAAATAGAAAACAGAAAATTGGCATGTGCGTATGTATTCACCACATTTGCTATGAAGCCAATAAAAAGCTCTGGTGCAACCAATTACCTTAACTATTCACATAATTAGTGAAATGATGTCCACCTGTGTCCAATCTAAGTGTCACATGATCTGTCATTACATATACACAGCTTTTTTGAAAGGCCCCAGAGGCTGCAACACCTAAGCAAGAGGCTCCACTAACTAAACACTGCCATGAAGACCAAGGAACTCTCCAAACAAGTAAGAGACAATGTTGTTGATGAGTAGGACAAGTCAGGATTAGGTTATAAAAAAATATCCAAATCTTTGATGATCCCTAGGAGCACCATCAAATCTATCATAACCAGATGGAAAGAACATGGCACAACAGCAAATCTGCCAAGAGAAGGCCGCCCACCAAAACTCACGGACCCGGCAGTGGGGCATTAATCAGAGAAGCAGCAAAGAGACCTAAGGTAACCCCGGAGGAGCTGCAGAGTTTCACAGCAGAGACTGGAGTATCTGTACATAGGACGACAATAAGCCATACGCTCCATAGAGTTGGGCTTTATGTAAGAGTGGCCAGAAGAAAGCCATTACTTTCAGCAAAAAACAAAATGGCACGTTTTGTGTTTGCAAAAAGGTATGTGGGAGACTCCCAAAATGTATGGTGGAAGGTGCTCTGGTCTGATGAGAGTAAAATGGAACTTTTCTGCCATCAAAGAAAACGCTATGTCTGATGCAAACCCAACACATCACATCACCCAAAGAACACCATCATGTTTTTCAGCAGCCGGGACTGGGAAACTGGTCAGAGTTGAGGGAAAGATGGATGGTGCTAAATACAGGGATATTCTTGAGCAAAACCTGTACCACTCTGTGCGTGATTTGAGGCTAGGACGGAGGTTCACCTTCCAGCAGGACAATGACCCCAAACACACTGCTAAAGCAACACTTGATTTAAGGGGAAACATGTAAATGTGTTGGAATGGCCTAGTCAAAACCTGTACCTCAATCCAATAGAAAATCTGTAGTCAGACTTAAAGATTGCTGTTCACAAGCACAAACCATCCAACTTGAAGGAGCTGGAGCAGTTTTGCAAGGACAAATGGGCAAAAATCCCAGTGGTAAGAAGTGACAAGCTCATAGAGGCTTATCCAAAGCGACTTGGAGCTGTGATTGCCGCAAAAGGTGGCTCTACAAAGTATTGAGTTTAGGGGGGTGAGTAGTTATGCACATTTACTTTTTCTGTTATTTTGACCTATTTGTTGTTTGCTTCACAATAATAAAAAACAAAAAACATCTTCATGTTCTATAAATTAAATGATGCAAATCCTCTAACAATCCATGTTAATTCCAGCTTATGAGACAACAAAACAAAAAACATGCAAAGGGGGTGAATACTTTTGCAAGGCACTGTAATAAAACTTTTAACACACATAAAGTTCTCTTCTCTGACATTATTATTATTATTATTATTATTATTATTATTTTTAGTGGCTTCAATATACCACTTGATACTTCTACTGCTCGTGCACTTCAGTAGTTTCCTCATTCAACATCTCATCTCAACATCTCTCTGTCTGTTGCCTTATCATTGACATATATTTTTTTGTTTTTTTTTAATTGGATATTTAATATCTTCTTCTCAAGAACATCCCACTATAGTACTGGGGTATCACAGTCTCAGGCCCTCTGCTCATCAACATGTTCTCCATTGGCACCCTAATAGCTTTTCAGGATTTCAGGATTACGTATATTATTATTATTATTATTATTATTATATGTATTACTAACACCATGCTCAAAATTTCTCTTACAACTGAAAACTCCATTACATGTTCCCCAAGTCATACTGTCATATTGATTTCATACTCTTTTACAGC
This sequence comes from Discoglossus pictus, assembly GCA_027410445.1. Classification (NCBI taxonomy): domain Eukaryota; kingdom Metazoa; phylum Chordata; class Amphibia; order Anura; family Alytidae; genus Discoglossus; species Discoglossus pictus. The sequence goes on from CM050165.1 coordinate 353,135,581, forward strand.
TCTCACAATCATTCATTAGAGCTCTATGATTGTCTACAAATAGCCCCCTAACCACTATTTCTGCTCAGGACACATTTTATTTATTCTTTTCTTTTGCAACTAGAATGTATTTTTCACACTCTCCAAAGTTTTTCAAATATTTGTTAAAATTTCATCATTTCCAACAAGCATATTAAATACCACACATCCCTGAGTATCTGGATGGCTTATACCCCAAAGTTCAAGACCAACTCTCCAGTGGATCCAACCTGCTAATGAGATCACCGCTGACCAAACGTCCCCATCATGCCTTTCCTGGAACTTTCTCAGTCATCACCTGAATACAGTAAACTTGTATGAGAATGTGTATATGTATATATTGTGACAGAGTACTGCATGGGTTTTTGTGAGCCCCAGACTTTTTGGAGTTTTTTCCCCAGGAGATCTGAAGAAGTTAAATTCTTGAAGCAGTTGATTAGCATCCCTGGCATCACCTGAGTAGAGTTGATTAAATACTAAAACTTAAAGTTGGGTGGAGCTGTTTGAACTGCAGCTGTTAGGCTTCCGTGTGGCTGTGTTAACAAACCCTAAACAATAGTGTCTGACTTAAAAAAATTTTTTTAAAAGAGTTCACAGACCAGAACTAGAGTTACAACAGGAAGAGGAAATGGATGTGAGAGCTGTCACTAAGTTTGAGAGATGTTATATATGGATAGATAGATAGATAGATAAATTCTGCTATGTAATGTTTTTATATGTCTATTATTGTTGTATATGTATACATTTGTGTTAGAAGGTCTGAATATCTCTATAGTGTTCATATATATGAGCATATAGTATATTGTGTCTGAGGGAACTTCTTGAAATTCTGCTGCGTTGGGGGGCTATGTAGGGAAACGATATATATATATATATATATATATATATATATATATATATATATATATATATATATAGTGTGGAGGTCTTATCTATTGTGTGCAGAACTGATGAGTGTTGGGGAAATTTGAGTTTTTAAATCTATAATTTGAGGGAATTAGAATCTATCTGTGTGCAAGCTCTGTATATTTTTGCTGTGTATATATCTTGTGTGGAGGTATATAATATTATTATCACCCATAATGTTTTCTGCATAGCTGTCCCTGTAAGTTATTGTCAAGAGTTGGCAAATATTTTATTTACACAACACTGTTTTATTATTCATATTGGATTATTATGAGGGGAGGGTGTGATATACAAGATGGCCGCACTCTGGTTATGTTATCTAAGGCATGTAGCAGTCAGTCCAGCACCTCATGCTCACTGATATCAAGCATGATGAGTCTATAGGTCACCACCTCCCTGGAGAACACTGAACTTGACACCACACCCCTTCCCCCCTCGCTGGCCAGTAGGCAGACTTCTTGCTTCAGGAAATGCAACCATATTTCTCCAGAAATGTAAATGCCTCTCTCTCCCACACTCAACTTCCCCCAATGTAGGGTCCAGAGGAGGCAACAAAATTTATTTTGTCTAATTAAAAACTAGCTGTATGGCTTTTTCCTGATTACTTATGCTCTTAAACTTAAGATTTCTGTGTTCATTATTCAGTGGCCCTTTAACTCTCATAATTACTCAGTTTTTATGTGTGATACAAGTGATCATGTGATATGTGTTTGTATATCATGTGCTCACTGAGCTCCCATAGAAAAATATAAATAATACGGCCCACCATCAAATGATAAACAAGTATGAGTAGCTTTTCTTAGTTCTGTAACACATTTACAAATAATCTTGCAGTTGGTCATAGTAGATGGTACATTTTAGAAAACAAGTATGGCCCTGATCTCATTATTCTGGGTAAGTCAGCAGCTTTATCTAAAAATGACATACAATTAAGTCTATGTCATTCATTTTAGATAACCCCGCTAATAAACTTATTGGGAGCAATGTGATTTGTTATTATACTGAAATCTGTATTTTTATAGCATTCTTATTATTATTAGGTTAGAAATTGTATCCAATTAGTAAGGTATTATGATCATTGGTGCTTAACAATAAGTAGATTCTGAGTCCTGATTCTAAAAGTGTAACTTAAATTAATTAGTGAAATGTTCTATAAAGTCATTTTCTAATACAATTATGCATGAGTCACACACATCCCACTGGAAGCATAAGACATGAATTAGCAACATCAGCCTATATCTAGTAGTGTTTAACAACCCATTAAGAACTGTTTTCTGTGCTATTTTACTGTCTTTAATAGGGTTTTTTTTTTCTTGCTACTAAGTGTAAACCAATCCAGGGTGCATACCTCTAAATGTATTCAGTCTGAAATAGCAATACAGTATATGCTTGGTATTTGTAATCAGCTCTATGTCCACATAAATATTTGGGGCTGAATATATTATCTGAAAAGTCAAAAATAAGCATCTGTAGTCACCAACTGCAGAAAGTATGCCAACTCTTGTGTTCAGATAAATAATAAATACAAATAAAAATAATAAATAGACTGGTTGAACAGGAGCTAATTTCCTTTTCCTTATGACAAAAGAGAGAGTGCAATAGCAATCTGGTTGCTCCTAGCTAACAAAGTCCCCTCCTGTGACAATACTGAAAACACAGACAAATGATCACAACACATTTCCCTCTTTTTTTAATGCTGTCCCAACCTGTATACTAATTCAAAACTGTGGAAATACTCATACCAACACCATCCTGATTGCTGCAAGCCATAAATGCTCATTTTGATCTTCAGTTTGCATAATATTTTGATTGCTTCATGTAAATATCCTCATTTAGTTTTCCATGCAGGAACACTGTTTTAGAATCATAAAGTTACTACTACTCCCAATCCATGTTGTTTTGCTGCAATGTCCAACAGTAGTTATATACAGCCTTATTAAATTGAGATTCAGCCAATTGAATAGGGATCTATATAAGCACATAGCATATTTTTTTACAGAAGTTTTTTCGTTAGTGAAGACCTTTCTTTTGGATACAAATTCTAACTAAAAACTTCTGAAAAAAAAGTATGCTATGTGCTTATATAGAGCCCTATTCAATTGGCCGAATCACAATTTAATAAGACTGATAGTCTCCATTCATATCACTGAGGTAAATTTAAAGTTGTATTCTTCCCTTGAACTTTGAGAACATCCCATTGAAAGAAGTTTTTGTTTTAAATCTGTTTGTCTTGTTTTTGGCATTCTTTGCTTTTTTACAGCTTTTTTCTGAATTAGTAGTTGCATCAATTCATAAATTTGATGATTGTCCATTGATATTATCTCCTCATCCTCACATCAATTCATTCGTCGTTTTCATCAAATTTTCCTTACTATATTTGCTTGTTGCTTCTTCCTGACTTGTGTTAATCGTTGCACTCCTTTGCCCTTTAAGTCTTGTTTGTTTTGTCCCTTTTCTGCTTCATGGTAAGCTTTTTTTGCTTCTTTGGTTATACCTTTTGGTATTCCAGGTGTCTGTTTCAGTATAGCACTAGTAGCTGCTTTTGGATGCTGAATACTTTTCCCATCTTCAATAATTGGTGCTTGTTATTTGTTGTCACCAATAGCATTGTCATAATTGATTATTTTTCAATAATTTCATGGCAAACAGCAATCTCACTTCCTGGCAAATAGACAGGGAAGAAGTGGAGGCAGTGACAAATCTTATTTTCCTTGTATCCAAGATCTCTGCAGATGGCGACTGTAGTCATGAAATTAAAAAATGTTTGCTTCTGGGGAGGAAAGCTATGGCAAGCTTGGACAAGCTAGTAAAAAGTAAAGATATTAAACTAACAACAAAGGTCTGCATAGTTCGAACTATGGTATTCCCAATAGTAACATACGGATATGAGAGCTGGACCATAAATAAATCTGAGCGTGGTAGAATTTACGCCTTTGAATTGTGGTGTTGGAGAAGACTGCTTAGAGTCCCTTGGATTGCAAGAACATCCAATAAATCAATACATTAGGAAATCAAGACAAACTGTTCACTAGAAGGTATGATCATGAGGCTGAAGCTCAAATATTTTGGCCATATTATGAGACGGCAGGATTCCCTAGAAAATACTCTGATGCTGGGAAAGATTGAAGGCACAAGAAGAAGGGGACGGATAGATAGGCGGAGATGGATAGATGAGGTCACTGAAGCAATGATCATGAACTTGATGGAGCTCAGAGGGGCAGTGAGATGCACTTGATGTACTGCGGTCCATAAGGTCACAGACTAAACGACTAAACAACAACAACAATTGTTTTATTTGTAATTAATGTGTAGAAAAAAATGGTGACTACTATAGCAGTATAAACATTTTGCTACCAATGGATCACAGCATAAAGTACCAATTTATCTTAACGGAGATAAAGACATTAGTTCATTCTATAACTGAACAAAGAAATAGATCATTTACAGTCATCTAGACAGAAATTATATTTTGTTGTGGATATTCTAATATCCTTGCCAGGTTCATTTGGGTGAAACATGAAATGTTCAGGGAAAAGGAAGATGTCCATTCTTAGAAATGTTTTCACGTAAGTGCCTGTAATAAGCATAATGAACTGAAATGTTGTATCACGTCTCCTGTGTAATAATAATAATACTAAGAATAATTTTCAGTTTTGAGCTATTTGCTTGTTTCTCAGTTTTATGCATTTAATGTGATTTATTAAGAAAACATATTTTGCTTTAGCATCATTAATTAACTAAGCAGTTCCATTCCCTTGCCATGTTGGTAAATTCCATAAAGCGACAAATGATTGAATATTTATTTATTTATTTACATATAATGCCTTTTGTCAAGGTGCTTCACATAATTTTGTGTTATATCATTGTTGTGCAGTATTGTTGTTTGCAGAGCAAACATGATAGACAGAGTTCAAAAAGTAGTTTGGTTGTGTTGCTGGCATGGTGCAGATGCAAGATCATGGTCATGGACACAACAGGTCTAACCAATAAGTCAGTAGAAGAGGGTTGAAGTCCTTTAAACTGTATGAGTGTTAAATAGATATTCATAGAGGTACAAATTGTACATAGGTTTGGAGACTCTCTACACATTTCTCAATGGGGTTCTTTTTATTATATTAATAATCAACATTGATTGATGTGATATAAGACTAATTATCACTACAATGAGATGCCTAAGCATTTTTTTTTAAACTGGAGCCTCTACATACTACAGGCCAAATTAAACAGGTCCTTTTATAGGAGTAGCTTGTATTCATTGTATCGTTGACCTCTACAACTAAATATTAGCATTGTATACACATATTACTGACATGTACTTGGTATTTACACATCATCTGGGCTCAATTTAAAAAAAAATATGTAATGTATCCTTTTGCATTATATTTTATTTATAGTGGAATAAAAATGCTGCAATTAGTTCCAATTGCATATTTTTTTCAGGTGTTAATAAATTTGCAAACTTGAAAAAAAATATATAAAAAAATCGGTAAATGTATCACTTTTTTTACTTTGATAGGATGGCATTATGATTTGTTGTTGATAACAAAATATAGGCTGAATACTTATAAAGCAAATATAATATTTCCCAGACTAACTCAGCCATGAAACCTTTTCATGTGGAGAGACATTGGTCTGGAAAGATAATTCAAGATACTGAAGTGTGTTAGAAGAGCAATTGAGACTAGCGATAGAGTATTTATTTGAAAAGAAAAAAGAAACAAAGTTGTGTGGGTTAAATGTGTATTTGTTGATAATAGAGGAGACATTTTTGTTTAGCTTGATACAGATTTGAGTATAATTAGAATAGAAGAAATTATAATGGAGGAAGAGTAGGAGCATGTTACTATGAAAATGTAGAAATCAGAGCTATGATAGTATTAGGTAAATACAAAGTCCAATTAGTGGTAGTTGATGTGGGTACTGATCTCAGTCCATTGTTGTAGAGTATGAGAGAAGGTAAAGGAGAGAAGCCTTGAGGCACAAGATTGTGTGGAGTTATCAATGTGGCCACTGAAATCTCCAAGTGTTAGAGAGTATCAGAGGACATCAAGAATGAAATTTCAGAGTGGGAGAAGAAAAATTCACCATAAAAAAGTGCAGCCGCCAGAGCAGAAGCAGAAGTGTGCCAGATTTCAGTAATAGCAAAGTGTTGCAAGGACTGGGGGAAAAATATATAACCAACTGATAGAGGTTGATTCCACAGCAAAAATTAGAGATGGGGGTGGAATAAAAAGAAATAACATAGATAAAGCAGTGACAAGCCAGAATTAGGATTGATGTATATCAAGGAGCTGTTAGGAAAATGAGAGATAAAAGACTTGAGATAAGAGTTTGTAGAGTTTGTAGACAATGCCAGTTTGGTTTGTAGTGAGAATACAGCATGTAAGGCTGTCTCTATCACTAAATAAATTAATGCAGCTGATGATTGGAACGATTCAGAAAAGGTACTGGAGAGAAATTATATAAAAGGTTCCAGTTGAAGGGAATTACTTGGTTGCAATATGCAATATTACAAAACTATTTAAAACATTTAGGTTTCCAGCTAGACGGGATGAACGAAAAGACCCCATCTGAGAAATTGATTATTTCTGATAATAAATAAATTTCACCTGATTTCTAAATGTCAAAAGTTGATTAGATCCCTCAAAGATCTGGATAAATCTTTTAGGATCAGAGCTTTGGAAAGATATTTGAATAAGATTTAGTCAACTGAAGCGTGGTGCAGCACCATTTGTTTGGTAAAAAAAATCATCTTTAAATTCTTGTTATAATTAACTATTTCTTTTAAACTATACAAAGATGATATTTGGTCCACGCAGACATTAACATGTGGTGGTGGTGTGAACGAGTCCAGCCTTTTTGGTTGCAGTGTGGGAACCAGATATCCAAATTATCTGGTAAGGTTTTTTCAATGAATTTGGCGTTTTCTATACTCCATTTGGAGCTGGAGGTTTTGCTCCCACACTGTAAATATCTGATATGTCATATTTCATTGGTGATAAAATGGATTCTAGTGAAATCTTGTCCCTTGCTGGCAGGAAGTAGTTAATATTATTTTAAGAAACCACAAATTTGAAAATAATTGGTTTCCTTATGGTGGCTATGGAAAAAGATCTAAGATAAATTGATCATTATGGGACAACTATATGAAGGATTATGTTTAAGTATTCTCCTTTATTATTTTGATCTTATAAAGTAAGAGAATATGTGAGAAATATTTCAATTAGCCTATTTTGTCTTCGAACAGAATGTATGTATTTATTGATTATTGTGACAATAAGCTGTAAACAAATCATGGTATGTATGTTTTTTTTATGCTGAAAATTGAATAAAATATAAATATATATAAAAAAAAAAAGGAAAGGGACTGGAGCTAGCAGTAGCTGCGTAAGCAAGAAGAGGTTTTTTTATGCATGAGCATTAGAGATAATACTTGTAAAATAATTAAATAAATTAAATAAACTTCATGAGCAACCTAACTAGAAATTCAGTAAAAGTAAAACACTAAGCGAAATACTTGAAATTATCCATGAGATGCTATGCCAGATTAATACCTCTCCGGTAGGGGATTTTAGCTTTTCAATATTTTTCGGTGCTTTTGCCTAACAATAGAAAATGCTGTCATGTGCCATCTGAAAAGTAGATAATATGTATTATAATATTAAAACCCATGCATGAATAACACTTTCTAGATTTCAGTTGCATACAGAGGATATTAAAATGCATGTAAATATAGCAGATTTTGCTCGACAAAGCAACATCAAAGAATATTTTTTATGAATGTGACTCCTGGAAGATATTAAAGGTTCACAGGATATTTGAGCCAGGATGATTTTGTAGATAGATTCATAAAAAGAATGGATTGTGTGTGTTTAATATAGAAATTAGTCCTATCTCATTGGAGTCAAATATACAAAGCCTATTCACTCACATATATAAATACAGAGAACAATTACAAATACATTTAATTTGGTTTGTGTATGTATTTCATGTTTAATGAGAGTTATTCATGAAAAAGATCTAATACATTTAAATTATAATAAATATCCTCTTGTTACCAGAATGAAAAAAAAATTGTAATAAAATGTCAAGATGCTAATGAAATATAATGGCCCTTCAATTACAGAATCACATAGATTTTGCTATATTTAAAGACTTTTATTCAAATGGGTTTTTCAACGTGTATATTTGCTTAGAATTCATTTAACAGGCTTGAAATATCAAAAAGGCTTTTCTGCATGAATTACGTGTTGCAAAGGTTAATGACACATACTGGAAAGGTAACTTTGCAGTAGACCAAATGTAAAAACAACTTTTAAGCAGTTTAATAATAAATATGTGTTAGGTTATGTATATGTTTAGGTTACACAATAAAGGAAAAGTTAACTATGTGTTTTGCAGAGCTTTTAAAATAATTATTATTTTAAAAAAAATTGGGATCTTAGCACAGGCAGCAGCTTAACTTTGTCAAGTCACATTTACAACTACACCAACATGTTGTGTTTGAGAAAACAAATTATAAAACATAGCACATCTAGAATAGAATGTTAAAGACTCTTATTATGAGTGCAAATTCTTGTGGTAGGGCTTTAAGTGCTATACTAACAAACATCAAATCTTGATCAAAATTAAAAATGGAAACAACTTTTTAAGATGATTTTTCACCATCTATCTTATGGAGCGAAGAACACATGGGGACTGTTTAAGGATATCAAGCAGTTGCATCCCCTCATTTAGCCTAAAAGATCCTCACAAGCAATGCTGAATATCTCAGGAATGATTACTGTAGAGAACAATTGCTATCACAATGTAGAGACAGTGTCCCTTTAAGTATTTTTAAATTCAAATTTAGTATTTCAAATCAATTTTATTTTCTTTGTATTTCTGTTGCCAGAATTTCACAATCATTTTATGCAAATGTGATTTTCAGTTGACAATAGCAATACATTGTTTAATACAGTGACAGAGAGGTTCAATGCACCAGGGCCCATGTCAGGGAAGAAGTCCTCTGCTAGTGGCAGCAGCCCAGAGTAAGGTAATTTATTAGGGGAAGGGGGCAGTTAATTATTTTATAAAAAGGTGATCAGATCACATTAGTGAGGGGTCTAACCATCTACATGTATTTTTGTCTTGTTACATTGATACCTAGTGATTGTAGAGGTACGTTGCAAGGGAAGAACCAAATATTTTTTCCTGGGGCTTCCATTTACTACTTTTGCTACTGGGTAAGTAAATAAAAAAACTGAATTAAATCCATGCAAACACTGGTTATTACTCACAAGAATCGTACTACAGAACATTGAATCTTACTTACCATTTTACTATGACCAAAATCAAAATGATATTAAAAACACGTACCTAGGCAAGTTATGTGTAGAACATTAAACTAGAGCAAATATCTATGTTAACAAGTGTAATTTAAACTTCCATTTGCAGTTACTTAATCCTTTCAAAGTTTCTGATATTTGTTAAAAAGAGATATTTGGTGATTGGTATGATGTGAATGGTATTATGAATTAATGTTTCAAATGTTGATTACTATGGTGACACAGGTCATGCTGGTGCTCATAACATTTTTTCTCTGGTCTTCCCACCATTCATCTCTCTCCTCTGCAATCAACACTTAATTCAGCTGCTCATTTATTTTCCCTTTCTTCTACATTTCTCCCTTCCTTCTCCCTGAATTGGCATCTAGAATAGAGTAAAAACCTCCCCTCCTCTACATAAGATAATTTACTTCTCAGTTCCTCCTAATTTTCTCCTATCTCCTATCTTCTCATCTCTTGGTATTCATCAGTACATCAGCTTGTCTACTTCTCTCTTTGCAGGATTTCACCTCACTGTTCCATGCAGGTCTAGAGATCCTTCTTGGCCAAAATATTTCTTATTAGTAGAGAACCAGCTGCTACACAATGGGAACCAGCTGCTACACAATGGGCCTGATTCAATTGCCCAATTTGTACATTTATACACACTTAAAATCAATTTTAATATTGCTACATATGCTGCAAATAATATTTATTGCACTAATGAATTCTTAAGTCAATAGAATGCATATAAACATTTATACAAAAAACACCCAAAGCCAAATTTATGAGTTCAAGGCATTTGCAAGTGGAATTAACATGGATTGTTTGAGGATTTGCATAATTTAATTTACAGAACATGCCCACAACTTGGAAGATGTTTTCTTTTTTTTTATTGGGAAGCAATCATCAAATAGGACAAAATAACAGAAAAAGTAAATGTGCGTAACTATTCACCCCCCTAAAGTCAATACTTTGTAGAGCCATCTTTTGCGTCAATCACAGCTCCAAGTCGCTTTGGATATGTCTCTATGAGCTTGCCACATCTTACCACTGGAATTTTTGCCCATTCCTCCTTTCAAAACTGCTCCAGCTCCTTCAAGTTGGATGGTTTGCGCTTATTAACAGCAATCTGAGCACTGATTTTCTATTGGATTGAGGTCTGGGCTTTGACTAGGCCATTCCAACACATTTACATGTTTCCCCTTAAACCACTCAAGTTTTGCTTTAGCAGTGTGTTTGTGGTCATTGTCCTGCTGGAAGGTCATCCTCCGTCCTAGCCTCAAATCACGCACAGAGTGGTACAGGTTTTGCTCAAGAATATCCCTGTATTTAGCACCATCCATCTTTCTCTCAACGCCAGACCAGTTTCCCAGTCCCGGCTGCTGAAAAACATGGATGGTGTTCTTTGGGTGATGTGATGTGTTGGGTTTGCGCTAGACATAGCATTTTCTTTGATGGACAAAAAGTTCCATTTTACTCTCATCAGACCAGAGCACCTTTCACCATACATTTTTGGAGTCTCCCACATCAAAAAGTGCCATTTTGTTTTTGCTGAAAGTAATGGCTTTCTTCTGGCCACTCTGCCATAAAGCCCAACTCTATGGAGCGTACGGCCTATTGTCGTCCTATGTACAGATACTCCAGTCTCTGCTGTGGAACTCTGCAGCTCTACCTTAGGTCTCTGTGCTGCCTCTCTGATTAATGCCCTCCTTGTCCGGTCCGTGAGTTTTGGTGGACGGCCGTCTCTTGGCAGGTTTGCTGTTGTGCCATGTTCTTTCCATTTGGTTATGATAAATTTGATGGTGCTTCTGGGGATCATCAAAGATTTGGATATTTTTTTATGACCTAACCCTGACTTGTACTTCTCAACAACATTGTCCCTTACTTGTTTGGAGAGTTCCTTTGTCTTAATGGCAGTGTTTGGTTAGTGGTGCCTCTTGCTTAGGTGTTGCAGCCCCTGCGGCCTTTCAAAAAAGATGTGTATATGTAATGATAGATCATGTGACACTTAGATTGCACACAGGTGGACATCATTTCACTAATTATGTGACTTCTGAAGGTAATTGGTTGCACCAGAGCATTTTATTGGCTTCATAACAAAGGGGGTGAATACATACGCACATAAAATTCAGATTAACAAAGCATTGAACAGAATAGGTAAAAAGTCAAGGGGGCTGAATACATTTGCACTCAGTACTTTCCCACTGTCAGGTGCTTTCAAACAGCTCCATTAGTGAATACACTTTTACACACTCGGTAGCATCCCCCTTGGAGCTACCACCTGCTATATATATATATATATATATATATATATATATATATATATATATACACACACATATAGGGTCAGGCAGACATAATGTCCTTTTTTTCATGAATTTGCAATCTATACCAAATCTTTTCTTACAGAAAATATGTAGGCACATAATTAAATGAAGTGACATAACACAACCATACTCTTACAATGTTCTAGGTGTAATGTTCAAAATGCTGTCCATCTCGGGCAAAACATTCACGTACTCTTGCCAACCACACTCAGGGTGTTACTTCTGCCTAACGCTATATATATATATATATATATATATATATATATACCCCCATATATAAATATATTGGCACAAGGGGCCTGTAATGTGTCTGTATGCATCATTCCCATATAAGCAAATTGTACGCTGTATGGGACAGTAACTATATAACCCTTTGGCTATTACACTTAATTACACTTTACACTTAATTACACTTTAATTGTAATTTAATTGTTTTTGTACCTTAACTCTGTGAAGCTCTGTGCTCATAGATGGCACTATACAAATAAAAGTACATACATACAGGCAAACATATAGATGTCAGTTCTACACATCGACCAGTGTAATGGAGAATACAGATGTTTGTGGGATATCCTAGACAGGAGCTACAGCTATCGCTTGGAACATCAAGTGATACAGCATAAGACACTTATCATGGTATCCTTGCCAACAACAATAACTGGATTGTGTCACACAACTTATTTACACTGAGACATAATCAGAGGGATATAATGTGGGACTGGGCCAACCAAACAGTCCTTAATTATCTCTTGGCTTTTAAATATTACATTTTTCATGCAGTTATTTTTTCCAACACATGACATAAAATTATAGTTATGAACTGAGCTTGAACATTTTATACAAGAGCAATGATTATTAGATGAGATAGTATACTTTTATTATTCTGACCAGATGGGTTACATTAGCAATACTTGATCCCACTTTATCAACTTAAAGGATACTATTCACTACCTAGAGTTCATATTGATAAGCAGTATATTTTTAAATTCACTAAACGGTGTAATTTTTTTAGCTTTTAATGATTTACATTAAAGTTTCTAAAACCTATTTCCCAATCATATTGATATTAGATGAGATACATGTCTATGTCGTCACAGGGGCAACACAGGTTTGAGGATCTTTGATTATAAACATGTTTGCAAACAATATAATGAATGATTCCTTGCATTCTGGTATAAAATGTGCATTTCTGGTAAAGGTAATAAATTGTATGACAACAAAATGTAGCAATGTTTTTTTTTTAAGTACAAAATGAAAAAACTACACTTTAATTTCCATATAAAACAGAAACACTAATATGGTATAAAATATATTTAATTTGTTATTATGAAAGCTGCTAATGTTATTGCCTTGTACAAATCATTTACTAAGAATAAAAAAAAACATCTGCGCTATGGGATGGCTTTTAGAAAGAATTTCAAGTTGTATGGTGTATATACCAAAAGTAGGTCACAAAAGGATGTATGAGATGTGATAAATAATAAATGAACAAAAGAAAACAGACATGCCTCCAATGGCACCCAAATGATGAGATAGGCTTAATATGTCATATGAGATATTAGGCCATTTTATTCACTATAAATACTTTTTCAATTCAAACCCTTTTTTTAAATAAATGTTCTAGTGATAAAACAGACTTGATAATGGAAAATATTTTAGGATTAAAAATTAAAGCCTTTAAATTATTAACTATTTATGCTTAGAGTACCTTAGACTGCAATAAACCAGTACTCAGGAAATCCAGACAAACTGTTCACTGGAAGGTTTGATCATGTGGCTGAAGCTCAAATATTTTGTTCCGCATCATGAGAAGACAGGATTCCCTAGAGGAGACTCTGATGCTGGGGATTATTGAAGGCACATGAAGAAGTGGGAGGTAGAGATGGATAGATGAGGTCACTGAAGCAATGAATTTGAGTTTGATGGAGCTGAGGGGCAATGGATGACAGATGTGCCTATTGTGCTGTGGTCCATAAGGTCACGGACAGTCAGACAAATAAACAACAAAATTACATGCAATTATCCTTTACTCTGTGTGGTTATTGCCTTAGCTGAGCTGTTTGTTTAAGCTGATAGGTAGGTCAACCCAGTGTGATCAGGGAATCTCAGTAGTCATACTCATTTGAAGTATTACATTTGGAAATGTAAAAAATAACACAGCCTTTAATTTATTATCTTTTATAAGTAACTATGCTGCTGAGGAATCTGCAGTTTTGTTTTCTACTGATGAGGTAGCAAGAGGCATTCGCCAAAACTACCAGTGCTTTTAACTAAAGTGCACTAGTTTACAAGGACATATCTTCCTGAGAAAGTAGCTGACAACATCAACTCAGAAAATAAAGCAGAACCTCTCAGTTACATAAAATTTGCACATAAAATATAAAAATGTAAACGCTGTTTTTAGTTATGTTTTCTCATATTCAAAAGAACATAATTCCAGAGGTCCTTTATCCAACTTGACTTGTTCTATGCTTTGGATATATGTACGGGTTACTTTACAAATGTAGATTACTTGTCAGGATAAAAATCAGACCTTGTTTGTTCACACAACACATAAATACCAGGGGTATACAAGTCTGTTTTTTTTCTTTTTTTAAATCATTTGCAAGATAAAAAAAAGATCAATCATGAATGTCAATGTGACTTTCCTTGTATGTAGCAGCACACTGACGGTAAAGGAGAATCAGCATTGCATAAATGATCCCATGTGAAATGCTGTGCATGGATTTTAGTGTGAAGTGTTTCTGCACAAGAAATTGCAGCGTTTGATGTCAATACGCATAGTAATACACAGGCCTTTCCTGATCTATACACTGACTGATGATATATTGGAGGCATTTTATAGATAAGAATTGAATTGTTTGTTACACATTAAAAGGTCCTCTAATTTCCTATACTAACAGCCCTATTAAATTCCCCTAATGTGAAAACCTGTAGCCCTTAACGGAGTCCGCTAGACTTACGGCTATTAAATTGGCCTCTTAAAGCTACCTGCAAACAATCTGCGGGTTACAGGCGGAAAAACCCTACGCGCTGTCGAAATCAGAACTACATTGCCAAAAAGTCTTTGATCTGTCAAGCCCGTAAATATTACATTCGCAAATCGCTATTAAATTGCTACGGGTCCCGAAAGACGCACTGGCGTTCAAACCTGTAACCCACAAATTGAGGCAAAAATATTACGGCCTCCAAAAAGGACCCGCAAAGACAATATAAACACACCAGTGGACTTGGAAATATGGGGAAAGCATGGAACAGCATTACTTGCACAATAATACCCAATAAAATTAGGCATTTAGAATAATGATTATTTCATATGTTAGAATGGTCATGCATATGCCAATATAAAAGTCATGCTGCAACATGCATTAAGCAATTAAAGACACACTACCTGATTAAATTGTAACACAAAAACATGAAATTGATGCCATATTAACCCTTTCTCACTCACAGTGGCTCTAATGTGTACCCTAAAATATATATATAATTGCATATATATCTCGCTCATCACATCTACATTGGGAAAACAAATAGTGGCCAAATGACACCGCCACATGGCATATATCAAGTACCAGGAGAACAAATTACATATGGTTGTTTAGTCCCTCAGTCATGTTCAACTCTTTGTGACCCTATAGACTGTAGCACATGTACCTTGCACTCTGCCTATGCTGTTCCACAAGGTTTGCATGCAAAAGATACTGGAGGGGGTTGCCAGTTCCTTCTCTAGTGGACTGTGATTTGTCTGACCTCTCTGCTATGACCTGCCCACCTACAGTAGCCCTACATGGTATAGCTCACAGCTTCATTCAGGTACACAAGCCCCTTCACCAACACCACTTAGCAATCCACAAGGGGACCAGGGTAACATACACCACAATAATGTAACTTGATGAATAGCAAAACATAAAGGAAGGTCCTCAAATGGGAATAGGTATACATCTTGGCACATGGCCACTAGCAATGGTGTGGGACTCCCTAGGATGGGCGTTGTGGAGATTACCCCTGATGGAGGTGAGTTGGCTGTTGATCCATGTGCCTCTGCACAGCCTCCATGTGTTTTTGCGGCCCATCGTGATGGGTTAGAGTAGATTAGTGTGGTATTTTTTCCCCTGGTCTCCTACACCAATGCTAAGTGGTGGTGGTGAAGGGGCTTGTGTACTTCAATGAAGCTGGGAGCTATACCATGTAGGGTCACTCTGGGGTGGGTAGGTCATTGCAGAGAGGTCAGACAAATCACAGTTATCTAGAGAAGGAACTGGCAACTCACTCCAGTATCACCTATCATATTGTTATCAGGCCCTCAGGGGAGTGTTGATACTCCACAGTATCACAAATTGGACTTTGCATGTGTAACCTTTTCTTATTATATATGATATATATTATTATATGATTTCTAAAGCTATTATTACTATTATTATTATTATTATTATTACTATTACTATTATTATTATTATTATTAGTAGTAGTAGTAGTATTGTTATATGTGTTGATCTATTGCATGGTAACTAGGGCTCAATAGTTTACAGATATAGGAATGTGACACTAATGGGATGTATGTGGATGTCCCATAACCCCAACCATTGAAAACGCACTGACATGGTTAGAGCGGTATAACAAAGCTTTATTTTATACACCGAGCACAATCAGAAATGGTCAAGAATGTGCATTAATATCATGAGTGTGGTGTGGGTGGATCCCGAGAGAGCAAGAGGCTTGTGGGGGAAAAGGGGATACCCAAAGGGGGTAATGTAATAGTCTAGAATAAGCATCATGCATAGCACCTACCGGGTCACATGTGGTCACTACACCACTGCAACTGGAATCTGATGAAAAAAGGATCATCAGAAATCACTCCATTCAATTGAAGAAAAAATTAATGTGCATAGCACTTACAACTTGTCTAGATCTGCTCAATGAAACAGATGATTCAACTTCTGGACTGTGTCATCCAATCCAGTTTCACATATACAGTGTGGTGACAAAACAAAAATCTAAAAAAAAGTGGTCAACTAAAAAAGGCAGAGGAGGATAAAAAAAAAAACATGTATGTAACAATATACCAACTCAACTGATTCCCATCTGCAAGCATTACTAACTATTAGCTAGGTCTCTGGATAATCAGTAATATGGGAAAATACCCATTAATACAGAGAGGACCAAAGGTCAGCAGCCAGATTTAATGTTACTTTCATCAAACCCAAGGATCTGTTCTCAGACTGATATTGAGGTCAGGATCAAATGCTTCACTACTGCATATATTAATGCTGGCTGTCATTAACATGCCATTGTGAGACTTTACAAATCCACTGCCATATCAGTATTAGTCTACATTTCAGCTAAGAACTATCATGTCTTCGATATCTGGCTATATGATAGCTTTAAGATTGTGGGAACTACATGTTAAGGGTGGACTGTCATTGAAGGAATGTCTATCTGAGAGGCACTGTGAAAACGTTACACATCATAAATTTCTTTCACAATGCTTGCAGATGCAGAAGATGCCTTCATGGACCTGAATTGTACCTAAAACAAAACAAAAAACAAACAAAGTAACACCTACAAAATAAAGCCCTAAAAAAAGATAGGAACTGCAGCATCTCTTCTCAACAGCATTCCTCAGTGACCAACGATTGGTGACATGTTCAACAGAACCCTACGTGTCCACAGCATGCATACAACATATCACCATCACATAGGCCAAGATCCAAGAATCTGTAGCCAGGCTAGATTAGGTTAACATTGTGACTGAGGAGTGCTGTTGAGAAGGCAGAAACATATGTGCAGCTCCTCCTCCGAACCAGGGCCCTTGGCTCCAGTTCACTCCTCCTCCCCCTGCACCGGTTCCTGCTGCTCGCCACTGGACCCAGACCTCCTTGATGCTGAAAGAGAGAAAATAAAGGTATATGTTATTAATATGATGAATAATACGTTGTTTTATTTTTATTCCTAACTATCTGCCATCTAGGCTTGAACCTGGATGATTCTCCTAATTTCAACTCAGATTAGCTATCATTTGCTAGATATGATCTTTTCTTTAGTTCTTGGTCTTGATCGTTCTTGTCCCCTAAAGCTATTTTCTTATCTTCGCTATCTTACATTCCGACTGCGGTCTGTAACTGCATCGGCAGTAGAGGACACACCAATACATGGAGGCTGGGTCCTGCTTGGCCACCAGGCTTGAAGCTTTAGAGGCGGGCACCTGGCTCAGAAGGTCCTTGGTGACCCTCTCCCACATTCTACAGGTGCGTGTAACTGTGGGCCCTGTGCTTGCCATTAGGCTCTTGCCCTCCCGACTGTGGACGGGGATCCTTATTTCCCTGATCTGTCCCTGAGGCCTGTCCCTCCCCCGAACTACCACCACCCGAGATCAGGTCCCTCCTCCTCTGGCCCTCTTCTAAGTGTGCCTGGTGCTAGAGCCACCCTGCCACCACCCATCTCCTCCTCTACACTCTCCTCCACTTCCATCACTCCTCTCCTCCACTCCTCCACTCCTCCCCAGGGCCACCTCTCTCTCTCCTCTCTCTCCTGCTCGCTTCTCCTCGTCTCCTCCTGCCCACCTCTCCACTCCTCTCCCCTCCTCTCTCCTCCCTCCATTTCAATCCCAAAAAGAATATAATTATAAATAAAAATAAGTGTTACTGTAAATATATGATGGGAAAAAATGTGTGTATTATGTGTATTTAATAACTGTTGGGAGATGGGGTGTGGGGTTGGGGGTGTGTGTATGGAGTGGCCTATCTCTATGTGTGTTTTTTAAATTATGTGTATTGCAATTATGTGTGATCTGTAAATATTGTAACAGGGCGCCCCCTTCTGTCGGGGTTTGCGTCCTGCACTTTCTTATCTCTTTTACCCAGGGAGGAAGACACAGCAGGCTTGTCAGAGTTTTACTGCTATTTATTGGGTAGCATAAACAGAACAAAAAACAGTGCTTGTATTCAGCGACAAAATAAAACCCTACATAAACGTGCTTACTATACTCAGGAACACCCTAACTATATCCGGCCAGCTTCTCTGGCTCCGGAGAGTGCCACCTTGTGGCCAGGATGCAAACAGTCTCTTATTTGCGTTGTATCGCCACCTTGTGGCCAGGGAACAAACAGTCTCTTATTTGCGTTGTATCGCCACCTTGTGGCCAGGGAACAAACAGTCTTTTACTGTCTTTTCCTCTACGGCTTCTGCCAATAGTGGGTGAAAACGTGTATTTGTCACCAACCTTTTTATCCCTTGTTGCGTTCGGCTTCCCAGGGATGGGGTCTTTAGATAATCCTCTCTCAGTGGAGTATCTCTGATACCACAGGAGTCTTCTCTGTGAACAAACTCTGGAATATAATAGTCTTCCTGACTGTCTCGCTCCAGCACAAATCCCAGCTCTCTGGATCCCAGAGGCAGCTGAGCTGTTCAGGGCTTCCTCCTGCAACACACACAGCCCACGGCTCTTAGGCCCAAGCCTAAGTGATAGAGACTCCACCCATCTCTCTGCTGCTTTTAAAGGCAGTACACAGCTGAGCTTCCATTTAGCCACTGATAACTGAATGGAATTAACTCCTTTCATTCTCAGGGGAGAAGTCTTACAGAGCTCTCTTGTGACCCCTAATGGCACTCCATCACATATCCTCCCCCTCAGCTCAACACCATGTAGTTGAGCTACATGAGCTGAGAGGCCGAAAACGTTCACTCGTAACTTTATCTTCCCCTTGTCTTCTCGTTTACGGGGCTCATCTTCATAGGGCATAATATTCTCTGGTGCAACTATGCAGTATGGGCTTGGGTCTTGCTCTATTCTCTTGAGCTCAACAGCACGCGTACTTCCATGCGCCAGGAGAACTTTCCCTTCTTCAATTGATTCATCAACTTTGACGAAGCAAGGCTTGAGACACCCCTCGAATAGACTACCATGGATTTCGTCCACCGCATCATCTATGGGGAACACACTGTCTTGTTCGCCACATGGCCCCTCTGGACCTGGTTGGATACTGACAGTATCTCCAAACCACACCTTTAGGTTGTTACACACAACTCTGTTCCTCCTGATCTTCTCATCTAGGCAAGTGTCATCTGTACGACCTTTGTACGCAGTTTTCTGTCTCTTCTTTCTTTTCAGAAGAACAGGTTTTTCTTGGTACAACAGAAGCTCATCCTTCTGGACCGGAGTCATCGACATCACTTTCTCTTCATTGCTTTGTTTTTCTTCAATTTCTTTTAATAGGACCTGCAGTTCAGATAATTCTGCAGAGAGCGATTTGGTTGTATCATTTCTCTCACAACCGGTTTCTTTTACATAATCTTTGTAAAGATTTACCTTGAGTTCCTTACTCTTATGTTTCCATTCTTCCAATTCTTTTTCTGCTTTCTGGGCAGAAGGTTTGTCCTCCTCATCAATGGGTTTCTTTTCAGGTTTACGTTCTTTGACTTGAACGGCCTTGACAGAGGGACGTGAAATTCCCGGCGACCGTCTTAATGTCCGGCCTATGCTTTCCTCTGCTTCAGGCTCCTCAGCTTCTGCAACTGCGGAAACCACAAATAATGCGTCACCTCTCTTCCTCTTGTTGGAGATCCGGGTTGTCAGTTCCTTCCCTTCTGTTCCACTGTTTTCATCTTCAGGCACTAACTTAGATCTATGTTTACTTTTTAAACCTGGAGCTGGCTTCTCTGATTTTGAAGACTTCTCTACTTCTGGACTTGGAGGGCTGTACACCTAGCAGTGATTTCAGCTACTTCCTGGGTCAATCCTTCCATCTTCAGGATGTCCCCCATGCGCTCTCCTTGTTCTTGTATATGGTTCTCCCCCATATTTTCCAGCTTAGACTTGGGAGGACTCTTCCTCTGCTCCCAAATAGGCATCAGTTTATCATTCCTGTAGGACACTCTGTAGTCCTCAAATGCAGGCATCCTCCGCCATTCAGGAATATAGTCTGGCATCATCTTTACCTCTCGCCGGTCTGGTTTGGTATGACACATCTCCATGCTCTGCGTCATATGTCCTGTCTGGGACAGTGTGTACTCCTTGAGTTTTTCTGCATTGAGGTCAGCCAGTTTCTTTTCACTGTTATAAGCAGCTTCCACTTCGTGTAGCTGCTTGTGCAACTCTTGAACCTTCCTGTTTTGGGACTGGATAACAGATTCCATTTCTTTCTTCATCTCCTGCTCTCTCATCTGAAGCTCCTCAATCTTAACTTTAAATTGTCCTTGGAGCCTTAAAGAATGCCGTTTCTCTTCCTCTAAGGCCATTCTGTCTGCATCAGCAGGCTCTTTTGCTTTCTCAGCAATATCTGTTACTGTCTCTGCAGTTTCTTTTGTGCACTCTGCATTCTCATCAGCAGCTCCTGCCGTCTCCGTGGCGGCTCCTGCCGTCACCGTGGCGGCTCCTGCCGTCTCCGTGGCGGCTCCTGCCGTCTCCGTGGCGGCTCCTGCCGTCTCCGTGGCGGCTCCTGCCGTCTCTGTGGCGGCTCCTCTGTCAGCCCGCCAGTTCCTTGCTTGTCTATCTTGGACAATATCACCAAATGACTTCTCAACGCCAAGCTCCAATGGGGTGTCCATAATATTTGGATGGAAATCTCTCCTTGTCATGCCAGTCACACCTTTCTCGTGTGGTTGAAGTATAGGAGCACTTCTCCGGTTAGCTTGTTGCACCCCCAGCGCCTTTATGCTGGCTGTAAAGTACGCCTTCTGTTCATTCTGGGTACTGATTCTCTGTGCTCTGACATCCCGGGTAACTCCAACTCTGGCAAGGATCTCAGCTTTGAGGTCATCATAATTTTCTTTATTTTCTTCATTCAAGCTCAGATAAGCTTTCTGAGCTTCGCCCGTCAAATACGGGGCAATGAGGCTGGCCCAGTACCGTTTGTGCCATGCCTCCCTAATGGCTGTTCTCTCAAAAATGGTGAGGTATATGATAACATCATCATCCTCTGTCAGCTCCCAAAGAATTTCATTGGCTCTAACTCTGGCCGCATCTTTTCTATATTTTTCCAGCATAGCTTCATTCTGGGCTAGCTGGATGGCCCACTTTCTAGTGAACTCTTGATGAGCAGCTGTGGCCTCTCTCATGCGGATTGTTTCCTCCTCGGCTTGTCGCTGCTGTTCCTGCTGTTGCTGCTGGTGCTGCAGTTGCTGCTGTTGCTGCTGTTGCAGCAAGGCCTTCAGTATATCCTCCATCACTGTACTGTACTGTGGGCTGTCTTCTTGCACTCAGACACTTCACCATGCCACCACTGCCACCAGTGTAACAGGGCGCCCCCTTCTGTCGGGGTTTGCGTCCTGCACTTTCTTATCTCTTTTACCCAGGGAGGAAGACACAGCAGGCTTGTCAGAGTTTTACTGCTATTTATTGGGTAGCATAAACAGAACAAAAAACAGTGCTTGTATTCAGCGACAAAATAAAACCCTACATAAACGTGCTTACTATACTCAGGAACACCCTAACTATATCCGGCCAGCTTCTCTGGCTCCGGAGAGTGCCACCTTGTGGCCAGGATGCAAACAGTCTCTTATTTGCGTTGTATCGCCACCTTGTGGCCAGGGAACAAACAGTCTCTTATTTGCGTTGTATCGCCACCTTGTGGCCAGGGAACAAACAGTCTCTTATTTGCGTTGTATCGCCACCTTGTGGCCAGGGAACAAACAGTCTCTTATTTGCGTTGTATCGCCACCTTGTGGCCAGGGAACAAACAGTCTCTTATTTGCGTTGTATCGCCACCTTGTGGCCAGGGAACAAACAGTCTTTTACTGTCTTTTCCTCTACGGCTTCTGCCAATAGTGGGTGAAAACGTGTATTTGTCACCAACCTTTTTATCCCTTGTTGCGTTCGGCTTCCCAGGGATGGGGTCTTTAGATAATCCTCTCTCAGTGGAGTATCTCTGATACCACAGGAGTCTTCTCTGTGAACAAACTCTGGAATATAATAGTCTTCCTGACTGTCTCGCTCCAGCACAAATCCCAGCTCTCTGGATCCCAGAGGCAGCTGAGCTGTTCAGGGCTTCCTCCTGCAACACACACAGCCCACGGCTCTTAGGCCCAAGCCTAAGTGAGAGAGACTCCACCCATCTCTCTGCTGCTTTTAAAGGCAGTACACAGCTGAGCTTCCATTTAGCCACTGATAACTGAATGGAATTAACTCCTTTCATTCTCAGGGGAGAAGTCTTACAGAGCTCTCTTGTGACCCCTAATGGCACTCCATCACAATATGTGTAATCAAGGATTAAGTTTAAAATCGTAAATATGATAATATAAATGAACAAAACCGCAAATTGCTCCTCTCAAAACTCTCGTACTCTCTCTCTATCTAGAACTAACCACCAAATCCGGGACCTGCGTGCTACTTCGTCAGAAAATAAAACACAGCACATGAGCGGCTGGAATGCAAATTTATAATCTCCCTCTGTCAATCATCTGCGGCTAGACAGCTTTCTAATGGCTGAAAGGCCTGTGTCACGCTACGTTATACTGTGATTGTATCGTAACGGGCGATCGCATCCTAGCCAGCCACTTGTCAGCATGCGTGCGTGGAAAGGGTTTACGGGCTTGCGTCTACGGCCATTTGTCGCGGCATGGTTGAATGTAATAGCTCTGTAACTCCGCAGAATTTCAAGCCCACAGGCTTTGCGGGTGTACCATGGCCGCTACAGGCTGGGAATTTAATATGGCCCTAACAGTGCTCTCTTCCAAAGAATTAAGGACAACTTTGGCCAGCAATATAACTAGCCCCTTTTGAAGACCTACACTTAAAAGTAAGTAACATGTTTTTTAGATTATAAAATTAAACTACATATGGAGCCTTTAGTTTATTACTTTTTCTAAGCATATTACTGAATCTATTACATGGCTCCTGCAGAAGAAACTTGACTTGCACACAGGAGGTATTGCACATAGTGATGTCCCGAACAGTTCGCCGGCGACTATTCGCTGTGATTTTTGCATGTTCGCGTTGGCAGCGAACGACGAACATATGCGCTTTTGGGTTCGCCCCCTATTCTTTATCATTGAGGAAACTTTGACTCTGCACCACACAGTCAGCAGACACATTCCAGCCAATCAGCAGCATACACTCCCTTCCAGAGCCATCCATCTGAAGGACAGCAACCCAAAAAGCCCTTTTTAGGGCTAGAACATCATTTATTTTATTTTATAATTTTTTTCTGTGTAATCTAATTGCATATGTCTTCCTGCCAGCTTATATTGTGCTCAGTGAAATAAAACAACACTTTTTTGACTGTAATAGATTGAATATCAGTTGCCTGCCTACAGGCGTGTGTGTGAAGCCTATTGCATCTACTCTGCCAACTTTTGCCCGTGCACAGTGATACGTCATATCTGGTGCAACCGTAGTGTACAGTGACATAAAACAACACTTTTTTGACTGTAATAGATTGAATAGCAATTGCCTGCCTACAGGCGTGTGTGTGAAGCCTATTGCATCTACTCTGCCAACTTTTGCCAGTGCACAGTGATACATCATATCTGGTGCAACCGTAGTGTACAGTGACATAAAACAACACTTTTTTTACTGTAATCGATTGAATATCAGTTGCCTGCCTACAGGCGTGTGTGTGAGGCCTACAGCCCCTACTCTGCCAACTTTTGCCAGTGCACAGTGACACTCATATCTATTGGCACCTTAGATTGCACGCGCAGTGCCCCAAATTTGACCAAGCATCTTTTTCCATCTCCCGCTTCCAAAAATCCATGCCATATACACGTCCCCTGATAGTGGACGTAACAGGGCTTAAACCGATAGGAATAGTACTACTTAACAGTACACACCTTATAATAACGCAGACAGAGGCAACGCGTATAATCTTCCATGCTGACCTGTGTATAATATTCCATGCTGGGCAGTGGAAGCCCCCAGACTCTGACCTGTGTATAATATTCCATGCTGTGCAGTGGAAGCCCCCAGACTCTGATCTATGTATAATATTCCATGCTGGGCAGTGGAAGCCCCCAGACTCTGACCTGTGTATAATATTCCATGCTGTGCAGTGGAAGCCCCAGACTCTGACCTGTGTATAATATTCCATGCTGGGCAGTGGAAGCCCTCAGACTCTGACCTGTGTATAATATTCCATGCTGTGCAGTGGAAGCCCCCAGACTCTGACCTGTGTATAATATTCCATGCTGGGCAGTGGAAGCCCCCAGACTCTGACCTGTGTATAATATTCCATGCTGGGCAGTGGAAGCCCCCAGACCCTGGGAGTCTGAAGAAGAGGAATCAGAGGAGGAAGGTGGCTTTGAGGAGGTGGAAGACCAAACACAGCAGGCGTCCCAGGGGGCTTGTTGTCACCTTTCGAGGACCCTTGGTGGCTGGGTGGAGGAAGAGACCTTCAATGACATCAGCGAGGACAAGGAACAGGACATGGCTAGCTTGGTATCCAACCTTGTGCAAATGGGGAGTTTGCGGTTGTGCAAAGGGACTGTTTGCAGTTGTTTGTGGTGCATTAAACGGAGAGATTGGTCTGTTACTGTGAAGCGGGTGTAACCCTTATACTACCTGATCGATACAACATCATACCTGATGTTTTAAAGCATGTTATTCCAAACAATTTAGGAATGTTAGTTGATTTATGCCCTTTATGGCTTAAAACCAGACTCTGCATCAACTATGTAATTTTCCGTGGGAGTTTTGCCATGGATCCCCCTCCGGCATGCCACAGTCCAGGTGTTAGTCCCCTTGAAACAACTTTCCCATCACTATTGTGGCCAGAAAGAGTCCCTGTGGGTTTTGAAATTCGCCTGCCCATTGAAGTCTATGGCGGTTGGCCGATGTTCGCCAGTTCGCGAACAATGTAAAGTAGTAAGTGTACAGCCTGTATAACAGTGTAAATTTGCTGTCCCCTCAAAATAACTCCACACACAGTCATTAATGTCTAAACGGTTGGCAACAAAAGTGAGTACACCCCTAAGTGGAAATGTCCCAATTGGGCCCAAAGTGACAGTATTTTGTGTGGCCATTATTTTCCAGCACTGCCTTAACCATCATGGGCATGGAGTTCACCAGAGCTTCACAGGTTGCCACTGGAGTCCTCTTGCACTCATCCATGATGACATCAAGGAGCCGGTGGATGTTAGAGACCTTGCACCACCTTCCGTTTGAGGATGCCCCACAGATGCTCAATAGGGTTTAGGTCTGGAGACATGCTTGGCTACTCCATTGCCTTTAACTTCAGCTTCTTTAGTAAGGCAGTGGTCATCTTGGATCATGCTCTGGTTCAGTATGTCACAGTACATGTTGGCATTCATGGTTCCCTCAATAAACTGTAGCTCCCCAGTGCCTGCAGCATTCCCGCAGGCCTAGACCATGACACTCCCACCACCATGCTTGACTGTAAGCAAGACACACTTGTCTTTATACTCCTTAGCTGGATGTCGCCACACACTCTTGAAACCATCTGAGCCAAATAAGTTTATCTTGGTCTCATCGGACTACAGGACATGGTTCCAGTAATCCATGTCCTTAGTCTGGTTGTCTTCAGCAAACTGTTTGAGGGCTTTCTTATGCATCATCTTTAGAAGAGGCTTCCTTCTGGGACGACAGCCATACAGACCAATTTGATGCAGTGTGCAGCATATGGTCTCAGCACTGACAGGCTGACCACCCCCCCAACCCCACCCCCCCATCCCTTTAACCTCTGCAGCAATGCTGGCAGCAATCAAATTTCTATTTCTCAAAGAAAACCTCTGGATATGACGCTGAGCACATGCCACGCTACTACGTGCCAACAGGCGATGCCTGTTCTAAATGGAACCTGTCCTGTGAAGCCACTGTATGGTCTTGCCCACCATGCTGCAGCTCAGTTTCAGGGTATTGGCAACCTTCTTATAGCCTAGGCCATCTTTATGTACAGTGCCCAAAAGTATTCACCCCCCCCCCCCTTGAAATTTTACCTATTGTGTAACATTACAGCCTTAAGTTCAATGTTTTGTTAATCTGAATTCTATGTGATGGATCAGAATAGAATAGTCTAAGTTGGTGAAGGCAAATTAGAAAAATATATACATAAAACTATTTTTTAGAATTAGAAAATTGGCACGTGCGTATGTATTCACCCCCTTTGTTATGAAGCCCATAAAAAGCTCTGGTGCAACCAATTACCTTCAGAAGTCATATAATTAGTGAAATGATGTCCACTTGTGTGCAATCTAAGTGACACATGATCTGTCATTACATATACACACCTTTTTTGAAAGTCCCCAGAGGCTGCAAAATCTAAGCAAGAGGCACCACTATCCAAACACTGCCATGAAGATCAAGGAACTCTCCAAAGAAGAAAAAGACAGTGTTGTTGAGAAGTATAAGTCAGGGTTAGGTTATAAAAAAATATCCAAATCTTTGATGATCCCCAGGAGCATCATCACATCTACCAAAACCAAATGGAAAGAACATGGCACAACAGCAAATCTGCCAAGAGACGGCCGCCCACCAAATGTCACTGAGGCAGCACAGAGACCTAAGGTAACCCTGGAGGAGCTGCAGAGTTCCACAGCAGAGACTGGAGTATCTGTACATAGGACAACAATAAACTGTACACTCCAAAGAGTTGGGCTTTATGGTAGAGTGGCCAAAAGAAAGCCATTACTCTCAGCAAAAAACAAAATGGCACGTTTTGAGTTTGTGAAAAGGCATGTGGGAGACTCCCAAAATGTATGGAGGAAGGTGCTCTGGTCAGATGAGACTATAATTGAACTTTTCGGCCATCAAAGAAAACGCTATGTCTGGCGCAAACCCAACACATCAAATCACCCAAAGAAACTGGTCAGAGTTGAGGGAAAGATGGATGGTGTTAAATACAGGGCAAAACCTGTACCACTCTGTGCGTGATTTGAGGCTAGGACGGAGGTTTACCTTCCAGCAGGACAATGACCCCAAACACACTGCTAAAGCAACACTTGAGTGGTTTAAGGGGTAACATGTAAATGTGTTGGAATGGCCTAGACCTCAATCCAATAGAAAAACTGTTGTCAGACCTAAAGATTGCTGTTCACAAGCGCAAACCATCCAACTTGAAGGAGCTGGATTAGTTTTGAAAGGATGACTGGGCAAAAACCCCAGTGGTAAGATGTGGCAAGCTCATAGAGACTTATCCAAAGCGACTTGTGAGCTGTGATTGCCGCAAAAGGTGCCTCTACAATGTATTGACTTTAGGGGGTTGAATAGTTATGCACATTGACTTTTTCTGTTATTTTGTCCTATTTGTTGTTTGCTACACAATAAAAAAAAACATCTTCAAAGTTGTGTGCATGTTCTGTAAATTAAATGATGCACATACTCAAACAATCCATGTGGATTCCGGGTTGTGAGGCAACAAAACACGAAAAATGCCAAGGGGGTGAATACTTTTAAGGCACTGTAGAGCAACCATTCTTTTTTTCAGATCCTCAGAGAGTTCTTTAAAATGAGGTGTTATGTTGAACTTCCAGTGACCAGTATGAGAGTGTGTGAGAGCCATAACTCCAAATTTAACACACCTGCTCCCCATTCACACCTGAGACCTTGTAACACTAATGAGTCACATGACACTGAGGAGGGAAAATGGCTAATTGGGCCCCAATTTGGACATTTCCACTTAGGGGTGTAATCAATTTTGTTGCCAATGGTTTAGAAATGAATGGCTAGGTGTTGATTTATTTTGAGGGGACAGCAAATTGACACTGTTATACAGGATGTACACTCACTACTTTACATTGTAGTGTTGTCACACAAAAAAATGTGAGTGGTGTACGCACTTTTGTGAGATACTGTGTATATATATATATATATATATACCTATTATATATATACATATATATATATATATATATATATATATATATATATATATACATATACACATATACGTATATATACTGTACACACACATATATATATATATATATATATATATATATATACACTGCTCAAAAAAATAAAGGGAACACTTAAACAACACAATGTAACTCCAAGTCAATCACACTTCTGTGAAATCAAACTGTCCACTTAGGAAGCAACACTGAGTGACAATCAATTTCACATGCTGTTGTGCAAATGGGATAGACAACAGGTGGAAATTATGGGCAATTAGCAAGACACCCCCAATAAAGGAGTGATTCTGCAGGTGGTGACCACAGACCACTTCTCAGTTCCTATGCTTTCTGGCTGATGTTTTGGTCCCTTTTTAATGCTGGTGGTGCTTTCACTCTAGTGGTAGCATGAGACAGAGTCTACAACCCACACAAGTGGCTCAGGTAGTGCAGCTCATCCAGGATAGCACATCAATGCGAGCTGTGGCAAGAAGGTTTGCTGTGTCTGTCAGCGTAGTGTCCAGAGCATGGAGGCGCTACCAGGAGACAGGCCAGTACATCAGGAGATGTGGAAGAGGCCGTATGAGGGCAAAAACCCAGCATCAGGACCGCTACCTCCGCCTTTGTGCAATGAGGAACAGGAAGAGCACTGCCAGAGCCCTGCAAAATGACCTCCAGCAGGTCACAAATGTGCATGTGTCTGCTCAAACGGTCAGAAACAGACTCCATGAGGGTGGTATGAGGGCCCGACATCCACCGGTGGGGGTTGTGCTTACAGCCCAACACCGTGCAGTATGTTTGGCATTTGTCAGAGAACACCAAGATTGGCAAATTTGCCACTGGCACCCTGTGCTCTTCACAAATGAAAGCAGGTTCACACTGAGCACATGTGACAGACGTGACAGGGTCTGGAGACGCTGTGGAGAACGTTCTGCTGCCTGCAACATCATCCAGCATGACTGGTTTGGCAGTGGATCAGTAATGGTGTGGGGTGGCATTTCTTTGGGGGGGCCACACAGCCCTCCATGTGCTCGCCAGAGGTAGCCTGACTGCCAATAGGTACCGAGATGAGATCCTCAGTCCGCTTGTGAGACCATATGCTAGTGTGGTTGGCCCTGGGTTCCTCCTAATGCAAGACAATGCTAGACCTCATGTGGCTGGAGTGTATCAGCAGTTCCTGCAAGACAAAGGCATTGATGCTATGGACTGGCCCGCCCGTTCCCCAGACTTGAATCCAATTGAGCACATCTGGGACATCATGTCTCGCTCCATCCACCAACGTCACGTTGCACCACAGACTGTCCAGGAGTTGGCAGATACTTTAGTCCAGGTCTTGGAGGAGATCCCTCAGGAGACCATCCGCCACCACATCAGGAGCATGCCCAGGCATTGTAGGGAGGTCATACAGGCACGTGGAGGCCACACACACTACTGAGCCTCATGTTGACTTGTTTTAAGGACATTACATCAAAGTTGGATCAGCCTGTAGTGTGTTTTTCCACTTTCATAATGGGGGTGACTCCAAATCCAGACCTCCATGGGTTGAAAAATGTGATTTCCATTTTTTAATTTTTGTATGATTTTGTTGTCAGCACATTCAACTATGTAAAGAACAAAGTATTTCATAAGAATATTTAATTCATTCAGATCTAGGATGTGTTATTTTAGTGTTCCCTTTATTTTTTGAGCAGTGTGTATATATGTATGTATATATGTATATATATATATATATATATATATATATATATAGCAATTGTTTCACATATGGTGGGCTAAGAGTGATAGAAGCCCTCCACCATACAAGGTACAGCAGTACAAATAAGCAATAGTACATTAGTGATTCTATTTGAATGTCTAAAAAAATAAGTCAATAAAAACTGTTTTCCTGCTCAAATTTCTCAGAAATATAGCATATGCACTGCACTCTGGGAAAACTGGGCAGGACATGCAAATGAGACCACATAATGCACCGTCACTCTGTCAATCAAAACCATTTTAAACATGGCTCCTTTTAAGCATATGCTTACTGTATTTCACAGTTTTAGTCATAGCAGCGGATGGATTTTTCACAAACCAGGTCACTGCCGATCCTCAGTGTGGTGTGAGTGCCTGGTTTGTGTGGTCAAACATTGCTACAAACAATTATACAGTATAAGAAATGGTAGTAAACAAACTAAAGAAGGTTTACAGTATTGTTGTACTTGTCCCAAAGATGCCATTTGGAACATCTAGGATTTTCTCCCATACCATTTTGAATCCCATCTTTCTCCATTTCTCTGTTTCTTCTTATAATTAACACTAACGACTTGCCTGTCAAAAAATAACGGTCAATAAAAGAAAGTGTTGAAATGCTGTTTGTCACACAATGCGAGCGTACTGTGTGCCTCAACTATATAGACCCCTCTAACACAGTAATGAACGCATGTAATAACACTATAAGTGCCATGAGGGTCATCCAGGACCCTCATGACCCAAAGTGTAAGCACTACACTATTTTAACCCGGTCACTTATGGGGGTCTATCCAGACCCTCATAGGCCTCTATTTAACCCCATCAGTCCCATAAGGGTATATTCTGACCATTATGGGCCTGTTACAACCGAACATTAACCACATAAGTGCCATGACGGTCCTCAAGGACGATCATGACACTAAGTATAAACACTACACTGCACTATACCCCCCCAATAAAACATTAAATATCAACTAAACACCCTCTACACTAACTTATTAACACCTACACTACCTACCTACACTACACTACCTACCCCATAATAACCCCCTCCCCACCACTGTAATTACAGAAATCAATAAACTAAAGTCATCAAAAATCAAAAATCTTCATTACATAAAATAAAAAACCTAAATCACAAAAAATAAAAAAATGTACATTACAGAAAAAAAAAAAACTAAGTCACAAAAAATAAAAAAGGAACATTACATAAAATAAAAAAAATACATTACAACCCCCCCTCCCACTACAGAAAAAAAAATACACACCTGAAAAGGAAATACATATAATACATACAATACAAATACATACAATACAATACAATACATACAATACAATACAATTAAATACAATACAATTAAATACAATACAATACACCCCTATCTAATATACATCCCCCTATCTAATATACAATACTATCTATCTAAAATACATCCTATCTAATATACATCCCCCTATCTATCTAATATACAATAAATACTATTTATGTAATATACATGCCCCGGTCTATCTAATATACAGTACATGCTATCTCTATATAGCAACCCTAATTGTAAGCTAAAACAAAATAATTAAGACCACTTACCTTTGAGATGTTTCTTCAGATCAGCAACCTAGGGTAAAAAAGATTTAAAAAATTACTACAACACGTTTACATAAAATAAATAAACATTATAAACATTCTAAATATTCTTCTCACCTTTCCAGCATGTCCCGTTCTTCTTCTTTGCCTCTTCTCCGGTGCGGCCCCTGTTGAAAAAAACATTACATTAGTACACATACATAAACATAAAGCGCTCAGGACAGCAACAAGGGAGTGACCGGAAATAGTGATGTAGCCGCGAAGGTCGGCATCAGCGGGTGGAGAAGGCGTCCATGAGAGAGAGGACCGATGGTAACCGTGTGCTGAGCAAGTGAGGGCAAAGCCCTCTAAAATACAACTCCTAAAGGAGAAAGAAGTGGAAAAGAAAACCCCGTGGCTACGCAGAGCAGTGTGCAGCAAAGATTTGACAACCCTAAGAAAGGGTAAATGGACGTAACAGAGAGAGCCATATACAGGAGGGGTTTCCAGCTCTGACTACAGGGCATAAAGCGTAAGAAGGAAAAAAGGTGGAGATTTGTGGAACGCCGGCTTCACGGAGGAAGCGGGGATCTCACGGGCAAGTCTGTAGTGCCGTGACGGCGGACCTCAGCAGCACAGACTCAAGAGGTTGGGAGCACAGAGATGGGGATGGACGCTGAGCCAGCAATAAGGCAGACGGAACCCTGGAGGCAAGCTTAACAAAGTTAAGTAAACGATCACTTTCTTTATTTTGATAAGGGGATCATAATTCAGCAATTGCTGTAATACATGATACGAGACTCAGTTACTGGGCCTGGCCCCTACAGAGAACACTTACACAGTAATAATGGCAAAAGCGTGCAGAATGCTACATTTTAAAAAGATCACTTCATAAACTTGCTCAAAAACACTGATTAAAACACTAAAAGACTGTGCACACGGTTAAGGAAACCATTGGGTCCCTAGTAAATAACCTACAAAAACAAAGGGATAAGACTATACTAATCTCCTCTAAATACCTGAAAGGATATATGTCCACCATTTTTTGGGGGAATGTACTGTCTGGATATTTCTGTAGAAATGCGAGTAACATATAGAGGCTTATTAAAGCTATATTGAGTCTGGGAGAGGTGAAAAATAGCTGGAACTGGATAAATCTGAACAAATATGGATCTTTAAACATAATCATAAAAGTACTCCTGCAAAGAAAGGGAAAGAGAACAAGAAGGGAGGAAAAAAAGTAGTAAAAGAGCAGGGGGGTTAACTCCTGGTATTAGCCTATATCAAGGAGTTTAAAGTGAAAGAGACACAGAGAAATAGAGGAAAGAAGAAAAAGCGAAACTGGGGAGGAAAAAAGGTGATAAAATGGCTACGAAAAGCAAAGCTAAAGTAAGAAAGAGTCTGACGGCAGAGCCATCCCCCTTTTTTACTCCAAAGAATTTAACTAATTTGACTCAAAAACAATTGTTGAAAGAAGGGTCAAATCAAAGTACAATTCTTCCCTCTCCTAGCTCGCCAACTGGAGAACTGGAGTCTCAAGAAGTAAATTTACTCACTATTGACAAAATGAAAGAAATTTTAAAGAACTTCCAAGCAGAATTTTTAGCAGAGATCAAGATCCAAATTATGGAAAATGCCAAATCAATAAAGGAAGTGAATGAAAGATCAGCAGATTTGGAAGTCAAATTCGATAAATTAGTTATGGACCATAATATGCTATTGGAGCAATCCTCAAAAATGTCTACTCAAATTATAACCTTGAACGATCAAATAAATAAAATGGAAGACAAAGAACGGAAAAATAATCTCTGCATTAGAGGAATCCCAGAAGCTATAAAAAAAAGAAGAACTCTCAACATATTTAAAAGATCTATTTACTAATATTATGCCAACCTTCTCACAACTGGACCAGAAATTTGAGGCAGTTCATAGAATCCCTCTACCAACGCACTTACAAAATAAAACTTCTAGAGATGTGATTGTTAAAATCCATCACTTTCCAACAAAGGAAGCAATCTCTAGAGCAAGTTATATAAAAAAGATATTTGATGCTCCGTATGAAAAAATACAAATATTCTCAGATTTGTCAAAAGCGACAATTAACAGAAGAAAGGAATTTAGACCCATAACACAAGAATTAAGGAAGCAACACTTCATTTATAAATGGACATCTCCAGCAGGTTTATTAATTTTACAAGGATCCTCTTGGCATAGGATTTGTTCTATTGCAGAAGGAGAATTTTTTTTGAGAAACCTGAAGACTAACTCACGAGACTCAAAAGATTTATCTTCTGAACTGAAAATTTCAACACCAGAGTGGCAGGAGAAATGACTCCCAAGAAGAGAGAAAAGAGTGGAACAATGACTTATACCCTCATTCGGACTAATTATTGTATAAATTGGAGGACTTATTTTCCTTTTTTTTTTCTTTACAGATCAAGAAAAGACAGTATTAATAGTTTAAGCAGTGTAGAGTAATTATTTACACCCTCTTAGAAACAGGATAGAAGTAAATGGAAATGGGAAGATTAGTAATGATACTGCTTAGCAATTAATAGTCATAAGAAAGGAGATATAGAATTATAGTTAGAGAAAAGAAGAATAATTTAAGTAAACGGTACTGCCATCTCTACATTATTCCGCTACCCATTTTTGAACAATGGCTTTAATCCCTGCGGAACATAATTGGGAAAAGAATGCAGGATAACCCAATTTGTTCCAATAGTATGAATGTATGTATGAATTAACACTGTCACTCATGGGGGTCAATCTGAACCGCCATAACCCCTTAATTAACCCTGTCACTCATGTGGGTCAATACAGAATCCCATAAGCCCTTCATTAACCCTGTCACTCATGAGGAGCAATCAGCCAATCACTCTCTGGGGGTGTATCCCATTGTGATTGGCTGAGGGGAATAACGCCTTCTGATTGGCTGCTGTCACTGTCAATCACATAAAAGCCAATCAGAAGGCATGGATGCCTTCAGTCAATCACCACATGGGGGTATATCCCATTGTGATTGGCTGAAGGCAATAGAGCTTTCTGATTGGTTTAAAAATAGATTGACAGGTGCATTAGCCAATCACAATGGGATATGGGGTTGTGTCCCATTCTGATTGGCTCACACATTGGCGCCTTCTGATTGGCTGAAATTTGACTGACAGCATTTTCAACCAATCAGAAGGCGGCATTGCCGAATCTATTCCGGAAAAGGCTCTAGAGGCCTCATTAGCGTTGGAGAGATCCGTGAGTGCGGACCTCCGTTTTCTTTTTTTTTAGCAACGCAGATTGTTCCAGGGCCCAGCCGGGGCAGAAGAGGAGGAGGCCGGGGACATTGCGGGGAGGTAAGTACAATGTATATTATGTATATTTTATTGTATTTTGTGTGTCTATGTATTTAGTATTATTGTCATGTTTTTTTTTTTTAACAGGGGCTGCGTCAGAGAAGAAATGAAGAAGGACAGGGACATGCTGGAAAGGTGAGTACAATATTTACAATATTTAAAATGTTTCTTTATTTTATCTAAATATGTTGTACTCATATGTTTTTTCTTTTTTCCTAGGTTGCTGATCTGAAGGTAGATCTGCAAAGGTTAGTGGCCTTAATTATTCTATTTTAGCTTACATTTAGGGTTTAGGTATGTACATAGAAATTATTGTATTTTAGATAGAAGGGGTGTATGTATTTTAGATAGTATTTATTGTATTTTAGATAGAGGGGGTGTATGTATGTTAGATAGGATTTATTGTATTTTAGATAGGGAGGTATTGTATTTTTTTTGTATTGCATTGTAATGTAATGTATATATATATATTGTAATGTATTTTTTTGTTTTCTGTAATGTTTTTTTATTTTTGGTGACAGTTTTTTTTATTTTGTGTAATGTAATTTTGTATTTTCTGTAACTTAGCTTCTATTACTTTTTGTGAGTTAGGTTTCATTACTTTCTGTAATTAGCGGGGTGGGGGGTTTATTAGCGGGTAGGTAGGTAGGGTAGGTAGGTAGTGTAGAAGTTAATAGGTTAGTGTAGAGGGGGGTTAGTTAATATGTAATGGTTTATTGGGGGTTATAGTGCAGTGCAGTGTTTGTACTTAGTGTCATGAGGGTCCTGGAGGACCCTCATAGCACTTATGGGGTTAATCTTAGGATTCTAACTGTCCCATGACGATGTTTATATTCCCTTATGGGACTTATGAAGTTAAATAGAGGCTTATGAGGGTCTGTATAGACACCCATAAGAGACAGGGTTTACATAGTGTACTCCAAACGCTTTGTCTCATGAGGGTCCTGGATGATCCCCATTCCACTTATAGTGTTATTACATGGGTTTATTCGTGTGCTATAGGGGTCTATATAGTTGAGCCACCCAGTACACTAACATTGTGTCACAAACAGCATTCCCAGGTTTAAAATGTTATTGCCGGGCAAGTCGCTAGTAGCTATATAAGCTTTTGCATCTGCTTGCGGTAACCAATGGTAATCAAGCTATATATGCTCTAATAGAGGTCCTGTAAGTTACCACATAGCTTAAAGTGTGTTAGTAGCTTGCTCTATACGTTTCCTTGACCGTTCAGCAGGCAGTGTGTTAACTCTTCTAATATACAGACTTTTATGCTCTTTCAAAGAAGGCAGTCTCTAACCAGAGTTCTTAATATTCACAAACTGTAAAACACAGTATAACTGTTGGCAAGGGTAAGGACAAAGCTTACATTTACTTAAGTTAAGTGCAGTGCAGGCACTTAAAGTGGCACAATGTTTAGGGACTTGCACATTATCATTTATCAGGTGGAAAACTAACTCAATTTCTCAAGCATTGTGTCACTTTATTGCACTAAGCTTGACTAAACAGAAGCTCAGTGAGTACTTTTGTGTTTTATAAGGTGGTTTAGAAGTTCAGTGTGTAGTCAAAAAACAGCTACCATATACATTAGTATGGTAAAGGATTTAAAGCTATTAATGTATTTTGCTATTTCATGTTATAAAGTGTATGGTATCTGTGGTATCTGTGAGCCATAGTTGGTGCTATAAAATATGATAAGAAGATATTGGGTGAGATTGGGTCAGAGTTAAGGGAAAAATGGATGGTGCTCAATACATGGATATTCGTGAGCATGTCTTTATGTAAACGATTATAAAAAGCTATGTTGTTTATATTTCTGCCCAGTCAGCCAGCAGGTAGCAGCCATTTTAGATGATTTTACTGCTGACCCACATTTTTCTCTAAATAAACTCTAATAATAAGAAAGGACTCTGTTTTTTGGTATCGTGACATGGTTTCGGAGTAAAATGTGGTCGGTGGGTATGATTTTTTCCAAACACATTCCTTTCTCTCTCTATCCATTCCTCTCTCTCTATCCCTCTCTATAACTCTCTATCAACCTCTCTCGCTATCCCCCCCCCCTATCTCTATCCCTGTCTTTCTCTATGCGATCACTTTTGTGGGTGGAGACGGTGTCACTAGGCAGGGTCTATACATCTTGTGGTAAAATGTTGTGAAGATGAGGGGTTTATACTGTTGGGTAAAGTCAATGTAAGGGGAGGGGCCAGGTCTCAGTTTTTTTTTGCCTCATTTGTATACATTATTCTTTATTGATATGGGTTTAAGCTGCAATAGACTGTGATGTATACTATTACAGTAATTCTTAGTCAATCTTCGCCATTGGCTGTAGTAGCTCCAAAATAAGAAATACTAGTTTAAACATCTCGCCAGCATATCTTAATTTGATTCAACAAATTATTTATTTAGTTAGCTAATTTCATTGGTGTTGCTTTTGCACTTAATTAATAGAAGTACTTAATAAATCATGCAGTAATATGCAATATTAACAAATTCTTAAAGGAATATGGAATATTATTTTATTTATTGCTTCAGAAAGAGGGTATTTGATAGTGTCTGTGGCCCTCATTCAATTGCAATTTGCCCAATTGAATAGGTCCCTAAATAAGCACATAACATAT
This sequence comes from Discoglossus pictus, assembly GCA_027410445.1. Taxonomy (NCBI): domain Eukaryota; kingdom Metazoa; phylum Chordata; class Amphibia; order Anura; family Alytidae; genus Discoglossus; species Discoglossus pictus. The sequence goes on from CM050165.1 coordinate 353,173,174, forward strand.
TTTTTTAAAGAAGTTTTTACTTAGTAAGCATCTATCTAAAAGCAAGGTTTTCACTAACTAACAACTTATTTAAAAAATATATGTTATGTGCTTATTTAGAGCACTATTCAATTGGCCAAATCGCAATTGAATGAGGGCCTGTGTGTTTTTTTTTTTTTTTTTTAAATAACAGAGCACAAAAGCAGTTTCAGAAGTTTAATTGCTCTTGGTGGCTTGCTCTCTGTCAGCTTTGCAATCTACACACTAAAGGATAACTTCTGCACTACCTGTCAGTTTTCATGAAGTTTAAACAGGTTTTACTTAATATTTTTTTTTGTAAAAAACAACTTTTGTAATGTTTAAAATGTGCTCTTGTAAATGCTTGAAAAAAATAATATTCCATGTCCCTTTAAGTCAAATAAAAAAAATATACTAATGAATAAAAGCTGTTGTCTGAGCTTGCTTTAATTGTTCCTAATATCTAACATTTCTTCAGCAACAACAGGTCTTTCTGGCATAGACATTTGTTTCGCTTTACATTGCTATACAAGCTGCCATGTTTCACTGTGCAAAGAGTTTCAAGTCACAGCTCAGATTTAGAAACTGCATCTGGTTGGATGGAAGTTTTTTTTGCAAAGTTTTGTAAATATCCAGGTGGACAAGCTTGAAGCCTGATTTATGGATCTCTATAGCCACAACTGGAACTTTTAACTCCTTGCAAAGTGAATCATGGCAACTTGCGTCACAGCTTAAAGGGAAACATGCTTGCCATCCTAGACAGGACCTAGATAATATTATGTTTAACGTTTTTACTCCATGATACATTTAATCAGCAATTATAAACAATCTTTCTCCCTCTTTCGCCCCCTGCCCCCACCATTAGAATTGGTTACTGACTTGCTGTATAAATGCTGCAGCTGAGTGAATATGATGATTTTGATTAAATGCTCTCTGTATGTGTTTGCAGTTGTCTAATTAATGTCCTTTTAGCTAGTTACTGTACATGGAACATTCAACGGCTGTGTCTTTAAAATGCAATCCAACTAATGTGATGCAAATAGTCTTGGTCACAGGGCATGCTAAATTTTATAATTAGTAATCTAGCCTGTGATGCATGTGTGAATTACTATGAGCCAGATGCTTTCCAATCTTTTGATTGCTTTGTTATACAATATTCTGTACTCTCTGTTGATCTGATCCTCCATGTATCTCTTCATCTAAACTTCTGAACTTAGCAATATAGGAAATTTGCAGCTTTTCCAAAACCAATACCTGAAAAAATATAACATAAAATAACAGTGTTCATGCAACAACCAATTGTACATTAATGTACAGCACAATTTAAACATTTTAAATATTTTTAAGATTTTAGATTAAATGTTAAAAAGCATATTATTATGGGAGACAGTCATATATCTTGATATAAATGCATATATTCAATTTCTATTCTGGCTTGGTGGCCATCAATTTAGACATAGAAAAGTACCTGTTAAGAAACAGACTGTTTAGTAAGGCACTGTAATATTACTATTTACAGGTAAAGACAACAGGTAAGGATTACAAATTAATTGAGTGACCACATGAAAAAGGAGGTTGTTTGCTGCATTTCTTTAGTAATAACAAGCAGGTAATCAATGATTATTTATCCAACAAGTAATCACATATATAGTTGTGGATCTTGCAATGTTGGTGATGTTTGCGATGTTGGTAATGCAGTTGGTAATGTTGGCACTCATTGCAGCCAACAGCGCAGTACTTAGGCAAGCCTCGCAAAGCGAGGCTTGCCAGTGGCGCAGAGGTGTCCAAGCGCGTAACTCTAAAAACCCACCAGAAACAAAAAAATCATGTGTAAAAAAATTATAACACACTCACACACAGCACAGGGGGAGACACAGAAAGCCTGGGAGTGAGGTTGCAAGTGAATAACTCCACGATTTGGCGTTTTTCATCCCTCAAAAATTGCCTAAGCGAGGAAAAAAATGGCGGACGAAAAACGTAAAATTTCAAAAACAGCATGAAAACGAGGCTCAGCAATGCCAGCCTCGCAAAAATTACAAAACACACGACGCTGAAGACAGTAACACTTACACGAACCACGGCAGGCATGCAGGACTTTGAAAATACACAACACTGAACACACTAATACTTACACGAACAACGCCAGGCACGCAGGACTTTGAAAATAAAACCAACGACAGTCACCGCGCGCCATGCGAATATTCAGCACACACACAGAGGAGAAAGACACAGGGAAGGGACTGGGGGGAGATGCATGCTCAATGAGAGGCACACGATGAGCGCTCATTGCAGGGATCGAGAGTCAGCAGGACTCAGTGCGAGGCCCGAGGGACTTAGCTGCAATGAGCAACAAAGGCACTCATTGCAAGGACCAAGAGTCAGCAAGACTCAGCGCGAGGCGCGCAATACTTTACAGCATGCATTAGTTTACGACTTTAACAGCCAAGCCTCTGAACTCGAACGAGCACCAAAAAACGACAAATACGTAAAAGAAATATACCTTACACACTCACATAAAGCACAAGGGGAGAGCCAAGGAGCCTGTGAGTGAGGTTGCAAGTTAATTTGAGGTATATTTGGCATTTTATGTAGATCGAAATTCGGCTAAGCGAGAAAAAAAAAGGAGGCCGAAAAAAAACGTAAATGGATGAAAACAAGGCCGAAGGCAGTAAAAAAGAGCACAAAGCCAGTAACACTTAACACAAGCCAGTATCATTTAACCCAAGCCAGTAACACATAACCCAAGGCAGTAACACTTAACCCAAGGCAGTAACACTCATCGTGAGGCAGCTAAACTACAAGGGGGAGAGGCTCACAATGAGCGCTGAAGGCACTCATTGCAAGCCACGCGATGCATCAGGTCAAATTTAAAGCACTAAATGCATTTTTTCCTTTACGGATATGTATAAGTAGTGAACCTGCTAAGCAGCCACTGGATAAATGTTTTATCAATGTGAAGTCGCAGAACCCCACAATATCTACTTTGAGGAATATAATCATTCAGCAACTCCCACCTTTAACATTAAGTCTAGAACCTCCTGCCTCACAGCAAACAGCAACATTATACATGTATAAGGAATCTGCTTTCTCAGTGTTTTCATTTCATGGTGCTCCTATTTGATATCCATTTTGACATTTTGACTGTCATTGTATTCTATCTGGCTACCACCCATCTTGATCTTTGCCTGCCACTGGATTTCTCCCATCTGCTATCAGATATCCTGTCTCTGGACACTGTTCTAAACGAGTGCTAATGTACTGGATACTAACAAGTTTGGTCTGGGCTCTTAGTTGTAGGGTTCAAGTTGTCCTCATATCTTTACCTCTTTGAGTCTCTTTTTTTGCTCCAGGTAATCGCCTTGCGGAAAACCCTTAAAGTCTATTCCCATGGTACTCCCTAATTATTTTCTAGCCAGGAGTACCTTCTAGATGAAAATTCCTTTCACAAGTTGTAAGAGTTTTCTGAAGACTGAGACCTCACCAACATCTATTTTATTCTAAGAATACTATATTTTAGGTTTGAAAAATGTAACCACATTCTACTGAAATGGGATCAATATAAAAGGATAGGAGCTTGAGAAGTCTCACCTAACTAGTGACAAACCTAACGTAGTGCATATAGTCGAAGAACGTATTGATCTATTGAAAAAATTATTTGTACACAAAATATTTGTTGTTTATTTTCTAGTTATAGAAACAGCCACAAGATAACAGTATTCTGAACCAGAAAGGCAGGAACCTAAGCATCAGTTTTGCATCAGAGGATACAGACATGGCCTACTGTTAAATGCTATAAAATAGATAGAAGCTCAGGAATAGCCACAGCGGGAAGATCCTATCAATGTATCAAGGCTTAATCCAAGTTATGTTTCTTTCATTTGATTCTGATGATTAGCGAGGCCAGATTCAGTTTCAAACCTGGAAGTGTCCTTTGATGTTGGGAAAAGGTAATATTGGCTGAAAGAAAAATGTGATCATGGGAACCTAAGATTAAGCAGGTTATAATCTCACTGTTAGATTTAACTGTTACCCAATTATCTGAGACGGTTGTGAACACCAGTATGTGGTATTTAGTGCCAAATTCTTAAAAATATGTATAGATAGTAAAGCAATTTAGAGGACCACTGTAAATTTAGCAAAAACTTCACATGATTGTGAAGTATGCAATAAATGAACAACATTAGCAGCTGTCTAAAATATGGGAATAAAAGCATTTTCAGATCATTTTTTTTATTTCAATAGCGTGTGGAAGCTGCCAGGAAGGAAGTTATACTTAGTTAATTTTTAAGATACAAGGGGAGGTTTTACACCAGAGAAAAGAAGGTTTGCAAGTATATATGCAAACTGCCTTCTGCTGAGAATGTGGGGGTATCAAATGCTGCAATATTATCACATATACAGTTGTGAGCATTGCGGGTTGTTGCTAATGCTTGCGGGCTTGCGCTCATCACTACGACCCGTGGGACTACAGATCAAAACAAATCTCAATTATACAATTCACAATGCGAGACCCAAAGCATTTTAAAATAATAGCGGGGGTAAATTCCGGCCTGTAACATTTTGCAAAGGAAAGCGGGACTTAGGAAAAAAGAAATACTAGATCGAAAAAATATGAAGTTAACGGCCAAACCGCACACATCCAAAAACACACACACAAAAAAACATAAAACATCACATACAGCACGGGGGGACAGCCAGGATGTCTGGGAGTGAGGTTGCACGCGAATTTCGGCACTCGAAAATCGCCTCAGCAACAACAAAAATGGCAGCTGAAAAAAACGAGGCTACACCACCCATAACCATGCAAAACCCCACCAGGCACATAAGACTTTTACCCAGGAACATACGAGGTACAAAATACACTATTAGGAAGGATGGAAAAGGCTCGAGAGCCGCGTAACACAATCGCCGCCATTTTACAACACTAACTTGCAACTAATAACATTACCATTCTAAAATGCCGCTTTACCCAACTAAACAAAAGGTTTGCCCTCACGCATGCCGCCTATTTACACTGCACACTTGCCACATTGCTGACACTTTCTCCTCAGGTCACCAACAGTCCAAATGTACATTGTATGCTGCGGGAAAATCAAAAGGCATTGTTAGCTCTTCAGGATATTGATTGCTGGATATATTAATTAGAAATAGGTAAAGTATAATAATTTATTATTTAATTAATTAATTAATTATTATTAAAAAAAATATATATAGAAAAAATAAAAATAGCAGAGGAGAGGCTCACAATGAGCGCCAAAGGCGCTCAGCGCAAGGCTCACAATCAGTACACAGGGTGCTCAGAGGAGCAAAAGTACAAGAGGGGAGAGGCTTGCATCTACAGTGGCCCTCTGTGGATCACTATAGTCCCATATATATAGTGTACTCATTGAACAACTTTACCTGATAAAGGAAAGTTTTTTTAGGAGAAAAAAAAAAGTAATGCAAACCTTATTAACTATTACATCCAATTCTGCTGCTGTGGGAACAGGAATGTTGTTTCTTCTTATCTTCTTTAACAATTGGGAAAAAACTATGCAGGTTTCAGGTTCAATATAATAGGACTTGGTAAAATGTCATCAGTCTACAAGTCCCAAGCAATTTATTTGGAACGTAAATTAGCAATGTAATGATTTCCCTAATAAAAACTATCTTTTAACATAGTTACCGTATATACTCGAGTATAAGCCGAGTTTTTAAGCCCTTATTTTAAGGCTAAAAAGGGCACCCTCGGCATATACTCGAGTCACTCTCCTCCCTGTGTCTCTCTAACCCCCCCCCGTGTCTCTCTAACCCCCCGTGTCTCTCTACCCCCCTTGTCTCTCTACCCCCTGTGTCTCTCTACCCCCCTGTGTCTCTCTAACCCCCCCGTGTCTCTTTCCCTCCCCCCTCCTTATCCTCAACCCCCCCTCCTCATTCTAAACCCCCTAAATACCTCCCCCTCCCCCTTTCCCCTCACTTACCTGCTTCTGCTCTGGCCTCCGCTCCTTCTTGACCCGGCGCGCATGTGACGTCACATGTGATCCACGTCATTAGCATATACCGGGTTAAAATGTCATCAGTCTACAAGTCCCAAGCAATTTATTTGGAACGTAAATTAGCAATGTAATGATTTCCCTAATAAAAACTATCTTTTAACATAGTTACCGTATATACTCGAGTATAAGCCGAGTTTTTCAGCCCTTATTTTAAGGCTAAAAAGGGCACCCTCGGCTTAAACTCGAGTCACTCTCCTCCCCGTGTCTCTCTAACCCCCCCCCCCGTGTCTCTCTAACCCACTGTGTCTCTCTACCCCCCTTGTCTCTCTACCCCCCGTGTCTCTCTACCCCCCTGTGTCTCTCTAACCCCCCTGTGTCTCTTTCCCTCCCCCCTCCTCATCCTCAACCCCCAGTCTTCATTCAAAAAACCCCTAAATAGGGGAAAGGGAGAGGTGGAGGTATTTAGGGGGGTTTAGAATGAGGAGGGGGGTTGAGGAGGGGGGTTGAGGAGGGAGGTTGCGGAGGGGGGTTGAGGTTGAGGAGGGAGGTTGAGGAGGGGGTTGAGGATGGGGGGTTGAGGATGGGGGGTTGAGGAGGGAGGATGAGGATGGGTGTTTGAGGAGGGCGGATGAGGATGGCGTGGTTGAGGAGGGAGGTTGAGGACGGGGGGTTGAGGATGGGGGGTTGAGGAGGGGGTTGAGGATGAGGGGGTTGAGGAGGAGGAGGGAGGTTGAGAATGAGGAGGGAGGTTGAGGATGAGGAGGGGGGTTGAGGAGGGGGTTGAGGATGAGGAGGGGGGTTGAGGTTGAGGAGGGGGTTGAGGATGGGGGGTTGAGGATGGGGGGGTTGAGGATGATGGGGTTGAGGAGGGAGGTTGAGGATGAGGTGGGAGGATGAGGAGGGAGGTTGAGGATGAGGAGTGGGGTTGAGGAGGGAGGTTGAGAATGAGGAGGGGGGTTGAGGAGGGTGATAAGGGAGGGGGGAAGAGACACAGGGAAGGGAGAGGGGAGAAGAGACATGGGGGAGAGAGGGGGGGCACAGAGGGCACAAGAGGGACACAGGGGGCAGTACATTTCCCACCCTCGGCTTAAACTCGAGTCACTCATTTTACCCAGTATTTTGTGGTAAAATAGGTGCCTCGGCTTATACTCGGGACGGCTTAAACTCGAGTCAATACAGTAATAATTTAAAGGCTGCTTTTAATTTGTTATAAAGACTGCACCAACCCTGACACCAACAGTACAAAACAAGAGTCACCAGCAGCACCCTAGCTGATTTTATTATTATTATCCTTTATTATAAACCACAAACATATCCGTAATGCTAAGTACAGGGGTACAGTACACAAGAAAAATGTGCCAAAAGTTACATACTGGTACAGAAGGCTCTCATAAGAGCTTGCAATCTAAGTCATCAAACATATTTGCTCATTTACAAGTTACACATAAAAAACTATGATTTTGAAAAATGAAAAATATTAACTATGAAAGCAGTTTTTTGGATGAGTTTCACAAAAATTTAGCTGTTCTTCCTTGTCTGACGTGCATATTTATAATTGTCTTTAGTCTTTTCTGTATGAAACTCCTATCTGTAGAACCAGCCTCTAGATATAAGCCATTGTCTGTTATTGTAGGTCAGCTGTTAACCACCCACTGAGAGGCGCTTTGACTCTAATGGCTATATAAAGGATACGATGATGGTAAAATGGCTAATGTGTCATGTGATTTGCCTCTAGCATATACTGCATGTACATTCAGTTTGAATCAGTCCAAATTCATGTCAGGGTAATTGGTCAAGAGCACTGGCATGCTGAAATAGCAGAATATAATAGGCCCTATAGGTTGAGGTAAGCAAGCAATATATACCAGGAAATTGTGGCAGTACCTATTATCTGAATATTCATATTCATCACCATATAGAGTTATGAATACCCAGTATAATGCATATTAATACAGAATGTTCCAATAACCCAAATATGTCATCACATATACTACAGTGATTTTATGCATCGAAATCCATTTATCTACCCAAAACAGATTTTTTCAGTAGGTTGTTTCATATCATCATAATTTGCTGTCTAGTACCAGTTTATAACACGGATAGACAACATCTTTGAAAACTGAGTCAGTTATGATAACAGAGACTGCCATTGACTCAGCATTGTACAGCGGGGAAATAATGACATCCTGGACTGTGTTAGAAGCTGTGTACACCATGATCATTAAATATGTTTGTGGAAATTCTGTATTGTTGAAGCCTCTATTTCTCCAATTATATGTTTCTTACATTATATCTGGAAATATGGATTATGGAGCAGTGTTTGTAGCTATCAGTGAAGGGATGGGGAAGGAATAGTGATGTCGCGAACATAACATTTTCGGTTCGCGAACTGCGAACGCGAACCGCCGCAAATGTTCACGATCCGGCGAACATCGGCGAACCGCCATAGACTTCAATGGGCAGGCGGATTTTAAAACCCACAGGGACTCTTTCTGGCCACAATAGTGATGGGAAAGTTGTTTCAACGGGACTAACACCTGCACTGTGGCATGCCGGAGGGGGATCCATGGCAAAACTCCCACGGAAAATTACATAGTTGATGCAGAGTCTGGTTTTAAGCCATAAAGGGCTAAATTACCTAACATTCCTAAATTGTTTGGAATAACGTGCTTTAAAACATCAGGTATGATGTTGTATCGATCAGGTAGTGTAAGGGTTAGGCCCGCTCCACAGTGACAGACCAAACTCCCCGTTTAACGCACCGCAAACAACCGCAAACAGTCCATTTGCACAACTGCAAACTCCCCATTTGCACAAGGTTGGATACCAAGCTAGCCATGTCCCGTTCCTTGTCCTCACTGATGTCATTGAAGGTCTCTTCCTCCACCCAGCCACCAAGGGTCCCCGAAAGGTGACAACAAGCCCCCTGGGACGCCTGCTGTGTTTGGTCTTCCACCTCCTCAAAGCCACCTTCCTCCTCTGACTCCTCTTCTTCAGACTCCTCTCACTGCGTTGCCTATCTCTGCATTATTATAAGGTGTGTTAAGTAGTACTACTCTTATCAGTTTAATACCTGTTACAGCACATATCAGGGGGCGTGTATAAGGCCTGGATTTTTAGAACCGGGAGATGGAAAAAGATGCTTTGTTGGTCGTATCACTTCAATTTTGGGGCATGGCACGTGAAATCAAAGGTGCCACCAGATAGGAGTGGCGTGTTTGTAAGTACTACTCTTATCAGTTTAATACTTGTTACGTCACCTATCAGGGGGCGTGTATAAGGCCTGGATTTTTAGAACCCGGGAGATGGAAAAAGATGCTTTGTTGGTCGTATCACTTCAATTTTGGGGCACGGCACGTGCAATCAAAGGTGCCACCAGATAGGAGTGGCGTGTTTGTAAGTACTACTCTTATCAGTTTAATACTTGTTACGTCACCTATCAGGGGGCGTGTATAAGGCCTGGATTTTTAGAACCGGGAGATGGAAAAAGATGCTTTGTTGGTCGTATCACTTCAATTTTGGGGCACGGCACGTGCAATCAAAGGTGCCACCAGATAGGAGTGGCGTGTTTGTAAGTACTACTCTTATAAGTTTAATACTTGTTACGTCACCTATCAGGGGGCGTGTATAAGGCCTGGATTTTTAGAACCGGGAGATGGAAAAAGATGCTTTGTTGGTCGTATCACTTCAATTTTGGGGCACGGCACGTGCAATCAAAGGTGCCACTAGATAGGAGTGGCGTGTTTGTAAGTACTACTCTTATCAGTTTAATACTTGTTACGTCCCCTTCAGGGGGCGTGTATAAGGCCTGGATTTTTAGAACCAGGAGATGGAAAAAGATGCTTTGTTGGTCGTTTCACTTCAATTTTGGGGCACGGCACGTGCAATCAAAGATGCCACCAGATAGGAGTGGCGTGTTTGTAAGTACTACTCTTAACAGTTTAATACTTGTTACGTCACCTATCAGGGCACGTGTATAAGGCCTGGATTTTTGGGACCGGGAGATGGAAAAAGATGCTTGGTTGGTCGTATCACTTCAAATTTGGGGCACGGCACGTGCAATCAAAGGTGCCACCAGATAGGAGTGGCGTGTTTGTAAGTACTACTCTTATCAGTTTAATACTTGTTACGTCACCTATCAGGGGGCGTGTATAAGGCCTGGATTTTTAGAACCGGGAGATGGAAAAAGATGCTTTGTTGGTCGTATCACTTCAATTTTGGGGCAAGGCACGTGCAATCAAAGGTGCCACCAGATAGGAGTGGCGTGTTTGTAAGTACTACTCTTATCAGTTTAATACTTGTTACGTCACCTATCAGGGGGCGTGTATAAGGCCTGGATTTTTAGAACCAGGAAATGGAAAAAGATGCTTTGTTGGCCCTTTCACTTCAATTTTGGGGCACGGCACGTGCAATCAAAGATGCCACCAGATAGGAGTGGCGTGTTTGTAAGTACTACTCTTATCAGTTTAATACTTGTTACGTCACCTATCAGGGCACGTGTATAAGGCCTGGATTTTTGGGACCGGGAGATGGAAAAAGATGCTTGGTTGGTCATATCACTTCAAATTTGGGGCACGGCACGTGCAATCAAAGGTGCCACCAGATAGGAGTGGCGTGTTTGTAAGTACTACTCTTATCAGTTTAATACTTGTTACGTCACCTATCAGGGGGCGTGTATAAGGCCTGGATTTTTAGAACCGGGAGATGGAAAAAGATGCTTTGTTGGTCGTATCACTTCAATTTTGGGGCAAGGCACGTGCAATCAAAGGTGCCACCAGATAGGAGTGGCGTGTTTGTAAGTACTACACTTATCAGTTTAATACTTGTTACATCACCTATCAGGGGGCGTGTATAAGGCCTGGATTTTTAGAACCAGGAGATGGAAAAAGATGCTTTGTTGGTCGTTTCACTTCAATTTTGGGGCACGGCACGTGCAATCAAAGATGCCACCAGATAGGAGTGGCGTGTTTGTAAGTACTACTCTTATCAGTTTAATACTTGTTACGTCACCTATCAGGGCACGTGTATAAGGCCTGGATTTTTGGGACCGGGAGATGGAAAAAGATGCTTGGTTGGTCGTATCACTTCAAATTTGGGGCACTTTGTGACATTAGCTTCTTACGCTGAAACATGTCCTTTACAGGCACCTGACTATGGGCAGATGAGCAGGAACTGCTCAAGGCGAGAGACGGAGTGGCGGATGGTTGAGAGGGGGCAAGGAGGACAGCAGTGGTTGATGTGGCTGATGATGCTGGACCAGGAGGAGGATGGCGGCTTTGAGTTTGTGTGCTGCTTGTACTCATGTGTTGGTCTGGAGTCACCCAAACATTATGTCTCAACCTGTAGAGGATAAGGGAACCAGGCTACTCTAGACCTCATTCATCATTATAGGTTTTGACAGATTGGTACTATGCGTGCATGCTACTGTGACAACAGATATGAGTGGCACTGTGCACTTGCAGAAGTTATATCATCCTCATCATCCTCCCCTGTATCTCTTTACCCCCTCCCTCATCATCCTCCCCTGTGTCTCTTCCCCCCCTCCCTCATCATCCTACCCTGTGTCTCTTTACCCCTTCCTCATCACCCTCCCCTGTGTCTCATCCCCCCTCCCTCATCATCCTCCCACCTCCCTCATCATCCTCCCCTGTATCTCTTTACCCCCACCCTCATCATCCTCCCCTGTGTCTGTTTCCCCCCTCCCTCATCATCCTCCCATGTGTCTCTTTCCCCCCTCCCTCATCATCCTCCCCTGTGTCTCTTTTCCCCCTCCCTCATCATCTTCCCCTTTGTCTCTCCCCCCCTCCCTCATCATCCTCCCCTGTGTCTCTTTGCCCCCTTCCTCATCACCCTCCCCTGTGTCTCATCCCCCCTCCCTCATCATCCTCCCACCTCCCTCATCATCCTCCCCTGTATCTCTTTACCCCCTCCCTCATCATCCTCCCCTGTGTCTCTTACCCCCCTCCCTCATCATCCTCCCCTGTGTCTCTTTCCCCCCTTCCTCATCACCCTCCCCTGTGTCTCATCCCCCCTCCCTCATCATCCTCCCACCTCCCTCATCATCCTCCCCTGTATCTCTTTATCCCCTCCCTCATCATCCTCCCCTGTGTCTGTTTCTCCCCTCCCTCATCATCCTCCCCCCTCCCTTGATGATAAGGGGGGAAAAGACACAGGGATAAGTGTGAGGGGTGTTAGGGTAAGGGGTGTTAGGGCTAAGTGTGAGGGGTGTTAGGGTGAGGGGTTTTAGGGATAAGTGTAAGGGGTGTTAGGGTGAGGCATGTTAGGAATAAGTGTGAGGGGTGTTAGGTCTAAGGGATAAGTGTGAGGGGTGTTAGGGTTAGGGTGAGGGGTGTTAGGGATAAGTGTGAGGGGTGTTAGGGTTAGGTGTTAGGGTTAGGTGTTAGGGATAAGTGTGAGGGGTGTTAGGGTTAGGGTAAGGGGTGTTAGGGATAAGTGTGAGGGGTGTTAGGGTTAGGGTGAGGGGTGTTAGGGATAAGTGTTAGGGGTGTTAGGGTTAGGGTGAGGGGTGTTAGGGATAGGTGTTAGGGTGAGAAGTGTTAGGGATAAGTGTGAGGGGTGTTAGGGTTAGGGTGAGGGGTGTTAGGGATAAGTGTGAGGGGTGTTAGGGTAAGGGGTGTTAGGGATAAGGGTGAGGGGGTTAAGTGTTAGGGTGAGGGGTGTTAGGGCTAAGTGTAAGGGGTGTTAGGGTGAGGGGTGTTAGGGATAAGTGTAAGGGGTGTTAGGGTGCGGCATGTTAGGAATAAGTGTGAGGGGTGTTAGGTCTTAGGGATAAGTGTGAGGGATGTTAGGGTTAGGGTGATGGGTGTTAGGGATAAGTGTGAGGGGTGTTAGGGTTAGGTGTTAGGGTTAGGTGTTAGGGATACCATCATCCTCCCCTGTGTCTCTTTGCCCCCTTCCTCATCACCCTCCCCTGTGTCTCATCCCCCCTCCCTCATCATCCTCCCACCTCCCTCATCATCCTCCCCTGTGTCTCTTACCCCTCTCCCTCATCATCCTCCCCTGTGTCTCTTTCCCCCCTTCCTCATCACCCTCCCCTGTGTCTCATCCCCCCTCCCTCATAATCCTCCCACCTCCCTCATCATCCTCCCCTGTATCTCTTTACCCCCTCCCTCATCATCCTCCCCTGTGTCTGTTTCCCCCCTCCCTCATCATCCTCCCCCCTCCCTTGATGATAAGGGGGGAAAAGACACAGGGATAAGTGTGAGGGGTGTTAGGGTAAGGGGTGTTAGGGCTAAGTGTGAGGGGTGTTAGGGTGAGGGGTGTTATGGATAAGTGTAAGGGGTGTTAGGGTGAGGCATGTTAGGAATAAGTGTGAGGGGTGTTAGGTCTAAGGTATAAGTGTGAGGGGTGTTAGGGTTAGGGTGAGGGGTGTTAGGGATAAGTGTGAGGGGTGTTAGGGTTAGGAGTTAGGGTTAGGTGTTAGGGTTAGGTGTTAGGGATAAGTGTGAGGGGTGTTAGGGTTAGGGTAAGGGGTGTTAGGGATAAGTGTGAGGGGTGTTAGGGTTAGGGTGAGGGGTGTTAGGGATAAGTGTGAGGGGTGTTAGGGTTAGGGGTCTTAGGGATAGGTGTTAGGGTGAGAAGTGTTAGGGATAAATGTGAGGGGTGTTAGGGTTAGGGTGAGGGGTGTTAGGGATAAGTGTGAGGGGTGTTAGGGTAAGGGGTGTTAGGGATAAGGGTGAGGGGTTTAGGTGTTAGGGTGAGGGGTGTTAGGGATAAGTGTGAGGGGTGTTAGAGTTAGGTGTTAGGGTTAGGTGTTAGGGATAAGTGTGAGGGGTGTTAGGGTTAGGGTAAGGGGTGTTAGGGATAAGTGTGAGGGGTGTTAGGGTTAGGGTGAGGGGTGTTAGGGATAAGTGTGAGGGGTGTTAGGGTTAGGGTGAGGGGTGTTAGGGATAGGTGTTAGGGTCAGAAGTGTTAGGGATAAGTGTGAGGGGTGTTAGGGTTAGGGTGAGGGGTGTTAGGGATAAGTGTGAGGGGTGTTAGGGTAAGGGGTGTTAGGGATAAGGGTGAGGGGGTTAGGTGTTAGGGTGAGGGGTGTTAGGGATAAGTGTGAGGGGTGTTAGGGTAAGGGGTGTTAGGGATAAGGGTGAGGGGGTTAAGTGTTATGGTGAGGGGTGTTAGGGCTAAGTGTGAGGGGTGTTAGGGTGAGGAGTGTTAGGGATAAGTGTAAGGGGTGTTAGGGTGCGGCATGTTAGGAATAAGTGTGAGGGGTGTTAGGTCTTAGGGATAAGTGTGAGGGATGTTAGGGTTAGGGTGAGGGGTGTTAGGGATAAGTGTGAGGGGTGTTAGGGTTAGGTGTTAGGGTTAGGTGTTAGGGTTAGGTGTTAGGGATACCATCATCCTCCCCTGTGTCTCTTTGCCCCCTTCCTCATCACCCTCCCCTGTGTCTCATCCCCCCTCCCTCATCATCCTCCCACCTCCCTCATCATCCTCCCCTGTATCTCTTTACCCCCTCCCTCATCATCCTCCCCTGTGTCTCTTACCCCTCTCCCTCATAATCCTCCCCTGTGTCTCTTTCCCCCCTTCCTCATCACCCTCCCCTGTGTCTCATCCCCCCTCCCTCATCATCCTCCCACCTCCCTCATCATCCTCCCCTGTATCTCTTTACCCCCTCCCTCATCATCCTCCCCTGTGTCTGTTTCCCCCCTCCCTCATCATCCTCCCCCCCTCCCTTGATGATAAGGGGGGAAAAGACACAGGGATAAGTGTGAGGGGTGTTAGGGTAAGGGGTGTTAGGGCTAAGTGTGAGGGGTGTTAGGGTGAGGGGTGTTAGGGATAAGTGTAAGGGGTGTTAGGGTGAGGCATGTTAGGAATAAGTGTGAGGGGTGTTAGGTCTAAGGGATAAGTGTGAGGGGTGTTAGGGTTAGGGTGAGGGGTGTTAGGGATAAGTGTGAGGGGTGTTAGGGTTAGGTGTTAGGGTTAGGTGTTAGGGTTAGGGATAAGTGTGAGGGGTGTTAGGGTTAGGGTAAGGGGTGTTAGGCATAAGTGTGAGGGGTGTTAGGGTTAGGGTGAGGGGTGTAAGGGATAAGTGTGAGGGGTGTTAGGGTTAGGGGTCTTAGGGATAGGTGTTAGGGTGAGAAGTGTTAGGGATAAGTGTGAGGGGTGTTAGGGTTAGGGTGAGGGGTGTTAGGGATAAGTGTGAGGGGTGTTAGGGTAAGGGGTGTTAGGGATAAGGGTGAGGGGGTTAGGTGTTAGGGTGAGGGGTGTTAGGGATAAGTGTGAGGGGTGTTAGGGTTAGGTGTTACGGTTAGGTGTTAGGGATAAGTGTGAGGGGTGTTAGGGTTAGGGTAAGGGGTGTTAGGGATAAGTGTGAGGGGTGTTAGGGTTAGGGTGAGGGGTGTTAGGGATAAGTGTGAGGGGTGTTAGGGTTAGGGTGAGGGGTGTTAGGGATAGGTGTTAGGGTCAGAAGTGTTAGGGATAAGTGTGAGGGGTGTTAGGGTTAGGGTGAGGTGTTAGGGATAAGTGTGAGGGGTGTTAGGGTAAGGGGTGTTAGGGATAAGGGTGAGGGGGTTAGGTGTTAGGGTGAGGGGTGTTAGGGATAAGTGTGAGGGGTGTTAGGGTAAGGGGTGTTAGGGATAAGGGTGAGGGGGTTAAGTGTTAGGGTGAGGGGTGTTAGGGCTAAGTATGAGGGGTGTTAGGGTGAGGGGTGTTAGGGATAAGTGTAAGGGGTGTTAGGGTGCGGCATGTTAGGAATAAGTGTGAGGGGTGTTAGGTCTTAGGGATAAGTGTGAGGGATGTTAGGGTTAGGGTGAGGGGTGTTAGGGATAAGTGTGAGGGGTGTTAGGGTTAGGTGTGTGGGTTAGGTGTTAGGGATAAGTGTGAGGGGTGTTAGGGTTAGGGTAAGGGGTGTTAGGGATAAGTGTGAGGGGTGTTAGGGTTAGGGTGAGGGATGTTAGGGATAAGTGTGAGGGGTGTTAGGGTTAGGGTGAGGGGTGTTAGGGATAAGTGTGAGGGGTGTTAGGGTTAGGGTGAGGGGTGTTAGGGATGAGGGGTGTTAGGGATAAGTGTGAGGGGTGTTAGGGTTAGGGTGAGGGATGTTAGGGATAAGTGTGAGGGGTGTTAGGGTTAGGGTGAGGGGTGTTAGGGATAAGTGTGATGGGGTGTTAGGGTAAGGGGTGTTAGGGATAAGGGTGAGGGGGTTAGGTGTTAGGGTGAGGGGTGTTAGGGATAAGTGTGAGGGTTGTTAGGGTTAGTGTGAGGGGTGTTAGGGATAAGTGTGAGGGGTGTTATTGTTAGGGTGAGGGGTGTTGGGGATAGGTGTTAGGGTGAGGGGTGTTAGGGATAAGTGTGAGGGTTGTTAGGGTTAGGTGTTAGGGTTAGGTTGGTGGGTGTTATGGATAAGTGTGAGGGGTGTTAGGGTTGGGTGCTAAGGTGAGGGGAGGATGATGATAAGGGGGGGGGGAGACACAGGGGTGTCCTTGCAGCAGAGATCAAAAGAGTCCTTCAGGACTGTATTGTACACTGTGTACAGTAGCCTAGCTATGGTTTTCCCTATTGATGCAGTATCACCTACACTCAGCCTCCTCTCAGTAAGACTGCAAGTTAGTTATGATTCCAAAATGGCTGCTGTCCATGAGTTAGAAGGCTCTGGAAGGGAGTGTATGCTGCTGATTGGATGGAATGTGTCTGCTGACTGTGACATGCAGGGTCAAAGTTTGCTCAAAGATAAAGTATAGGGGGCGGGTCGAATCTTGCATATGTTCGCAGTTCGCCGCGAACGCGAACATGCTATGTTCGCCGGGAACAGTTCGCCGGCGAACTATTCAGGACATCTCTCTAGAAAGGAATAAACAGGGAGAGGTTTGGAGGCTTTTTTAGATAAATTGATAAAATTTAAATTGACATCACACCCTTCCCCCTCACAGGCACAGAAGCAGGTAGGTTGCATCATCATATTCTACCACAATTCTCCAGAAATGAAAATACTTCTCTTACACACACATACAACTTCAACCTACGTATCATTGATTCTTCCAGGGTCCAAAATGTAATTATTTTAAAACTAGCTTTATTACTTTTTCCTGCTTAATTTTGCTCTCAGACTCAGTTTTCAAATATATATTTTTTCATTGTAAAGTGGCCCTTTAAACACAAAATGTTGGAAATAAATAAATGAGTTATACAGTGAAACTGACATTTTTGAATGTTCATTTTTTTATTATGTTTTGGTTCTATTGTCTGTATAATTCTGCTTTAATGTGCTCTTCCAAAATGAGCTCTTAACTAATGCTAAATGTCTAAAGCTTTTAATACCTTCCTTGCTCTGAAAAAAATCTGACAGCCAGAAATAATCAAGAACTTCAAACAACATATTATGAGTCATGCACAGATTATATTAGTTCCTCCACTGGTACTTTGATTTATGATTGAAATCATATTGCTACTTGTATTTTCTATTTTAATATTGTCTTCATGTCTATTCATCCCTGTTGGGCAGATAACAACTAGATTTCCTAAGTCCTCTGCTCCAGTTCAGTATTAATAATAAGTATTTTATGCATTGTAATTCATATGAACCATGTGCTAAATGCATCTTATATATTGTCATTTACCCAGAAGTGTGGAACTGCAATAATGAAAATGGGTACACAGTGTTTGGAAAATGTAGGTTAGCATCAAATTGTGTTTGAAGAAAAATAGTACTAAAAATATCAATGCGAATAATTCATTTGGATGCTAAGGAATTCCCCCTAGCTAAGAATGAACTTACCCTAGCTAAGACCAAATTAAATAGAAATGTAAGTTGACTTAAATTACTGTAGTATTTGCCAGGAGGGAAATACATGTTTTTTTATCCCGTAATAGTAAATATGTCTTAATTCTTGGATATTTTACTTACATTTGGATATGAGGGTAATTACATTGATGCTATTATTATTAGTATTATGTACTTATAAAGCATCAACATATTCAATTGTGCTATAAACATGTATACAAAAATCAAATGGAATAAAAGAATAGATGGTACTACAGAAGATAAAGACCCTGCTCTTGTGAGCACTTACTATCTCAGTGGGTTTAGTGCAGATTTGAGACAAAGGGATTTGCTCAATGGTAGGCTGGAGGCAGGATCCAATGGAAGCGTTAATTTACTTTGTACTATAGAAGACATTGGCCAGTGGACATTAGTAGGAATGGTTTTACGTTTGTCTGAATATTTAAGTTTTCAGAGAAGCTGCCAAGGATGGGTAAGAGTCTGAAGAAAGTTCCATATGGTATGGACAACACTGGAATTGTTCTGTAAACAGCAACTGAAGGAGGATTGAAGGGGGCAATTGTCATGGGCAGAGGGAAAGTTGGTAGTGTACTTGGAGACCAGATGAGAGATGCAGGCTGATATGGTATTATTTATAGGATTTGCCATAAATGTTAATATCTCATTTGGCTTTGACCATAGTATTTAGAATACATTACACAATTTCCCCAATGTGCACTTAAGGAGAGATGCCATCTTTAAAGGTGAGTAGTTTTACTGAAATGCCAGAACTTTGTAAAGATATATTCTATTTAAGTACTGTAGTAAATACTTTCAGAATGATTGTAGGAATTTAGTAAGCTATAGATGGACCTGCTTTAATAATACAATATTGTAAATAATTTCCGCTATATAACCTATCATCTGCACCAGTTTCCACAAGATTGGCATGTCACTTGTATAACACCAAAGGCGGCCAATACATAAGGAAGAGGTGGTAGGCAGTGGCAGCACAGGCTGAGTTTGATGAATTCCCCACTGACTGCTTTGTCTCAATTATCTTTTGCAATATAAATAAAACCTCTAAAAAACATTGTGGAGCATATTCATCATAAGGGTGATACTTTAGATGTTGTGATACAGAGTTGCCCTCGCTAAAAGAAGCAATGCCATAAAATGGTCTTATATTTCTGCAGAATAAAAAATAACATGAAATATACCAGTTTATTGCAGGCGGATTAAGCTCTATATGTTGTCTTGTGCCCTATGTGTGATTCTATGATCTGGACTTTCAATGAACACATGTATTTAAGACGCATCACTTCACTGTTAAATGCTTTGTGTTTGTTTACTGTATCACTCTTTTTACAAAAGCCTCCAACATAAGGCACAGTATATTACTGTTTTTTTGTCTATTTTACTAAACCAACACAATGTAGACAGCTTAAATGATGCACTTAATTTTTTGTTCTGCTTCAGTGATAAAACTGTTTGGCTAAAGGCTACATTTTACTGTCAACTAGCTGCTCTTTGTCTGCACTTATCCTCAGTATTGTGTTGGTATAACAGTGCTCATACAAAGCCAGCTTGCATACTGCAGATAGTGAATACGAGCATGGATTTGAAGTCAGACTTAGTACTTGCTGAAATTGATGTTGCTTAGACTCCTAAAAAATAATTGCAACATAAATGATATATATTGTAGCAGCTGCACATATTGTCACAAATCATAATGTTAAAGTATCTACAGCAAGAGCAGTGTTTTTCAACTCCAGTTCTCAGGGACCACCAAACAGTTCACATTTTAAGTATATCCCTGCCTGAGCAGAGGTGAGCTAATCAGAGGCTCAGCGGGTGGTTTTACCCAAATTACTGAGCCTCTGATTAGAACCCAAATCTGCCATATTGTCCCCTGTCCCTATTTCCCTGGGACCCGCTGCCCTCCCAACTGTGTGGATTGTCTCCCTTTGGGTGGTCGGTGGGGTAGGGTATGGAGGTGGAAGTAGGTACCAGCCATAATTTTCTTAGACAGGCAAAACAGCTACATCCCCTTTCCCCATCACCATAAACCCACATGCTCTCATTTACCATGGCGTATTAATCAATTCACTAAACAATTCCCCATATTCATGTTCATCCCATTTCCAAATACATTGTAAAAACCGCAATAAGTGTAACACCACAATATAATCAGAGGATCCAAATGCTTTCCATTAATCTTGGATATTGAGCTGAGTTTGGGACCACGCCTGTCTAGACAATTTTCAGGCTATTTCCCTTCCCTGCTAGGGTACTCCAATTTTTCAGCGCATACCCCAAGAGGAACATTTGTGAACCTTAGATTAACATCCTACTATGATAAGTTACTATATTTGTATTTGAGTACCTGCTTATGGGATGATCTCTGTAAATGTTTACTTTTTTCTATTTCCCAACCTCCCACCTTCTATACCATGAACCTAGGCTTGAAAGGGGAAATAAACAGTCTCTTACCAAGTTGTCTTGGAGTCTGTTGCGTAGTGTGACCCTGCAATGACCTCAGACCTCTAGGTTCCATTCCACCCTGTAAGTTTGTGCTATGTGCACTATGAGCCAAGTATAAGAAATGCCACCTGGGACAGACCTCCCGAAGAAATACTCAGGAGCTGCTTAATATATTGTCACCAGCCCACCAAAGAATCCTAAGTCTATGATGTCCAACAAAAGTTGACCTACCCCCAGTCTCATCTGGGCTGCCAAGAAATGTTACAGATCAAAATCAGCTAAGACTGGGATGACCATTGTCAATACAGTGCCTTGCAAAAGTATTCACCCCCCTTGACTTTTTACCTAGTTTGTTACATTTCAGCCTTAAGTTCAATGTTTTGTTAATCTGAATTTTATGTGATGGATCACAACACAATAGTTTAAGTTGGTGAAGTGAAATGAGAAAAAATATACGTAAAATATTTTTTTAGAAACTGAAAACTGAAAATTGGCATGTGCGTAAGTATTCACCCGCTTTGTTATGAAGCCCATAAAAAGTTCTGGTGCAACCAATTACCTTCAGAAGTCACATAATTAGTGAAATGATGTCCACCTGTGTGCAATCTAAGTGTCACATGATCTATCATTACATATACACACCTTTTTTGAAAGGCCCCAGAGGCTGCAACACCTAAGCAAGAGGTACCACTAACCAAACACTGCCATAAAGACCAAGGAACTCTCCAAAGAAGTAAGGGACAATGTTGTTGAGAAGTACAAGTCAGGGTTAGAAGAAACCCATTACTTTCAGCAAAAAAACAAAATGGCACATTTTGAGTTTGCGAAAAGGCACGTAGGAGACTCCCAAAATGTATGGAGGAAGGTGCGGCCATCAAAGAAAATGCTATGTCTGGCGCAAACCCAACACATCACATCACCCAAAGAACACCATCCCCACAGTGAAACATGGTGGTGACAGCATCATGCTGTGGGGATGTTTTTCAGTAACCGGGACTGGGAAACTGGTCAGAGTTGAGGGAAAGAAGAATGGTGCTAAATACAGGGATATTCTTGAGCAAAACCTGTACCACTCTGTGCGTGATTTGAGGCTAGGACAGAGGTTCACCTTCCAGCAGTGCAATGTCCCCAAACACACTGCTAAAGCAACACTTGAGTAGTTTAAGAAGAAACATGTACATGTGTTGGAGTGGCCTAGTCAAAGCCCAGACCTCAAACCAATAGAAAATCTGTGGTCAGACTTAAAGATTGCTGTTAACAAGCGCAAGCCATCCAACTTGAAGGAGCTGGAGCAGCTTTGCAAGGATGAATGGGCAAAAATCCCAGTGGTAAGAAGTGACAAGCTCATAGAGACTTATCCAAAGTGACTTGGAGCTGTGATTGCCGCAAAAGGTGGCTCTACAAAGTATTGACTTTAGGGGGGTGAATAGTTATGCACATTGACTTTTTTTGTTATTTTGTCCTATTTGTTGTCTGCTTCACAATAATAAAAAAAAACATCTTCAACGTTGTGGGCATGTTCTGTAAATTAAGTGATGCAAATCCTCAAACAATCCATGTTAATTCCAGGTTGTGGGGCAACAAAACTTGAAAAAAGGCCAATGGGGGTGAATACCTTTGCAAGGCACTGTGAGTCACAGTCAGTAATGGAATGGAAATGTGTATTCAAATTGTGCATTTTGAAGGCACAGCGGAATACATCCAAGGTCTGAGCAATTCTTTGTTCAACATCAGAGGGGTTTTATCCCTAGCATACAGGCAGATGTCTTTGCATATTTGCATTGATTGGTTAGTATATATCCACAATAAGGGCTATATGTGTCCATTTGGGTGTGAACATTTAAATTCGCCTTTTCTAAAGTTAATAGTTTGCCTTTATATGATTGATTACACATTATAATCTCAAAAAATGACTAATCTGCTCACAAGTAACTTTCTTGGCTGTCTGGCACTATGTGCATAAAAGTCATGGTAACTACATTCCATATTTAGTTATACAACCATGGCTTTCAGCTGCAGTCTATCCACTGCTAAATTGCTACATCCTGTTATTTACCTTACTCTTATTACCAAAGGTAACCTTAGTCACATATCTTGTCCTACTATGGCCTTGGGGTTAATTGCAAACCATTGTTCCATGTCTTATCATGTTGTCTTTTTTTTAAAACAAGTGCTTAATAATTTGATTTGAGTTGCTATAGGGGGAGTGTCCCTGTGAGTCATTGAACAACCATAGAAAGGTACGTGTCATGGCCTTCTGGCAATTACATAGCATACATAAGACTAAGGGTGCCTATCTGTAGGGGTAGTCCTATGCCATCATTTAAAAGGACACAACAATGATTTAAACTATGGTATAATTTAAAACTACAGGTATTAACGATTAAAGGACATTGCACAATGAAAAAACACAAACATATACAAACTTTGAATCTGACTAAGAGCATAATTAAGCAAGAAAAAAAGCCATACTGCTAGCTTTTAATTAAACAAATAATACATGTTGGTGGAAGCTTTATGTGTGATTTAATACATATTTAATTTTATTTTATGTACACTGTTTATTATAGGAATTATTGCAGCCCAAATGGTGTGCCTTGCTTGTTGATTCTTGATATTTACTGTGAATGAGCAATGATAGCTGCAATGAGGATGCAGCAAGTAAAAAGACTGTACATCCTGAGTCATGGCCATAATGTAAATTAATAATACCATACAAGATCTTAATACATTTCTTCTGACCTTGGGGACAAACATTTGCACATGAAAGCAGAGATGCATTTGAGGAACTATGTTATTACTTTGTTACTTAGATTTCCTCTGTAAATACCAGAAAAATGTTTTTGTTGGTTGCTTATGATGGATATTACAGAAAACTTTTATGTTTTGCTATACAATGAGCAACATAATGCTTATAATATTATTATGAAAACCTGCATGTATTGCCACAAGATACTAGCTGTGGACAAGTGTTTTAAAAGCACATTCATGAGCAATTTGTCATATTCTATGTTTTGGGGTATTTCTTCAGAGAATGAAAAGGATTTTTTGTGTAGATGTTATTGTGTTGGATGGAAATTACATGTTTGGGTTGAATCTGGCACACTGGTCAAAATGGCATGCTAATTAAAATGACCTTGTAACTGTTTAAAATTAAAGAAAACTGAATATAAAACAATAAAAAGAAAATGCTTTAAATTATATTTTTGTTTTAATATATGTATTTTCATATGTGTTTTCTGGTAGTCTTAGCATTGTTCTGATACTTAAAGCATTTACTCATACATTTTATTTGTATCTTTATCCTATGTGTACTGCCTTGCATGGAATGGAAAGCATTGGTTCCTGTCTAAACATAAGTTTGTGTCTGACCATTTAGTTGCTCCTTCTCCTTGTTGATCTAAACTTGAGGTTGCAAGTTGATGTATAAAAGTATATTGAATAATGAGTATTGCTTTTCTAAATATTTGAATAGAATGTGTATTAGATATCAATATCTAATTAAGCTCCCGATAAAGCATAATATTTGTCCTTTTATTATACTATAACTGCAATTTAAAAATATGGTGAAACAATATAACAGATGGCAGATGTTATATCGCATCAGACTCCAGAGGATAAAAATAAAACTGACAATATTATATGTTTCCACTCTTGCAGCAGATAGTATAGATCGCCCAATTAGGAAACCTGCATGCATCTCTACATTCAACCAGATACCCCATTTAACAAATGCTATCTTAATTTTTACAGAAAACCTTACAAGTATATAATTAAACCCTAGCCTCACCTCTAATCAAGACAGCTGATACCTCATTTAATAAACCTTACCTTCATCTTTACAGTAGACCCAATACACCAACTAGTAAACCATACCCTAATCTCTAAAACCCAACCTTAGCTTCATCAACTCAGTGGATGTAGTATTTTTTGATTTTGCAAGGGCTTTTGTAAAGTGCCACATGGAAGACTATTGTGCAAACTAAGAGATATAGGAATTGCAGTAAATATCTGCTCATTGTTCGAGAGCTGGCTAAAAGGCAGGAAGCAAAGGGTTGTGGTAAATGGAAAATGCTCTGAATGGACTAATGTGGTAAGTGGGGTTCCTCAGGGTTCAGTATTAGGTCCTCCTTTTTAACATATTTATTAATGACTTAGAGGTGGGACTGGAAAGTAGTATTTCAATTTTTGCTGATGACACAAGGTTGTGCAAGGTAATTAAATAAGGTAATTATGTACTTTCCCTCCAAAGGGATTTACATAAATTAGAGGAATGGGCATCTAAATGGCAGATGAGATTTAATACGAATAAATGTAAAGTTATGCATCTGGGAAGGAAAAATAGCCATGCCATTTATAATCTTAATAGAGCAAATATAGGGGTATCAGATATTGAAAGGGATTTGGGAGTACTTGTGGACAACCACCTAAGTAACATAGCTCAATGCCAAGCAGCAGCTGCAAAGGCAAATAAAATATTAGCATGTATTAAGAAGGGTATAGAAGCGAGAGTCGACTGAGAATAAGAATTTCCTGCCAGAGTAAGGTGGTTGTAAGGAGCGTCGGGACGCCAAACTCACAGATGCCCGTCAGCTAAGCTCTGCAGCCCCTTATACCTTTAACCATATCCCCGGAGGAGTTTATACCTAAAGCCTGTCTGCCACCCCAGAAGCAAGCCCAGGTGAGAAATTATGTTTACTGTCCCGCTGGCCAGGTGATTCCCATCGCAGGACAAACGCGCTGATCTGGTGTGACAGAGGGCCTTATGCAGGTACAGCAGTATGATGTGCCCCTTGAGAGCAGCATAGCAGGCCCAGTGGGAAAGCCAAAGTGCGGCGTACTTGGGAGATAACTCTTGCTGGGACCAGAGGTACCTTTGAACTGCAAGCCAAGCGCTCCCGCTGGAGTAGAGAGATAGGCCCCTCTCTATGAGGAGCACATTAGACTGCAACATGGAGAAGAAGCAAGTTCCAATTGAGTCAAGGAGTACCCTCAGGATGGCTGCTGAATCTATAAAAAAAGGGAGTACTGAGATACCTTTTTGAAACATTTGCGGTACTAGAACAAACATAGCCTGTCTTTTCATTTTCCTTAAGAGTCACATGAAAGGAGGCAACGAATTGTTGCAAACAAATAAGCACCTTTAGTTTTCTCTTGTTTATTGTTATATTATTACATAACAAATTGAAGGAATAGTTCCTCTGGGATGGATTGAGAGAATTTAGGAAGACAGGACTGTATGGGGGCAAAGTAGGAAAGCAAGCTAAACATATTGCAATATACTAGATGGGCTCAAAGCCAAGAAACTCTGGATTGAGTTGTTAATTTTCTCAAATCATAATATAATATATAAAAGCTCCCCTTTTAGGGAAGTACCAAGTATAGACTGAAAGGACACTAATATATTTGATCCTCTCTTCTATGTATTAATCTATTCAACACCTTGGAACTCTATGTGCCAATTTAATTATCAAAGAAGTGCGGTGGTATTATTTAACCTATTCGAGTACAGTCGGAAATTTCGAGAAGACTCAAGGGATTAAAATTTGCAGGTTCTCTGATAGCAAAAATTACATTATTTTATATTGGAGCAAAAATAAATACCACATTATATGAAGCCTTTCGCTATATAAGTGCACTCTTCTTTCCTAACAAGAATAAATCAGGTCTATGGCTGGGAATTGTATGTATTAATTAATCTAACAAATAACTTTTTTTGATATATTTTAGCATCAATTATAATAACTTCTGGAATCTTTCTGGATGCTCTAGATGACTACAAAAAAGATAAATATGCCTACTAAATTAAAAATAAAGAAAAAACGGAAATGAAGCCCAAAAACCATCAGCCTTTTTCTCCCCAAAAAACAAAATAATAGGAAGTGATGTCTCACAAGGTGAATTGAATCTGAATCAACAACTAATCATTCTCCAGATATTTCTATTCAATCACTAAGCAAGAGTAATATAACTCCACAGGAGGAAGAACCCCTAACTTGTTCAAAAATGAAATACATTTTGATTGAATTCCAATTAAAGATCACTTCATATCTCACTAAAACAATCTCAGATACCATTCAATCTATAACAAAAAATTAACCATAGGTTGGAAACATTAGAAAACAAATGCAATAAATTGATTCTGGAAAATAATAGACCCCTATAGGAAACTATTAACCCCTATGTTAACTTCATAAGTGCCATGAGGGTCCTCCAGGACCCTCATGACAAAGTCTAAGCACTACACTATTAACCCTAACTATACCCCATTAACCCCTTAACCCTAACTATACCCCATTAACCCATACTAAACCCTATTTAACCCTAACTGGGCCTGTTTAACCCTAACTGGGCCTATTTAACCCTAACTGTACCTAATATCTTTTACTGGGCCTATCTAACCCTAACTTGGCCTATCTAACCCTAACTTGGCCTATTTAACCCCATCACTTATGGGGGTCATACAGACCCCGTAAGCCTCTCTTTTACCCAATCAGTCCCATAAGGGTCTATGAAAATGTTCATGGGACAATTAGAACCATAATATTAACCCCATGGCACTAAGTACAAAGTCCAGGACCCTCATGGCACTAAGTACAAACACTACACTACACTACCCCCCCAATAAACCACTAAATCTAAACTAACCCCCCTCTACCCCAACCTATTAACACCTACACTACCTACCTACCCCCTATTAAAAAAAAAACACCCCACTAATTACACAAAATAAAAAAAAGCTAAGGTACAAAAAAAAGCATTACAACCCCCCACTATAAAAATAATAAAAGAACATTACAACCCCCACTACAAAAAAATAAAAAAAGAACTACAACCCCCACTACAGAAAAAAAAAAAAAAAAATTACACACCTGCAAAGAAAATACATACATATATACACAACATTACAAAATAGCAATACATACATAACAAATATATATTATTAACCCGCTAACTGCAATACATTTCCCCCATCTACATTACATATCCCCCTATCTACATAACATAACCCCCTATCTATATTACATTTCCCCCTATCTATAATACATTAAACCCTAAATCTAACCTAAAATAGAATAAATAAGACCACTTACCTTTGCAGATGTCCCTTCAGATGGCACCCCTAGAAAAAAAGAAACATCAAATTAGTACAGAGATAAACACTACATACACATTCTAAATACAGTATTAAACTTACCTTCCCAGCATGTCCCTCTCCATCTTCGTGTTTTCACAGGCTCGGCCCCTGGAAAAAAGAATTACATTAGTACACACATACACAACTAAACACAATAAAAATAAACAATAAACATTCTAAATTTAAAACTTACCTGTCCGCAATGTACCCATCCCCCTCCGCTGAGCCCTTGAAAAAAAGTAATGGAGCTCCTCCTTTGAGGAGCTCCCCGAGTCAAATGAGGCTTATAGGCCTTCTTATGGTAAAAAAAACACGGAATGGTGCCTTCTGAATGGGATACACCCCTATATCCTATTTTGATTGGCTGATGGACCTGTCAATCTTTCTTTAAACTAATCAGAAGGCACTATTTCCTTCAGCAAATCAGAATGAGATACACCCCAATGGGGTGATTGGCTGAAGGCATCTGTGCCTTCTGATTGACTTCTATCTGATTGACAGTGACAACTGCCAATCCAAAAGACGCAGATTCTTGGAGCCAATCAGAATGGGATACACCCCCACGGAGTATATGTCATTCTGATTGGATGAAGGAATAGCGCCTTCTGATTGGCTGTTGTCACTGTCAATCAGATAGAAGCCAATCAGAAGCAGCAGATGGATTCAGCCAATCACCCCACGGGGGTGTATCCCATTCTGATTGGCTAAAGGCAATAGTGCCTTCAGATTGGCTTAAAATTGATTGACAGGTCCATCAACCAATCAGAAAGGGTATATAGGGGTCTATACCATTCTGATTGGCTAACACCTTGGTGCCTTCTGATTGGCTGAAATTTGATTGACAGTCATTTCAGACAATTAGAAAGCGCTGTTTCTTTTACCGGGAGAAGGCCTAGAAGCCTCATTAGCATCGGGGAGCTCCTCCAGGGAGGAGTCCGTTCATTTTAAAAACATTTGTTTAGAGAGCAGATTCTTAAAGGGCCCAGCCGGGGCAGAAGAGGAGGAGTACGGGGACATTGCGGACAGGTAAGTTTTAAATTTAATATGTTTATTGTTTATTTATGTTGTGTTTATTTGTGTATGTGTGGCTAATGGGATGCTTCTTTTTTTCAGGGGCCGAGCCGTGGAAGCCAAGAGAATGGGCGGGGACATGCTGGAAGGTAAGTTTAATACTGTATTTAGAATGTGTATTTACTCTATGTAGTGCTTAATTCTGTACTAATTTGATGTTTCTTTTTTTCCTAGGGGTGCAATCTTAGGGGCATCTGCAAAGGTAAGTGGTCTTATTTATTCTCTTTTAGGTTAGATTTAGGGTTTAATGTATTATAGATAGGGGGTAATGTATTATAGATAGGGGGCTATGTTATGTAGATAGAGGTAATGTTTAATAGATAGGGGGTAATGTTATGTAGTCAGGGGGTATGTAATGTAGATAGGGGGAAATGTATGGTAGTTAGGGGGTTAATAGTATATATTTGTAATGTATATATTGCTGTATCCCTTTAAGGACCCACAGCAGGAAATTCAAACCCTGCAATTTCCCGGGTTCGAATTTTGGCGGGAAATTTGGAAATTCTGTAGATGCTGCGGGAGTCACGATCGGTGACGATCGAGACCCTTTGCAGCAAGACAAGGGGTTAATGTGGGGAGCCTGCAAGGATCCTGATCGGACTCCTGCATTATAGGGTTAATGTTAGGGGACTGCAGGGGTCTCAATCGGACCCCTTGCATTATAGGGTTAATGTGGGCACCCTGCAGGGGTCCCGTTCAGACCCCTGCATTATAGGTGTGATGTAGGGACACTGTGGGGACACTGCAGGGGTCACGATTGGCTCCAGGGTGGAAATAAGCTGCGGCCATTTTGGGCTGTTTTGCGGGCTTGGCGGGGGGTGGCAAGAGCATTTGAATAGGGTTGTGGGGTTCCATGCGGTCGAATCTCTTGCGCCGCGTGGGATCAAAGGCTTTCCCTGCATTAAGCTGCGGCGGGGTGGCCACAAGGGAAAGCAGGGCACCAGCCACAAGCTGGCCGGAGCCCTCGGCTGCAAGGAAATAGAATAGCTAAGTACTGTAGCTTGCGGCTATCCCTTGCTGCCACGCAGTTCCTACGGCCGTTAATAGAATGAGGCCCTTGGAGAATCTTTCATTCTCTTGAAAAAAAGTAAACTTTCTACTCAAATTGATTCGACTCATATTCCAGAATAGACTATCTCCTGATGGATGTACACACTCTGCGTTTAGTAAAATAAAAACTATATTTATCCTACTCCCTGGTCAGATCACTCAATAAATTGTGTAGTAATTAAAGATCATATTACAGTACATAAGAAAATAGAATAGATTCAATATTGTTTAAAGATCAGGAGTATGTAAACATTTTGAAAAAAGATATTCAAGATTTTTTTAATATCAATAAAGACTCAGTAGAATCTACAGCAGTGTTCACACAAGGCCTATGTAAGGGGTTTATTAATTTCCAGATCAACATAAATAAATAGAATCCGAGGAAAAAACCCTTCGACAGCTCTATATAGATCTAGAGAAGGAACATCAAGCGAATAGGTTAAATCCCAACAAAGAGAATAAGAAGATCATAAGTGAATTAAACAAGAAGATACATTAAATTTTACAAACCCAAGTAGATATATTGCTGTGAAAATACCAACAAACACACTTCTTTTAGGCCATAGAGCAGGAAAATACTTAGCTAAAAAGACAATTTGTACAAGACAAAATGTGTAAAATTCAAGGTCCAGATAATAAAGTTCTTCTCCATCCAGATGAAATTGGAGAGAGCTTTATGAAATACTACAGCAATCTATACAACTTGAACAAAGACCCTTTCTTTGTTAATCCAGATAAAACCCAAATAGATACATTTTAGTAAAATTTCCCCATATAACAGATGCAGATCAACAATTTTTGAATAGAGAGTTTACAGTAGAGGAGATAGTGGAAGTTATTAAGAAAAGCAAGAAAAACAAAGCTCCAGGGGTTGTCAAATTTTCTCCCCCGTACTCAGCGTTCAATTTTGTAACCTCTTTAATGAGATTAAGAGATCAGGTACTGTGTTACCTGAATTAGTAGAAACTAACATTATTAATACATTAAAACAGGGAACAGAGTTATGTGGTAATTATCGTCGCATGTCCCTGATAAATATAGATATTAAAACATACGCCAAGATCTATATTCAAACTTGAGGGCATATATAGCGGGACCCGATTTCGAATCCTGCAATATAAATGGTGTAAAAATAGGAAAGGAAGAATATAAATTAATGTCTTTCGCAGACTATATAATATTGACTTTGAATAACCCTGAAAAATCATGTCTGTATATATTGAATAGAATCTTATCAGAATTTAGTAGTGTATCCTATTTTAAAATCAACTTTTCCAAGACAGATGCATTGACGAGAGGAATAAATCCAAATCTGAAAGCAGTTTTGGTAGAGTTATACCCGTATAACTGGAACACACAATTCATTGTACGTTTGGGAATAAAATTTACCTTTAACTTAAGAAATCTTCTCAAAGAAAATTTCAATGATCTAATTAAACATAGTTACATAGCTACATAGTAATTTAGGTTGAAAAAAGACTTTAGTCCATCAAGTTCAACCTTTTTAGATCTCCTCTGATATGCAATACTCGGATTTATTGTTAATTGATCCAGAGGAAGGCAAAGAGAAAAAAAAAACAGAGAAACTTTGCCAATTGTCTCAACAGGGAAAAAAATATAAAATTCCTTCCTGACCCCAGGTACCGGCGATCGGATTCATCCCTGGATCAATACTCCCTCTATTTATCCAGGATAGCCCTTAATGCCCTTTTTATTTAAAAATATATCCAATCCCTTTTTAAAGTTATCTATCAAATCCGCTGTCACCACTGCCTTTTGGAGAAAATTCCACAGATTAACCACCCTCACTATGAAAAACCCTTTTCTTTCTTTTTACTTATAATCTCAAAGGATGTCCCCTTGCCAGTTGAAAACATCTTGGCACAAAAAGTTCCCTTGACAAAGCCTTGTATTGATCCTGGATATATTTATATAAGGTAATCATATCCACTCTTAGACGCCTTTTTAAGAGTGGATAAGTTTAATTTCGATAGTCTTTCACATAACATATCAGATTAATTCTATATGGATGGCGTTTATTAAACCTTTCTTGGTTGGGGAGGATATCAGCTGTTAATATGAATATTATACCTAAAATAACTTACCTTCTGAGATGTATCCCTGAGAAAATGTATCTGAGCTCTCTTAACATGATACAAGAAGATCTGGACAAGATCTGTTATAAGATTCTTGTATGACAATAGAGTAAAATGGAACTTGGTCCAGATTCCCTCTTTTGCAGCTCCTTTGGAGTTAATTACCTCTATAGGCTGAATGAGAATTTACAGCTTGTACAAAATTCAGATTGCCTGAATGGAAAATAGTGAAATGGTTAGCAAAGTCAACTTCCAATAGAAAAAGAGCCAGAAAAATTGGAAACAATTACAAAAAAATAAGATTTTTAGTCGGTCCTTCCAGAACCCAAGAATTAGGCCATTGCCACCAGGCCAAACCTTCATAAGTGCAATGCACCTCCACCTTTTCATATTGATAAGCAAATAAATCAAACCAAAATTCTGGCTGCTTTTCCCCTAACACACACCATGATGGAAAAGGCTTGCAACAAATTAATCAAAGGTTTTGGTTATGCACCTATACTTATTCTTACACTCATCTTCGGCCCTAACACAATCACCTAGTATAGGATCCTCTTTAATGGAAGAATATTGAGAGACAGGCAAAAGGACAAAAAACTCAATAAACTCCCTATTCCATATACTCTTATAAGAAATGGTTTAACCTTATTTTTCCTTCGTTTATATCTATTTTTCATATACCTTTACATTTTGTGACAGTTTAATTAATAGAATCTCTAGGAATTACACTTTAATTTCTTACACTCTGATTTAATTACAAAGTCAAGTGTTTCCCATCACCAATGCATGAATAGACACAGAACCAGTAGAATTATCCTCACTTACACCAACAACATGTACTGGTAAAACATGAGGTGACTCACCATTTGGCGCAAAGTTCCTCAATGCCAAGCTGAGAAGGCAGATACCTTAAAATCCCATTCTGCAGAAGATTTCTGTATCACAACACCCCCACTTTGTCCTGGGTAAGAACTTGTCAGAGCTTGGCTTGCAGTAACCACAAAAGCCCTGGATTCCATTCCTCTCCTTTGGGAAAGAGCAGTAGAAGGTTGCAGTGAAGCTTACAAGTGACCCACTCAGGGCCCCTCTCCACCACCTATTGTTGCAGTGGCTCCATATAGATCTCCATGGATGCAGGTAAGTGTACTGTAGAAGGAAGAATAGAAAATAGCACAGAAAAAAAGGTTTCTTGCTTTTCACCGACACTTAGGGAAGCAGACCTGTTCCTAAACCCTGGAATGAAGTGGCACTGAATGGAGGATGCCTTTACCAGTCCATCTTCTAGCTTCGCTGCTGAATAATGTGTCTGAGTGTGGAATTCTAAATGGAGATGGAGTTATGATTGTTAACCCAGCTTGGGAGGAGTTGAATTTAGTCCTAGTACCTAAATTCAAGCTTTTAACAAAAGTTATATGAACAACATGACTGAGAATGGCAGAAAGGAATATGGTGAATGAGTGTTGCATTAGCATTTGGTTCCTATGAACAATTAATTGTAATTATTCAAAAGGTCAGTGAATGTATCTTTTTGAAGAATTTTGGTGGTAATTAGCTATGCTTTGCCTAGGTAACTAGGAAATAGTTACCTTTAGTGTTGACTTCTTATAGACCGCATACTATCAACAACACAAGTAACCTATATATTCTGTTTATTTATTACATTGAAGATATCAGGTTGTATTTGGTTTCATATATTATGTTGACTTAAAGGTATACCTAAGTTTCCTGGATTATGAATGCATCTGATAGAGGAGAATCAGTAGTGCATGCAAACTTGTTTGGCATAACAAATTACCAAAATAAACATTTACAAACTCACCCTGATGTTTGCTAAATTCCTTCAGTTTGCAAGTTGCAGCTTTTCTTAGTTTACACAACTGAAAATCTCTGCTAAGATTAGCATAAAATGCATAATTTGTTTAGCCAATCAGTAGAAAGCAGAGGTTAGCAGATACATTACTCATACATTAGTATTAAACTCTGGCGTTGTGTTGCAAAGCAGCTTGTGCTCAGATTCAGCTGTGAGCTCAACCATGTGATTCCATCCTGCAGCAAGTACTTCCATTGAAAGGTCAAACTCTGTACCTGGCTGCTTTCCTCAATGTACTTGGTTATGTGGGCGTGCAAAGCTGGATTTGACTTTTCTGCCTATAACTTTATAAGTACATTGAACTTTTCTATATAACACATATTTTTCTGATAATCACTGCCTGTTTCTTACCAAACATTTGAAACCCAGGAAACGTATATATACGTTTAACAGATTTCCTGTATATCCTGTATTTTATATATAACCAATGTAAAAACATTGAAGTATGCAACAAAATAAAAACTTAGCAGCTAATCTTTAGATTAGTAGATTCTCTTAGTGCATGGAAGCTGCCATGATAGTCATACTTCTTGTTCAAGAAACAAGAAGGTGGTTACAGAGCAAGTCAAGCAAGCTATTTCTACTGAGCCTATGGGAGGGAGGGGAAAGGTGCCCTGTGCTGAATTCATATTTGAATCCACCAAAGAAGCAGTACATCATAATTGATTGTACTTCCACTCTTTACTAGATAAAAAAAATTATAAGGGCACTCTCATTCAGTCTCCAAGCCAGCAAGACATTTAGAAAACTCAAACATGCTGTCTTTCACATACAAGCAGTGTCTGCTAAAATAAAGATTTTACCTAAAATACTTTTAAGCCCACAGTGTTACAAACTTCACAAACCTATGAAGTTTTTACCAAGAATCAGTGGTCCATAAGTAGCACATTTCTTTGTATCATACTCTTTTTTTATTACATTTATTATTCGTAATATAGAGCATTAAAATAGCCTGTATAGTTGGCATATTTGCAACATTATTGTTCGATAGTTATCACATATATAGTTGTGAGCGTACGAGTTGTTGCTAACGCTGCGGGCTCGCGCAGCGAGCCGAGGCCCTCGCGAAGCGAGGGCACTGCCCGAGGGTCTCAGTTGCTGGCATGGAGCGCCGAAGGCGCTCCATGCCAGCACCTGAGGACCCTCGCGAAGCGAGGGCCTCAGTTGCTGGCATGGAGCGCCGTAGGCGCTCCATGCCAGCACCTGAGGACCTCGCAAAGCGAGGGCCGCAGTTGCTGGCATGGAGCGCCGAAGGCGCTCCTTGCCAGCAACTGCGACCCTCGCAAACTTCACGTCGCAACCCAAACAGTACGACACACACATTACGACACTCGCAAACAACATACGACACACGTTCACACACATTACGGACTCGCAACACTCGGACGCAACTCGCGAACATTACAAAATGTAAAACACAATACATACACACACCACATACATAAAAAACTTACCTACACCAAGAGGGAGCACCCAGCACCTCAAAAATACAACTTACACCTCGATTTTACTTCAAATAAATCAGTTTAGAGACTAAAAAAAAATCGAAGCGAGAGAAAAAATGGCCGCCGAACAAAACGAAAACGAGGCTACAGCACTCTAAACTCGCAAAACACCACAAGAAACTCGCAAAACACCACAAAACACCTACGGATATTCCGATACAAACGTATAACACACATTACTCGCCATTTTACGCCAATGCGGAAGTACACGACAACGGTTTGGCCTCGCGCACGCACAGTGTTACACTGCACACATTCAGCACGCTTACACAGCAGATCCACACCACTAATGCTGCAGCAACATCAAAACACATTCACAGCTCTTCCACACAATGCTTTAAAATAGGTAAAGTATATTCATTTATTAATGTATTATATATTTCATTATTACACACTAAACAGCATTAGCTCACTTACAATTTCATTGCCGTCATTTTTTGACGGGCAATTCGCTAGTGTATAATAAACTTAAACAAAAAAAGAAATACTGAAAAGAGTTAGACTTTGTAATACATTAACATTTTTGGTCAAAGCAATAAATCTGCAAAAAATATCAGAATTTTTCTTATACTCTAATTCTATTCTGTCATTTAATCTCAATTTATTTGATGTTTAGTCTTTCAAGCAGCAAATCATGAACCTAGTGTGAACTGAATTCTGTTTTCATGACAATAAGTCTAGAGAAAATCTCTGCTGCAGTAGTAGAAATAAATTAAGCAGTTTAATAATGTGGATTTCCATCTCTTTGTTTAATAGGTTTTTTTTTTGATCGATGGACAGCTATTTTTTTTTACAACCTGTGCTATTATATAAATCCAAAGTTACATAGTTATATAGGGCACTATGTCAATCTCTCCAAAATCAATTACGAGTGCCATAGGAGCACAGTAAATCCTTCATAGTTATGTTAATCCCCCATGAAAAACATTGCGAGAAAAATCCTATGGGTCACTGCTACAAGTGAACTTCACGACAAAGCCGAAAAGTAAGGCAAAAATCTTCATTGATTTTTGCATTGACATTAAATTACAAGTTACTCTCTTAAAGTCTCACACCAAATCCTCTGCTAATAAGACTTTATGGCTCACTTGCAAATCAGGGCAGTGCTGTAAATACAAAAAGTAGAAGAAAGATTTACGAGTACCAAATATCAATTGCAAGTAACTTTCAAAACTTTGCAGAGTCCCCAGAAGCATTTAAAGTGACAGTATAGCACAAAAAGCACTACAAAATGTTAAAATGTCAACATTAATTGACACTTTAAATCCAATATCACCATATGTGTAATTAAAAATATGATTGTTAATATTAAGCCCATTTTATGATACAAAATCCAGGGTAACACCCAACCCCGAACTCAAGGGGTTAATACACGTGAAGAAACCACATTGCTTAGGAACAAACACACTAATGCAATGTCTATAAATATATCATATTTTATCACAAAATAAACACATAAATCTATATTTATTGAAGCTATAAATACAATTGACATTTTTAAAATATATCAATAAATAAAAAACAATTACTTTATATCTAAAGTATCTATTATCTATTATACATTTCTTTGCCACAGTCTAGTTATGGCAATTATTATGGCACTTTCCACTCATTATAATATTCATGACGTTTGCATTTCCTATTTGCTCCTAGAGCTCTGTCTCACCTGTAAAGTTTGGTTTGGCTATTACCTTAACAGAAATCTGTTGTGTCTAAGGCAGAATTTATGGCTGTGGGCTGAGTGCATCAGGGGGGGTGAAAGATTTACATTAGTGTAGAACTTAGGGGAAAAAAGCTCCAGCAGCCGATTTAAGGCAGTACCCTAACTTAGAGCACCTGATTTACATAGAGCTTATAGTTACATAGTAATTGAAAAAATAATTTTAGTCCATTAAGTTCAACCTTTTTAGATCTCCTCTGATCTGCAATATGCAGATTAGTTGTTAATTGATTCAGAGGAAGGCAAGAATGAAGAAAAAACCCAATAAGTCTTGCCAATTGTCTCAAAAGGGAAAAAATTGTATTCCTTCCTGACTCCAGATACTGGCGATCGGATTCATCCCTGAATCAATACTCCCTCTCTAAATAACCAGGATGACCCTGAATGCCCTTTTTATTTTAAAAATATATCCAATCCCTTTTTAACGTTATCTATGGAATCTGCAGTCACCACCTCCCTTGGTAGAGAATTTCACAGTTTAACCACCCTTTCTGTGATTTTATTAAGATGTAAAATGTACTGGAGGGCTCAGGGCTATTCTAAATTTGTGGTTCTGAGTCACTGTGTAAATCTTGATTTTTTATGGAATATTGCACACTGTATGATAAAGCAGATGTAGTGAACAGCATTATATGTACAGAATAATAATACATTATTTCAATAATGAAAGCACCATCATGCATTTGGCCAGCCAGCATATTTCCATCTACATTATACAAATTTGCATCTGTAAGACAGGATGATGAAATGTGAGAGATTAGTACTAGCCCTTATTTCTATTCAATAACCAGATTTTATTGCAATTAACAAATGGTAGTAAAATATAAATCACAATGAGCAATCAGTGGTAAACAAAGCAACTGAACAGCTTGTGATCTAAGAGCCAAAACAGAGAACAAGATTTTTGCTGACAGTGGAAGACTGGTGCGTATTTCTGTATTGCTATAAATCTAAATCGACTGCATCTTCAGATTGTGTTCATATTTTTTGTAGAACTGTCAATTTGCAGGAGTATTACTAAAATGGCTTAAATTTATTAGCAAAATAATAATATTTATTTATTTAAGCATCTTTCTTGACTTTATATTTAAGTATTTCACTTGACTTTTACTAACATTAGATTAATAAGCAATGGTGTTTTTAACGATTGTACTGTTACACTAATAGTTAACATACTTTAAGTCACAGAACAAAGGCCAAAGACTGATAATGAAAACAAATGTATATGCTAGTACAGTATATAAGTATTATTATCACGTATTTATAAAGCAATGCACTATACACTTTTATTTAGTCACAATTCCATTTAGAGGACAGCCAGCCTATATGCAAGGATGTGACAGCCCTGCTCTTAGGAGCTCACAATCTAGACAGGTGAGTTCCAACTCCAGTCCTCAGGGACCACCAACATGTCACATTTTAGGCATAACCCTACTTGGGCACAGGTGAGCTGATTGTCTAAGTCCAGGTGGTTAATCAGACCCACTAAGCTTCCCTGGCTATTAGGGATTGATTTTAGGTGCCAGGGAGTCCTGATCGGGCTTATAGAGGTTAATGTTAGGTAACAGGACCCCCAGCAGATGGGTGTAAATTTTAGGTGCATGGGAGAACCATCTTGCTGGGGTTAACTTTCTTTTCCATTGGTGTATGTACAGACCCCCATGGTTATGTAGATCGGCGATCATACATAAATCTGAAATCTCTTACTGACAAGGCAAGTGTTTACAGATGTGAACTAAGTGCCCTAATGTTGTGGATATATACTGTATATACTCGAGTATAAGCTGACCCGAGTATAAGCCGAGGCACCTATTTTACCACAAAATACTGGGAAAACGTAGTGACTCGAGTATTAGCCAAGGGTGGGAAATGTGCTGCCCCCTGTTTCCCTCTTGTGCCCTCTGTGTCCCCCTCTTGTGTGCCCTCTGTGCCCCTTTCTTGTGTCCCCCTCTCTCTCCCCTGTGTTTCTTCCCCCTCTCCCTCCCCTGTGTCTCTTCCCCTCCTCTCCCTGCCCTTTGTCTCTCCCCCCTCTCCCTCCCCTATGTCTCTTTAACCTCCCTCCTCAACCTCCCTCCTCAACCTCCCTCCTCATCCCCCCTCCTCAACCTCCCTCCTCAACCTCTCTCCTCAACCCCTCTCCTCAACCTCAACCCCCATCCTCAACCCCCCTCTTCATCCTCAAACCCACTCCCCAACCCCCCTCCACATCCTCAATCCCCCTCCTCAACCTCCCTTCTTAAGCCCCTCCTCAACCACCCTCCTCAACCTCACTCCTCAACCCCCCTCCTCAGCATCTCTCCACAACCCCCTCCTGAACCTCAACCCCCCTCCTCAACCCCCCATCCTCATCTTTCAACCCCCCCCACCCTCAACCCCCCTTCTCATCCTCAACCCCCCCATCCTCAACCCCCCCATCCTCAACCCCTCCATCCTCAACCCCCTCTTCATCCTAAACCACCTTCCTCATCCTAACCACCCTCCTCATCCTCAACCTCCCTCCTCAACCTCCCTCCTCAACCTCCCTCCTCAACCCCCTCCTCATTCTCAACCCCACTCCCCATCCTCAACCCCCCATCCTCAACCCCCCTCCTCTTCCTCAACCCCAATAATTACCTCCCCCTCTCCCTTTCCCCTCACTTACCTTCCATCAGCAGCTTCTCCCGCGCTCCTTTCTGGTTGCGTCAGGACCCGGGCCAATGCTAATGAAGT
Source organism: Discoglossus pictus (assembly GCA_027410445.1). Classification (NCBI taxonomy): domain Eukaryota; kingdom Metazoa; phylum Chordata; class Amphibia; order Anura; family Alytidae; genus Discoglossus; species Discoglossus pictus. The sequence continues at coordinate 353,212,502 of CM050165.1, forward strand.
GACGAGCATGTGACGTCACGTCATTAGCATATGCGGGGCCCGACCAAGCCAGAAGTAGCGCGGAGGAGAGGAGGAGCAGAGGAGCAGCTGCAGATGGAAGGTAAGTGAGGGAAAAGGGAAAAGGGGAGGTAATTAGAGGGGTAAAGTGAGGAGGGGGGTTTTGGATCAATTGGGGGTTTAGGATGAGTTGGGGGTTTAGGATGAGGGGGGTTTCGGATGAGGAGCGGGGGTTGAGTATGGGGGGGGTTGAGGATGGGGGGTAGAGGATGAGGATGGGGGGTTAAGGATGACAAGTGAGGTGGAGGGAAAGAGCCACGGGGGGAAAGAGAGACATGGGGGGAAAGAGAGACACAGGGTGGTGACTCGAGTATAAGCCAAGGGGGGCCTTTTCAGCCTTAAAAAAAGGGCTGAAAAACTCAGCTTATACTCGAGTATATACGGTACATTGTGTTGTAGGGAAAAAAAGATCACAGACGATTTACCGCAGCCCCCTAACTTAGAGCACTTGATTTTCTATAGGACTCTTAGAATACCACATGATGCACTAATCACAGATTATTTGTACTGTGGTAATTACTGCAATTAATTACTATACTTTATATATAGTATAAGACTATTATATATACATAATTCATTCTTCAACATGCACCAAAAAAAGACTAGTGTTTTTCTTTAAAAGTTAAACTGATTTCACCATTTTCTTTGATTATTTTATACAAAGCTGGATGGAGAATAAACAAAGCGAAATTAGAAAAATAGTAACAATGCTATGTCACAGTATTCTTTTAAAGGGACATGTAAAATATTCCAAATATGGTATAATTTAAAACTATATGTAATAACAAATACTTTATTAATGGAATGTTTGTTTTTTATGAAAAACTTGCATTGAGGTTTTTATCTGACAATCAGCCTAGCTTTGTACTAGAGTGTAATTATTACTAATCATTGTTAATTGATATAGTGTTTAATGTTATCCTACTTGGAGCCTTTGCTGTGACCCATTCGATATTTATTGAAATGATGACTGGAATCAAACATGAATATGGAGTCTCTCATGATGACTGTATGCTCTAATTTCATGTGTATTAGTTGGCTTGATTTGTTTAAATTATTCATAGTGTAATTATTATTATTATTTTTATTATTATTATTATCCTTTTTTTGTAATGCACCAACATATTTTGTATCACTGTACAAGGGTTGAGCATAAGTAAAATACAATAGGAACACATGGCAAAAAGAAGGGCCCTGTCTTTGAGCTTACAATGTTATGTGTTTTATATACTGTAGCATGGGAGTGTATTTTATAATATTTGTGATGTGATATCCAACACTTATTGTTAAGCCAAACAAGCCATAAATATGTTTCAGGGAGGAGGGACAGCAGGATGTTCATTTTGCAGCACAATTACCTGCTTATAATCAAAAGCTGTACATTAGGTTCTCCAGCCAGTGGCAGAGCAAGTGAATAGAGGGCCCTGATGCACACAAAAAAAAATTGGGGTTGGGGGGGGGGGGGGGGGGGGGGGGGATATGTGATACCCTGCTGATTTTGAACGTTTCCACTGACAAAGAAATGACCAGGCTATAATTGTAATGGTAGGTGTACTTGAACAGTGAGAGACAGAATAACAAAAAAGAAAAACAATAAAAACGCATGTCAAAAAAGTTATAAATTGATTTGCAGGTCAGTGAGGGAAATAAGTATTTGATCCCCTATAAATCAGCAAGATTTCTGACTCCCAGGTGTCTTTTATACAGGTAACGAGCTGAGATTAGGAGCACTCTTAAAGGGCGCTGATTGTTTTTCCTGGAGTTCCAGCAGGACAATGCAAATGGTTGGCCAGAATTGTCTGGGTGTGGTTGGAGGAGCATGACAAGGACTTCCAAGTGTTTCCCGAGCCTCAAATTCTTGAGACATGAAACCCATTGAGCACCTGTGGGACAACCTCAATTGCCATGTTCACCTTATGTATCCTCCATCAGCCGCTGTCGCATACACTGCAGTTTGCATGGCTCCAGATACCCTTGCCAACCTTCCAGCATCTTATTAACTCTCTAACTTATTTGCATACATTTTCCTCACCTTATGGGTGATAGGGGGAGCCTGACGTGGACTCCTTGCTCACTGTGCCTTAGGTAGTACAGCTGCACCTCACTGATGAGGCCCATAGAGGCTGAAACGCGTCTGGTGTTTGCTGTTTCTCCTGTTCCGGGAGAATTGCCTGGTATTTCGGGACTGGATCACTCTTCTGAGTGAGAACAGACTCATATACTACAGGATATTCCTCCCTGTGAAGGGCACAAGTGAGCTAAAAGAGATTGCTCTCTGAGTAGGTAACAAGACCTATAGAAAATCCACTGAGGTATTTTTTCGTCCTCAGATGAGCACCTTTACCTTATTTGCATAACTCACTACCTCGCTATAGCTGCTGTCTGTGCTACACATGGCGGTTATTCAGAATACTACCATTATTCGGGTCATAATAATGTGACTCAACCATGTATGTATTATACAGTGTGAATTGCAACAATAAATATTTGGGAACTGTGAATCCTATCACATTTAGTGGAAAAATGAGACCTATTTAAGAGAGGTACAGATTTAAAGCAGATACTTTGTCAGGTATGAGTAAAGGGGGTTTATTATGGAAAGGCTGTATTAGAAGAATTCTGTTTCTGCTCTGTTTGCTGCTTTATGGATAACACTGCTGCTCCTGTCTTACATTAATACCAGAGGGATTTTACCATTTTAGAGAGTTCTCTGGTATCCCATTGTGCTTGTGGAACAGAACTATTTATAAGAACATTTCTTATTGCATTAAAGAGGCAGTGTGCTATTTATATTGTCATGCTGGATAAAATGTTTTAAGTTTCGTGAATCTGCTGTATAAATCTCTCCTTTTTACTTCACTCGCAATGTGTCTTTCGCTTCCTAGTAGTGTCCGAGAAGGATACATTATCTGTTTCAGGTGCAGGTGAGATCCTTCTTGCAACTTATTGGACTGTGGATCACCCACATGCACATGGACACTGTTGGTGCATTAGACAGTCGCCATGCTGGACCCTTGCTTTTACAGATCTAAAATGTATATCTATTTGGTGTGTTTAAACCAAGTTATGTTTCTTTTTATATTTCAATATATTGTAATAAAGCATAATTTGAGTAATTTGTTTTTATAGAAAGTATACTGTAAGAAGTTTGTGACTCATAAATTACATTGAACAAGCAAGTTTTATTGCAGCGTGGGGATTTATTGATCAATAACTCACAAGCAGAATAGAACAAAGGACTCATAGAAATAACAATGGTCAGCAGTAGTCCTCTTTTTGAGACCCAGCACAGCCTAACCATAGAGCTCAAACTCTCACCACCAATCAAATTCTGAAGTGATGGCCTGAAATGGCCTGAGGAGGTTGGCAGTATGACTTCTAGCTCATGCCAGAAGCATGTCTGATCTTGGGGTACAGAAAAAGTGCACAGAATACAAGCACCACAACACTGCATTGGAACACTCTCCATAAATAACAAGGGTCAGAGAGATTAGTGATGACAACTTTTTAAATGGTAGGTTGTGCTTATCTAAAGACCATACCTCCCAACATTTCAAATGGTTAGTGAGGGACATTTATATTCTTGAACAATTCCATTTGATACAATATTTAAGTTAAGTTTTAGCGATACATCCATACATATAATCAGTAATACTAACACTCCAGGCTTCCATCTTTCTAACCGACTTTCAGAGAAAATAATATAAGGAACCATAGAAAGTAGTGTTTTGCTCTTAAATATGGGACAAGGGCATAACTCCTGAAAAGATGGACAGTTGGAATGTATGACAGAGTATATGGCGGCATAGATGGAAACCTAACAAACATTTAATTCTACACCACTAATAAAAAAAATCAAAGCTTAAAAATGAAACTAATTAGACAGTTTATTTTTTAACTTGTACAAATATTTGATAGTAAAAAACATCTATACATTTATCAATATGAAAACAATATTTTGCATTATTATTGAAATTTTTTCTACATGAAGTGTTTATGTAGTGTAAGTATACTTTAGTTAGACATTTGTGAAAGTAACACTACAAAGAACACTGGATTAAGTTTTTGTTTTTCTGACAAAAATCTGTTAGCCCATGCTGTTTTGCCTAGCTTGTCACTTCTGTACATTAACATATGTTTTCTGTGTGTTGTTCTCGACCCTAGCATGTTAGTCCCCCTAATTTACCAAATCAACGCCAACCATGTGTCAATGGTTTAATATGCATATTTGAGATTTTTGGATATTGCTAAACAGGCCATTTAATTTATTAACAAACTGAATAGCAACACTAAACATGCATGGGTTCTTGGCTTGATATTTAGTAAGCACGCTCTCACGATATTACCAATTAGGGTGCAACGGTGAAAGAGGCAAAGCTACCTATGCTTGCAAGCATGGGTGTAGAAGACAAATAATTCTAGGGGGAAATAGCACACAACTGCTTCTCTATACATACATACAGGAATTAAACGATCTGGAAATGTTCTCCTTGCCCCTTCCCCCCAGTTCCTACATCCATGCTTGCAAGGCCACAACACCATGCTGAAATCTACATCGCAATGAAGAAAGTAAAAATAGGGAGAGCCTAGGCTCCCAACATTAAGACTCCTTTCCCTAAACATTGCATCCTGTTGAATAGCCACCAGCAGTGTCAAAACAGCTTTGTTGGCTTGTTCTTGGACTACCTTTCTTAGATATAATGTAAATAACAGTTAGTCCTTAGTTTTTATGTTTAAATTGCAACTGAAACAACAAAAAAATAATAAAACAGGAACACTATCCTTCATTATTTCTTGTTTAGCAATGCCGCTTTTTAAAAACCTTTTAAAAACCTGACGTAAATACCTAGATCTAAGAGTAATTTTCAATGCAATTCATCCAACCAAGAGAGGCTCAACCAACTTTAAGCCCACAAATATGACTAGTGTCCCTGAGTAGACCTTAAAAAAGAAAAGGAGTATAACAGGGTTGTGCTATAATGCCTACATTTTAGCATTTAAAGTGGTGCAATCCACAAGTCCCTTCTCCCATTAGAAGGTTATTTAAAATAAAAACACCATGAACACTATTGAAATAACTCTGTCTCTGTCTCTGCTTTGCCCTAATGTTATTCAGTCGCTTTGTTTATCAAATATTCCTGTTGTAAGTGTGCATCCTTTCCTAGGTTCAAATACTATTTATCAATTTCTAAACAAAGAGACTCAACACTATGGGCCCTGTTAAATTCCAAGCCCGCAGTTGCCTTCATACAGGGCATAAGTCTGCGGGTTTGAAAACTGCAACAATTACAGATTGATTTAATTGAAAAAGCCTGCAATTACATGTCCGAAAGTCAAATCTGTAAACCATGGAACCATACAGGCATGATCATGATCAATAAAGCAAGCCCCTAAGTAACGATTTAGAAACAGCCAATAGTAAATGAGACCGTCATCATGACATCAGGTGTTTAAGCGCCAATCAATTAATATTTAGACATCCGATATGCGATCAGGCTCGCAATCCCGCAATGTATTATTAATAAAAAATGTATGAAGAAACTGTTATAGTCCATGTGGGTGGCCTGATATGCATTATTTTGATTACGAGATTGATATAACATGGAAAATTAAACGTAAAAAAAAAAAAATGATTGCAGATTTTCAAGCTTGAGACTGCCGTGCAATTAATTCTAATGTCTTTCATCGCTTTCTCCATATTTTGAAGTCCGGTATTGTGTTTTTATTGGCTTTTATAGTGTTAAGAACAGTTGTTTAACCCACTTGCGAGTCCTATCTAGTACTTGTAGAATTTGTTCCTACTTTTGCCATTTACGGGTTTGAAGGCAATTGCGGACTTGTGGAATTATTGCAATTAAATCAGGATATGCAATTTTAGTGATTGTAACATTTGCAGGCTTGAAAGATCAAAGGCTTAGATGGGTCGAAGTTACGAATTTTGACAACCGCAGGAATTTTCAGCCTGTACCTTGCAAATCGATTGTGGGTAGCTAGAGGAGGCCAATTGAATATCAGTAACTTTTGCTGCCTACATTACGGGCTTCAGTAATTGAGCTTTTGACAATTTAATAGGACCCTATGCCTCATATTGTCTTACTGCTTTTGCAAATATTTACAGGCTTTCAATTACCTAGTCACTTCGTTTACCAAGTATTTACCTTGGAATTGCGCACTCTTCCTTGGGCTCTAATACCATTTTTCATTTTCCTAAAGAGAGACTATGGGCCCTATTAAATTGTTAAAATCACAATTACTGAAGCCCGTAAATGTAGCCTGCAAAAGTTACTGATATTCAGTTGGCCTCTGCTAGCTACCTGCAATCTATTTGCGAGCTACAGGTTGAAAATGCCTGCGGTTATTAAAATCGTAACTCGGACAGATCTAAGCTTTTGATCGTTCAAGCCTGCAAATGTTACAATCTCTAAAATCGCAAATCACGCTTTTGCAACAATTCCACAAGTCCACAATTGCCTTCAAACCCGTAAATGGCAAATATAGCAAACAATGTGCTAGAGAGGACTCACAAGGGGGTTAAACACCTGTTCTTAACACTATAAAAGCCAATAAAAACAATACTGGACTTTAATATACGGGAAAAGTGATGAAAGACATTAGAATTAATTGCACAACAATCTCAAGCTTGCAAATCTGGAATTTAATAGGGCCTTATATATATAAATTATGGGTCAAAGCTTTCATGGCTAAGACATACTGTTCCATATCATCTGATAATGCATGATTACGTTTACTTTTGCTATTTTTTGTGTCCCCTATTCATAAAATCTGGTGGGTATTTGTCCCCCCATTCCACCAGTTCCTAAGCCTCTGTATATATATATTTTCCAATTTCCACCACATTAAAACTTTTTTGTGGTCTCATTTTTTGTTTTTTCTTTAAGGCTTCCGTACATTTGGACCTGCTTTTTAATAAAACGTTAATTTTATTCAGCAAAGCAAGTTTTTAGCTCAGGCTTATTGCTAAGCTAGACACTCAAATATTGTGACAATCAAATATGACAGGCTAATATACTGCAAAATAAATGTGCTACATTTTGAAAAAAACTGATTGGATAAAGGCAAAGAAAAGGATATCTAGGAGAAATAAGACTAAAATAAAACACGCCAACAAATTTCATGCACCAAAAACCACATAAAAAAGTAATGTTGCTTTTAAAACGAATTCCATAGTAGTGCATTTTCTAGTAAGTGTAACCCAATAGTGAACATTTCAAATGTTAAAATATAAAAATGCACTTATAAAATACAAATATATTGTATTGTTCATACTGTAGACCCCAATTTGTGTGATGAAGAAAACACATGACTTTCAGCCAATGAAAATTATGAAAACCATATCAGTCAGTAAAGAATTTAAAAGACTCCTCCGTCATTCCCTGCACATAGGGGTCCCAAGCGTTACATTCAGCTGTAGGTCTGGTTAGTATGTTAGTATCACATTTAGTCTTAAGCACTATCTTTATGGTTTTCATTAACTTAGTCTTGTTCCGAAATGTAGTGATATCTGTAGTATAATTTTATAATAATATACTGGTGTACTTATAGATGAGCACAGACATTTATGTAGCTTCTGTAAAGTTTGTAATTCTTAGATGACAAACATGGCCTCTTTTGGCATAACATAGAAGTGCTGGAGTTATGATAGTCCTCTGGTGATCCATGTAGGCGTTTGCCTGAAGTAACAGCTGGAAATCTAAGATTGCCTTCAGTATTGGGTAAGTGGTATATTTATGGTGGCACTTTGGTGTTTAAACAAATGCATTCACACTATAACTGTATCCCTTGTTAAAATATTTTGATGTAAACTATTAATATTCCTTAGAGTGGTATAATGTAGCACATATTCCAGTCATACTGATCCAGTGTCTCCCTCTCAGTACTATACACATGATTTTACAAGTCAAAATCTTTGATCTATAAGCATTAGGGGTATGTTGACGGTGAGGGATGGGGCTGATAATTAGGAGATTTTTTCACGTTCTGAGGAGCCATTTATTCTGTTGCAATTCAAGATGTCTTTTGACCAGAAGTCTTTGTGAGTGAACACTATATAACTTATCTTGAGGATAAGGAAAGTCAATGATGATGTAGCAGCTGACATAGGCTCCTCAAAGATATACATAAGAATCACTGTAGTTCAAGAATAAAGGAGTTTGTTTGTCAAGTATGTACCAATCTAGCCACAGTAGCAGCTTACACAGCCACTTACACAAAAACATCAGTGGAAGGTGGGGGGAAGAAGGGAACAAGGAGAGATCTGGAGGCGTTGCTAGATAATTGTGAAGACTGAAGATAGATAGTGATACCACACCCCTTCCCTCTCTTAGTGATCCGCAGTAGGCAGGTTGCATCAGTAGATGAAACCACAGTTCTCCAGAAACGTAAAAGCCCCTCTCACGCGAACAGCTTCTATCTACATATCATGGAATCCTCCAGGATCCAGCATTATCACATTTTCATTTTAATAAAAATTAGATTAATGTATTTTTTCCTGTTTAATTATGCTCTTAGTCAGACTCCAAGTTTTCAAACATGTATATTTTTTTCATTGTACAGTAACCATTTAATCCTTAACAGGCATCACTGGCTTGGATACCTATGTTCCATATTTACAAGAACCTTCTTTATATCCAAAGTTGGATATAAGACTTTTCTATAACCTGTTATAAAGATGCTTGCCACTCTCAGTCGCCCTGTCTGCTTGAAGTAGGTAGTAGGATAAAAAACAAATAGCACCAAGATATGCTGTCCAGTGACAACATACTAAATCAATCAAATCAGCACCGTCATTTACCTATCTTGATTAAAAGCTCTAAAAGGTAGAGCTCTTAATCCATGAACTGCATTTGTATTTCTTTACTTTAATGTAAATGTGTATAAGTATTAAAAGTAATTTATTTATTCTGTGAAAATAAGATTTTATTGATAAATACATTATATGAGAATAAAAAAATTGTTCTGTAGAATATCACAAACATAGAACTTAGTTAAAAAAATCAATTGGCAAATTTTATTTGAGATTTGATTGGCAGGAAATGTCAATGGATATTGAATAATGATAGCATGTATAAAATATATTAAAAAAAACATGTTTAAGTTTCAGAAATTGTACATGTCTTAAAGGTCAATTGACGCAATCCAAACACAGTCAATTGATTTAATCAAACCTAGATATTGAAGTCTATGTATGCAGAAACATATTAATTTATTTATGGGCTACAGTAAAATTTGGTTTCATTCAGTTATCTGTGGCTGATGAAATATTAAGTATATAAAAATGTGGGTCCAATCATCATTCAGACTGCATAAATAAATGACTTAAACTTTAAATGACATAGTCTGTTTGTCCCTGTTAATAGACTTAAAGAGAAATGCAATCAAAACCCAGATCCTTCCCGATCCGGACATACTTTACTTGCAGCCTAAATGTATTGGCATAATCTGGATTAGAAGCTCCTGACTTTCAGGGAGGGTTCATGTCCAGTCAGATAAGAGCTACTTGTATTTTATTCTGCAGGACAGGGATCGGCAACCAGTTTCACTTGAAGGGCCGCAAATGTGAGCCCTCAATGCTTAATCAGAATACACAATGGTTTCTGCTTTTTGATTAAGCACAGCAAATATGGTAAAATCACTGTGAGAGGTCGATTCATTCATAATAGAGGGATAGATAAAGAGGATATGTGTTTTTGAGTGCCCGAGAGACTGATTTGCTTGTTGTGGAAATATAAAATGGATTGTGTATTGTTTAAGAAGTACATATTCTCTCACTAAAGGGAACAAGAATGGCGCATATTGTATTGAAATCCGATTTTTTTTTAAAGACTAAGATGTGCATTTATATGTGGAACTCCATGCATGTTCTTATTATTTTGAAGATCCTTGTTGGTTCTAGTACCATGACAACCTATTAGGTACTGGTTAAGTCCTGGGTTAGTGGGCACTGGCCCTCTTCTGTAACACTGACTGGCATTTTAAAAATAGATTTTTTGGGAAAATAATATTTTTATATTTTTATCTTGAAATGACATAATACTGTAGTTTTGCATTGCTAGGTATTTTTGATCATCCAGCTTACAAGCTCTACTGTACTTTTCACCAATTTGTTTTTGCCTTGAATTACTGTTTCCTGACAAAAATGACAAGGGAATAAGCTTCATATAATACAAAATACAGTATGTTATAATAGTCATTCTATAGAGTAACCAGAAATCACACAGCTGCATTAGTTATTCTACATATTTAAAGCCAAAATTGCTCAATAAAGCTTACACATATTGCATTAAAGGACCACTTTAATGGTCTTATAAACGGCTCTCTAAAGAATAGTTAGGATCTCTCCTCCTCCTGAACTGTTTCTGGAGTGAAGACATCCAGGAGGGATCTAAATAGGCATACCTCAAATGCAATATGATAAAGGGTGTGACTACAAAGTGTGTTTGTACATGGCTAGCAGCTCAGGTTACTCCATGCTACTAAAGTGGTTTCAGAGAGTGGTTTTAAATTTGACACTTCCCCCTGTGCAGGTACGCTCCAGCAACATTACTTAATTCAGGGGATGGAGAGAACCAGAGCTTATACAGCCTGGGAGATCATTGAAAAACAGCATTTGCTTAAATGCAAAGAATCTATTTAATACAGTATTATTTTATTATCAACCCTTTTCTAACTATTTTAATAGACCTATTTATAGGACCACTAAAGTGATCCTTTCATTGAAAATATTCCTCATGTCTCTACAGTTCAATGCCTCCACACCAATGGTTCTTGTTTTGAGAGCTGTGTCTGTCTAGCTAGGCTAAATGCCCTTTTTATTGTAGCTCATGAAGCTCCTATTTAACTTATATTGAATTGTATTATATTGTATTAAACTGCAGTGTTTCCAGTATAACAAAACACCTTTACAACATGCAGAATCAAGGTCAATGCCGCAGTTATCCTTGTAGTGTATAATTATTTTCTTCCCTTGACCTGGGGCCTGTTTTCTGCTACAAAAGGTTCTGTAAGCTGAAAGTGATCTGCTTTTATCTTGGGTGTAACTGAAGACTTTAAAGTCAGATAAAGACAGCTGGGGGTCTGGTGACTCCTCTACCAGTGCTTAAAAAGCCTGACAACCGAAAAAAATTGATAATGACAATTACATTTTTCTAAAAATAAGGACAGGAGAATGGATATGCAGAGGGACATATATATATATATATATATATATATATATATATATATATATATAGTTGTGTTCAAAAGTTTGCTGGCAGAAATTTTGACATTTTTGCATTTATTTTGAAATTATGACTGATCATGCAAAAAAAATATCTTATATTGAAGGATAGTGATCATATGAAGCCATTTATTATCACATAGTTGTTTGGCTCCTTTTTAAATCATAATGATAACAGAAATCACCCAAATTAACCTGATCAAAAGTTTACATACCCTTGAATGTTTGGCCTTGTTACAGACACACAAGGTGACACACACATGTTAAAATGGCAATTAAAGGTTCATTTTTCACATCTTTGGCTTTCTAAATTGCAATTAGTGTCTGTGTATAAATAGTCAATGAGTTTGTTAGCTCTCACACGGATGCACTGCACAGGCTAGATACTGAGCCATGGGGAGCAGAAAAAAACGGTCAAAAGACCTGCGTAACAAGGTAATGGAACTTTATAAAGAGGGAAATGGATATAAAAGATATCCAAAGCCTTGAAAATGCCAGTCAGTACTTTTTAATCACTTATTAAGAAGTTGCAAATTTGGGGATCTCTTGATACCAAGCCAAGGTCAAGTCCAAGAAAGATTTCAGCCAAAAATGCCAGAAGAATTGCAATCAGATGTGTATGTTTTAAAAGTTGTTTAGTTATTAATATACATATGGAATTGTAAGGTAGCTAATGTTGTTTTCTGTGTACTACTGAAATATAGAATTCAAATTAATAAATTAATTTACGTATTTTTATGCATTGTGTTGAAGAGCTGGCAATCTGTGTTGATGTTGCAGCAGCATTAGTGGTGTGGAGGTACTGTGTAAGCGTGATGAACGTGTGCAGTGTAATAGTGTGCGTGCGCGATCCGAAACCGTTAACGTAGCTGTGTACTTCAGCATTATCCTAAAATGGCGGATGTGTGGTATGCGTCTTAGCGGATTATCGGTACGTGTTTTCCGTGGTTATAGTGCTGTCGCCTGGTTTTCGTTTTGTTCGTGCTGCCTTTTTTCTGCGGCGCTCATTGCCAAAGTACTACGGTTTAACGGTGAGCCTCGCACTGCGGCGCTCATCGCTCAGCCCTGCGGCACTCATTGCCAAAGTACTACGGTTTAACGGCTCGCCTCGCTGCGCGAGGCTCGCCGGGCAATGATCGCCTGCAGCGCTCATCGCTCAGCCCGCTAAAGTACTACGGTTTAACAGTAAATATGGTCAAACGGTCAAATGACGGTCACTGAAGATTAAATGTAGTGAAATTTGTTTGCCACACAACATGATGCTACATTTGTCCCTTTTTTTTTTCTTAAAATAAATACAATTTTTTTTTTTTTTTTTTTTTTTTTTGTAACTTGCAACTTATATTTCACATCAAATGCGTTGGTTTAGGCGGGAAATCCGATGTTGCGCGAGACAAAGTCGTTAAATCTGTGTTAATGCGTAAATCTGTAATTGTGTTTCGTAAAATGCTACTGTCTTTTTACTCATTGCGCGGTTAATCCGCATCCTTTATCTCATTGTTTTTCAAAGACATACGTCTGTGACTGTGTTTTACGCAGTTCGTAGTAGTATAGCCTCGTTTTCATTTTTTTCGGCGGCCATTTTTTTCTTGCTTAGCCGATTTTCGGTCTTTGTAACTCGGCTAAATCGATCTAAATTGCAGTTCCAACTCACTTCCAGACGTCCTGCCTGGTTCCCCATGCTGTAAGTGACCTTTGTTTTATTTTTTAGTGTGTATTTAGTGTTTTTTTTACTGTTTTTGTTCCGCCGCTTATCTCGTAATTTTTTTCACCTCGTATTTTTTTTCTAAGTGCTACGCGAGGCTCGCCTGCAATGAGATAGATAGATATGTATAGTGTAATGTATGAGAGAGACAATTAAGAATGAACCAGATATATTTTCCATATACAGACTATTAGTTGTGGCACAGACTTGGAGAAATAGTGAAATATAAAAGGAGCTTATTTATTACTTTTCCAGTGTATTTTATATAAATGACAGGGCAATAAAATTGTAAGGCAGGTAATGCTGTTTGCCACAGACAGTATGGCCCTCATTCAATTGCAATTTGGCCAATTGAATAGGGCTCTAAATAAGCACATAGCATATTTTTTTAAAGAAGTTTTTAGTTAGTAAAAACCTTGCTTTTGTATAGAAGTTTACTAACTAAAAATATCTTTAAAAAAATATGCCATGTGCTTATTTAGAGCCCTATTCAATTGGCCAAATCGCAATTGAATGAGGCCCTAAGTGTTTTGGTTGTCTGAGATCCTTCGGTGCTCATTGCGAGCCTCTCGGTTGGTGTATGTTTTGTTATCAAAGGCGCTTTTGCTCTCATTGAAAGATCCCCGCTGATGTCCTTTTTCCGCTTATTGCATGTCTCTCCCCTGGTGTAGTTTGTGTCCTATGAGCACCATTGGCGCTCCTTGTGAGGCGCGCAGTGAATGGCTTTGTGGTTTATTGCGATAATGTGTGTTTTGTTTTTTTGTGTATATGTATTTTTTTCTTGATAATTAATTAATTAATGAAATTATAAATGAATATACTGTACCTATGTGAAATTAATATATGCCGCAAGCAATGTGCTGAAGAGCTGACAATCTGTTTTGATGTTCCTGCAGCATACAATGTAGATTTGCACTGTTGTTGTGCTGAGGTGTAAGTGTTAGCAGAGGGTCCGCTCATTGCAGCCGGCGATGGATCCTCCACCTTCCGCAAAGGCGGCTCCTCGCTTTGCGGCCCGAACTGCGTATCTCGCTTTGTGAGGGACGCAGTTCGTGCGAGCTCGCTTTGCATGACAATGTTTTGTAGTTTGTCAACTATTATATGTGATATTCAGTGCTAAAAATAACTACAGGGTAATGCATTCAGGTACCACATACTGTATAAAGGTCTAATATTTTACAATGCAAGCAATAAGTAGTGGGGTATATGGAATGAGAGAACACAAGTCAGTATAAAGATGCAGTTGCAGGCTCCAGTGACCTCACATGTTGTATGGAAATCACCAGAGCACTGGTTGCCTGGCACAGCTGTGGTTGCTATGGGAATGAAATCATATGAGTATTAATTCCGCTGAAAAAAGGACAGCTTGGCAACCCCTTCACAGATGAAGCATAAAGAGGAGCTAAGAAAATGTCTCATCTTGCTATAGTGCCCACCCTGAAGAGCTCTACCTGACTTCATCTTTATCCCCTTCTTGTGCTATGCTGCCAGTGTATGTGTTTTCTGTACATTACATAGGACTATATAGGACTTTTCTACAATCTCATTTTGGTGCTTAAGGCTAAAAAGGGTAAAAAGAAAAAAAGAATTTCTGAACATCACGGGGAAAGCTGCCATTTTATTTTTAGGGCAGTGCCATTACCCTTGCCTTGACTTTCTCTTTCAGAAGTGATGCCAAAAAATCAATAATAAATAAATGTAGTAAAAGTGAAATTTTAATAATTAAATGTAATTCAGACATTGGTATATGATAAAATACAATTTAAATGCAATTAAAATTGGGTAATTATGCATTTAAAAAAAGACAAGTATTCAACAAGAACTATGGAACAAACAGGGAGGCTGATCTTAGCGGTGTCGGTGAGTGGTCAGTGGCCTGGGAAGCAGACATAGTGCCTCAGTTATTTAGTACATTTATTTTCAAAATGTATTTGGGTTTATTAGTTGTAAGAAGTGAAAGACATTGCAATATAAAAAATGTGCTGACATGAGGTGTTGAATCTAATCACATATATAGTTGTCAGTGTTCGTCCCGTTGCAATGTTAGTCACGCAATCACATATAATAGTTGTCAAAGTATGAATAGTCGCCACGCTTTGCGAGCTCGCGAAGCGGCGAGAGACGCAGTGTGGTCCGCCAATGCGGACCCTCGCGAAGGCTTCAACATCTGCTGCAATGAGCCAAATAGATCTAACACGCAATCACTACATACGAACTTACAGAAAAAAATACGAATCGCAGGGCTTAGAACGCAAAATTTACGGACTTAGCCTAAAACAATACGAGCCACGGGGAAAAAAACATTACGACCTCGCAAAAATACGACCTGCGCGCACCTAAAAACATTAAAAACACAATAAATACACACAAAAATGACATAAAAAGCTTACTCACAGCAAGGGGGGGCACCCGGGACCTCTGAAAGTGAAATTACACCTCAATTTAAGTACAAATTCCAGAGTTTACACACACAAAAATCCCCTAAGCAAAAGAAAAAATGGCCACCGAAAAAAACAAAACAAGGCTACAGGACCCTAAAGACGCAAAACACCACCAAGCACATATGGCTTTTCAAAAAACTTGTACGAGGTACAAGATACACATTTAGCAAGGACGCTACATCATCCACAGCACGTACTAAAAAAAAAGACACAGAAAAAACACCAAAATAATAATAAATAAATAATAATAAAAAAACCACACACACAGCACAGGGGGAGATCCAGGAAGCCTGGGAGTGAAGTTGCAAACGAATTGGAGCCATATTTGGCGTTTTTCGTTACTCGAAAATCGACGCAGCAAGGGAAAAAATGGCGTCCGAAAATACGTAAACAAGGCTCAGCAAGACCATGGAACGCAGAACAGTGATGCGGTAGACAACGGCAAATATAGTAAACTTACACGAACAACACCAGGCACGCGGGACTTTGAAAATAAAACCAACGGCCTTCCTGTCATTTTTGACGGACAATTTCCTAGTATAACATAATAATGTGTTTTAATGTGGGCTTTTATTACAGGTTGAATATTCCCAGTGATGAAAAAAAGTCATATTAATGAGGATTATACAGGACATTAAATAATAGTGTAATAGATTGTGGTACCTTGCCTCTCCTTTTCTGGATCACTACCTTGTTGTGGTGAAGTGGCTTATGTACTTCAGTTAAGCTGTGAGATATATCATGTAGGGTCACCCAAGATGGGCAGGTCATAGCAGGGAGGTCAGACAAATTGCAGTCCACTGGAGAAGGAACTGGCAACCCACTCCATTATCTTTGCAAAGATAACATCATGGATAAGTATGAGCAGAGACATAACAACATGTGCCTGGAGTGCAGCTTGTCCATAGGGTGACAGAGAGTCAGACACAATTGAACGACTAAACCTTGCTTCTACTCAGGAGGAGTAAGAAAAGTACATAATAATGCAGGGTAAATGTTGCGAATTACCTAATCTTAATATTTATCCTTTATTTATGGAGTGCCATGCTTAACAGAAGGTTTAAAATTGACATTGTCATACACTGGGAAACATAAGCAGAAAGTTGTGGAGGAAATTAAAATGGTCCTTCCAGAACTCTCTCAGTGTCAACTCAGTATTTGAGGTCACCTCAAAGCACCTCTGGAAGAGGACCTTGGTATACAGTTTACTAAAGTTTGTAATGACCTGCTTGCTGGTCTATGGGCTGGATCACAGGAGTTGTGTTAGGGGGTAAGAACTTCACAGTTTTACAATTAAATTCCTCCAGGAAGTCCTCCAGCCTGGTGGGTAGCAGGAGCATTGTCTGTTATTAACAGAGCCCTCAAATGTCGTTCTTTCTTCTGCAAATATTTTTTTTACAGTGGTGCCAAACACTTTGCTTATCCATTCAATGAAGAAATGCCTGGATTTGCTGTTGGCCCTCCACATTACACTTAACTAGATTTGTATCACCTTTTCTCTTTTGAAAACTCTGGGGTTCTCACTGTGATAAAGGAGCATTGTGCATGATTAACAGAGCCCTCAGAAGCATTTCATTCTCCTGCAAATATTTCTTCACCGTTGGGCCAAAGACTTCATCCATTCAGTGAAGAACATTCTGGTTACCCAGTATTTTCTGTTGGTCTTCCACATGACACTTAAGTTGATGTTCTGCATGTTTTCCCTCTTAAAAACTCTGAGGTTCTCACTGTGATAAAGTAGTAGAGGCCTCATTTTTAAATCCCTGCTACCATTTAGGAGTGCTTGTGGACAACCACCTAGGTAACAGTGCTCAAAGCCAAGCAGCAGCTGCAAAGGCAAATAAAATATTAGCATGTATTAAGAAGGGTATAGAAGCCAGGGAAGCAAATATAATTCTGCCACTATACAAATCTCTAGTACGCCCTCATTTGGAATATGGAGTACAATTTTGGGCACTACTTCATAAAAAGGACATTTTAGAGCTGGAAAAGGTACAGAGAAGGGCAACAAAACTAATAAGGGGAATGGAGGGGCTAAGTTATGAAGAAAGACTAACCAAATTAAACTTATTTTTCTCTAGAAAAAAAGGCATCTAAGAGGAGATATGATTACCTTATATAAATATATCCAGGGTCAGTATAAAGATTTGTTAAGGGAGCATTTTTGTACCAAGAGGTTTTCAACTGACAAGAGGACATCCCTTGAGTTTAGAAGTAAAAAGATTCCACCTTAAGGAAAGAAAAGGGTTCTTCACAGTAAGGGTGGTTAATCTGTGGAATTCTCTACCAGAGGAGGTGGTGACAGCAGAATTGATATATAACTTTAAAAGGGGACTGGATTTATATCTAATTAAAAAGGGAATTCATTGTTATCATGGATAATTAGAGAGAGTATTGATCTAGGGAGAAATCTGATCGCCAGTATCTGAGGTCAATTGAGACAATTGTTTTTTTTTTCTGTTTGCCTTCCTCTGAATCAATTAATTATTAATAAAAATAAAAAATATATATTAATAATAATTAACAATTAATTAATTAACTAATTGATGAATAACCAATCCGCATATTGCAGATCAGAGAAGATCTTAAAAGGTTGAACTTGATGGACTGAAAGTCTTTTTTCAACCTCAATTATTATGTAACTATGTAATTTGTCTAATTTTTAAGAGCAGTATAAAGAGCAAGAGACCTTGCTGATATTAGCCAAACTCCATGAATGTTTAAAACATACTCTTTTAAATGCATACATGTTATTTTAAATGTAATACTCAATTGTGAAGTTGTCAATGGCTGCACTGTAGAAACTAGCAGCCTTATTAAATTGCGATTCGGCCAATTGATTAGGGCTCTATATAAGCACAGAGCATATTTCTTTTACAGAAGTTTTTAGTTAGTGAAGACCTTGCTTTTGGATCGAAGTTCACTAACTAAAAACTTCTGTAAAAATATATGCTCTGTGCTTATATAGAGCCCTATTCAATTGGCCAAATTGTAATTTAATAAGGCTGTGGATCAGTAAAACCTGTTGTGGGCACAAGTGCTTTGGTCCTTGCTGTAATTGCTGATTTTAACTGGATATTATAGTGTATAATTTATTACATTTCCATAATTTCATAATTGTAGTATTTCTCTTTCTTAAACAATGATTCCAAGTGCAGCACATGTTTAAATATCCATTAAAATTCATATAGTGTTGGTAAAGACCCCAGGTGTTTTTGTAATACGTTGTGCAGAATCAACATTAAGGACAATATTTCAGTTCTTTACTTGCTATACATAATTGCTACTGTTTCATGGGAACTGTCATGAAAGTACTCAATGACAACCATTCGCTATTATCTGTAGGTGTTTATATTTGCATTGCCATTTAGACGTGTTATTGGTTTTTTTTAAAAAGCATCACAGAAATAGAGAAACATAGATTGAATGATATATAACACCAGCCCCCTCTCGTCTACCTCTTATATCTACATAAAAGCTTGGTTTAATAAACCCTGAGGATAGTATTATACATATCAGGCATGGTTGAACTGCATTACTGATTTTAACCCTACCACTTCCACTAAAAGGCTGTTCAGCTTTTCTACTATATATTCTGTAAAACATTGCATTTGAACATTATCCTAATTCTTCTACCTTCCAATTTCAAATCATGACAATTTATTCTAGTATTTAGTCTAATATTCTATTGTAGTTCTAGCTCTTTTTCTGAAAGTTACTTCTCTCTTGAACTTTATTTTAAAAAATTATATACACCTCAGTTAGTCGTTAATCCATTCCGGACCGCACGATTAAACCCAGGAGGCATTTCCCATACCAAATAATCTGTTCCGGACCCCAGATTTTTCACATTTTCTAACATTTTATTTTGAACAACACCTTAAAACTAAACAGGCATTACAAAACAACAATAATTACATCAAATAACGAATTTAACTTCACTTTAACTGTACTGAGAACAAATAACAGATAATTTAACTTAACTTTAACTGTACTGAGATCAATAACAGACAATTAAACTTCAATTTAACTTTACAGCTCTGAGGGCCCAATAGGATGGTGGCAATGTAGAGGAAGAGAAGTAGAAGACAGGTTATTGCTTGGAAGGGGAGTCCATTGCAACATCAGGCACTTGCACAGGGTATGTTTGCCCTTTATGTCTCTTAACGCCACTGCACCCTGCTGGAGACGTGGACAGTTTCACTAGAAACCTATGAAGAAAACTTGCTTCTGCCTTGATTGCAAAATGTTTCTGAAGTGAGACATTGCTTTATTATTAAACAAGTCCACAACACGGCTTGCTTGAACTTTTTGAGGGTGATAATGTTCAAGAAAATGTTGTAATTCAGCCCATTTAGCACATGTTTATTTAATGAGTGCAGTAGGTGCTTCCTCCCTTCCCTCCTCTTCACCCGAAGAAGACAATTCATCAGCCACTCCCTCTTGTTGCTCTCTGAAGTTCCTGCAGCTCCTCAGTGCTGAACTCTTCTCTGTGCTCCATCACTAGCTCTTTGATTATTTCATTGGTCACCTCCAGGTCTCCATGGACTTGCCCCTATTCTGCTAGGTTCAGCCTCCAAGTTTACCGGAGCTATAGCTTCCTGCCACAATTTCCTCCAGCCACAGTTCATGGTCTTGTGAGAGGCCTCATGCCAGACCTTATCTATCAGAGTGACACAGTGGAGGATATTGAAATGGTCCTTCCAGAACTCTTTGAGTGTCAACTGAGTATTTGAGGTCACCTTAAAGCACCTCCAGAAGAGGTCCTTGGAATATAGCTTCTTATAGTTGGAGATGACCTTCTGGTCCATGGGCTGGATCAGAGGAGTTGTGTTAGGGACAAGAACTTCACAGTTATGAACTTAAAGTCCCCCAGCAAGTTTTCCACCATGCCTGAAGGGTGAGCAGGAGCATTGTCAATGATTAACAAAGCCCTCAGAGGCAGTTCATTCTCCTCTAAATATTTATTCACTGTTGGGCCAAACACTCTGTTCATCCATTCAGTGAAGAACATTCTGGTTACCCAGTCTTTTCTGCTGGCCTTCCACATGACACTTAAGTTGCTGTTCTGCACGTTTTCCCTCTTAAAAACTCTGGGGTTTTCGCTGTGGTACAAAAGTAGAGGCTTGATTTTTAAAACCCCACTAGCATTCCCGCATAACAACAGAGTAAGTCTGTCCTTCATCGGCTTGTGTCCTGGCATGGTGATGTAGGTTTTGGTAGGCAACTTCTTCCAAAATAACCCAGTCTTGTCACAGTTGAAGACTTACTGGGGAACAGAAGGCTCACCCTTTACATTCTCACTGAACTCCCTGACAAAGGTTTCAGCAGCTTCTTTGTCAGCACTGGCTGCCTCTCCATGCCTCACTACGCTGTGAATACCAGTTCTCTTTCTGAAAATCACAAACCAACCGTGACTGGCTTTAATGGGCTCAATTTGTGCTGTTGTAGGCACAGGCGATTTGGGCTCTTGCAGGCACAGGCTGCATTTGGGTTCAATTTGGGTTCTTACAGTCAAAGGCTGGATTTGGGCTCTTGCAGGCACAGACTGGATTTGGACTCAAGTTGGGCTTTTGCACGCACAGGCGATTTGGGCTCTTACAGGCACAGGCTGGGTATGAGCTCAATTTGGGCTCTCTGCAGGCACAGGCTCCTCCTGCTTTCTCTATTTCAGAAGCCTGCGGCAGTCAAAATTGTGCTTTCAGTTTCGCAGGCACAGCTTTACCCGAGATAGCGTCTCCTCAGAAATTTCTGAGAAGATGCCACCTATGCTGAAAACAACTTAAACCAAGGCCGACTTAAACCAAGGTACCACTGTCCTGGAAGTTTTCATATCACCCCTCTTCCATTTGTCTTGAAGTTAAAATAAAATGTCTTTTAGATTATGCACCAATTTAGTTACTATCCTATGAATTGTTCCTAATTTATTAATACCTTTTGAAGATATGGTCTCCTGAACTGGACGCAGTGTTTTAAGGTCAGGTTTGATATGACTGGCCTTTTTAAGGACCAGTCAAGATGAGAAATCAGGTCCATGTCTGTTGGCAATGAAACAAAGTCAAACCACAAAAAGTAACAACTGTGAAATAAATCAAAATGTAGACAAGGAGTTGGAGTTCAAAATAATCTGGATGGAGGATAGTGAGCAGATTACTCCATCTACAGCCCTCAAGGAGGTAAACTCACACATCATTCCAGTGGATAAGGCCAGGTGGCACTCTGCCCAGGTATAAGAACGCAAAGTGTTCAGAACATAGACTCATATGGCAGTGGAACCTCCTTGGCCAGACACTGCTTTCTGGACTTCTAAATAGCCAGCTTGACAAGTGGCCGGAGCATGTTGATGATAAGGTCGCTGGCCCTTTTGTCCCCGTCCCTGGGCACTGAGAACTGCAGGGGGACACCACTCAAGAATTAACCGGATACAGTATTCTTGGCAATGTCATTATACAAATATGTAGAGTAGAACAGGTACCTATCCTTTTCTGTTGATAATTCACAATATATATGTAAAATTAATCAGTCTTATGGTAATAAGGAGCTAGAGTATTAAACATAATGCAATATGTGCATGTTTTGACTTGCTTACAGTACATATTATAATTGTACTAATTACTCTTTTCTGGTAAGTGTTGACTTATGTCATATCTGAGATGTGTTAAAATAATAAAACAAGTATATTCACAGTTATGGAATGTTTTCATTGCTATAGAGTCAGAATGACAATTAACAAACACACAAACTGAATATTATGACACTAGCAAAATAGACATATTTCTGTGGAAATAGACAAATTCTGATGAACTATACCAGTTTTGCTATTTTAGGAAGTAAGCGGTAGGCTCTAATTATAGTATAATCTTGAGGGTTTTTAACACCAAACTGAACACTTGAGCATATTGGATTTCTGTAATATAAGTCTAAACATTTGGTATAGCTTAAATGATCTGTGAAGTGAATGAACAGAAAAATACCCTGAATTCTAAATGGATGGTACAATAGATTACCTTAAACATAATTTAATAATATTTCAGTCCTATATTGTAATTCTTTACAGCTCTTAAAACGAGAAATGTCTGCAATTACAGAAATGAAGAGAACACATATAAATAAGTATAATTACAATTGGTTGTTATTTTTGAATGGGAGTGATAGATAACTGGGTATTTTAAGCATTTATTATCTGAAAAAAGATTCTCCCTCTCTGTACGTTGCTTTATCTAAGACACAAAACATTATCCGTTCTTTCTCATTGTATATCATACGCTTTTGATATTCAAACATTTCCCTAATTATCTATATCTTTATCTCTTAATAATCCATATTGACCTCTCTTCCACATCAGTTATGCCATCTTTGTCAATAAGTTAAAAGCAGTGGCGTAGCTCGAGCTTTTGCCGCCCAGGGCTTTCACTGTTTTTGAAGCCCCCCCCCCCCCCGTGATGCAAAGATTTTATATATATATATATATATATATATATATACATATCTACATACATGTATAAATATAAAATGATATATGTATATGTATATATATATATACATATATATATATATATATGAGTCCCAAAATGTTCCACTCTTAACTTTCTCTTAATATCTCCTCCCCCTATCTCTCCTCACCTTTCCTCCCTCCTCTCTCTCTTCCTCCATTCGCTATCTGTCACCTTTCCTCCTTTCTCTCCCCTTCTCTCACTCTCCCACCTTCTTTCTCTCTCTCCTTTCTCATTCTCCTCTTCTCTCATCCCCCCTCTCTCTCTCTTCTCTTTCCTCTCTCTACATACCTGTCTCTCTCTCTCTCCCTCCTTCACTTCCTCTCTTATTTATTCTCTCTCTCCCTCCTGCTCTCTCTCCCTCCTTCTCTATCTCCCTCTCTCCCTCACTCCCTCCATTCCTCTCTCACTCCTTCTCTCTCTCCCTCTCATTCTCTCCATCCTTGTCTCCTTCTCTCACTCTCCCACTTCTCCCTCACTCACTCATTCTCTTTCTCCCCTCTTTTCCCTCTCTCCCTCCTTCTCCCTCTCTCTCACTCCTTCTCTCTCTCTCCTTCTCTCACTCCTTCTCTCTCTCTTCCTCTCACTCATTCTCTCTCTCCGTCTCCACCTTTCTCCCTCCTTATCTCACACTACTTCTCTCTCTCCCTCCTTCACCCTCCTCTCTCTCTCTCCCTCTCTCACTCATTCTCTCTCTCTCTCCCTCCTTCTCTATCTCCATCTTTCACCCACTCTCTCTTCCTCTCCCTCCATCTCTCACTCATTCTCTCTCTCTCCCTTCTCTCACTCTCTCTCTCTCCTTCTCTCTCACATTCTCTCTCTTTACCTCATTTTCTCTCTCCCTCCTCTCAATCATTTTCTCTCTACCTCCTTATCCCCCTCTCTCCCTCCTTCTCTCCTTCCTTCCCTCTCTCTCCTTCTCTCTCATTTTCTCTCTCCTTCTCTCCATCTCTCAGTCATTCTCTCTCCCTCCCTCTCTCACTCATTCTCTCTCTCATTCTCTCTCACACATTCTCTCTCTCTCCCTCATTATCACTCTCCCTCCTTCTCTCAATCATTCTCTCTCTACCTTTTTCTTCCCCTCTCTCCCTCCTTCTCTATCATTCTCTCCCTCCTTCTCCCTCTCTCACTCCTCTCATTCTCCCTCTCACCCCCTCTCCCTTCTTCTCTCTCTCCCTCCTTCTCTCTCTCCCTCCTTCTCTCTCTCCTTTTCCCTTTCTCCCTATCGCTCTCCTCTCCCCATCTTCTCTCTCACTCCCCCTTGCTTCTATCTTAATCCCCCTTGTTTCTCCATCCCTTCCCAATCTCCTTACCTGCATGATCCTGGGTCCGGCTGGTCCTCCTCTTGGTGACCCCTCCCCTTTGATGCCCCTCCCCTGGCTCCTCCTCTCCTCCACAGCACTCAGTGAAGAGAGCAATTGCCGGGAAGGAGGAGGAAGCCTGGGGGAAGGGGACAGGTGGTGGCATTTCTGCCACCCCCAAACAGGTGACACCCGGGATGGTCCGCCCCTCGCGCACCCCCTTCCTACGCTACTGGTGAAAAGTATTGTGTAGGGCTTAACAATTCAGCAGATGAATAAATACAATCAAGTGAACTAGGTTGACCAGGACTGCTCCAGACTCAAACTGCATATGCCTTGGGCAAACCTGTTCATAAATTATTGCCAAAGCAGGTTGTGGAAGTGCATGTTAAACTTTGCAGCAATAACTTCTATGGCAAAGAAAACAACTGTTATATTGGTAATCCATCAGTAATATGCAACAAACTGATCCATGTGTGACTTCTGTAAAAGGCAACTTTATCTATGCACATAACAGCAATGCAACACTGCAAGTATTACGTTATTAATCATATGAAGAAACTGATCTGAACATGCTCATTCAATGGCTTGATTGGGTTTTATTTTCTAAGCAAATACTATCATATAGTAATATTTTAAACTTATTTTACCATTTAACTTTAAAAAACAACAAAGAAGATGACAACCTGGCAAGCTACTGACTTCCAGCTCCTTCTAGCAGCTTCCTGTTTGTATGTGTTAGTTTAGTTGGTTTCAGTTCCTTTCCCATTGGTGACATAGCTTCACAGAGCCTAGGAGAGATTATGTAAAGAAACAAACTGGTTGGTGGTTCTTGATGCCAACAGCTTATCAGATTGTTGGTTTATCCGATTGTTAGCTTCTTCTATGTACAGTGCCATGAAAATGTATTTGTATTTGTTTCTTTCTGTTATTGCATATTTGTCACAGTAAATGTTTCAAATCTTTAGACAAAATGTCCCAAGGCAGCAAAGTATCCCCACACCATTACTATAATATGGTATAGGCCCATAAATAGGCCCATATCATCCACAAAATTCCATGTTTGATTCATCTGTTTATAGAACATTCTCCCAAAATGCTTGGAGATCATCCAGGTGCTTCTTAGCAAATGAGAGATGTGCACTTATGTTCCTGGCTAGCAGTGGTTTTCATTTTGCTACTCTCCAATAAGGCCAATTATGACCTGTCTCTTTCTGATTGTGTAGTCATAAACACAGAACTTAGCTGAAGCAAGACACATCTACAGTTCTTTGGACCTTTCTATGTTTTTTCTTTGTGACTTCCTGGATGATTTTATGCTATAACCTTGGAGAAATTTTAGCCGGCTAGCAACTCCTAGTAAAATTCACTACTGATCTCCATTTGGATGATGGCTCCCACTGTTGTTCAGTGGAGTCCCAAATCCATAGAAATGCCATTATGTCAGTTTTCACAAATCTTTTTTTTCCTTATATCTTCAGGAATTACATTTGATTGTGGCATAATATGTTTCTTAAATCCCAATGCTGACAACTTGACTGTGAAGTTAATCGTCAAAATAAGTGAAATTTATATTGAGCTAATTGGCTATGTTTCATCAGCTGACTATTTATCCCTTTAATTGGTTTGACTTAACTAGGAGCCCAATTACTTCTTCATATAGTACCATTGGGTGTTGGATACATTTGTTCCTTAAATAAATTAAAGAAAGTAAAAAAAAAAGTTAAGCCTTAAGCATATTTGATAAAAATAAGTTTTAAATATCAAAATGTTATAAATTTTGCTTTAAAAATAGAATACAAAAATCCCTTTAAGGACTCATGGACCCCAAACCTTTCACATTTTAACTGCAAGATGGAAAAGAATATTCATCAAACATTTTGACATGAAATAAAGAAGACAACTTTCAATGTTATGGAGCTGATTTATCAAAGTTTATAATATCATAGTTACTGATGGAGTAATGAGTTGGTAACATCTTTCTTGAGTGAAATAAATATGAATTCATGATAAGAATAAGGAGACATTTCCAAGCCTGAAGAAGAAAGCGCGTAACTCTAAAAACAGCAGCACTGTTCAAGCAGGTAACTCTAAAAACCCACCAAAACAAAAAAAGGGGGAGACACAGGAAGCCTAGGAGGGAGGTTGCAACCGAATTACACCCATATTTGGCGTTTTTCATCATTCTTAAATTGCCTAAGCAAAAACGCAAATTTTCTGAAACAGCATGAAAACGAGGCTCAGAAACGCCAGGCGCGCAAAACTTACAAAATACACAACGCTTAAGACTAACACTTACACCAACAACGCAAGGCACGCAGGGCAGTCACAGCACGCCACGCAAACATTCAGCACACACAAAAAGGAGAAAGACACAGGGAAGGTACAGGGAGGAGATGGTGGAAAGAGACACATGGCATTCCCAAGCACAAGAGTTGCAGGTTAACGAAACCTGCAATGAGTGGCCTGTACAGTAGGCGGGAGGAAAGGCTTGCAATGAGCGCCAAAGGTGCAGAAGGTGATAAGTGCAAAGCAGGAAACTTGGATTACATGGGGAGAGAGGCTCGCAATGAGCGCCAAAAGTTCTCAGAGGACCAAAAGCCTCACATTGTGTGGCAAACAACATTGCCGGCCTTACAATTTTAATCCCGTCATTTTTGACGGGCAAGTTCCTAGTATATATATATATATATATATATATATATATATATATACATATATATATATATATATATATATATATATATATATATATATCCCTGCAACGATCAGTTATCTGACACACACACTGCAGCTTGACACAATTTCACTGGTATTCAAATTCCTACACCAGCTAAATCCAGCCTCTATAGATGATGTCACTGATTTGTAGGCACACATGCCCTTTCACTCAAAATAATTTCCATTCATTCTATGCACACACACCCCTGCTACCTGATTGGTGGAAGGCACTTATATGGCAGCTGAAAAAGAGGCATGTCTGGAATTTGTAAATAAAGAGAAAACCATACATTTTCAAAAATGCAATTTCTTCGTCAAAAAGGCACGTATTTAAAAAATTCAAATATTATTTCAACCTGCCTTCATGGGATCTTTCTACTGGTGTCCTCCAAATTGTGCTAAAGTAAGTATACCTTTAATTGCTAGATCAGTTGGTCAAACTCCACCTCGGAGAATCATTTTATGACAGGATAGATTGTATTAGTACAAGTCAATGAGTACTGGGACCTTGTAGGTTAAGACAGTTTTCCTCTATTTTAGAAAGTTTTTAAAATAAGTAATAAAATAGTAAATAATAAAAATAAATTATGTGTGATGAGTGAAATATTAGAAATAGCTATTCTTTTATAATTATGAAGCAGGAGAAATAAAGGGATATATAACTGCATATTTCAATACTATGATAGAATTCAATTTTTGATCAGTTACTTAAAGAAGTTATGTGTATGTACACAAACTAAATCCTTTTTGCAGTGCTTTTGCTGCCAACAAATGGGCCATTGTTTTTACATTTGCAGCAATCATACCAGAAGTCTTTCGAAGCTGGTCAGAACATGAGCGTACAATGTGAGAAATAGCAACATTGTCATATTTTAATTGCCAATTAGAAAATGTGACATATTTCAAACTCATATGTTTTAGCTGTTCTTGGAAGAGAATGAACACTGATTAAACACATGGTAGCTAATGGGAGCCAAATATGAATATCCAGTAACATTGACAAAAAAAAGCATAAGCACATAGCTAGAATACACAGCTGTTTAAATGCATCAGTCTAAACAGTGTAGACCGACTTCATGACCTCTACTTATAGGTTCATATTGAAATACAATCTAGTAGGAACCTTTATCTTAGTCCTACTACCAATGAATCCATGATATAATGGTTGTACAATATACTGTATACTTATATGTTTTAAAGAGACAGACTAGGCCAAGAGGACCTTGGTGGTCATCGAGATCTTAGCTTATTAATCAGGAACATCTCCAAACAGCAAAGCATGGCAGAGCAAGGACAAGGTCCAATACAAGACTGGGACTGTGAGCTTTGTTTAAACTGTTATCTCCTGCTCTGCCACCATGGATATATATATATATATATATGTTGTGTATGTACCTTTAAGAACTATTCATCCAGGAGCCAGAGTGTGATTGTCACACCTGACCATCTCCACCTGGATCCTATAATTATATAAGGAGTTAGACTGAGCTTCTGTGCTCAGTCATTGAGATCTTTAACCTTCACATGGTATTTCACAAGATTTCCTATCTTGTCTTCTTCCTGCACCTGACCCCTGGACTGATTGACTTCGCCTTTGCCACTGCGCTTGTCTAGCACCCTCCCAGGGAAGCCTGGCTGGCTGGCACAATCCCAGAGCAGCCCGCCTGCCTGGCACCATCCCAGAGCTATCTGCATGTCTCCAGCTACCTGATGCTACCCAACTGGACCTCCTGCTACTGGACTCCTATTTGTCCTGTCTCGCACTTCCAGCTGTTTATATTATCTCACCAAAAGGAGAGTAGGTTTTACATGATCTTGATCTTGACCTCTATAGCCAATTGGTCTGAAAGATACCAAGGGTTTAACATGAGACAAAATATAATCAGTGTGCAGAGAGCAAAACTAGAGACATAGATAAGAATCCTGTTGCCCTAGTACTTACCAAGAAGATGTATTCAAAGCAAGACAAGTTCCAAAACTATTAGATACTTTTATCTTTCTGTAATAACAATAAATTCAGCTGGAAGAATCTGCCTGTGCCCAGTACTTATCCCAGCTAATGGAGAGGGAGTGTAAACCTCCAGAATAATGAAGGTCAAAGAGAAAGCAACTTAGGTGGGTGGTTATCTTCAAAAAAACATAGAAGAAGTTCACTAACTAAAAACTCCTGTAAAAAAATACGCTATGTGCTTATATAGAGCCCTATTCAATTGGCCAAATCACATTTGAATAAGGCCCTTGGTGTATGTAATTAACTAAACTACTTCTCAAATGCCATGGAGTTGGCATCAAGTACCTGTGCAATTTGACTAAATATAGAGGATATTTTCTATTACTTGAGAAATTACTGCAAATCATTGTATTTATTTATTTGCTTTATTTCTATTTTTTGTGTAAATAAAACATGGATATCACAATGGGTAAAATCCTTTTTTTATGGGCGCGTTATCGTAATCATCATCACAATACTGCTAGGCATAAGTTAGGTGAATTCAATTATTTCTCTATACTGTTTTGCTGCTCATTGGATCTTGGAACATTCACCGTAATCTGCTAAAAATGCTTTAAACGTCACTTGTCTTTTAGATAAGAACATGTGGTGTGTTGAAAGCAGTATGTCTGATAAATTCAGCATTTATGGTATCTAAACTGTGTCACACACCGTTCTACAGGAAACTCTCGTTTGGATTAGTTATCTGGACTTGTTTAGCGATCAATAAAATGTTCTGTAGTTAAAGACCTTCTCTTCCTGCCCAGATGGATATACTATCAAAGGGACATGTGGCACGATCCATGCACATTACATGGAAAGGTCACATTTTAAGTGGTGATAAATGTATATTTTATTGCATTCTCTGGTTAAGCAGATTTAATAAGGAACATGTTCATTCACTGTCTGTACTGTGTATATAACTGTTTCTGTCTGCACATTAACCATTAAATAGATATAAGTGTTAGATTGCAGACAACTATTAAAATGTCTTATCGGTGTATTACCAGCTATGCACAGTTGAGTGTTATATTAAATTCTGCACCTGTTTAACTATGGATTAGGGATATGTTACACTGTGGTACAGAAATCTATCATGGATGGATGATAAACACCCTGGGCCTCATTCAAATGCAATTTGGCCACTTGAATAGGGATCTACAGTGG
Organism: Discoglossus pictus; assembly: GCA_027410445.1. Classification (NCBI taxonomy): domain Eukaryota; kingdom Metazoa; phylum Chordata; class Amphibia; order Anura; family Alytidae; genus Discoglossus; species Discoglossus pictus. Next base: position 353,242,613 of record CM050165.1, read on the forward strand.
ATATAAAAAGTCTACACACCCCTGTTAAAATGTCAGGTTTCTGTGCTGTAAAAAAATGAGACAAAGATTAATAATTTCGGAACTTTTTCCACCTTTAATGTGACCTATAAACTGTACAACTCAATTGAAAAACAAACTGAAATCTTTTAGGTGGAGGGAAAAAGAAAAATAATGTGGTTGCATAAGTCTGCACACCCTCTTATAACTGGGGATGTAGCGGTGTTCAGAATTAAGCAATCACATTCCAAATCTTGTTAAATAGAAGTCATTTTAAGTGCCTCTGATTAACCCCAAATAAAGTTCAGCTGCTCTAGTTGGTCTTTCCTGAAATGTTCTTAGTCGCATCCCACAGCAAAAGCCATGGTCCACAGAGATCTTCCAAAGCATCAGAGGGATCTCATTGTTAAAAGGTATCAGTCAGGAGAAGGGTACAAAAGAATTTCCAAGGCATTAGATATACCATGGAACACAGTGAAGACAATCATCATCAAGTGGAGAAAATATGGCACAACAGTGACATTACCAAGAACTTGAGCTCCCTCCAAAATTGATGAAAAGACAAGAAGAAAACTGGTCTGCGAGGCTACCAAGAGACCTACAGCAACATTAAAGGAGCTGCAGGAATATCTGGCAAGTACTGGCTGTGTGGTACATGTGACAACAATCTCCCGTATTCTTCATATGTCTGGGCTATGGGGTAGAGTGGCAAGACGAAAGCCTTTTCTTACGAAGAAAAACATCCAAGCCAGGCTACATTTTGCAAAAACACACCTGAAGTCTCCCAAAAGCATGTGGAAAAAGGGGTTATGGTCTGAAGAAACCAAGGTTGAACTTTTTGGCCATAATTCCAAAAGATATGTTTGACGCAAAAACAACACTGCACATCACCAAAAGAACACCATACCCACAGTGAAGCATAGTGGTGGCAGCATCATGCTTTGGGGCTGTTTTTCTTCAGCTGGAACTGGGGCCTTAATTAAAATATAGGGAATTATGAACAGTTCCAAATACCAGTCAATATTGGCACAAAACCTTCAGGCTTCTGCAAGAAAGCTGGACATGAAGAGGAACTTCATCTTTCTGCATGACAACGACCCAAAGCATACATCCAAATCAACAGGAATGGCTTCACCAGAAGAAGATTAAAGTTTTGGAATGGCCCAGCCAGAGCTCAGACCTGAATCCGATTGAAAATCTGTGGGGTGATCTGAAGAGGGCTGTGCACAGGAGATGCCCTCGCAAACTGACAGATTTGGAGTGTTTTTGCAAAGAAGAGTGGGCAATCTTGCCAAGTCAAAATGTGCCATGTTGATAGACATACCCAAAAAGACTGAGTGATGTAATAAAATCAAAAGGTGCTTCAACAAAGTATTAGTTTATGGGTGTGCATACTTATGCAACCATATTATTTTATTTTTATATTTTTTCTTCCCTCTACCTAAAAGATTTCAGTTTGTTTTTCAAGTGAGTTGTACAGTCTATAGGTCACATTAAAGGTGGAAAAAGTTCTGAAATGAGTTATCTTTGTCTCATTTTTTTACAGCACAGACACCAGACATTTTAACAGGGGTGTGGAGACTTTTTATATCCACTGTATATAAGCACAGATCATATTTTTTTAAAGAAGTTTTTAGTTAGGGAAGACCTTGCTTTTGCATAGACGTTCACTAACTAGAAACTTCTTTAAAAAATATGCTATGTGCTTATTTACAGCCCTATTCAATTGGCCAAATTGCATTTGAATGAGGCCCCCTGTGTGTGGAAGACAAACTCTCTGAATGCATGATAACCTTTAGAATGGATAGAAACCCCAAACCTTTAGGGAAGTTGTCTACCCACTGTTGATTTAATTAAGTATATCCACATAACCTCCCAGCAGTAGCAATAGCAGATAATATAGTAAAGGAACACAGATATCCTACATAGGGTTACTCTGAACAATGAGGTTTGGGAGATCAAAACCATTAATAGTACTGAACACTCATAGACTGTCTCAAAATATATATGGCTGATAAAGTGTTAGGGATTACTAAAAATATTCCCATAGTGTCTCACTAAACTTTACAGGGCCATAAGTGATTCACTGAGGACTGCAATAAATATTATCTACTGGAAAAATGCCATTGTAACTCTTTATTACCCATTGATTCCCTTTGAGAACGCTTAGTTAAGAAATCTCCTAGTTAATTTTGTAGACCTGGAGAATTGCCACAAAACATTTTTGAGTAAGTTTAACCAGTATCTATTAGTTAAATGGCCACAGCAGCGGTTTCCACCAGGGTATACATTTAATAATATAGGTCACAGTTTCCCAAACCTCTCAAGACCCACTAGACAGGGCATGATTTAGGTTTACTGCAGTTTGAATGCAGATAAGGCAATTAGAGTCTCTTGAATACCAATTGCTCCACCTGTATTAACACAGAGTTAAACCAAAATCATGTCCTGTCTGGTGGGTCTTTAAGAGAGGTTTGCAAACTACTGCTATAGGTAATAACATGTACTCATTGTTATTAAATAATAATTTGTTTATAGTAAGCTTAAACTGTAATGAGTCATTTTTATCTGTCAATCACACTTGGGCTGTTATCTCCTTCTTTTGAGTGATGAGTAATGCTAACTACTCCTCGAGGAGCTGCCTGAATTGTTTTAAATCTAAGGCTAACTGACAGAATACAGAGAACACTGGCAATAATTTGACAGATAGTTTTCATTATACTCATTTTTCAATTCTCTTCCTCATTGTATGTATATGGTGTTGGGACTTTCTAATTCATTAGTTGGCGGCTTGGAACACACAGGCCCCAGTCAGAATTCAGAGGAAGTTTACTGGAAAAATAATACACATTAGAGGCGATTTACACAGTTCACATTAGTCGGTGCAAGGACGGATAATCAGGTGTTTTCTGTTTCTTAGAACAACTAGAAATGTTTGTGTTTTAGTAAGGTCGCAAGACGTTCCAAGGACAAGAATGTGTTATTATGGTTAGGCTATATCTCATGTGAATATGTCAGCAAAATATGTTAACCCCTTCATCAGCAGAATATGTTAACCCCTTCATTCCCCGCTTAGATCATAACATGATCTTTATTTGGGATGTAAGCAGTGGTGTATATATATGATAGAAAGCGGACTGAGACACTGGAAGGTGATAGACCCTCAAGGGTATCAGTACATGAGATATACCTGTGACCAGGTGGTGTTAAGTCATAGTATTTAGCTGAAAATTCTTAGGAATAAAGCCTTGCAGCATGTAATAAAAACACAAAGGAATACAAGGGAAGCAATGACACAGGGCAAACAGAATTATCATCAATATAAGAACAATATTCTTTACCTATTAAAGCACACACACCGCCTTTGGAAGCTAAAACATAATCTAAAGCCATTCTATTCTGCAAAGCGACCATTCTAAATTTGCACCTGCTCCTAGTTTAGTTTCTCAACTGCTTCAGCAGAGCTATTCAAGGCCTTCTGTACTAGTAGAGAAAAGATGGATAGTTCTACCTGTAGTTTCCCACGCCTGCATGTGGGAAGGTTATACCTAGGGTGTCTAGGAATATTTTCCACCCGCTCTTCTGCTCTATATCCCTCATGTTCCTAATGCGGCCTTGTGGAAGTGTTGGGGTTGTATATATATATATGGGATTACTTGACCTAAATAACAACTGCCCACCCAATTAGGGGGCAGCCATGGATAGGCGTTCCTGCCACAGATAAAGTATACATCCGTGGCTGGAGAAGGTGGCATAAGGTGGAAGAGATTAGACACGGATCCATTAGTGTTGCTACAACCATTGACATTAATTGCTATATTATGTAAAAGAGAAAATAAGTAGGGACATCCAGGACCACTACAGCTCCAAGGTGAACAACTCTTGTACAGATGGGAAGTACGTGCGTATGAGGTGTTGCATCCATATAGAGTTAAGTGGTGTGGCTGATTGTACATAAGGAAAGAAATTCCATTTGCGGGGTTGTGTACTGCCATTGTAATATATGTGGCTTTGAGTGAAGTTTTCTGCTGGAAGGCCAAATAGAGGCATACCCATTTCCCCATTTGTAGAGACGTGTGCACTTACCCAGCAATTGGAAAGGTTAAAGTGAGCATATGCTTGTAACATTATGGAAAATGTATTGCGTTCCCAGGGATGATTTTTTTATGATTGTGTTATCACGTGTGGATCTCTTGTGCCTATTAGGTGAACTTAGTATTGGTGTGGGTGTTATTGTGTTTACCACAGACAGACTTTAATGGTCTCAGTTCGTCTGGGTCATAACGGCAATTAAGAAATGTCCATAAGGGCAAATAAATCAGGAGCATAATGCCCATCAACAGGAGAAAGTTCTTGCATGCATTCTGTGGATGCAGGAGTAGGTTTGACATTTTTATTATCGCTGTCTTCAATCGCTTTCACAGTAACTTTGACACCGGCTTCACCCTTCTTTGGACACAGCTTCAGACGTGATGCGTGGATCCAGATGTCCTGTGAGTCAGTGAGGACGGCTGTCCTGGTTACTGAGTCGGTGGTCTGAATGGGAAGCCTCCCTTCTTTGATTTGTTCAGTTGTCGGACACAGATGAGGTCACCTGGCTGGAACAGATGTGTTGGTTCCTGTGAGGGTAAATGAAAGCGAGAAGACACATCACCATAGATGCCATTCAATTTATCAATCAATTGTTGTACATATTGTTCTCTTATAAGATCAAGATCACCAGACATAATTACAAGTGGGCCTTTTACCCAAGGAGTTGGAAATGGTCTTCCCATTAGAATCTCAAAAGGGGACAATTTAGTAGACTTATTAGGAGTCATCCTAATTTCTGCTAGAATGGCAGATAAGTATTTCTGCCAGTTTACCCATGTACTGTGACATAGTACAGCAGAGGATGATCCCCTCCCTTCGGACACTGGGCCGCAGAGCAGTATTCCAACATGATAACGACCCCAAACAACCTCCAAGATGACCACTGCCTTGCTAAAGAAGCTCAAGGTAAAGGTGATGGACTGGCCAAGTATGTCACCAGACCTAAACCCTACTGAGCATCTGCGGGGCATCCTCAATTGGAAGGTGGGCGAGTGCAAGGTCTCTAATATCCACCAATTCATTTTGTTAAGCTTACTCATTATATTGATATTTAACTGTGGGCAACCATTGCTTGTATGATTTGCTTCATTGACTAAAAATATAAGCATATAAGCAATATAGGTAACACACTAAATTCCCTATTAAAGCTTTACTTTCTAAAAACTCAATACACTTTATAAAGTCAAGTTCTACAAAACAGTGGATGATGCGATGCAATGCAGACAGAAGACTCAACCACAGCTTCTACGGCATGCTAACTAATAAAATCAATCCCCTACATAACTAGCGCACCCTAGCTCCTAATAACTCAAAATGGGTTAGAGTAGGTATCTCCTAAAATATACTCTACCTGTCCTACTAGTCCACTGGACCAAAGAGTAGTCAATAACACTTAGACCTCCACCCCACTAAGACCCATGATGAGGGTCCATAAAGACTCTTTGCCCATCTTCAACAATACACAGTCCATCACATCTCTGTAAAACTAGCAAACTATACCCTATTGTATCCTTAAATACTTCTCCTCATTATCTATGTCTGTTACCATTTAGTATGTCTCTGTTACCATTTGGGTATAATAAAAAGGTTTAAGGCATTCTGAGGCCCGTGTAAGGACTTAGGGGTTACGTATAAGGTCCTATTAGTAAAAGAGGTTTCCCATCACTTACAGCGATGAGTGAACTGAATACAGGAGTGTATAGTAATCCTGGTTATATTAAGATTAACCTGGTAATTATATGTTTCTATTCATTGTCTAATATATCAAGTGCTATCACATCAAAAACAAATTACTTTAGGTAGGTTCCTAGTCTCTTTGTAACTATCAAGGCTTCAAGCAACCCAGGCACACATCCCCTAGAGTGGTATTATTAAGCTGTTTTTATCGGTTGACTTCTGATGGTTTATGATGTCATTAAATGTCTGCAATAAAAAGAGCTGCTGTGTATCTAGTAAGAAACGTCCAACAGAGTTATGTTCCACAGAGAAATCAGATTCCAGTAAATGCCTATTTAGCAGCTCATTACTGCATAATTAAAGAATGTGGTTTTCTTTTTACAAAAAAAAAAAAAATAACATTTTGTGTGTCTTTGTGGTTTACTGTTCTAATCCAAAAACAATGAAAATAATTGTTGCGCAATTGGACCAGAAGTAAAGCAAACTGCTTGTAAAATAGCTATAAGATTACTACATAATAGATATTCAGAGACAAGGTTAAGAACTGTGAATATTCCAGAGAGTCAGTTTATGTATATATTTATGTTAATAAAATTATGTATTGAAATTATGTTTTGTCCTAGCTTACAAACTAAGGTGAGACAGTTCCAACATAAAGTCTGCACAGATATTGTGACTTTACAGCTCTTAAAATAAAGCATTGAACAAAAGGGTTTTCAAACTATTGGTCCATAGCAGGGGTGTAGGCAGTGCAGTGCACCAGGGCCCACCCCTGGGGGGTAGTGTTTTGTATTTAGTTTTTTCTAGTATAGAGTGGGGGGGGGGGGTGCTATCCCAACAAGCCACAGCTCCGCTGGGCCTCCTGCTGGAAATTGGTCCTTGTCTGCTTAAAAAAGATCATCTCTACTGAAGCTCCAGGAGGTGGCAGTGTGAAGAAGTTCAGCACACTGGGGATTTGTGTCAGGGAAGAGGTGAGAGGGCTGGATTACAGTAAAGTACGGTGGAATGGGTTCTGTGAGGGGGAACAAAGGAGATAGGTGATTACTGCTGTCAAGGACTGGGTAGTATATAGAAATAGTCTAAATTAAAAAAAAATGCAAATAAGAGTTGAGGTGCTCATTTGAGAATGAAATATACCTCAGTGGGTTTTTTCTATAGGTCTGGTTACCTACTCAGAGCAGCCTCTTTTAGCTCACTTGTGCCCTTCACAGGGAATAATAACCTGCCGTAAATCAGTCTGGTCTCACTCAAAAGAGTGACTTAGCCCCGAAATACCAGGCAATTCTACCCTGAACAGGAGAAATAGCAAACCCAGACGCGTTTCGGCCTCTGTGGGCCTCGTCAGTGAGGTGCAGCCATACTCCCTAAGACACAGTGAGCAAGGATTCCACGTCTGGTTCCCCCTATCACCCATAAGGTGAGGAAAATTTATGCAAATAAGAGTAGAGGTGCTCATCTGAGAATTAAAAATACCTCAGTGGGTTTTTTTCTATAGGTCTGGTTACCTACTCACAGAACAGCGTCTTTTAGCTCACTTGTGCCCTTCACAGGGAGAAATATCCTGTAGTATATCAGCCTGGTCTCACTCAAAAGAGTGACCCAGCCCTGAATAGATATATCAATAGATATATCATAAACAAAACATGTACATAAAACTTGGCAGAAATAAGACAGATCCTCTTAAAATGGTTTTACAAACCATAAAAGCACCTTAATACATTTTTGTACAGAATGAAATCATATCTTAAAACCAACGACACATATAAAAGACAGTTTTTCAGTAAGAACAAATTTAAACGGAACAATTTTCATTAAAAAAATACTTTATAAAATACATCTTCATAAAAAGATAAACTTCTATAAAAGGACAGACCTTCATTAAAAGGGAAACACATAAAACATTTCCCATAAAAAATAAACTCTCTAACACATTAAAGCTCTATCTCACCAGAAAAGAAATTTCATTGAAAGCTTTCTCTGCTTCTGTCCCTTTATTCTCTGTCCCTCACCTCTAGATTACGCTGTCCCTTCACCCCCTGCTGTTCTTTTAATTCACTGTCTCTGTCCCTCCGTCTTCTTTCCCTTGCTTTGCTCCTTCCTTTTACAGCGCTCTACAAAGAAAGAAAACAGAGTTTAAAAGAAAAATAAAACATATTAAAAACAGTTTTACAAAATCATCGTATTCCATGATTTTTATTGCCATAACCTTCTGTGTCATCACTCCATTTCTTATCACGCAAAAAGTATAAATACAATCAGCTTAAAATCATAAAAATCCCTTGTTCAACTATTAAAATGTCCTTTTTAAATAAAACCAAGTTCCGTAATTTCCACAAAATGTCTTTAATAGTATTTATAAGTTGCCAAGCTATGGTATTCTGTTTTTTACTCTTAGTATTAAAACCCCCGTATAGAACAATCTCATAAATCACTTTAATCCCCCCCAACTTTACCTAAAATTTGTGACATTTTTAAAAAAATGTCTTGGGCAATGGAACAACCCCATAACAAATATCTGACTATTTCACATTCTACACTCCTCTCTCGTGGACAGACTTCACTTCTCAGGAGACCTCGTCTATACTGGTATGCCCTAGTTGGGATGCACCCATGCACTGCCGCCCAGGCTAAGTCTCTTTGGAAATGTGTTAAATTCTTACATGATACTAATCTCCAAATGTCTTTGCACTTACTAAAATTGTTCTATTTGAATCACCTCCAGGCTTTGTTCAACTTTTTGATCCTTTACAATATCAGTAGTTAAAAGATGTACAGAAAGAATTGTTTTATTAAGACATTAAAATGAAAAAAAATGTTAAAAGATGTACCTCTGAAGGGAGAGCATATTTTTCGCCAAGCTGCTCCTGAGTCATCAAATGACTCCCTATAAACCAAGAGCCTACCTTATCTAAGCCCCTAGAAGCCCACCAATGTTTAGATGTTATGTTCATGGTTGCCCAAATATCCTGGGAGGAACAGACTGACAAAAGGGGAGATGCACCTAAATCTAACTTTTTTTGGATCTTGTCCATTTCCACGTTGTTATAGTCAGATTTATTATGGGGATCGGATGTGATTTAATCAGGCTCAATCCTTCAGGCACCTAAATCAATGTGTCCCAGCTATGTTGTTGCATTTGCTGCTGTTCTAAAAATACCCAGCCCGGCTGATGCTTGACTGAGTGCGCTTGTGGTAGTTGGGACGGTCTAGCCGCTTTAAAATACTCCCGCAAATTAGGACATGATAGCCCCCGGCCCCTCCTTTTTATGTCAGAACATTACCTTCTTAGATAGAATATCTGAAAAAATATAGAATCTTTGGCAGAATGTTCATTTTGAATGCCGCAATTCGGCCGGTCCAAAAAAGAGGGTAATTCCTCCATCTGAGAAAGTCCTCATTCAATTTTCTTTACATGGGGGGATAGTTAGCCCTATACAAATCATAGATTCTAGGTGTAATGTTAACCCCTAGGTATTTTATATGTTTGGTATGCCACAAGAAGGAATACAGAGATTTCAGAGGATCTATGTTGTCTTGCACGAAGCTCAAAGCCTCTGATTTCCCCAAATTCAGCCTAAGTCCTGACATTTTGCCAAACCTGTCAAGAGTCGACATCAATGCTGGTATGGAGGACCCAGGATTTGTTAGGGTACATAGGATATCAGCCGCGAAAAATGAGCACTTATACTGTTGTAACCCTACCTGGAGCCCTTGAATTTCCCTATCCGCTTTAAGGAGCTGCGCCAGTGGTTCCACAGCCATGGCAAATAATAGGGGCGAGAGTGAGCATCCCTGTCTTGTAGGTTGGCTAGTTGCTGCTCTTCTATAGAGGGAAGATCGAAAGTTCTTAAAAAGGAGTCAAGATCCAGCCCATCGTTCAGCCGACCAAATGAGTAGATCTGCTGATAGAAGGACTTGAACTCCTTCTCTATGTCCCTCAGGCTACAAGAAATTTTGCCATCTACTTTCCTAATCTGGGTCACCCTAGACTGGATTTCCTTAGCCTTCAATCTCCTAGTCAGGATTCTGTCTGGTTTGTTAGCTTTCCAATAGTATAGGGGCCTAGTCTTCCTCATAGCCTTTTCTGTATAAAAAGAAAGGACCCCATCTAGTTCTATCCTAACCTTATTAATTTGCCTGCGGAGCTTCATAGTAGGGCATTTCTGGTTAAGCTTTTCTAGGTTGCTGTGGGTAGCTGTTAACTCCTCCTCCTTCTGCCTAAGTGACTTATGGTGTTGAGCTGTTAGTTTAATACAGCAGCCCCTTTTATAAGCCTTATGGGCTACCCAGAACCATCCCACCCCCATCTCAGGGGAGTCATTCAATTCAAAATACTGCTTAATGTCCCCCGCTAATGATGCTAAGCTGTCAGTCTGACAGCAGGTGTTCATCGATCTTCCAGCTCCTGAGTGGGGATAAGTTAGGTTTTATCATTATTTTAATGACCACTATAGTGTGATCAGACCAGGGGCAAGGGACAATGTCAGATTCTCAGACTTTATCAAAGAGTAGCGAGCTCATTAGGAATGTGTCAATCCTCGAATAAGTGCCATGTGTAGGCGAGTAAAATGTATATTCCCTGTCATCCATGTTTAAGCCTCTCCAAGCGTCTACTAAGCCCATCTTAGCCATGAACTGTTTAATTTGACCCTGTTTTTTGGAAATTTAGCATCCTGTGTGTGTCCTGATCTGTCTATTGTTGGGTCCAAGGTCAAGTTAAAGTCCCCCCGATAACCAGCCTGCCCAGGTCTGGCAGTTCCAGCTCCCTCAGCGTTTTAATCAGGGTTTGGTGGGGAGAATTTGTGGGAGAATATAGGGAGATCAGTGAAATTCTATGGCCCGAGACCACTCCAGTGACTAATACGTAATTCCCCTACTTATCTATTCTGCTATGCTCCAGGCTGAACGGGAAGTCTTTATGCATCAGGATAGCTGCCCCTGCCTTCTTTCTAGGCTGAATGGCCGCATATACTATCGGATAGTCATGTGGGCAAACTTTGTTTTAAAGTGCGAGAAATGGTTCTCCTGAATGAAGATAATTGAGGGCCTCAACCTCTTGTATTATCTAAAAGCTTCCCCCTCTTAAAAGGGGAGTTAAACCCCTTCACATTATGAGTTATAAATACGTACTCTGACCCACTCATTGTATTTTAGCATCTATGTGTGTATGCTCTCCTTGTCTACCTGTTACTCCTCACTCAACGCCAAATCCTAGGGATCCAAGGATGAATAAAGGCCTGGAGAGAGGCTGCTGGTGCTGGAGACTCCGGTCGCTGTTGGGCCAGAAAAAAACAGAAAAACATGGCATTAGATGTACATTTGGCAAACTCCCTTTATTCCTCTGGGTCCTTCTAGTATCTCCTGACCCTGCCCCCGAGGTTAGAGTATTCTGGCTGCCTAAACCCTGGCTACCCTCACTTGCAGGAATATATATGTCTGCATATTTCTTTATCAGCGGAGGCACTTCTGGTACTAGATTTGTTGTGATAATTGCTCCTTGAGGACCGGATAGTTGCTCTAACGGACCCCACTCCTCCCTTTCTCCATAACTAATAATACTCAATCTCAACAACATTTCAACTTGTCAAATTAAACTGTGAATTTTTATGTCTATCTCAAAAATCTACTTCAAACAGGCCCCCCTCTGAGGCCCTGACTAACCTATGTTTTAACTAAACTGTTCTATGCCCATTTCCCTTCGTTAGGGTATATCAAAAAAGTCCCGGAACTGAGTAAGTGAGTAAAGTCTCTGAGTTACTTCCAGTTATTCGACTTGCTTTCACACCGATCATGTTGTTGTCAAGCCCTCAGGGACCAGTCCAGGAGCTCCTCTGTGTTGGGAACTGCAAACAGCCTGGCTCTTGCGGGATACGTTCTTATATCTGGAACTCCTGGGGGGGAGCGGATCATCTTTTGGAAGTTGTGAACCCACTAAAGTCCATTGTTGTTTCGGGATGGGAGGGGGTGGAGGGCGGCCATGTTCTTATGCCGGTAGTCTGCTGGGCAGAGATGAAGCTGGCGCAATACTGCAAGACAGCCTTCTAGATTGCGGGTGGTGTGTGAGGTGCCTTGGTGGTGTGCTGAAGGTGAGTGCGAAGGGGAAGTTCCACCGATACTGCAGTTTGTTCTGCTGAAGGATCGCCAGTGCAGGTTTCATCTGCCTCCTCCTGTCTAGCGTGTTGGGGGACAGGTCCACATACACTTGTAGACTAGAGTTGTCTGGGCCCTTGACCGTCTGCATCTTCCTCGTTTCTGCCAGTAGGAGGTCTCTGGCCTGTTAGGGGCCTCCAAGTTTCTCGCCCCTCCAAGAGCTCTGTGAGCTCGCTCTATTTCGAGAACCGCCTCTGGCTGGTCAGGTAGTATTGCCGCAAAGGTTTCCTTTAAGTACACCACCAGATCCTGTGTGGCCCTTGGCACCCCACGTATCCTGACGTTATGGCGGCGGGACCGTTTCTCTAGGTCCTCGATCTTATCTGTCAGCTCCATGATGTTATATGAATTTTGATCAATGGCGGACCTGTCATGCTGCTGCGCCTCTCCAATTTGATCAACTATCTCCTCAAGTAATTGGGTCCTCTGTCCCAGCACTTTTAGGTCATTCCTCAAAGGCTCTATTGCCTTGGTTAAGAGCTGCTCAATAGTTGCAATGGATCTAGGCAATAGATCGATGTGTTGCCTTGTTTTCTTAGAGGCCTCCTCTTGGTCAGATGAGTCTGAGTGGTCTGAAGCAGATTCCACTGGAGACACGGGCTTGGCCGCCTTAGGTGAGAAGTGCTCACGGATGCCCTTAGCTGAGGTTGCCCTTTTACTCTTCTTCATTGCTGTACCGTGGAGCTTTGCCTATCCAGAGAGCTGTAGAATTCCTCTTCTTTTCCACTTTGCTTGTAAGCCGTTCAGGAGCGTATAGTTATAATTGTTGTGTCACATCAAGCCGGTCAGATCCGAGGCTGTGATCCCACACAGAGTAGCTCATGATTGCTTGTCAGTCAGGACTTCTTATCTGGGGCTTTTACATCTCTTGATTTAGGGAGTCACATTGGCCTTTTGTAGCTTGTTGCAGGGGTAGGTGTGTAGAGCGCAGCCAGCCCAGCTGTTATGCTGCAAGGCTGCTGCAGTTTTGCTATGTATCCAGAGGGTGGCAGCTTGAGTCTACAGCAATCTTAAGCAGCTGCCTCACAGTGAGATTTGAAAAGTTTTTTAACTGTATAGGTACCTGAGTCCTTTGGATCCGGGAATAGTAAAGCCTCCCTCTAGTGCCCCCAATTTTGCAGGGCCTTTAGTAGCGGCAAAGTTGCAGTCTTTTCTGGGCCTTTAATGCAGCCTCCTTCTGTTAAGGTACAACTTGCAGAGTCTGGATGATATCGTCGCTGTAGATATACCTCCTCTTGGGGTTAAGGGTTTCTGGGCTGGGTATTAGTGGACAGTGGCTTGTTTGGGCACAGAGGTAGATGCCTTGGCACAGGAATAGATCTTAGGCTCACCTTGTGGTGCCGCAAGATTGAGGCCGCTTCTTCACGGGCTTGGGTCTGGTAGAATGTCAAGACTCATTAAAGTGGCAATGTTCCCAATCTAGGTGTAAGCACACAGCACCTGAGTTGGATGCTTTCAAAATAAAACAGTGTCCTGGTAGGGCTTGTGGGGGGTGAGGGATTCAAGTGAAGCAGCCCTTCTGGCCCAGTGTTTACTCCACAAGGGTGTCTTCTAGCTTTTGCAGGATAGGGAGGTATTTACAGTAGTGCTGGGCAGGGGAGGGTGTTAAGGCTCTCCTTTTATTAAGCTGCTCTAGCTTGGGATGAGGCTGGTGCTGGGAGTTTCCAGGCCTGCCTGGTGGGCACCCAAAATGGCGGCCTCCCTTCTTCCAGTGGGTTCTCCCGCCGCCTTACTCACTTCTGCCCCAGGCTAAGGGCTTTATAGGCCTCTGCCGGTCCCTCCAATCACCCCTCTGCAGGTGTCTCACCTCCTTCTATGCCCTGGGAATCCTCCGGTGGTAGCCTGGCCCTCGCCACACGTGCCCCAAGATGGCGGCTTCTTCCTCCCTTCCACGGCTCCCAAGGCCGTCTCTCCTACCTTCACAGTCAGGGATCTGGTGCCTAGAGCCTCCGGTCTCAGTCCTCTCTCTTCCAGCACCTCTTCGGTGCCTGTGCTGCACCTGCCAGGCGTTGCTTTTTCCCTTTGACGGAGCTCCCCGTTCGGGAGATGTGTGCACCCCCTTCTCTGGGCTCCAAGGATTCGGGGTCTCGGGGTGGGTATCAGGCTGCTCCCCCCGTTCTCCCCTGAGGCTTTTAGGGGGATTTTCAGCCTTGATGACAGTCTCTGGGCCTGATTAAGCAGCCTGTGTCCGGAGCTCACACACAACACCTCCGATGGCTATGGACGTTGGCTCCGCCTCTCCGTTTCATATTACTTTGATTTTACATCTTCATCTCCACATTCCCCTCAGAAGCTTTACAGTCTTCTTTTTTGTAAAGCAAAACCATTATTCCAATCCTCATAGAGGGTGGTAATATTTCCCACTTCAAACAAGTTCAGTACACTAATAAAAAAATCTTCTTTAACAAAATCCCAACATTTCTGATAAAATTCACATGGAAGGCCAGCCTGTCCAGGGGTTTTCCCCTTAAAACTGTTGATTATGTTAAAAAGTTCATCCAAATTAAGATCATCCGTTAAAACATCACCATCAACTTCATTTAAAACTGTGTGTTTACCGTCTAAAATTAAATTTTTACACTCCTCATCAACCTATTTCTTCTGATATAAGTCAGCATAAACTTTGAAGTGACTTTTAAAATATCTGTTGTTTTTGAATACGTCACTCCATTATGTTCTAAAATATTAATTTCTGACTTTTTAAAAGCTTTTTAAAAATAGTCAAAAAAATAGGACAAAGGGTAGCTCAAGGTTGGGCAAGTAAACTGAACTAATAGGGTGCTACTAGGGATAATATAATAATATATAGCAAAGGACACAACAGAGTTCCCTATTATTGTGCACAACCTATATTAACTCAAAAAGAGCTAAAAAATGTAATTGATAAAGCTTTTAATAAATAGTTAAAAATAATTTTCTTTAAAAATATGCAGAGGCAGGGTGTGCAATCTTGAGTCACTAAATATAATATAGAAAATCCCGATATTTTAAAAGGGGGCTAGATACCAAGGCCCTCATTCAATTGCAATTTTGCCAATTGAATAGGGGTCTAAATAAGCACATAACATATTTTTTTTAAAGAAGTTTTTAGTTATTAAGCATCTATCCAAAAGCAAGGTTTTCACTAACTAAAAACTTCTTTTAAAAATATATGTTATGTGCTTATTTAGAGCCCTATTCAATTGGCCAAATCGCAATTGAATGAGGGCCCAAGTGCATAAATATATACAAATGGTCTAAAAAGTGCTAAATCAATAAGTGCCAACAGTGCATAAAGTGCTAATATTTGATCATATGGAACCAAAAAAATATTTTTTATTTGGTTCTGAAAAGGTGCTAAAGTAGATATGTGAAAATTAGTATATATCTAATACAGTGGTAAAGGTCCCCTTATATCTGGAATAAATATAATGTCACCTATTAAATATATCCTAAAAAATTCCCCAATATATGGGGTTATTTAGGTTGAAATAAAGTGACTAGTGCAATTGCATAGGATAATAGTTCATTACTTCCTCGTTGTAATTAAATAGTATATTATACGGCTTAGAGCTCCGTTTATTATAAGCTCCGTCTTTTATACATATATATCGAGGTTAGGAACGGATATTATTCTTAGCTAAAATCCCGAAACGTGCGTCGGGTCAGACGCAGACACGTACACGCAGGCTGATGACGTCATAGCTAGGCGTCTTAACCTTGTGGCACGCAGTGCAGGAGCTCCTAAACAGTATCTCACCATAGAAGTGAATACCAGAAGATAGGAGTCTCTCCAGTCGCTCTAGCTATTTAGCTATGAATAATATCTGTTTCTAACCTCGATATATATGTATAAAAAACGGAGCTTATAATAAACGGAGCTCTAAGCCCTATAATATTATTTAATTACAACGAGGCCTCTGCATATTTTTAAAGAAAATTATTTTTAACTATTTATTAAAAGCTTAGTTTTATCTATTACATTTTTTGTCCTCCTCCATATATTTAACTCTGGCTTTGAAGATAATGATCTTACCTTTCTCCTCTAAAAAATGCTTGATATCATATTTAGTGCTCTCAATGTCTTTATCTACATTAAAACCAAATTCCTGCAATTTAAAAAGCCATTGCATCTTTTTATTTAAAAAGTCATATTTTTCCTGTTTCCTTTTAGCCAATTTAATTCCCCATTTAATAAAAAAGAATTTACATTTAACTTTCACCATTTCCCACCATAAAAGAATATCTTGAAAATCCAAACGTGTTATTTTTACATAAGGATGCATAACAAAAATTAAATTTCTTAAAACCTCATTATTTTCTAAAAGTGACACATTAAGTTTCCAAAACCCTTTTCCTTCTGTTTCTATTTCCGAGCAATTAAAAGTAGCTTTTAATACCTTGTGATCAGAAAATACATTAGGGATTAAAAACATGTCAATTGCATTTAAAAATTGGGAGGGAAATAAAAGGTCTATTCAGGAACATGCCTGTTGATTTCCTCAACTAAAACCATCATCGGTGGGGTGTAGCTCCTTCCACGTATCCTTTAAAAAAAATCAGAGACAATGTTATTTAAAAGTTTTGATGTTTTATCTAAAATGACCACATCTCTTTTCCTTTTTCTCCCATCAGAATCTAAAATGCAATTAAAATCTCCCATCAAAGCTGTATGATCTGACCCAGGTAAAAACGTTTGTAAAGTCTACAACACCTCACATCTCTTATTTGTAACAGGTGGAGGAGCATACATGTATCTATAAAAAAAAAAACGTACTACTAAAAGATTTATTTTTGCTTTAACCATTAAAACTCTGCCTGGGTTAATTTTGCTTACTTGCTCGATAACCCAACCTGTCCTGAAGAGAACAGCAACACTAGAACATTTGTTGTCTGCCCCTCCAGACCAGGCTGAAGGCCCACACCAATCTCTTTCAATAAGCTCACAACTTGCTTCATGTTCAATTGCACATTCTTGTAAACTTAAAACGTCTGCACTAAAACTCTTTAAGTAATCTAAAAAGGCCACTCGACGTGCCTTCGACTTTACACTTCTAACATTTGACCGATGCATCCACCCCTTCTTCCTCCATTGATTCTTCTGATCATCCTCCACCCAGTATCTGGAACTCGTAGGTGTTGCAGCAAAGGTCAAAGAGTGGGTCCCGGACAAGCACTTTCATCTCCTCTGGAACAGGATCTGGGTTGTTGTGCATGTGTGCTTCCTGGGAGATACATATATTTCATGGGACATTTGCGGAACATATGAGACTCGTCCCCACAGAGGTCACATCTCCTGTTTCAGCAATTAAACGCCTGATGATCCGGACTGCCGCAGTATCTACATCGTGGACATGGACACTCATCATCAGCATGACCATATGACGAACATTTTCTGCAGAAGATTGGTTGTCCGGTGAATCTAGGTACCTCCTATCACTTCCCAATATAAAGTAGTCAGGGGGAGTTTTCAACCCCCCAGGACTATCGGGCTCCTCTTTAAAAGTCACAAGATACTGTCTCTTTCCTTTCCAAATCCCAAATTGGTTCTGGAGCATATGGACCAACCTCACAGTTCTACAAAATCTACCCAGAAATCATTCCACCATTGAGTCATCTACAAAGGAATTGTACATATGTACAAGAGAGACTTCCTCCCTTGCATACAACAGTTCTAACTCAATGCCCTCTAAAATTGGATGACCCTCGTTCTCTTTATATCAGTGGTAAAAATTGTAACAACTCCCGCTACTGTAAAAGGTCAGATCATATAGACCTCTCCACTGGGAATCTTGCATGCACAACACATCTTTAGGTGAAAACTCCAGCAGCTCTTCCAGGACCCTCTCCACAACATATCGTACCAATACCTGGGACCTAAGTTCCTCCCACTAGCAGATGGATGCTGTCCTTCAAGTGCGCCACTCCGGCCACTCCACGACTCTGCATTTTCACTGTGTGATTTCCTAGTGAATAAATTCAACAGGAATTACAGCCCTACAGACTGGGCTGATATCACCTGTCGGATCGCTTACCGCAGTCCCCCTATAGCAGCATGGGGCTTAACGTCCCCCCACAAGGAAGAGACCAATGCCCCAAGGCCGAGGGACCGTGATCTTGCAACACCAAGAATTGATCGAACAGCCTCCCCCACCATTTCAACCTCTATGGGCATCGTCAGTGAGATACAGCCATACTCCCTAAGGCACAGTGAGCAAGGAGTCCACTTCTAGTTCCCCCTATCACTCATAGAGAATATTTTTTGCAAATAAGAGTGGAGGTGCTCATCTAGGAACGAAAAATACCTCAGTGTTTTTTTTATATAGGTCTGGTTACCTACTCAGCCTCTGTTAATAAGCATATGTGTCTATTGGAGTGGGTTTTATCTAAATGCAATTGAAAAGAACTGCATATATATATATATATATATATATATATATATATATATATATACTGAACTATATATATATATATATATATATATATATATATATATATTAATAGCCTTATTAAATTGCAATTTGGCCAATTAAATAGGGGTCTATATAAGCACATAGCATAGTTTTTTTCAGAAGTTTTTAGTTAGTGAAAACCTTGCTTATGGATAGAAATTCACTAACTAAAAACTTCTGTTAAAAAAAATATGCTATGAGCTTATATAGAGCCCTATTCAACTGGCCAAATCGCAATTTAATAAGGCTGATAGTATGCAGTTCTTTTCAATTGCATTTAAATAAAACCCACTCCAATACACACATATGCTTATTAACTGTCAAAAAGCAGTGCAAGAAGAAATAACAGTTCCATTTAGAGTATACCCAGCTGTACTGCACAAAAATTCATAACCAATACAGATATTCATGGTGTCCATGGTATCTGCAGCCTAACAAATAATTAATGTTCAAAAATCATGGGATCATAATACTACATAGGTGTTGAAAGAGGCCATTCCTGGAGATAGTGGGATCAAGATTTAGAGCTGGGAGAGGGTTCTGTTGTGATGTTTACACTTTTGGAGGACTGTAGGGTTGAGAGAGGGTTTGAAGGAGACATGTTGCTTGTGAGTGGAGTGGAGAGAGACAGTGGATGGAAAAGTTCAACCCAAGGGCTGGTGTTGATACAGGACAAGAAGTAAGGTGTGAAGTAAGGCTTGAGTAGTTGATGGCTTGTCTCTTGTCTACCTACTTTTTAATTTAATTAATGCTTGAATTTTCCTTTTTTGGGTATTTACCCTACTGTATGTGGTTTTAGTAGCTTAATGTAGCCTCATTACATCTTTTAGCATCTGACAGCTCATCTTTCCACCATATCCCCAGAAGCGGACAGTTGCATTACAAACTGCAAATCCTACTTTCCATGCTATGTACTTGCCTCATCACATACTGAACAAGAAAGATTACCAGCAGGTCAAAGTCTACATTCACAATAATATGACAACCTGGCAGGTAAAAAAAATGTACTCAGTGATGGATGCACCTGGCACAGCATAATGATTTTTCTTTTTTTCATTAAGAAAGAAGTTCTAACATTGTTGAAATCGCAGTTTGTCTAAGGATTAAAGTTGTGTTTTTATTTACCTGTGCAGAACTTATTTTTGTAATGTTTAAAAACTGCTTCTTTAAATATGTGACAGAATTTTATAATTTCATTGAGTACTTGAAAATAAACTGTAGCTTATTTGCAACACATTTCATAGTCTCAATCTATTGCCCCTCCACCAATGTCACAACAACATAGCTAAACTGAAAACCCTAATATTTTGCTTGGAACTAGCATGGCAGCCTAAAATACAATTTCAGTGAAATCTGTAAAATTCATAATATTCAGAAAATTCTCAAACAAGCGCTAGTGCCTGTCAATAGAATTTTTTTTTTTTTTAAATAGCTGTATCCATTTACTGTTTCACTCTAAAGATTGTTGTGTGTTGCGGAGATATATTCAATTCCCAATGCATTAGAACACTTGACTTGATTGCAGTTATAGATTTGCAAGCTGTATGTCCTTGAGGAATTAAAAAGCTGCATTATAACAATTTTAGCAAAAACATTGTTTTGCACTTGAAGAAAAATGAATTATTTGTCATAACATTATGACAAATTATGTAGAAAAAATACATACTTTTTTTTATTTTTTTTATTTCAATCTTGTATTGTTGAATGTTAAGAGTAATTTGTGATGTTAATCCAATTTATCATTGATAGCAAAACTTTACTGTCTGTTTTCCCTGCTGAGGGGAGGGAGGCGGGCGATGCGAGGCCTGGGGCTCCTGCTGCTTACCATCGGGTCTTACGGCTGTGTCGGGACCCGGCATATGCTAATGACAAGACGTGCATGTGACGCGATGTACAGCAGCGCGATGAAGGTAAGTGAAGGGAGAGGGGGGATTAATTTGAGAGGGGGAAAGGGAGGAGGACGGAGGACAGCTGATCTTGCAGTTGCAGCCCATACTGCCTATCCCGCGTGACGTAGGGATGATCGCCTACGGTGCTCATCTCCATCAGCGCTGTGAGCGCCTTCTGCTCACTGCCTGTCATACTGGGTTGTAGGGATGATAGCCTTCGGCGCTCCTTGCCAGCAACTGCAGCCCTCTCTTCACACCTCCCCCTAGCAAACTGGCACTATACGGAATTTCACCACCTCCTAAAATTCCTGTAACAGATAACCCATTCAAGGGATAAAAGTGGGAGAACCCTGTGGACACTTGACTGAATTATCTGTATGTAAAGTAGGTAGGAAATAAACCTTTCCCAATGCTCCTCTTGGTCCACAAAGGCTCTAACCATAGCCTTCAGGTTGTCATTGAACCTCTCACACAAACCATTGATCTGGTAATGATAGGGGATCGACCTCAGCTGGGTCACTCACCACTTCTGCCACAACTGCTGGGTCAGCGCAGCCATAAACTGGATACCCTGATAACATTTAACTCTGGAACTCAACCAGGGTGAAAATGGCTACCAAGGCATCAGCCACCATTGCTGCTGTAATACGGCCAGGAGTTACTGTAAGCCCAACTTAATAGGCCTGGAAAGGGAGCCAATGATATCTACAGCTATTTCTTGGAAATTAATTTCTCTAATAGGCATGGGCTCCAAGGAAGCCCAGGACACTCATCCATGGTGACGAAAGTGCTGACAAGTATCCAACGAGGCACAGAAATTAATGACATCTCATAATACTCTTGGCCAATGAAAGGTCTGTGTCAGGTGTTCGCAAGTGTGACAATTGCGCTAGTACCCTGCTGAAGGAATGTCATGGGCAATGGCTAGCAGTGTTGCCTGATATCGCTTGGCGATAACCAGATGCTGTTTAACCCCTAACTCTGTTTTTACAACTGGTTGCCCTCCCAAATGTACCTTTCATCATCAGATCCTGCCTCAACAATCAGTGCCATAGCCCTAACCTATCATCTAAAGCAGGCCTTAATCTCTTCCCCTGATTTGGCATCTGGTTTATCGCATAGTGGGCTGATCTGGCTCCTCTTGTGTCTTGCTGGTGGTGGCTTGTTTGGCTTGACTTTGGGTAGGAATGGCCCTCCTCCTTACATCCCTCCTCATTACCTCCATCCCTCCTCCCCATTACCTCCCTCCTCATTACCTCCCTCCCACCTCATTACATCCCTCCTCATTACCTCCCTCCCTCCTCATTACCTCCCTCCCTCCCTCCTCATTATCTCCCTCCTCCTTACCTCCCTCCTCATTACCTCCCTCCCTCCTCCTCATTACCTCCCTCCTCATTACTACCCTCCTCATTACCTCCCTCCTCATTACCTCCCTCCCACCTCATTACCTCCCTCCTCATTACCTCCCTCCCTCCTCATTACCTCCCTCCCTCCCTCCTCATTATCTCCCTCCCTCCTCATTATCTCCCTCCTCCTTACATCCCTCCTCATTACCTCCCTCCTCATTACCTCCCTCCTCATTACCTCCCTCTTCCTCATTACCTCTCTCCGTCCTCATTACCTCCCAGCTCATTACCTCCCTCCCTCCCTCATCCTCATTACCTCCCTCCTCATTACCTCCCTCATTACCTCCCTCCCTCATCCTCCTTATCTCCCTCCTCATTACCTCCCTCCCTCCTCCTCATTACCTCCCTCCTCATTACCTCCCTCCTCATTACCTCCCTCCCTCCTCATTACCTCCCTCCCTCCTCATTACCTGGCTCCCTCCTCATTACCTCCCCCTCTCCTTTTCCCCTCACTTACCTTCCATACGCAGCTGCTCCTGCGCTCCTCCCCGTGTCTTCCAGCTGCGTCTGGACCCGGCCAATGCCAATGACGTGACGGGCACAGACGTCACGTCATTAGCATATGCCGGGTCCCGACGCAGCCAGAAGATGCACGGAGGAGCAGCTGCGTATGGAAGGTAAGTATGTCTCTACCTTCCTGCGTATGGAAGGTAGAGACACGGTAGAGGGGGGATGGAGAGACACAGGAGAGGGAGAGTTGGGATGGATAGACACGGGAGAGGGAGAGGTGGGATGGAGAGACATGGGAGAGGGAGAGGGGGTGGAGAGACAGGGAGGTGACTCGAGTATAAGCCGAGGGGGCCCTTTTCAGCCTTAAAAAAAGGGCTTGAAAACTCAGCTTATACTCGAGTATAAATGGTATATATATATATATATACTAGCGACTTGCCCATCAAAAAATGATGGCAATGAGATGTGTATGTTTGGAAAGTTGTTTAATTATTATTTCAGGAACCGTTTCTAAAAAATGACGGTCAATAAAAGAAAGTGTTGAAATGCTGTTTGTCACACAATGTGAGTGTACTGTGTTACTCAAGTAACTAAATTCCTCAAAAAGCAGAAATCTACATTACATAAAATAAGAAAAAGAAAAATCACCAAAAATAAAAAATGTACATTACAGAACCCCCCAAAAAAAGCTAAGTCACCAGAAAAAAAAAGGAACATTACAAAAAATAAAAAAATACATTACAACCCCCCCTCACTACCAAATGTTTTAAAAAATTACACACCTGAAAATGAAATACATATAATACATACATATAATACAATACAATACAATAAAATAAAATACAATGAAATAAAATAAAATACAATACAATGAAATAAAATACAATACAATGAAATAAAATACAATACACCCCTAATATACATGCCACTATGTAATATACATGCCACTATGTAATATACATGCCACTATCTAATATACAGGCCACTATGTAATATACATGCCACTATATAATGTAATATATATTGTAATATATACAATACTATCTAATAATACATCCCCTATCTATCTATGGAATATACAATACATGCTATCTATATATATATATATATAGCTACCCTAATTGTAAGCCACAATAAAATAATTAAGACCACTTACCTTTGAGATGTTTCTTCAGATCAGCAACCTACGGTAAAAAAGATTAAAAAAATTAATACAACACGTTTACATGAAATACCTAAACATTCTAAAGATTGTAAATATTCTAAACATAATAAACATTCTAAATATTCTAAATATTATTCTCACCTTTCCAAAATGTCCCGTTCCAGCATGTCACGTCCCAGAATGTCACGTCCTCCATGTTCCGTCGGCCATCTTTGCTTGTCCGGCGATACTCCTGTAAAAAAAACATTCCATTAGTAAACATAAACCAAATTTAAATAAACACAATCTACATTATACTTACCTTTCCGCGATGTCTCCGGCCTCGTCGCATGAAGAAAAAAAAAAAAAGACACACATCCGCCCTGGCGGATGTCTCAGACGCTAATGACCTTCCTATGGAGTGTTCCAGAATAAAATTGTCAATGGCGGCTTCTGATTGGCTGAAAAGGCTGTCTATCAAATTCAGCCAATGAGAAGACCCCATTTGTGAACCAATGAAAAAAGTATACACCCCAAAATACAACGGGGATTGGATAACACACCTATCCATCTTTATTTGAACCAATCATAAGGCTTTATTGCCATCAGCCAATCACAATGGAATATACCCCCACATACTGATTGGTGAAGACATCTGAGCCTTCCCATTGGCTGTAATATTGATTGATATTAACAATAGCCAATGAGAATGCGCAAATCCTTCACCAATCAGTACGTGAGGGTGTATTCCATTTTTTATTGGCTATTGTCAGTGCAACCAATCAGAATGCGCAGAGGCTCCAACCAATCACCCTGTGGGGGTGTATTCCATTATGATTGGCTGAAGGCATCTGCGCCTTGTGATTGGTTTATATAAAGATTGAGAGGTGTATTATCCAATCAGAGTGGGATTTTAAGGTGTATCCGTTTGTGATTGGTTCACACATTGGCGCCTCCTGATTGGGTGAATTTGATAGACAGCGTTTTCAACCAATCAGAAGGCGCCATTGCTTATTTTCTTCCGGAAAATTCTCCTGGAGCCTCATTAGCGTTGGGGAAGTCCGGGAGTGCGGATGTAAGTATGTAACGGATCTACTGGCACCCCGACCGGGTACCTCCGTTGATAGATGCGTCCTAGCTTGTGTCGAGGCCTACACGCACCGCACCGGACACCACAACCACCACAGACTCGTTACAGCTCAAGGGAGTATGCAAAAGCATAGCAATCCCCAGTAGGGTATAGCCATCCCCTCCAATAACGAGACGAGGGTACGTTTTGAAGGGTCAAGTAGTCAACTCTTTAATGACAGGGGATCTCCTTTTATGCAATGGTGCCCTCTGAAGGGCTACACCCACATAATTATCACAACAGCCAATTATATACATGGTTCAACCCCCACGTCTCCTCTCCTCAGATAACAGGTAACACAATTAAAACAGACACAATTTTAACCACATTCTGGATGTACCCCAAATACAGGGGGTACACCTTTAAGTCCCGCACCATTCAATAGCTCTCACCCAGGGGAACAACATATTAAAAAATGGCATGAATCAGACCAGGGGTTCAAAAGTTAGTAAAAGTATCTTTTACACATAACACACAGACATTTCACAGGCAATACATATCCCCCATAGTTGGCCACACAATACACATAGAGGGACAATGGGTGGGTCACACCTCCCTGAGGCTCCCTGGTAACTTGGATACAATCAGACATTAATTAGATCATCCTTCTTTGTTCTTATCTGAGAATGAAAACAGTTTGGAAAATGCAAGGATCCTTTTACAACTTCCTTATCTTAGGAGAGTCTCTGTAACAGGATTATCTGTAATAGGATTATCTATTAGCCTAGTAGCTGTGATATTCTGAGCCAATATATTCTGTAGAACATAAAACAACATATCTACAGTACAGCAATGTGATCATATTTTAACCAAGAATTAAATAACCATAAAACAGGGTAAAAAAGTGATGGGTTCCGTTACACACCTCCCCCGTGACCATAAGCCGGCATACACGGTCTGATCCCAACGGATCGGCCTGGGGATGTCTGGACAAAAGTATTTGTTGGTCAATTCTCTAGTTGACAACCCATCAGCATTACTGCAATTCATATTTACTCACATTTCACATATCCCCAGATAGCTGGGATCTGAGCGCACAAAACTACCGAATAGCGCTCAGATCCTCTTCACACAGTTCAATTGCCATGTAGCTAAAGTCTTTCCCATAGTCTTTCATTATATGAATGGGCTCCATGGCATAGTTATCTGGGGTATCACCGCTCCCACAGGGCAAGTACCGAATGACCCCCCTGTATGTAAAGGGCCAGAATGAGTGACATACACTCTGGTATGGCCGAATACTGTGTTTGAAGGGCAATATGTCCCAGGGCCATAGTCGCAGGGCAGGAGGCTGGCAAACAGTCCTCTCCAAGACAAAGTGGCGAAGGGCACTTCGTCACAAAGTATATATATATATTTTTTTTTTTACAGGGCATGGCAGAAGAGGATCCGGAGGAGGCCGGACACATCTCGGGGAAGTAAGTATAATGTAGATTATGTTTATTTTATTTTTAGGTATGTCTATTAATGTTGTTTTTTTTTTAACAGGTGCCGCGCAAGAGAAGCATTTAAAGAATGCCGGACGGGACATGCCGGGAAGGTGAGTAGAATATTTAGAATGTATAGAATGTATAGAATGTATAGAATGTTTATTTTAGAACTGTAAACGTGTTGCACTGATTTTTTTTTTTTTTTCCGTAGGTGGCTGATCCTAATTGACATCTGCAAAGGTAAGTGGTCTTAATTATTTTATTTTAGCTTAGACTTAGATTAGTTAATATATAATTGCAAAGTTAAGGGGATATAATACAAAAAAATATTTATTTATTTATACAAAACAGCGAAGAATAAAATAAGTTAAAAACAAGGGAAGAATGGGGGTATTTAAAAAAGGGCAAATGTATGGAGTACAGCAATCCTATTAGCATACAGAAACTCTGTATTGTAAATATTCTCCAATTGGAGGGATACTGATACTACAACCTTCAGTCAAAATTGTATCAATTCAAATGGTAAATCCATATATAAAGGTGGAAAGAGAATATATGGATCTGGGAGTGGGTAAGGAGGACATAGAGGCATTACAAATTCTATTATCCTTATTGCAGGAGAATGACCCTGATAAAAATACAAAAACAGTGAAGTCTAAAACCTGGAGAAACAAAAGTTCATTTACATCGGATTGAAAGACTATGCTAATATCTGGGTTTTCTTACAGCAAATAACTTTGGATATTGAAAATATTGACTATCTTAGACTAAAAGGAGAGTTTAATCTAACTAAAAATGAATTTATAGCACTTAAAGATTTGGAAAAGTGCAAGGAGATACAAATTAAACCTGCTGATAAGGGAGGGAATATTGTTATAATGAACAACAGTGATTATAAGGATATGTGTAATAGAATCTTGGATGATATAAATACATATAGGATTATTCCAAAAAATCCAACTATTGACTATAAAAAACTTTTGAAAGACATTTTGGATAATGCAAAAAAGGAAGATCTGATTGATGATCAAACTTATCAGTTCCTGTATCCAAGATCTCCTACAATGTCTATCTTTTACTCCCTCCCCAAGATACATAAGAAAAAAGTACCCATTCCAGGGAGACCCATTGTATCCGGCACTAATAATCTGTCTCATAATGCTAGTATATTCATTAACTATCACATGAGAGAAATGGTAGAGTGTTTACCATCATATGTTAAAGATACCAATGACATCCTTAAACAATTGGAAGATCTATGCATACCTAATACTGCTTGGCTAGCATTGATAGATGTAGAGGCCTTATACAGCAGTATACCCCACCAGTATGGGATTAAAGCATTAAGTCACTTTTTGGGTATGAAAGGTATCACCCATACCAAATTTAATGACTTCTTATTGGATCTACTAGAGTATGTGTTAAAACACAATTATTTTATTTATAACAACAAATGGTATCATCAACAAAGGGGCACAGCCATGGGGACACCCTGTGCCCCGAGCTATGCAAATTTGTTACTGGGCTGGTGGGAAGAAAAATATGTATTTCAAGATTCCCATCCCTCTCTTTCTGAACATGCGATAGTGTGGCGTCTCTTCATAGATGATGTTCTAGTGGTCTGGATGGGTACTAGACAAGATTTTGAAAGATTCATGGTTGAACTTAAGGCCAATGACTTGAGTCTTAAGTTCACCTATGAGATAAATTCTTCATCTATTACATTTCTGGATTTGCTGATAAAAATGGATGGCAATGGAAGACTATCCACTACAACCTACAGAAAAGATACAGCCACTAACTCCCTATTAAATTGGAGTAGTCAACATTTTGAGCCACTCAAAAGAGGAATTCCCAGAGGACAATACCTCCGAATTAAAAGAAATTGCAGCTCTGATGAGCAATTTAAACTTGAAGCAGATAAATTACGAATAAGATTTCTGGAAAGAGGATATTCTAACAGATGCCTTAAATCTGCTTTTAAGTTTGCTGTAATAGAACAGAACTACTTAACGGCCTTAATGAAAAGAAGCAAATGGACAAAAAAAGCAACCAACCACGCTGTATAATGACCTTTGGGTATGACTCGGACATCATCAGGGAGATTTTATCAAAACATTGGCACCTCCTAAAGAGTGATGATGACTTAAAAGAGGTTTTACCACCAAGGGCCTCCATCACATACCGTAGAGGCAGAAACCTCAGAGATATGCTAGTCCATAGCTCTTTTCAAGAATATAAACCTAAAACCTGGCTACAACCTCTGGCAGGGTGTTTCAGATGCAGCAAATGCAAATTTTGTAGGTATATTATCCCAACCAAAGTATTTGAACACCCAATAACAGGGGATAAATTTGTTATAAAGGAGTTTCTGAATTGTTGTTCCACTGGAGTAATATATTTGGCTTCCTGTATTTGCAGGAAAATTTATGTAGGTAAAACTAGGCGCCAGCTGCGCCGAAGAGTTGGAGAACATGTGAATAGCATTAAGAATACACTAGACACACCAATTGCTCGCCATGTAAGATACTATCATGACAACCATAGTGAGGTATTATCCTTCTGCGCGTTAGAGAAAGTGTATGCAGGACCCAGACAAGGGGACCTAGAGAAAAAATTACTGCAATGTGAGGCAAGATGGATATACAAACTGAAAGCACAAAGTCCCAATGGTTTGAATGAAGGATTTACTTTCACACCATTTATCTGAGGAATTTATTAGTATTTTTTATCTTTCATAGCTTTACAAATAACATTCTTATTAAGACTCTTGTGGTATATAACTTTATTCTCTGATCACACATATCGTGTAAATACAGCATTGGTCTGGTATATACCTTTTTCTCTTATATAACACCATTCCATTTGTCATGGACAGTTTGTTCCGTGACATATAAGTACACTGTTGGTACACATTTATATTTCATTTTTCACTTTTAGTAGTAACTCTGCTGGTTATTATCTTCACCAGTGGTATATTCTTCTTTACATATATACATGATTTTTTTCACAATATCAGTGATTGCACCAGTCATCACCTTATGCAATTTTGGCCATCATTAGGTATTTGATTTTTCAGATCACCCACTATATTATAGCATATGTTTGCCATATATAGACCCATTCTGGTCTTATTTAGTTTTTTCACACCACTCAGTACATAGTCACTTTTAGTAGCACTATAGGAGTTCCACTTAGTAATGGTTCACATCTTTTATAAAATAATTGCTTTTCTTGTGACCTATTTCACACTCTATATTTATTTATTTACATTTATTTTTATTTTTATATGGAATTGAGTGTTATGTCATATTTTTGTTCACCAATCTGGGGACACAAGTAGTCCCTACAGATCACGCATAAGGAGCTATAGTTAGAGGTATTATCAGTATCAGTTTAATTCCCAAATCTGTGTTAAGTCTCATTATTATACCACCGGATTTTTGTTAACTCCTTTGTGAATAATTTCATCTTTTCACTATCATATTAATCTTTTTTGTTCTACTACTTTCTGGAAGTATATTCCACTTGCCTCCAGTGAATGGAGATATACTTGTTAATAATTATGTAAGGACGCCTTTATGGTGTTACCCTGACAACCACCACCTATAAATGACTCCCTCTAAACAGCCTTGTGTTACTTTACCTTTGACAAAGACGTACCAACGTCGAAATGCGTCAGGCCCCAGTAACCACGCAGCGTACGTCATCATGTCAGACGTGCGCATGCGTGTTACAAACCCGGAAGTCATACTATGTGCAGCCCGCGAATGCTTAGAGTTTCTGGCCTAGCTTAATGTCCCTCTAATCCCCATGTATGCTCTATACTTTATTGTATCTCAGACTTATTCTGAATTCAATTAACCCATATTTTAGTTTGCTCTTGGGAGACCAAAGTGCCTGAACACTTGTTGCTATACAGTGGATGATTCATTATTAATAGAACTCGTATTATCTTCACATTTATTATCCTTACACTTTGTGCCATATATATCTCCACAGGCCTTTCAATATACTAGGAGGTATTTAGAGTTACATCTATGGGTTCAATTTTGGTACAGTGAATTATTAAGCAAGCCAAACTCAATTTTTTCTACTATAAGCCTACTGACAGTGTAGCCACATGGGAATTATTTATATCCTAGTGGGTTAGCACACCTTTATATATGGATTTACCATTTGAATTGATACAATTTTGACTGAAGGTTGTAGTATCAGTATCCCTCCAATTGGAGAATATTTACAATACAGAGTTTCTGTATGCTAATAGGATTGCTGTACTCCATACATTTGCCTTTTTTAAATACCCCCATTATTCCCTTGTTTTTAACTTATTTTATTTGTCGCTGTTTTGTATAAATAAATAAATACATTTTTGCATTATATCCCCTTAACTTTGCAATTTTGGATTTGGGGTGGAAAACACCCTGGGGAAACCTGGAATTCCTCATATAACCTTTTTAGTTAATATATAGATAGCATTTATTGTATGTTAGCTAGGGGTATGTGTTTTATATAGATAGCATAGGATGTATTGTAGATAGATTGTGGTATTTATTTAGATAGATTGGGGATGTATTATTATATAGATAGCATGTATATTAGATTATGGTATTTATTTAGATAGATTGTGTTGTGTATATTAGATAGGTGTGTATTGTATTGTAATTGTATGTAATTGTATTGTAATTGTATGTATTTGTATTGTATGTATTTGTATTCTATGTATTTCCTTTTTAGGTGTGTCTTTTTTTTTCTGTAGTGGGGGGGGGTTGTAATGTTTATTTTTTTCTGTAATGTTCCTTTTTTATTTTTTGTGACTTAGGTTTTTTTATTTTGTGTAATGTAGTTTATTTTTTTGTGAGTTAGGTTTTTTATTTCATGTAATGTAGATATTTTATTTTTGTGACTTTAGGCTTTTTTATTTTCTGTAATTAGAGTGGTGGGGGTTAATAGGGGGTAGGTAGTGTAGATGTTAATAGGTTAGTGTAGAGGGTGTTTAGTTTATATTTAATGTTTTATTGGGGGGGTCTAGTCCAGTATAGTGTTTATACTTAATGTCATGATGGTCCTTGAGGAACATCATGGCACTTATGTGGTTAATGTAGTGTTGTAACAGGCCCATAATGGTGTTAATATACCCTTATGGGACTGATGGGGTTAAATAGAGGCTTATGGGGGTCTGTATTGACCCCCATGAGTGACAGGGTTAATGAAGGGCTTATGGGGGTCTGTATTGACCCCCATGAGTGACAGGCTTAATGTAGGGCTTATGGGGGTCTCTATTGACCCCCATGAGTGACAGGGTTAATGAGGGTTTTATGGGGGTCCGTATTGACCCCCATGATTGACAGGGTGACAGTGTTAAGGTTTCTTTTCTTTTACAACGGGTCCTTTAAGGACCTTTACGGTCCTTTAAGGACCTGTAACGCAGGAATTTTGAATTTTGATTGCAGCGAAGGTCACCGATCGTGTGCAATCGGGACCCCCACTGCGATGGTTAATGTGGGGTTAATGCAGGGCTCTGAGCTTATCTCGGATCCCCTGCGGTTAATACGGGTGTCCGAGCTTATCTCGGATCCCTTCTTGGGTAAGTTGTAGGTGGCTGAGCGGTCCTGGGTCTTTGAGCCTTGTTTTCATTTTTTTCAGTGGCCATTTTTTCTCTCGCTTAGGGGATTTTCGTGTGTGTGAACTCGGGAATTGTACTTAAATGGTTTGTAGGTGCGCGCAGTTCCGCCATTTTTCGTGCGTGTGGGTGTTTGTTAAGTTAAGGTTGCTTCTGAGGTTAATGCAGGTTTCCAAGGTGAGCTTCGTTTTCGTTTTTTTCAGAGGCCATTTTTTCTCTTGCTTAGGGGATTTTCGTATGTCTGAACTCGGGAATTTGGACTTAAATGGAGGTGTAACTTCACTTTCAGAGGTCCTGGGTTCCCCCCCCCCCCCCCCCCCCTTGCTATGGGTAAGCTTTTTAGGTCGTTTTTGTGAGTATTTGGTGTGTTTTCACTGTTTGTAGTGGCGCGCGGGTCGGCCGTTATAGTGGGATTCTTAGTGTGTGTAGGTGTCTGTTAAGTTAAGGTTGCCTCATTCCCTAAGTGCTTTGCGAGGACCTGCATTGCAAGGACCCGCATTTGCGGAAGCGAGGGCCTCAGTTGCTGTCATGGAGCGCCTTCGCCTTCGGCGCTCCATGCCAGCAACTGAGGCCCTCGGCCGTGGTGTGTGTGTGTAACCGGTGTGAGGCGCCTTTGAGATTTTTTTTTTTTTAAATCGTGCCTGTGTGTGTGTTAACACAGCCGACGTTGGAGCCTCCACCTCCGCAAATGCGGACCCTCGCTTCGCGAGGATCCGCATTTGCGGGGACGTTGGGATGCTCCACCACCGCAAATGCGTCCCCTTGCTTCGCGAGGACCCGCATTTGCGGGGAACTGCGTCCCTCGCGAACGCTGCGTCCCTCGCGAACGCTAAGTATATTTCCCAGTACATATACCAACATACAGCACCTAAATGACATCATAAATTATCCAGGGAGTAATCTTTAATCTTAAAGGTATATGCATATGAGCTGTATTATGTATGCATCTGATAGAGGAGAATTAGTAGTGTATGAAAACATGTGTTATATAGAAAAGTTCAGTTTACTTACAAAGTTATTTGCACAAAAGTCAAATCCAACTGTTCACACCCATAGGACGCTTACATAAGCCGGGCACACACAGGAAAGGGTACACAGGAAGTAACTGTTGCAGTTATTGTACTGAGCATGTCATAAGCCACTGAGGTGAAGAATGATACAATGTATTAGCCGGATTCTGAATTTGAATGTTATGCTACTTCAGGTGGGATTTTCTAGGGGTGTACACAATCACATGATAATTCCAGAAAACATAGGAATGTTTGCTAACTTAAAGGAAAGCTAATTAATGTTTATTTTGGGATATTTTCATGCAAAAAAATGTTTTCATACACTACTAATTCTTCTCTATCAGATGCATAATCCAGCTCACTTACATATCCCTTTAAATGAGAGTAGGGTTGCTACTAAGGTTCCCACTAATTACCTTCCTATGGGCATGAGGCATGTATAACATACCAGGAGATGGATCAGCAATAAAAGGAAATATTTTATCACTACACACAATACCAGTAATCCACAGTGTATCCACAATGTGTCAATTTCAAGAGACCTCAACTTCAGTTAGCATCTTGTGTCCTCCTCAAACAGCGGGAACCTACACAGCTCACTGATGGTGGGCGTCTGATGCCATTATTAGGTGGCAAAGGATTAAAGTGAGTATATGAGGAACATCACATCTCCTCGCTAACACATTTGCACCTCCCTAGTGAGGCATTCCTCACAGGTTAAGAAGCCCTGCTCTATGTCATCATGGCAACATTATCCCATGCACCACTACATCTTATCTTTGGCATATATATTATTTTCAACACTGTAACGGAACCCATCACTGTTTTACCCTATTTTATGGTTATTTAATTCTTGGTTAAAATATGATCCTACTGTTATATTATATGTTTGTTGGTTTATGCTCTGCAGAATATTAGCCAGACTATTGCAGACCTAGGCTAATAGATAATCCTATTACAGAGACTTCAGAGATAAGGGAATCGATTGTATAAAGTGTTTTCATTCTCAGATAAGAACAAAGAAGTGTAATTGAATCAATGTCTTATTATATCAAGTTGCCAGGGAGGTGTGACTCACCTATTGTTCTCTCTATGTGTATTGTGTGGCCAACTATGGGGGATGTGGATTGCCTGTGGGAAGAGATGTGTATAAATATTTCTGCACATAACAAAATAAAGTCAGTATTCATTTGACTCCCAAATTGTGTGTCGTCCAATATGGGAGGTCGGGAATGGTGAAACTGTAGTGCCTCTTGGGTATTTTACCGTATACCAGCGGAGATATTGGATTCGTGTTCCAGCTCCGTTACAAACACTTCACCCATTTCATCACCCTCTGACATTCTGAACAAGTAGCACTTCACATTTCCCTATATTCCTGTCAAAATGACCTACATTATGTTGTTGTTCAGTTATGTACCACTCAGAGAGCCTATTTACTACAGCATGCTAGGCAAATCTGTCAGCTACTGCCCCTCATAAGCAATGAACACCTTCTTTGTGTGCTTTCAGTCTTTCCTTGCATCAGATTTTTCCCTAGGGTATCCAGTCTTTTCATGATATGGCCAAAATATTTGCGCTTTAGTCTCATAATCAAATTTTATAATGAACATTTGAATTGATTTCCTATATAATTAATTGATTGGATCTTTTTACAGTTCAAGGGACTCTAGGCAGTTTTTCTAGCACCACAATTCAAAGACGTTAATTCTGCAGTGCTCAGACTTCTTTATGGTCCAGCTCTCACATCCATTTATTACTACTGGGAATATCATAGTTCTAACTACTGTATACATGACAGTTGCTAACAGTTATGCACTGTGCTGTCAAATCACAAATATTTGGGAGCTACTATTTAGTAGATAGAGATCATAATGGATATATTACTTTTAGATTAAGATTTTAATTTACTACGAAATGTTAAGTCCTTACTACTGTATAGTTTTTTTCTCTCTTCTTTTATCGAGATCTTAAGCATTACCTTACTGGCATGTAAAATGAGTGCAATTGTAGACAGACATTTTCCAGTCAACTGGCCACTGCTGAGTTATCAAAATGTGTTGGCATAATGCAAGTAACACTTTCACAGCATCATCTTGTAGGTTTTTAAACCGTTCAGCTGGAATTGTTATCAACTACTGTAGCCTTGTTATCAACAAGACTTCCTAGGGCCCATCTCACGTCACTCTCCAAGATGCCTGGCTCCACCTCATTGGACAAACTATTATGAGGTTATGTTTGCTGTTAAGATCCTTCCTGTATAGATCTTCTGTCTATTCCTGTCACCCCTTCTTTATCTAATCTGCTTATGTTAAGTCACTATCATTTTTGTATTTTATCACGCCCACTTTGGCAAGAAAGGTTCCCTTGAGATCCCCAATTTTCTTGAAGAGATCTCTTGTCTTTCCCATTCAGTTGTCTTCTTCTACTGTATCTCTTTACAGTATAGAAGGTCTCATTGTCTCTTATTGCTATCCTGTTGAATTCTGCATTCCGTTGGACAAATATTTTTCTATATCCACTACCCTTTGCTTCCTTTCTTTCCTGCGCTACTTTCAAACCAGATTGCCTTCTTTGTTTTCTTTCGTTTAAGGATATTCTTTGTTACTGTTTTATGGACAATATCACAAACATGGGCGTAGTAGCCAAAACATATCTGTTGGGGCAATTCAACTCTAATCCAAAGACAAAACTATATCTATATACCAACTGTGTGTATGTGTATATATGTATGTATGTGTATATATATATATATATATATATATATAAATATATATATATAAATAAATATATATATAATAAAATGTATGGGCCAAGGCTTTCATGGGAGAGACATACTGGTAATTCATGATTAAGTTTAATTTTGCAATTTTTTGTGTCCCCTATTCATTTAATCTGGGGAGGGATTCGTCCCCCATATCCCCCGCATCCCCAGTTCCTATGGCCCTGATCACAAACTTCTCTCCAAACTTCTTCTAAAGGTATTCTGTTTAAAATGTCCACTTCCTTAAATCTATTCTTTAACTCCACTGTATATTCACAGTGAAATATGTATTTCTTGTCTGCTTGGTCTGAGGATTTCTCCTCTTTTTCTTAGTTTGGCTCAGATCATGAGCTTCTTATTGCAAAATGTATATCAGCTTCAGGTCTTGTTTTTTTCTGACTGTATAGAATTCTTCCATTGTTGGCTTCAAAGCCTATAGCCAATCTGATGATTCGTCTTTGAGGCTGGTGGATTAGGGTGTCCTGTCAAGATAATTCTTTGATCATAGTAATCTCTGACCTGCTTCATTTTGTACTCCAGGGCAAACTTGCACAGCATTCTGCCAGTCTTCTGGTGCCCATCTTTAGCATTCCAATCTCATATGATGACAGTAAAATCTTGTCATTGATTTGTGCTATGAGGTGTTGATTATCCTTGTAGAACTGGACTACTTCAGCACCCATCATTAGCGCATAGACTTGGATCACTGTGATGTTAAATCGGATGCCTTGAATTTGAAATAATTATATTATGTATTGAATTGTAACTGAGCACTACTTAAACCATCCATTGATTGATTATAAAGGCTACTCCATATTGTTATATCTCTGTTTCTGCATATCAATAAGATTTTCTTGGCAAAGATAGGAGAGTGGGTTACCAGTTCATTTACCAGTGAACCTCAATTTGACTTCTGTACTAGACATGCCCATCTTAGGTCATTCTACGTGGTATCGTTCACAGGTTCACTGAGTTACACAAACCCCTTCACAAGGACTAGGCATGAATCCAGAAGGAGACCTGCATTATATGCAGATTTTATTAAACTGACCCCCATCACTTAATTAGTAGTCCTGGTGCTTCTAGCACTTCTGCCATAGGTTGCTGACCCATGGTATAGACTTTTTTTCAGTATATCATTGTGTGCATATTTGCTTCAATGTATGCATGTGTAAGTATCTCCCTTGCAATGCATAGGTAAATACATTGTGTCAGTATAGGTACAGTTGTCTTTAACATCACAAAGTTGTGATATATATGTATAGTATAGAGATATAGATATACAAGGTAGCAATCCAGAAGCATATAATGTAGATACCAAGCATCTATTCAGTGGAGTAAAGAAATATGCCTATAGGGATCTAAAATCCCCATCAACAGACCCCAAACTATTATCACCTCTGAACAGATTACAGCATGTGTCAAATGAAAGGGCACATCTAATGTTTGCAATTATTAGCTAAACAAAGGTAGAAGTATTGCTTTGAATGTTGAATTGGTTTAGCTCTGACACTCAGAGATCCTCCCTCCAATGTTACTGTTTTCTCATTCACTTGCAACACTGTAGAGCTCTGTGGTAGGTCCCAGATATAGCAATTATTGATGATGGACACATCAAGATCACCTTAGTTTCGCTCAATAGCAATTGCCATATTCAGGACCCACCCACAGTGGCCTTTTTTTTAAAAGGACCTAGTTACTTTCTGTGCCCTGCATATACTTCAGATTTGAGCATTTCTAAGACTGAAAGCAATATACCCAAATCTCAAGGGGAATAAGCAATAATTGACAATAATCACCCATAAGAAGGAGATAAACTATGCTTGGCTGTCAGAAAAGCTTATAAAAAAATTGCAACCCTCAATATGTAAATGGTGTCACTCAGCTTTGTCCAACTCACTGTGACCTCATGGACAACACACCACGCTGATCCACTTGGTTTTCACTGCAGATATACTAGAGTGGGTTGCCAGTTCCTTCTCCATTGGGCCACAGCATACAGCCTGTGGTATTCCCAGGTGGTCTCGCTAGTACTGACCAGTGTGACCCCTTGGTTCCCTGACTGGATTCGAAACAAGGATGCTATGGGGAAAGCACCTTCATCCTATCCGCGGGGCCACCAGGGAACCTTCAATATAAGTTTACATAAATGAAATAATTTTATTTTCTAACACCCATTTGATAAATTACTTCTTATTACATATAGTTCTAAATCATACCATATCTAGAACCTCACCTGTGACACATTAAGCTGCAAGTGGCTAATAAGTGAGTAAGCAGTCTAACTAAAGCTAAGAGAAAATAAAATATCTAGATTTACTTATTGTTAACAATACATTGGAACTTGCTTTTTATATTGTAGTCCACACTACAGCAACATATAAAAGTACTTTAGTGGTATTTAAACTTCTTTATAAAGCACATAATCCATAGTTAAGTTAATTTGTACACCGCACTTATGTGATATATGTATCGAAAAATGTTGCTTTGAATTGAAGATCTGAAAGCCTCAATGTAACTGCAGTGTAGAGTAAGCACCTTTAAATCAACCCAATTGACTCAACAGTTACATTCAGCTGCAATCAATGACAATGGAGAGCAGAACAATTGAGTGTTATGAGCAGCAGGACTATAAATAAGCTGCAATCACATTCAGTTTTTGTTACAATAGACTGCACAACAAAAAGCAATAATATAATGCTTCAAAAACAATCAATTCAGCCGGTATTCTAAGGTATTTCATACATTTAACAAAAAATATGTCTTTAGGCTTCTTAAAAATAAATTGTTCTTTTTGCCATATTACTTTCTGGCCTATCCAATACAGATAATTAAAATAGGTATATTAAAAGAGTCTTAGACTTTAAAGACCTACACTTGAAAAACAGGCAACATGTTGTTTTAGAATGTGAAAAAAAATGCAGCCTCTAATTTTTATCTTTTTATAAGTAATTATATTGATTTACAATCTATTT
This sequence comes from Discoglossus pictus, assembly GCA_027410445.1. Classification (NCBI taxonomy): domain Eukaryota; kingdom Metazoa; phylum Chordata; class Amphibia; order Anura; family Alytidae; genus Discoglossus; species Discoglossus pictus. The sequence continues at coordinate 353,280,783 of CM050165.1, forward strand.
TGGTAGATTCAAGTCAGAAAAAAATGATTCTGGTAGGAAAATAATAATGAAACACCCACAAACAAGATACCCCAAGTATCTTTCTTTAGACTTAATCATTTACTTTGGGTATCTTCTGTGGGGATGTTATAAGGGATATTGGTAGTATTAATTTAAGTTTTATTTAATGGTCAGTTTGTGGATTTTGTATCTGATATTTTATCCCTTTTTTATTTTTTAATAATACATTCATTTAATTATATGTTATCTGTTTGATATACATATTTATTGCTATTGAACAGTATCCATTTCTAAGCCTGTTTTCCCCAAATTTTTTGTTCTTCGTGTTTGGAGAAGCTACATATTATCAGCCTTATTAAATTGCGATTCAGCCAATTGAATAGGGCTCTATATAAGCACAGAGCATATTTATTTTACAGAAGTTTTTAGTTAGTGAACTTCTATACAAAAGCAAGGTCTTCACTAACTAAAAACTTCTGTAAAAAAAATATGCTCTGTGCTTATATAGAGCCCTTCGCCGAATCGCAATTTAATAAGGCTGTATATTAGAATCTGCATATTTATATTGTTTTATAATAGGAAATAATTTTTGGGATAATGACTCCCTAATTTTTCATTTTTATTTTCCATAAATTTGCGCTTATTATTTACCATCAAAATCAATAAAGGCATTTCTTTAGCACTAATGTGATTTACACTGGTCTTTTTTTTCAGTTTATATAGAATATTTTCTCATAAGAGCTAAAAATATAAAAGTGTGTCTATTGTTTTAGCTTTCCAAAAATATTTGCCCATTAACAAGTTTAGTTATTCCGAATATCTTGTAGAAAAAAATGGTCAACGGTAGTGTTTTACCTTGTATTTGTTATATATTATAATATATCCGTTTACATTTATTATTTAACAATGTATGATTATCTGTCTAAAGGATCTATATACATTTAGCAGAATGATTAAAAATAGCCAGATCAGTAAAATTATTCCTATGCAAAAAAATTACAGAAAAGAACATAAAGTGACACTTGTCAGATAGATTTTTTTCCCTCCTGAGTTTTTAAGGGGAATTCAGCAGTTACTGTGTAAGGATAAGTAGGAACTGTTTGATCTGTAGCTGCAGTCAATATCAGTAAAGGCATAAAGGGTTTGCTTCATCCTCTTATGCAGAGATGAACAGGCAGCTAGGACTGAGCTTGTACAGTATATAAAAAGCAGGTCAGTTACACGTTCTATTGCTTCTGCAAATTATCTATGAATTTATCACTGCCTGCAATGAATTGAGAACCTCTCCAGCAGAGAAAGGATTGAGCCGATAGTTATCCAATGGCAATAATAGTCTGCTGTAATAAATATAATCACCTTCAACTTGCACTTCTCTTATGCCGAGGTTAGGGCCAAGGGCCCTTCAGACAGCAACAATAAAAACTTTATTACCTATAAGAGCTCTCTTGGTGATTATTACTGAGATATAAAGTGCAAAGAGTACAATACAGAAACAACGGCCCTATAGGAAATATTATGCCATGACTGAAAATCAAATAGCTATGTTCTGATCCTTTATTTTGCCCCAAAATCTTTTTTTCTGAGATGGCCAAATGGATCACACTTATTGCCAAAAAATATAAGCATTCAAATTAATCACCCAAGCAAGATCTACCACCACTGCCATGTGGCTGCCACCATTGTAGAGGTCCACTGCCAAGGTTGTTCTCCAGTGATAATGAGATTTAAATCTCCATGTACACTCCATGTAGCTGTCTGCCACCTTAATACCTATTTGCTACCAGCTACCAAGTAGATTGAAATCTACCATTTGATTCCAGCTTCTCTATAGAATAACAATGTACTGTAATGAAATAGAGATTGGTGAGATCTGTTATGTAGTTTAGTGATTTTTTTGTAATATAAACCACATCTAAGAGTTTCTATACACAGAAACTTAAGGAATCTGGTGCAGGGTTGTATTGTTTGGGGCATGGACCTGAAGAACTATTCCAGAGTAGTTCATAAGCAGTATGAACAGATAACAATATGTTAAAAATATCCTATACTATATAGTTTGTTAATGTATGTCTGTTCTATGGTTTACGCTCTCAGGCAGGATCTCTCCAAACACAAATTGACCCCACTTTTGAATGTTGACAATATAGCATATATTATCACTGAAGGGAAGCAATAAGTGTGGCCCATCACATCATATTTGTAACGGAACCCATCACTGTTTTACCCTGTTTTATGATTATTATGGTTAAAATATGATCCTACTATTATACTGCATGTATGTTGGTTGATGCTCTGCAGAATATTGTCCCAGACATTTGCAGCTACTTAGCATGAGAGATAATCCTGTTACAGAGACTCCGCATAAGATAAAGGAAGTCTATTGTATACAGTGTTTTCATTCTCAGATAAGAACAAAGAAGTGTAATTGAATCAATGTCTGATTGTATCAAAGTTGCCAGGGAGCCTCGGGGAGGTGTGACCCACCTATTGTTCTCTTTATGTGTATTGTGCGGCCAAATATGGGCATGTGTATTGCCTGGGGGAAGAGATGTATTGTGTGTCGTCCAATATGGGAGGTTGGGAATGGTGAGACTGTAGTGCTTCTTGGATATTTTACCGTATACCAGCGGAGATATTGGACTGCGTGTTCCAGCTCCGTTACAATATTCATTAAGACTGATTTATTATGATGAAGTCCACAAATCTCTCACTCTCCACTCATAAATGTCTATTACTTAATTACATTTCTCACATGCCACATCATTACTTTCATAACAGAAAATTCAGGGCAAAAACTGTTTTACTTCTCAGCTTATATCATAATACAGAGCACAGGTTGAATAGCTTATATATTTAAGTAATATACACTTGACAGTGAACCACATATATAGTTGTGAGCAAGCGGGTTGTTGCTAACGCTGCAGGCTCGCGTAGCACCAAGGGGTCTCCTTGCCAGCAACTGCGGACCTCGCAAAATTTACAGACTTACGAGAAACAAATACGAGACGCGGAACTTTGAAAAAAAACATTACAACCTCGCAAAAATACGACCATACCGCCCGAAACCCGCGAACATCAAAACATTAAAAACACAATAAATACACACAACACATACATAAAAAGCTTACCGACAGCAAGGGGGAGCACCCAGGACCTCAAAAACTGAAGTTACACCTCAATTTAAGTCGAAATAGAAGAATCACCTAAGCAAGAGAAAAAATGGTCGCCGAACAAATGAAAACGAGGCTAAAGGATCCTAAACACACAAAACACCACCAAACACCTACGGATTTTCCAAAAAAGCCAGATGAGATCCGAAAACAAGGATGCAAAATCAGCCACAGCCGTGTACCACACATTAGGCGCCATTTTACAACACTAACTTACACAATCCGGAAGTACAAAGGTACCCTAACGGCTTTTCCTCGCGCACGCACACTATTACACTGCACACATTGCTGACACTTACACAGCAGCTCCACAGCACTGATGCTGCAGCAACATGAAAACAGATTGCCAGCTCTTCACAATGCTTCCTGCATATATTACTTCACAATAGGTAAAGTATATTCATTTCTTATTTTATTAATTATTCATTGCCATACCAAAAAAAAAACACACAACGCTGCTCATAGCACACAAACAACCAACATCCTCGCAATGAGCGTTGAAGGATCTTGGAACACCAACAAAATTAATGACGCACACAAACAACATTACCTGCCTTACAATCTAATTGCCGTAATTTTCTGACGTGCAAGTCGCTAGTTATATTATAATAAGTGGTGAGTATTCATATAAATATAGCGTTATTATTACGGGAACAAGGATCTGCTAACTAGCAGGTTCACTATATTTATCATATTTTATCTCCCATATTAAAATAACTCACTGTATCTCATATTATTGATTCAAACATGTTTTTAAAATACTGAGTACAATTTGTCAAGAAAACAAGTGTCGTACAAGTCCAGTAAAACAAAACAACCAGTAAAGAATCATGAATGTGTCAGTGTTTATGATCCTATATTTCTCAGATCTTGTCCTGCTCCTAAAATTGTTGCTCTTGTATGAGAAGCAGTTTGTCACCATAGTTTCAGTTGACAGATATAAGTCTATTTTTAGATTTCATTGCAACTTCCATTTTATTTATATGCCAAGAGGAAAAAATGCTGCCAACATTGCTTTCTTCTCCACATAAAATAATCATTTGTGTCTTACAAAACCTTGGCCCGGTGCTTCAAGCTGCTTTAACTCTATAATCTCTTTCGGTTCAAGATACCCAGGGTATCGGTTTTTACATCTAGTAAGTAAATGTTGTAAACAATGGCAGCAAATAAAATTTGGACAAATTATAAACTAACCATTGAGATTCTAACATTTGTGGTGATTGTTGAAGTTAATTTTTAGAAACAAGTGTTCCACCACCACATTTGGAGGCCAAAAAATGGTTCCATGGATGAATTAGTTTGGTAAATAGTGGGTCTGGAAAAGTATATTTTAACCATGCCTCATATAATGAGGTACACATCTGCTGGGAATAGGTCCTGTAATGATATAGTTTGTGTAAACAATATATATTATTAGTATGTTTTAAGTGGCAATAGTGAGTTTTTGCAATTAGGAATGGGAATCCAAGATGCCATGAAAGATGATAAATAGTATATTTACTAGAATATTGCCCGTCAAAAAATGACGGCAATGAAATTGTAAGTGAGCTAATGCTGTTTGGTGTATAATAATAAAATAAATAATAGATTAATATAGTAATATACTTTACCTATTTTGAAGTAATATATGCAGGAGGCCTTCTGTTGAAGAGCTGGCAATCTGTTTTGATGTTGCTGCAGCATCAGTGCTGTGGAGCTGCTGTGTAAGCGTGATGAATGTGTGGAGTGTAATAGTGTGCGTGATCGAGACAAATCCGTTAGGGTAGCTGTGTACTTCCGCATTATATAAGTTATTGTTCTAAAATGGCGGCTAATGTGTGGTATGCGGCTCTGGCTGATTTAGCGTCCTTCGTTTTGGATGCCGTCTGACTTTTTCGGAATATGCGTAGCTGTTTGGTGGTGTTTTGCTTGTTTATGATGGTGTTTTGCGTGTTTATGGTGGTGTTTTGTGTGTTTAGGGTCCTTTAGCCTCGTCTTCATTTTGTTCAGCGGCCATTTTTTCTCTCGCTTAGTTTATTTTCGGGTGTCTAAACTCCGAAATTTGTACTTAAATCGAGGTGTAACTTGACTTGTAGAGGTCCAGGGTGCCCCCACCTTGCTGTGGGTAAGCTTGTTATATGTTTGTTGTGTGTATTTATTGTGTTTGTAATGTTTTTGGTGTCGCACGGGTTGCGTCCTTGTTTTCCAATCTCGTATGTGTTTTTCGGGAAATCCGTAGGTCTTTTGTGGGGTTTTGTGTCTTTAGACTGCTGTAGCCGCGTTTTTTTTTTTTTTTTGGCGGCCATTTTTTCTCTTGCCTAGAGGATTCTTGAGTGTCTAAACTCTTTTATTTTGAGTTAAATTGAGGTGTAACTTCAGTTTACGAGGTCCTGGGTGCCCCCTCTTCCTGTAGGTAAGCTTTTTATGTATTTGTTGTGTGAATTAATTGTGTTTTTGATGTTTTCATGTGCGCGGGTTTCACATGATTTTTGCGAGGTCGTAATGGGTCGTAACGTGACTTGTATTTTCCTTTCGTAACAACGTAAATGTTGCGAGGTCCGCAGTTGCTGGCAAGAAGCGCCTTCGGCTGCACGAGCACGCAAGCGTTAGCAACAGCACGCATGCTCACAACTATATATGTGATCACTTTCACTTATAATGAGTGCTCTAAGGCAGTGGTTTTCAACCTTTTTATATCTGCGGACCGGTGAAAATAGGAGAAATATTTAGCTGACCGCTAAGGCAGAAATAAAAAAACGTTATTTATACAGTATTTTGTCTATTTGTTTTTAAATCTAATATTATTATAATGAGACAAAATACAACTAAACTAACTTGTGTTTAATGCAAAAAAATATTAGTGTGCTTTTTAGGACTAAAATGTAAACATTTTTTAAATCAAATTACTAACCCTACACTTGTAGAATGTGGAAAAAAGTGACCGTACTGATAAGTCTACACGCTGACCCTCCATTCCTGATAGACGACGCACTCACTGCCAAACTCCGGCGTGTGAGATCATGGCATAGCGACGCCACCGAGAGATTGCTGGCCTAATGCACGTTTCACCAAAAGTATCAATGGAGGCCTGGATCCCATGTGTTAAGCAACAATAACTTTTTACCATGTGTTAAACGTCAATAACTTTTTCGCGGACCCGCAGGAAATTTCTGCTAACCAACAACCACCGCTCAAAGGTGTATTAGCAAGGAAGTTGTACACTTTTAAGATGATCAGTAATCTCCTCAACTCAATGTTGGGAGTGTGAGTGAAAAAAGCATGTCTCTGACTATAATAACTTGCTGGTACATAACAGAAATGTTATACACAGTGGCAGTTCCAAACCTATGTATAATCAATCCTTATAAAACTCATCATCTAACCCAATGCAGCAAACATGGGTTCCACTTGAGTTCAAAGTAAACCCTACAGTTCGTTGTGTAAAAGTCTCAGCTTCAGTGTTTCATTACTGCTATTAGGGTCCAAATTATTATGTAAGATTCACATTTGGAGCATAATCACTGTATACATTTTGTTGAGGTTTATACAAGTCCCACAAAACTTTTGCTTGTATACAAAGACTATTTCTGCTTACATGTTTCACTGACACTGTGTATAGATTTTCAGCTCCATTCATTTTCCATTATGAAGTTTATAGGTTGTTGCAAGCAATCCACTTGCTATGCTTCAAAAGATATAAGCTATCATGTTAATCCCATTTCTACTAGAGATGTCTGGATAATTCAAAATGTCCAGTTCAGTATTAAATCTGGGCCACATATGCAGCTCAAATGTATTTTAAACGTTACATGACTTTTTGCATAAGGGTTTAGGAAAGACAAACACATTCTAAGTACACTTACACATTTTAAGAAAACCAGAGGACCTGTTGTTCCTACATAGATTCTAAGTGAACAGTGTTCCCATTGCCTCCAAGGATTCTGGGTAGTAGTATGCAAATGAGGATCAAACCTAGCACCTTTTTATTTCTAGCCTATTTAGCATGGATCCAATTAGGATTATGTGTCCTGCACTCAGACAGCCTTCAGAACATAGCCTTGAATTAGGGTACAATGTCTAAATCTCTTACAGACAGCAGTTTCACCCTTGGGTCTCATCAGATTGGTTTTAGCAACTGTGTAATGGGTCTAGAGAGAGACTCTCACCACGCAGTGTTCTCAGGTGTTTTTTTTTACTCAATGTAAAATGGAGGATTTTTCTTTAAAAAAAACTATGTAATAAAAGTACAGGAGCTAGTTGCTGATTAATAAAAATATAATTAATAAAATAGTTATTCTGGGATTTAGCAAAAGCAATATCCAATATTAAACTTACTTTTAAACATCTGCAGCCTTATTAAATTGCGATTTGGTAAATTTAAAAGGGCTCTATTTAAGCACACAGCATATTTTATTTACAGAAGTTTTTAGTTAGTGAAGACCTTGCTTTTGGATAGAAGTTAACTAACTAAAAACTTCTGTAAAAAAAATATGCTGTGTGCTTAAATAGAGCCCTTTTAAATTTACTGAATTGCAATTTAATAAGGTTGCTGATACTTAGCTTCCAGCTGTACTGCTTGTACTCCATTATTGTTATCAATGCATTGGCAGTGGCTGTAGGAGGGAATCCGATCTATTTAGATAGAGGACAGCATTTGTTTATTGCCGTGTTAGATTCGTTTCTCTTGACAAAAAGCAGCTTATTGGCCCTAGTTGTCAGGCAGCCAATGGAAAGCACTTTCCAGAGCCAATATTGAATATTGCTTTTTATATAATTCAACAGGAATTTCATTAATGATCAATGTCTAACAAACACAATCTAGCCCTTATTGTACCGATATTATTGTGGTTCTTTATCTTAAAATATGAAGATGCAAACATTTAAAAATGCACTTAAAAGATACTGACAATATCCCCATTGCCGTATATACTCTAGTATAAGCCGACCAGAGTATAAGCCGAGGCACCTATAATACCACAAAATACTGGGAAAACTTAGTGACTCGAGTATAAGCCGAGGGTGGGAAATGTGCTGCCCCCTGTGTCCCTCTTGTGCCCTCTGTGTCCCCCTCTTGTGTGCCCTCTGTGTCCCCCTCTTGTGTGCCCTCTGTGTCCCTTTCTTGTGTCCCCCTCTCCCTCCCCTGTGTCTCGCCCCACTCTCCCTCCCCTGTGTCTCGCCCCCCTCTCCCTCCCATGTCTCTTCCCCTCCTCTTCCTCCCCGGAGTCTCTTCCCCCCTCCCTCCCTCACCTGTGTCTCTTCCCCCCTCTCCCTCCCCTGTGTCTCTTCCCCGTCCCTCCCTCCCCTCTGTCTCTTTCCCCCCTCTCCCTTGTGTCTCTTTCCCTCCCCCTCCGTTATCTTCCTCCTCATTCTCCCTACTCAACCCCCCTCCTCATCCTTCCTCTTCAACCCCCTCCTCATCCTAAACCCCCTCCTCAACCTTAACCCCCCTCCTCATCCTCCCTTGCTCAACCCACTCCTCATCCCCCCTCCTCAACCCCCCTCCTCATCCCCCCTCCTCATCCCCCTTACTCATCCTCCCTCCTCAACCCCCCTCCTCAAACCCCCTGCTCATCCTCAACCCCCCTCCTCAACCCCCCTGCTCATCCTCAACCCCCCTCCTCAAACCCCTTCCTCATCCTCCCTCCTCAACCCCCCTGCTCATCCTCAACCCCCACCTCACCCCCCCTCCTCAACCCCCCTCCTCATCTCCGCTCCTCATCCCCCCTCCTCAAACCCCTCCTCAACCCGATCCTCAACTCCCTCCTCATCCCCTCTCCTCATCCTCCCTCCTCAACCACCCTCCTCAACCCCTCTCCTCATCCTTCCTTCTCAACCCCCCTCCTCAACCCCCTCCTCATCCTCCCTCCTCATCCTCCCTCTTCATCCTACCTCCTCAACCCCCCTACTCAACTCCACTCCTCAACCTCAACCCCCCTCCTCATCCTCCCTTCTCATCCTCCCTCCTCATCCTACCTCTTCATCCTCCCTCTTCATCCTCCCTCCTCAACCCACCTCCTCACTTTACCCTCTCTAATTACGTCCCCCTCTCCCTTTCCCCTCACTTACCTTCCATCAGCTGCTCCTCAGCTCCTCTGCGCGTCTTCCGGCTGTGTCGGGACCCGGCCAATGCTAATGAAGTGACAAGCATGTGACGTCAAGTCATTAGCATATGACACTGCCGGAAGAAGCCCCTCGGAGCAGAGGAGCAGCTGATGGAAGGTAAGTGAGGGGAAATGGAGAGGGGGAGGTAATTAGAGAGGGGTAAAGTGAGGAGGGGGTTGGGGAGGGGGGTTGAGGTTGAGGAGGGGGGTTGAGGATGAGGGGGGATTGAGGATGAGGAGGGGGGTTGAGGATGAGGAGGGGGATTGAGGATGAGGAGGGGGGTTGAGAAGAGGGTTGAGGATGAGCAGGGGGGTTGAGTATGAGGAGGTGGGTTGAGGAGGGGGGTTGAGGAGGGAGGATGAGGAGGATGATAAGGGAGGGGGAGCGAAAGAGACACGAGGGAGGGGAAGGGAAAGAGACACGAGGGAGAGGGGGGAAAGAAACACAGGGGAGGAAGACGGGGGAAGAGACACAGGGGTGGAGAGACACAGGGGGAGGGGACACAGGGTGACTCGAGTATAAGCAGAGGGGGCCTTTTTCAGCCTTAAAAAAAGGGCTGAAAAACTCAGCTTATACTTGAGTACATACAGTAATTTCTTGTTTCCATACATGAACGAAGCTACCAGCAAACAGTGAAGTTGTGCCACAATCCCAATGTGAAAGAATTAATATCACTGTTCATGTAGAGAAACACATTACTGGTTGGAGTTGGAAACCAATATCAGACTGTCAGTTTCTAATAAGTACATTTTTAACTATGTTTTTTTTTCAGTTAAATCTAATTTCTCAACAATATTTTGCTGCATGACATGGGGTGTTAAATTGATGAATCAGAATCTCAATCATAGCAGAATTTTGAGCTCCAAATAGATTGTATTTCGTTAGGTACGCTGATCCCATATGTTCCCTGGACCTCCTTATGTTTTATGCTGGTCTAGTCATATATATTCTCTGTGTGTTTTATGTATTTATACAATATGTCATAGTCAGATTTATCATTAGGCAGAGTAGGCAGGGGCTCAGAATAGACATTGAGTCTCACACAGCACTCCTTGCAGGTATTACCATATCTTGGAGAAGGGGTAAAACAATCAAATCTCCCTTCTGATTGGATGCTCATCAAGACACTTCTTCTAGGCTATACAGTGGATATAAAAAGTCTACACACCCCTGTTAAAATGTCAGGTTTCTGTGCTGTAAAAAAATGAGACAAAGATAAATCATTTCAGAACTTTTCCCCCCTTTAATGTGACCTATAAACTGTACAACTCAATTGAAAAACAAACTGAAATCTTTTAGGTAGAGGGAAGAAAAAATATAAAAAAAAAATAACATGGTTGCATAAGTATGCACACCCTTAAACTAATACTTTCTTGAAGCACCTTTTGATTTTATTACAGCACTCAGTCTTTTTGGTATCATGCTATCAGCATGGCACATTTTGACTTGGAGAGATTTGCCCACTCTTCTTTGCAAAAACACTCCAAATCTGTCAGATTGCTAGGCATCTCCTATGTACAGCCCTCTTCAGATCACCCCACAGATTTCCAATCAGATTCAGGTCTGGGCTCTGGCTGGGCCATTCCAAAACTTTAATCTTCTTCTGGTGAAGCCATTCCTTTGTTGATTTGGATGTATGCTTTGGGTCGTTGTCATGCTGAAATATGAAGTTCCTCTTCATGTTCAGCTTTCTAGCAGAAGTCTGAAGGTTTTGTGCCAATATTGACTGGTATTTGGAACTGTTCATAATTCCCTCTATCTTAACTAAGGCCCCAGTTCCAGCTATAGAAAAACAGCCCCAAAGCATGATGCTACCACCACCATGCTTCACTGTGGGTATGGTGTTCTTTTGGTGATGTGCAGTGTTGTTTTTTGCGCCAAACATATCTTTTGGAATTATGGCCAAAAAGTTCAACTTTGGTTTCATCAGACCATAACACCTTTCCCCACATGCTTTTGGGAGACTTCAGATGTGTTTTTGCAAAATGTAGCCTGGCTTGGATGTTTTTCTTCGTAAGAAAAGGCTTTCGTCTTGCCACTCTACCCCATAGCCCAGACATATGAAGAATACAGGAGATTGTTGTCACATGTACCACACAGCAAGTACTTGCCAGATATTCCTTCTGCTCCTTTAATGTTGCTGTAGGCCTCTTGGTAGCCTCCCAGATCAGTTTTCTTCTCGTCTTTTCATTAATTTTGGAGGGAGCTCCAGTTCTTGGTAATGTCACTGTTGTGCCATATTGATGATGACTGTCTTTACTGTGTTCCATGGTATATCTAATGCCTTGGAAATTCTTTTGTACCCTTCTCCTGACAAATACCTTTTAACAATGTGATCTCTCTGATGCTTTGGAAGCTCTCTGTGGACCATGGCTTTTGCTGTGGGATGCGACTAAGAAAATTTCAGGAAAGACCAACTAGAGCAGCTGAACTTTATTTGGGGTTAATCAGAGGCACTTTAAATGATGGCAGGTGTATGCTGACTTCTATTTAACACGATTTGGAATGTGATTGCTTAATTCTGAACACAGCTACATCCCCAGTTATAAGAGGGTGTGCAGACTTATGCAACCACATTATTGTTCTATTTTATTTTTCTTCCGTCCAGCTAAAAGATTTCAGTTTGTTTTTCAATTGAGTTGTACAGTTTATAGTGCACATTAAAGGTGGAAAAAGTTCTGAAATGATTTATCTTTGTCTCATTTTTTTACAGCACAAAAACCTGACATTTTAACAGGGGTGTGTAGACTTTTTATATCCACTGTACATAGCATGATGGGAGATGGTAATCCAGTTTTAAAAACTATTGTGTAAAATACAGACAATACAGAAAAAAAAAAAAAAATACAAATCCTTCAATTCCACTGCAGTATTCAGAGGGCAGTGTTCTAGGGACATCACAGATTGAAAATTTTCCACATGAAACGCATGATTGCTCCTTAAAGGACCACAAAAGTCGCCATATGTACACTGCACCATCGGTTAGAGAGAGAGTATGGGAGAGAAGGGGGGGGGGGGGGGAGAAGGAAGAAGAGATAAACTTCAACAGGACTGAAAAAGTGTACAAAGAGAGAGAGAAGGGAGAGAGTTTAGAAGTGGGAAGGAGATAGAGAGGTGGGGAAGATGAGGGGAAAGAGGAAAAAGAAACATACATCCACACCTGTAGGGGTTCCAGAGCCAAAGGGGCCCAGAACTAAATTATGTTGTATGAATGAGAATGCTTGTAATCACTGCCTAAGTTTAAAAATAATGCAATATGCATTCACAAGCAAGCCTTGGTGTGAGTGTTTACAGGTTCCAAGCCACTACTATGTATGCCTATATGCCTAGTAGGAATTTACACAAGGAGAGGAGGATAGAGACAGATGAGGAGCATTATTAAATGCAATGTACGAGGCTATATGGAGTTTGCTATATCTTAATATATAAGTAATATGCAGAACAATATGGAGCTTGCTATATTTTTACATGCCTGTAATATATCTGTAATGTGGAGGACTATATGAAACTCTCTTATATGTTTATATACCAATACTATGCAGGTCTCTATGATTAGTGCCTAACATTGTGCTATTGGGTTCTTTAAATGTTTTGCTTGCATTTGTTGTTATGTATATGACCTAGAGAGCAGAGTAGAAATGTCTCCAGTAGAAGAACCAAATGCTTATTGTTCAAGGTGCCCGAGATATGTAAAGAAAGACTAAATCACAGAGCTAAAACTTCTCTTGTATTTACAACCATATAAAAAGAGCATCATCAAACTATGACTTACAAAAAGACAAAAAGTCTCTGACACAGAATAGCTCAGCTACCTGCTTAGGAGAGATAACAATGGAAACTGGATGACAATGTAAAGAGCTAATGTTTTCCTCAGTGTCCTTTACAAATGTTGAGGGATAAGCTCAATGAAAATGAATAAGGGATAAACGCAAGACACACATAACTATTTACATGGGGTACCCTGTATGACAAAAGACAGACATTCTGACACAGGAGGAATTGACGACCCTGCTCCCGAGAGCTTACAGTCTAAAGGAGATGGGGAAGAAGGTAAGAGTCTGATGGACTAGGATCCAGTCAGGAGTCAGGAGACACTGGAAGAGGTGGCTGTGTGTCCAGTAGGGTCGTCCAATATTTAATACTGGTTTGAATTCCTCTCCACATAGCAAGTTAGGAGCTGTGAGGTTGCATTACACTGACATAATGCAGAGTCTCTAGTCTCTCAGTGATTGCATATTACAAACACAGGAGAATAGATGTAGCTGCTGGAAGAACTCATGGATATCTCCTAATGTTCTCAGATGTTATAATTTCAATGCTTCATTCAATATCAAAAAAATGCAGAGAATATACCCGGGAAACTCAGTTGCATTTGGCTTAAATTTATTTCGGGTCTTGGGTAGCTGTTCTGTAGAGAAGTGAAAGAAAGTTAAAGAACATTACATTTGTTATTTTACAGAAGAGAAGGGTGTTTGTATGATCACAGGCAAAATGCTTTAGAAATTAAGAAAATAGCCTTTAAATATATGTAGCAGTAGTATACTGTAGTGAATGCTACCCTGTTTCTTTAAAGACATATTATATACTCACTTTGCTGGCTTATCTCTTAAAAGATAGAATTATTCCTCATTTATGTTCAAATATTTTGCTTGTATCATTTCAATGCATCATTCAATGTCAGAACCCAGAATGTTCCAGGAATCTGAACTTAGTTCCATTTGGGTTATATTTCTTGTGAGTCTTGGGGTGCTGTTCTGTAGAGAAGAAAAAAAAAGTTAAAGAACAATGGAGTTTTATAACATACCATTTGATCGCCTTTCTCATATTACTAAAGAGAAAGGTGTGTCTGATCTGTCATGGAGACACCTGAATTAGTAATCTTATCATGTCCAGTTGATTCCTAATATAGTATTCAATCAGAGATGTCACTGTCACTTTTGGAGTTCTGTGTATTTAAAGAACCAACAACATCTGAAATTTCATATTTATAATATGCTATTGTTAAGATCTACGCTTAATAATTACCAAATTATTTAGAAAGTAAAACAAAAGTAGCCTTTACATTTTATAAGTGTACTGTAGTGTGGGAGCCACCAATTTTTGTTTAACTAAAAAATAGAAGGAACCTTGAATGAAAAGAAAAATGGGGTAATCCTTAGTTTAAGTTCTTTCAGTATGACTAATGGAAATCTAAGTCAACAAGGTCCCTTTCTGTTGATAAAGCAGAAGGATACACAACTAACTCAATGGCTGGTCCAGGCAATAACAATTGTTAAAAAAGTAAATTACTTTAAGAGCATAAAGTAAATATAGAGCTACAATAACAAGTATGATGTATAACATAAATATGAATCTACAATGTCTCTAAGGTTTTTATACATTAGATATATTGACTTGCACTTACTGTCCCTACATCTTTATAGTAACTGGGCTTTGTGATTTTATCTATTGTGACATAATGATTTTAAATACATATACAAAGGTATACAAGACATTGCGGGTAACTATCCCAGGTTGGTGCTTTGTTTCTACACTCTTCACATAATTACTTACACAAGACTATATATATATACTTGAAAAATATCACTACTCACACATTCATTAATGTGACAATGCCTCCCCTTAAATGGGGATGATTCTGAAAAATACATATTGCAGGGCTGCTTCAAAACTCAGATTATCCCTGCCATGCCACATTATTATACATACACTGAAGTCTATACTCACTCATAAATAACCTGGAGCCAATTATATACTCACCTCATAGTCCTATCTCCTCACAGTGGAATTATTCATTATTTACTTAATATGTGTACTGCGCTACCATTTTCTGCAGAAAAATGCAAGGCGTACAGTAAATACATGGGAGTCCTGACTATACAGATTTAAACATACAGTTACAGTAAGTTTCAAGAAGTAACATAACACATTTGCTTCTTCTAAAATTTGCAAGTCACTTATATTACTTCAATTGGTATAATCTATGTCTGTATATTTAGCATAATCTCCAGTTATTAAACCTTAAGTCCATTATATTACTTCAATTAGTATAATCTACTTTTATGTCTGTACATTTACCATACTCCCCAGTTATTAAACCTTACATTTATCGATGCAATCTCTCAGTCTCCATGTGCAAGGCAGAGTTTCCTCCTTTAAGGCGTCCTATAGTCTTGTTTATAAGACACAGGCATATGGTTATTCCATTGCTCATCTGTTGATATTTATGCTGTGAATGGCTTCTGCTCCCAACACAGCTCCTTATATAGTGTCCTGAGCTCTGTGACATCATCTATTATGACACATCTCTGATGTAAGAAGTTGTTTGTTGCCTGGGGTACCCAGCTCAGCCTTGTGATATCTGCCATTAGAGAACTACCCAAATGTTCTCCAACATATCATGTACCAACAGAGGTCCTATATGCACATTGACACATACAAGGGAGGACAAGACCATCCATTTAGAAGCTGATCATAACATATAATTTACTTAATATGCAGCAATTTACAAGACCTAGAAATCATCTCTGTACATCTACACCCTACATCTCACTTTAAAATGCATTGTCAGACTTCGGACATACATTGTACTTTACACACAGCTTCTTCCAGGATGAAAGCATCATGTGTCACAATCCATGAAATCACTAAAATATGTAGGGCAAATAATATCTGGAGGTCAAAATCTTAATACTGTAGCCCCATATTTATATTATACACTTAATGAAGAAATAGATTTGGACACAGCCTTTAATTTAAAAGTAATGCAATATGCATTCACAAGCAAGCCTTGGCGGGAGTGTTTGCAGGTTCCAAGCCACTTAAACCTGCTCTCCTAACAGTACTATGTATGTCTATATGCCTAGGAGGAATTTACACAAGGAGAGGAGGATAGAGACAGATGATGAGCATTATTAAGTGCAATGTACAATGCTATATGGAGCTTGCTATATCTTAATATATAAGTAATATGCAGAGCAATATGGAGCTTGCTATATTTTTATATGCCTGTAATGTTCCGGGCTATATGAAGTTTACTATGTTTTTATACCTATGTGTTATATATCTGTAATGTGGAGGAACTATATGAAACTCTCTTATATGTTTATATACCAATACTATGCAGGTCTCTATGATTAGTGCCTAACGTCCTATTGGGTTTTTTAAATGTTTTGCTTGCATTTGTTGTTTATGTATATGATCTAGAGAGCAGAATAGAAAAGTCTCCAGTAGAAGAACCAAATGCTTAGTGTTCAACGTTCCCGAGATATGTAAAGAAAGACTAAATCACAGAGCTAAAAGTTCTCTTTTATTTACAACCATATAAAAAGAGCATCATCAAAATATGACTTACAAAAAGACAAAGAGTCTCTGACACAGAATAGCTCAGGTACAATGGAAACTGGATGACAATGTAAAGAGCTAATGTTTTCCACAGTGTCCTTCACAAATGTTGCGGAAAATGAATAAGGGATAAACGCAAGACACACATAACTATTTACATGGGGTACCCTGTATGACAAAAGACAGACATTCTGACACAGGAGGAATTGACGACCCTGCTCCCGAGAGCTTACAGTCTAAAGGAGATGAGGAAGTGACACAAAAAGGTAAGAGTCTGATGGACTATAATCCAGTCAGGAGGCAGGAGACACTGGAAGAGGTGGCTGTGTGTCCAGTAGGGTCGTCCAATATTTAATACTGCTTTGAATTCCTCTCCACATAGCAAGTTAGGAGCTGTGAGGTTGCATTACACTGACATAATGCAGAGTCTCTAGTCTCTCAGTGATTGCATATTACAAACACACTGTCTCTGATATCTTCTTATGCAGTTACGATCAAGCCAGTGATAGTTGTCTATTTGAACAGAGTAGAATAGATGTTGCTGCTGGAAGAACTCATGGATATCTTCTAATGTTCTCAGATGATATAATTTCAATGCTTCATTCAATGTCAAAGAATGCAGAGAATATACCCGGGAAACAGAAAATCAGTTGCATCTGGCTTAAATTTATTTTGGGTCTTGGGTTGCAGTTCTGTAGAGAAGTGAAAGAAAGTTAGAGAGCATTACATTTGTTATTTTACAGAAGAGAAGGGTGTTTGTATGATCACAGGCAAAATGCTTTAGAAATTATGAAAATAGCCTTTAAATATATGTAGCAGTAGTATACTGTAGTGAAAGCTACCCTGTTTCTTCAACGGGCAAGACATATTATATACTCACTTTGCTGGCCAATCTTCTAAAAGATAGAATTATTCCTCATTTATGTTCAAATATTATGCTCATATAATTTCAATGCATCATTCAATGTCAGAACCCAGAATGTTCCAGGAAACTGAACTTAGTTCCATTTGGGTTATATTTCTTGTGAGTCTTGGGGTGCTGTTCTGTAGAGAAGAAGAAAAAAGTTAAAGAACAATGGAGTTTTATAACATAACATTTGATCACCTTTCTCACATTACTAAAGAGAAAGGTGTGTCTGATCTGTCATGGAGACACCTGAATTAGTAATCTTATCATGTCCAGTTGATTCCTAATATAGTATTCAATCTAAGATGTCACTGTCACTTTTGGAGTTCTGCGTATTAAAGAACCAACACCATCTGAAATCACATATTTATAATATGCTATTGTTAAGATCTACCCTTAATAATTACCAAATTATTTAGAAAGTAAAACAAAAGTAGCCTTTACATTTTATAAGTGTACTGTAGTGTGGGAGCCACCATTTTTTGTTTAACAAAAAAATAGAAGGAAACTTGAATGAAAAGAAAAATGGGGTAATCCTTAGTTTAAGTTCTTTCAGTATGACTAATGGAAATCTAAGTCAACAAGGTCCCTTTCTATTGATAAAGCAGAAGGATACACAACTAACTCAATGGCTGGTCCAGGCAATAACAATTGTTAAAAAAGTAAATTATTTTAAGAGCATAAAGTAAATATAGAGCTACAATAACAAGTATGATGTATAACATAAATATGAATCTACAATATCTGTAAGGTTTTTATACATTAGATATATTGACTTGCACTTACTGTCCCTACATCTGTATAGTAACTGGGCTTTGTGATTTTATCTATTGTGACATAATGATTTTAAATACATATACAAAGGTATACAAGACATTGCGGGTAACTATCCCAGGTTGGTGCTTTGTTTCTACACTCTTCACATAATTACTTACACAAGACTATATATATATACTTGAAAAATATCACTACTCACACATTCATTAATGTGACAATGCCTCCCCTTAAATGGGGATGATCCTGAAAAATACATATTGCAGGGCTGCTTCAAAACTCAGATCATCCCAGCCATGCCACATTATTATACATACACTGAAGTCTATACTCACACATAAATAAACTGGAGCCAATTATATACTCACCTCATAGTCCTATCTCCTCACAGTGGAATTATTCATTATTTACTTAATATGTGTACTGCGCTACCATTTTCTGTAGAAAAATGCAAGGGGTTCAGTAAATACATGGGAGTCCTGACTATACAGATTTAAACATACAGTAACAGTAAGTTTAAAGAAGTAACATAACACATTGGCCTCTTCTAAAATTAGCAAGTCACTTATATTACGTCAATTAGTATAATCTGCTTTTATGTCTGTACATTTACCCTAATCCCCAGTTATTAAACCTTACATTTATCGATGCAATCTCTCAGTCTCCATGTGCAAGGCAGAGTTTCCTCCTTTAAGACTTCCTATAGTCATGCTTATGGGACACAGGCACATGGTTATTCCATTGCTCATCTGTTGATATTTATGCTGTGAATGGCTTTTGCTCCCAACACAGCTCCTTATATAGTGTCCTGAGCTCTGTGACATCATCTATTATGACACATCTCTGATGTAAGAAGTTGTTTGTTGCCTGGGGTACCCAGCTCAGCCTTGTGATATCTGCCATTAGAGAACTACCCAAATGTTCTCCAACATATCATGTACCAACAGAGGTCCTATATGCACATTGACACATACAAGGGAGGACAAGACCATCCATTTAGAAGCTGATCATAACATATTATTTACTTAATATGCAGCAATTTACACGACCTAGAAATGATCTCTGTACACTTACACCTTACATCTCACTTTAAAATGCATTGTCAGACTTCGGACATACACTGTACTTTACACACAGCTTCTTCCAGGATGAAAGCATCATGTGTCACAATGCATGAAATCACTAAAATATGTAGGGCAAATAATATCTGGAGGTCAAAATCTTAATACTGTAGCCCCATATTTATATTATACACTTAATGAAGAAATTGATTTGGACACAGCCTTTAATTCATTACCTATTATGAATGTCATCTGTTTATGAGAGCTGGATGATGGGGTGTGTGCTTGTAAGTTATCAGTGTGTAGATCAACAGAAATAGTGCAATAAGGTTGAGGTTCCTACTCAAAAGAGATTACAATCTAGAAGGTAAAGGTGGGATGTAAGACAGGAGGGTGACATATGCAAGATGGCAGTGATCAAAGAAGTATAATTTTGTACAGTATGCATTTGTGTATGTTAAGGCTGAAGGTGATGCATTTTTTGTGAGTTTTGAAGTTTTTCAGGCGGGAAGATATTCTGATGGAGCAAGACAAGGAGTTCTATAAAGTAAGTGCAGCTGGAGAAAAACCCTAAAGGCAGGAGTGTGAGGAGGAGCCAAGAGAGGAGGAAAAAAGGAGGCCATAGGCAGAGCGAAGAGAGCAGTTTTGGGGCGCAATGGTGCTGTTGTTAAGGGCTTTGTATGAGGGTTAGGATTTTAAATATTGTTTTGAAGGCTATGGGATGCTTCGCTGCAGATTCTGAATGTGGTAGATGGGGCTAGAAGAGGCATTCATTATGGACTGGAGTGTAGACAGATGGGTGATGGGGACTATAAAGGAACGTGTTTCAGTAGTCAAGGTGAGATATGATGAGGGAATGGATTAGAATTTTAGTTGTGTCCAAATGAATGAAAATGAGTTCAGGCTCCAAAGAGAAGTGGGAGTGATGATGACATTGTCAACAGTGAGGTGTTTTTAACAGATGGGAGCTGTAGTTGATGGTGGGAAGATTATGAGCTCAGTGTTTGAAATGTTGAGTTTTAGTTTGGCAGGGGGACATCCAGGAGCATGTGCTTGAGAGGTAGAGAGGAAGAGAAAGATTTCTGTGTTACCTGCATATAAATGGTACTGAAATCCAAAAGATGTTATTAGGGTGCTATGGGGGGATTCATTGATGGAGAAGAGAAGGGGGCCTAGGACTGAACCTTGGTGTATGCTAACAGTTAGGGTGAATGAGAACATGGAGGTATTATAGAAGGAGACGCTCAATGTTCAATTTTTTAGACGGGATGTAAGGCATGAGGGAACTTTGTCATGGTTGCCAAGGGTACAGGGAATTTGGATAAAAAGAGGGTGGTCAAGTGTATTAAAGGCAGCCATGAGATGAAAAACTGTCTCTTTGGAGTATTGAGTTGGAAGCCAGAATACAGGGGTCTAGAAGAGAGTTGGAGTGATGACATTGGGTTAGGTAATTGCAGATGAGACACACAAGTAGTTATGAACCAAAGGAAAATAGAGAGATATGGCAATAGTTGCATTTTCTTAATGAAGGATGTGATTAAGTATGTTTGAAGATGTTGGGAGAGAATCTTGCATAGAAATGCGAGAGTTGAGAATAAGTGTGGGAAAGTGGAAAGGTGTGAGGCTGACAGAAGACCAGAGACTTTCTCTCCAGTTACAGGTTCAAAGGAGCCTCTTATGGACCTTGGATTGGGTAAGAATAAAGGCTGGGTGTTGCAGGTTTGTTGAGAGGAATGTGTGAGCCACAACAAGAGGAAAGTTCCTTTTGGATATTGTCGATTTTTATTGTTAAAGTGACTGGCAAAGTAATTTACTGTGAGACAGGAAAGTGAAGGAGCTGGGGCTGGCAGAGACTAATGCTAAATGTAGAGAACAATAAAAAGTAGTGTTGTTTAGTAAGATTGAAGGCAGAGAACTAGAAGAGCAGAATAAATGTGTAATGAATGAACTCTGTTGAAGTGTAACATTTCTCCCCATAGTAACTCAGCAGCGCTGAAGCACCTCTGGACATTTGCAGTCTTAAAGACCTAGCAACTTTGCTTGGAAGTATTTAACCTTTTTCACAATGCCCATGACATAGTGTTGCTCTTACAGGACATGACATAACCAACAAGGACATATTATCTTCATGTCCATTAGTAATGCTGCCTCTGTGTTATATTTTATGCAAATATATTAAGGATGAATAGCTCTAGGTTCGCTGGGAATGTTTTGCTGTCTTATGAAATGGGAGGGTGTTTTGGGAGCAAATAATAAAATATTATTTCGCACATACCTAAGAGTCAGGGAATAATAGTAATTTTCCAGACTTCAGATCATGTTCTTTTAACGTGTTCTCTTAACAACAATAACAAATATTGAAATTTTTTACATTATGCTTATTTAGATTATTTATTTTTGTAAGCATATTAACACCTTAAAGCAAACCATTGCTGTTTGTAATTCATAAACGGTTTGCCATACCAACAACTCGCATACAAGCTCTGCAAGCAAATAACATGCAAGGGATCATCTCAGTTTGCATCCACATTTCTCAGATCCGTTTCCCAAAGCTGCTCTCAATGGTGTGGAATTCCCTACACTCTGTACTATATTTATATATACATGTGCGACACGTCATTAGCATTGGCCAGGTCAAGACGCAGCCGTAAGGATCGCGGTGGACCAGCTGCAATTGGAGGTAAGTCAGGGGAAAGGGAGAGGGGGAGGTATTTAGAGGGGTAAAGTGAGGAGGGAGGTTTGGGATGAGGAGGGGGGGTTAGGATGAGGATGGTGGGTTGAGGATGGGGAGTTTTAGGATGAGGATGGGGGGTTGAGGATGAGGATGGTGGGTTGAGGATGGGGGGTTGAGGTTGAGGATGGGGGAGTTGAGGTTGAGGATGGGGGAGTTGAGGGGTTGAGGATGAGGAGGTGGGTTGAGGTTGATGAGGGGGGCTGAGGAGAGAGGTTGAGGAGGGTGGCTGAGGAAAGAGGTTGAGGAGGGGGGTTTAGGATGAGGATGGGGGTTGAGGATGGGGGTTGAGGATGAGGATGGGGGTTGAGGTTGAGGGGGGGGTTGGGGTTGAGGTTGAGGAGGAGGGTTGAGGATGGGGGTTGAGGAGGGAGGTTGAGCATGAGGAGGGAGGTTGAGGATGAGGAGGGGGGTTGATGAGGGAGGTTGAGAATAAGGAGGGAGGTTGAGGATGAGGAGGGAGGTTGAGGATGAGGAGGGGGGTTGAGGAGGGTGGTTGAGGAGGGGGTTGAGGCGGGAGGTTGAGGAGGGAGGTTGAGGAGGGGGGTTGAGGATGGGGGTTGAGGATGGGGGGTTGAGGATGGGGGGTTGAGGATGAGGATGGGGGGTTGAGGATGAGGAGGGGGGTTGAGGTTGAGGAGGGAGATTGAGGATGAGGAGGGGTTGAGGAGGGAGGTTGAGGATGAGGAGGGGGGTTGAGGAGGGAGGTTGCGAATGAGGAGGTGGGTTGAGGAGGGGGGTTGACGACGGAGGATGAGGAGGGAGGATGTGGAGGGTAATAAGGGAGGGGGGGAAGAGACACAGGGAAGGGAGAGGGGGGAAGAAACACAGGGAAGGGAGAGGGGGAAGAGATACAGGGAAGGGAGATGGGGAAGAGACACAGGGGAGCGAGAGGAGGGGAAGAGACACAGGGGAGGGAGAGAAGGGGAAGAGACACAGGGGAGGGAGAGGGGAGAAGAGACACAGGGGAGAGAGAGGGGGGACACATGAAAAGGGCACACAAGAGAGGGACACAGAGGGCACAAGAGGGACACAGGGGGCAGCACATTTCCCACCCTCGGCTTATACTCGAGTCATTCATTTTTCCCAGTATTTTGTGGTACAATAGGTGCCTCGGCTTATACTTGGGTTGGCTTATACTCGAGTATATACGGTATATATATATATATATATATATATATATACAGTATATATATATATATATATATATATATATAAACCATCTCTATATTGCACCCACTCCCTTTTAACATCCATCCCCACACACTACCCAGCCTCCCTTAACATTTATCCCCACACCGCACCCACCCCTCACTACATAGCAACCAGAACTTGTCAACAGCGATCCCCTCTCAGTATCCATCCCCACAGAGCACCCAATCCCTCTCAGAACCAACTTCCCATAGTACCCATACTGATCTCCTTTGCTCCCCACTGCCAGAACCCATCCACCCTGTACTTTGCTGTCATCCAGACCATGCTCTCTCTCCCCTTTTTCCTGATACACATCCCCAGAAAACTAAACTGCTCCACACTGCCACCTCCTGGAGCTTCAGTAGAAGTGTTCTTTTTCAAACAAGCATGGACCAATTTCCGACGGGCGTGTGTTGCCAAGGATGTAGCTCTGCCACTGCATATGAGTGTTAATAAATTAATCATATATAAAAAAGTGTAAGGCGTTGATTTAAAACCAACGACTTACTAGTGAAAATATTTTATGAAACAGCACAGTTACCACTATACCAACACACTCTGCTATGAAACGAAAGAGTAAAATATATATATGGAATAAAGTAAACTGGTGATTTAAATTCATATATATAAATATAAATAAATAAATATATATATATATATATATATATATATATATATAACTTATATATATATATATATATAAATATATAAATATATAGTTGAAGAGTGAAGCAGCTGTGAATGTCCATTAATCTAGTAATTTAGTAATTGTTAATCTAATTGCAGTATATTATTATAACTTTTGTATTGGCCAACGTCGTATTTATATTGACGAGCTTTCGAGAGTTTGAACCTCTCTTTATGAAGTCTAAAGCAATACTAATATGAGATGGGACCCTCGGTTTGAATAAAAACAGCATATGCAAAGAGAGTGGAGAGCATCTGACATCATCAGGTAAATACATATAGGGGGAAGAAACACAACATAGTAAAGGAAACATATATACACATACTATATACACATATACAATAATATATACATGGAAAAAAACAGAGCACTGTAATCCACAGTGATATCCTTCCTGTTGGACAAACATCTCGCTAAGAGTGTTAAGCCTGTTATGGTATAATAAGAAAAATTCATATGAAATTTTGATAAGTCCATATTAAGTCCTGTATTTTTAGTATTGAAGAATGTGATCATCTTTACTTCAAAAGCTTTTCTCTCTTGGATGTTTTAAAATTTTTCTCTGAGTATTTTGACTTAGGTTTTGGATGGAGTAATCATTCTGGCTAAAATGGTGTCCTACTGGGTTACAATAACTGTCTTCATTATGCTTTCTTATTGAATGTCTGTATAAATTCATCCTTAAGTGCATTTTTTGGCTGGTTTCTCCAATGTAACAGCCTTTGTCTGATAAAGTACATTGTGCATGTGTTTTACACACATTATCACAATTTCATGTGATTATTTCTTATTTTACCATAACAGGCTTAGCACACTTAATGAGATGTTTGCCCAACAGGATAGATATCACTGTGGACTACAGTGCTCTGTTTTTTAATGTATACATTGATGTATATGTGTATATAGTATGTGTATATATCTTTCTTTTACTATGTTGTGTCCCCCCTATATGTATTTACCTGATGACGTCAGATGCTGTCTCCACTCTCTCTGCATCGCTGTTTTTATTCAAGCTGAGGGTTCCATCTCATGTCAGTATTGCTTGAGACTTGATAAAGAGAGTTTGAACCGCTCGAAAGCTTGTCAATATAAATAAGACATTTGTCTAATACAAAAGGTATCATAATATACTGCAATACTCATTATTTAATTAATATATATATATATAGATTAATAATTATTGATTTATAAATATATATATATTTATATATATACATATATATACATTTTAAATTACAAGTACACATAATTATTTTAAAAAAAGATACTTGAATAAACAAAAAAATCAGCACAGTTGCATCTTACTGGCATGACATATGCTTTATTATATGTTTTGAACCCTGAATCTTCACCACCACAGACTATTGCCTTACCTACTGTGCTATCTGACCTGTTGCTATAGTACCTCCTAAAATATAATGAAGTTGTTACAATTCACTCAGCCACTTCCTGATTCAAAGCATCTACACCATAATTCTAATTAATATTCATTACATCACATGTGTGCAGTGCCCATTACTCATTCAGGCAGAGACAACACACATAAATCCATAAATTCACCATCAATTTAAAAAAAGGAAACACATTTTCTACAGATTTCTAGCTGCAGACAAAATCTTACATTTAAATGAACACACACAAACATATGCACACACACACACACTTCTTTTGAGCATGGGGAAGATGGTTCATAAAAAAAGGTCCAATGATATAACACCTCATCATTCCCTTTCCTTCCTCCTCACACCTGCTTTTACTATTGAATGGACAAAAGTAAACTGTGTCATTGTCATGGTACTAGATTTCTGTCCAGTCTCTCTATGGCTCTCACACAATCCAATCTAAGAATAGTTTTTCCGGCCCAGATAGTACTAGCACCAACTCTATTCCAGTTGCTGGCACTGATCCAGTCTAGTAATTGTTTTTTTATGGTCATGGTCCCAGGTCAAAATATGCAAAAAACAATTACTGGACTGGATCAATTCCAGCAACTTGAAAGGACTCTGCCTTAGTATTATCTGGCCCAACCTTTCCTGTATTAGATTGTGTGTGATAGCCACAAAAAGACCAGTTGGAGACCTAGGACCATGACAGTCATGCTCCAACTTATGAGCAAAATGTTGAACAAAGAAACATAAGACTCCCATAAAAAAGTATAGTCTTATAAAATAATGATTTTCACTAAACTAATTTTATTCTTACTGTTAGCACAACTGCTAATATTGTTCGTTTTTTTTTTTCATGGCTCACAAATGTGCTGTTTTTTCTAAATTACATTGGTACTTTAAGACTGACAATAGCAGTATTTAGTGCTCTTTGATTTGTTTCTTTCAATATAATAATTAAAAAATGTTTTCTCTTGACAATATATCCTTTTAAAACAATAATAGTGTTTTGACATATGCTTTTACCATTTTATAAGGAGTTTGTTCTCGTTGAAATTAACATAATAATATGATTAGTTACAGAGAATATTAAAATGCAGATGGAATAAATAGATAGGCTTTTATGATCTGATACTAGATTACTTTTCCACATCACATATTTGATAGCTAGCATAGGGTCAAAGTGCTTGGAAATATGTTATTGGTACTTAATTGTAAATTCCCTAAGAAGTGACCCATTCACCTTATGTTATTATCCAATGACTACTGTGATTTTTATGGGTATGTTATGTCATTGGTATTCTAAGAAGTGCTATGGGCAAATATAATGCACATACAATGTAAATATTTAAATGATCAATACAATTGTATATTAATGCAAAACTGCAAAGTAATAATAGTTTGTAATGTACATTGTGCATATAAGAAGGAGCAAAATTACAGAAAATATTTAAAAAAATGCCATTTTTAAAGACTGGGTACAACCCCCACCAAATCGAACTCTGTGAACACAGGGAGGATGCTGTTATCTTTGGTGTCATACTGCAGGGCCAAATGTATTATCTCAGCAAGTGAATGGTCATGTGTTTAATTAATTAATCAATTGTAGCAAATTTTGATTTGTTTCCCTTTCCAGGATCAGGCTGGCATGACTTGAAAGTTTAGCCAAGGCACAAGAGATATTCTACCCCTATTTTTTCCAATGAGATCGGTCATTCCTCTTGATGGAGAGAGTTTGCAACAATGTAATATTTTGCAAGTGGGTTTTTTTTTTGTATAAATGGGAAAACATGGATGTCATGTAAACTTTATGAGTTATGCAACTAGTCTGTGTTATAAAATGTGGCATTTAATAATTTGTATTCAACAATCAACCCAGCTTCTAGAATAAATTTATTATTATGTACAGCCCTGAACCATTGCAATCCTCATAAGCCTTGCTACTAAAATGAATCTTCTTGTGTAGAGCGGACATTGTTATATAAAGATTGTGCAATTCTGAATACAAAAGTTGCACAAAGCAAACCAACATGAGTATATTTATTATAAATGCTAATTATGAGAGAGATGAAAAGCTGGTGCTAATAGTTCCATAACGTGAATTAATATGATTCACCATGAATAGCATAAATACACAATGTTGGTAACCAGAGTATTCTTCATGATGAGCTATAAACACAATGAATCTCTATCCAGAGAATACATGAAAAACAGCTTTGTCTGAAAGGCCTCAGGAAGACTACAATTAGCGAGAATAATCATGCTAGAAGGCGTTGAGAATTAGCAACCTGTCTTTTTGTAGCATTTTACACCTAGTGTTTGGCCTGGCTTCAGTTCACACTTCACATTTGGCAGATCCATAAAGAGTTGAGGTTAAACGCAGCCAAGAGCTGAGTACTCGTAACTGCTTTGATGTGACATCTATACAATGTTATCCTAGGAGTCCCTCTAGGGGTGAAACTGTATTATTATTAATACTACTATCTTATATATCACATTATAATGAACAACTGTAGACATGTATTGTAAATACAACCTTTTGATGAAATACACCAAATGATTTTAAAACATAAAGAATACAACCTATACTTCATTAGCTTTAATATACAATTATATTGCTGTTCAATCTACTATTTTGGTTTCAGCTGAATAACTTTCTGATTTCAGAGCAGACTGGATTCATATGAAGCTTCTATCTGCACAATGGAATGAGTGGCTTTTTCCTTTACAATATCACATGCTTCAGAGAAAATAGTTGACAGAGGGCCTCATTCAATTGCGATTTGGCCAATTGAATATGGCTCTATAAAAGCACATAGCATATTTTTTTACAGAAGTTTTTAACTAAAAATTTCTGTTAAAAATATATGCTCTGTGCTTATGTAGAGCCCTATTCGATTGGCCATATCGCAATTGAATGAGGCCCACAGTAGGCTGAGAAAATAAAATAGATTTATGCACTAAAAGAATCTGCATATAAAAGATTCAAATGCTTTCTAAAATATTTTGCTCAATATCAAGTTTAATTATTTAAAAGACAATCTAGAAAATAATTGACCAGAATAGAAAATAAAGCCAACCATTACTTAGGTTTATATAGTCTATAAAAATGACGGACTGTAGAAATATAGGAAAAATAGATATAATTATATGTAGCTTGTTTCATTCTTATGTACTATTTTTTGCATATACCTACTGATCCCCTTTTATTTAGTTATATGACCAGATACAGTTAAGCATAAACTTTTCTGGTTTTCTATACCCTTGAAAATTGTACTGTAAATGTAAACATAAAAAATTTAAAGGACACATTTCCTGATTCCTTTAAATTTTTTCTTCAATTAAAATTAACCTCACTTGGGGCCTCATTCTATTAATGGCAGTAGGAGTTGCGTGGCCGCACTAATTTTTAATGTTGCATGTTAACCTCCAGTGACCAATGGGGAGAGGATTCAGCAAGTGTCATTAGTGGAGGACAAACTACAGTGAATAATTTATCAAAAATCCACCTGATTGATTCTCTGTTTAAGTTACTATTGAAGGGCCTCTCCTTCTTGACCAATCAGAATATGGATACATTTAGAGTTATAAAGAATTTACAAAGAATGTTTGTACAGTATATATATATACAGTATATATATATATACTGTATATATATATTTATATATATACATTCCCTTACCTCCATGAACTACCAAATGCTGCACTCCACTTTCTGCGGTGAGGAGGGGGTTGTGGGGCTAGCATAAGAAATGAGCCCCCAGAGCAGGGCCCCGGTGCATTGTACCACCTGCATGATGTTAAAAAAGTAAATGCTTAATTGCATAAGACTGTCAGTAAAAGTATTATAGTATGTACGAATAATGGTAAAATAATATTTATTACAATATATTTAAAAAGTTTTTACCAAAACAGAGGCCAATTGAAAACATTAAAAAATTTAGATCCTATAACAACACAGCTCATCCCTCCCCTCTCTTCAACCTTTCTCTAAATACTGGCATGTCTCTAATTGGTCACTTTTCTATTCTACTTCTTCAGGTCTCTCTGATGCTTTTGACACAGTTGACCACCCTCTTCTATTCCAAATTCTCTGCTCTCTTGGAATCTGAGATACTGCTCTCTCATGGTTCACATTATACTTACAAGATTGAACATTTAGTGTCTTCTTCTCTGGCACTTCTTCTTCTCCTCAACCTCTGTTGGTGTCCCCCAAGGTTCAGTCCTAGGTCCCCTTCTATTCTCCATCTACACAACCTTACTTGGTACCATAATACAATATTTCGGACTTCAGTAGCATCTCTATGCAGATGGCACTCAAATCCACCTCTCAGCACCTGAGCTATCTCCCTCTCTTCTAGCAAGTGTTTCCAACTGCCTCTCTAGCATATCCTCCTGGATGTCCACCCACCATCTCAAACTCAACATGTCTAAGGCGAACTCCTAATCTTCCCACCATCTACTACAGCAGATATCTCTCACTGTCAACAATGAAATCATCACTCCCACCTCTCAAGCCCATTGTCTTGGGGCTCTATTGGACCCTGCCCTCTTTTTCATTCCTTACATACATGTATTTATAATAAATTTTCTCATCATATCTCGTCTTGACTACTGCAACTCGCTTCTTGTTGGCCTACCCATCATCCATCTATCCCCATTTCAATCTGTATTGAATGCCTCCACTAGACTCATCTAACGTACACAATGTTCAGTGTCTGCAGCCCCTATCTGTTAATCACTCCATTGGCTTCCCGTAGCCTCCAAAATAAAAATTTAAATCATGGCCCTATCTTACAAAGCCCTCAACAAAAGCGCACCCCCTTATATCACTGCTCCCCTCTCCAAATATTCGCTCTGCTAATGGCCTTCTTCTTTCCTCCTCTCTCATCACCTCCTCTCACCCCTGTTTCAGGAATTTTCTTGTGCTGCCCCTATTATCTGGAACTCTTTTCCTCCCTCCACTAGACCATCCTCTTGCCTCAAATCCTTCAAAACCTCACTAAAAATGCATCTGTTTAAAGAAGTCTATCACCTGCCGCCTAAACATGCACAATGCATGGTTGACCCTCCTGTACCGCACTCAAAACCTTTAGATTTTAAGTCTGCGTGTTTTCAATCTTGGAATGTGCTTTGGAAATGCACTTTGGACACTGCATACTAATCTCAAAGACAGGGCCCTCCAAACTTTGCAATGTGTTAATATTGTTTTGCTTGAACACAATCCATGTATAGCGCTATGGAATATGTTGGTGCATTACAAATAAAAGTTAATAATAATAATAATAATAATAATAATAAAAGGCAAGCATTGAGGGAATTAGGTCAAATACAAAATATTATCATCAAACTCAAATATGTTAATGAAATAACAAGACAACTGCAAGATAATGATCAATATCAGAGGGCAAAGTATAACCCCTTAGGAGAAGATCAGGCAAAGATTTCGAAGACCCTAAATGCAAATGTATTAATAAATAGTAATGATCATTTTCTCTATCAGGGGAACCCAGTGATCCCAACATTAAATGTAATCCCACAAATAAAAATATCTATACCCCACCAGGATGCCCATTAATCTTTGGCATAGGATGCCCAACAGGAAACATGCAAATATGTTTATTACATCTTGATCTTGATTACATTTTCATATAAATTGTCCCCCTAATTCAGGGGCACCATGAACATCATTAAAGGCACATGGAACACAACTTTTTTCAAGCATTTAAAAGTGTATGTATTAAACATTACAAATGTTCTTTGCATGAAAAAAATATTAAGTGCAACCTGTTTGAACTTCATTGAAACCAATAAAGTGCAAAATGTAGATTTCATTGGTAGGCAGAGAGCAAGTCCTCAAGAGCTGCTAAACTTCTGAATAAGTGTTTGTGCTCTGAGACTTTTATTTGAAAAAATAAAAACACACTGACACATTATCAAATACCCCTTTATGATGCAACATAGCAAAAATAACAGTTCAAGATTGCATTGTGGCTTCTGTGTATAAATGATGTACTGGCCCTGTGAGAAAGGAATGAACAAGAGTTACAAGAATTTATGTGCAGAATAAATAAGGAGTTCAATCTTAAATTCACATCTTCACCTGGCGCTAGTAACATAACCTTTTTAGATTTAGAAAAATTCAGAGAAGTTGATTTCATGAGAAATATTACCTATTAGAAAAGGACAGCGACAAAATGGCTCAAGGGTTACGCTAACTGCATTATCAAACGAAGGCTATGTTAGGTAAGAGTATGAAGAGAATATTGTATATTCCAGACAGAGAAGTACATATAAACAGACAATGTGGTTTGTATTTCAACATATAATATTTAAATGTTTATATTTTTAACAGTAGTCACAGAAATTACTAATAATATACCTGAATAGCGACATATGACAGCAAAGAGCGTTGCTAGACTTAAGGATAAGCTACTTAAAAGTCACTTTAACAGTGAGACAAGTTCAGGTCTGTTTAAAATTAGATTAGAGGGAAATATTCAATGTAAGAAGTGTAAATATATAGTTAAAACAAATACATTAGAACATCACCAAAAAATGTACAAAATTATTGATTACACAGGTTATAGCACTTAAGGTGTATTATGTGTATTACCATGTGACTGTCCTTTGAGATATGTGGGAAAACATTTAGAGCCCTAATAATAATTATGTTAGAACATGGGAGAGACAGAGGATGAACATAGCAGTGTGACAGGTAATTTTAAATTGTGCCATAAGAGCATTACAGAGAATTTAAAGACTTGATGATTTTAAATGGTAGATCTGTAGCCACTGGGAGGTGATATAAAGAAGTTGTTATGTGTAGGGTGGTGTAGGGTTATGCCAGGTGGAGTTAAATCTTTTGTAATTGCTCAGTGGATTAACAGAAGATATATGGTGTCATATAGAGGCCCATTGTCAAGGAACCCTTTTTCCAGTTCCTGTATCTTAGCCCATTAAAGGACAGACAGCTTGGCTCCAGCCACTGGATTATGTACATAAACACTTCCATTGTAATTGTAAATCTGTTTTGTCCCATTGTTTGCCAGATAAAGTTAATCATGTCTGATATCCGCTAGAGACGGCAGGATGTGTATTGGAGGTTAAGCCTATTGCTCTCAGGAAGCTACTGTTAGACTCCATGTGGAGTTTATTTCTTGTGTTTGTCTACCACTCCCTGTCATTGTTGTGCTGTATACACCCCTCTGTATCTATCCCCTACGAATATTGTTTGACTTTTCAATATAAAAGATTTCACTTTTGAGGCATATCAAAATCGTATGTCTCTTATTTTGCTCCTGTTCTCCTGGATGGCTGCAAGGAGGTACTGGGAGACTCTGTAGGATCCTACTAGGGTAGGTTTGACTGTAGGACGTTTTATCAAGCCCCCTAAGAAACAGATCTGGAGTCTCTTGGTAGCCTTGAAGTGCTAATTTCTAATGCAATTACCCAGATTGATACAGAAGCCAGATATCAAGGTGCTGGTGCAATTTGCATATACAAAACAACTACCGTATATACTTGAGTATAAGCCGACCCGAGTATAAGCAGAGGCACCTATTTTACCACAAAATACTGGGTAAAATGAGTGACTCGAGTATAAGCCGAGGGTGGGAAATGTGCCGCCCCCTGTGTCCCTCTTGTGCCCTATGTGTCCCCCTCTTGTGTACCCTTTTCTTTTGTCCCCCCTCTCTCTCCCATGTCTCTTCTCCCCTCTCCCACCCCTGTGTCTCTTAACCCCTCTCCCTTCCCTGTGTCTCTTCACCCCTCTCCCTTCCCGGTGTCTCTTCCCCCTCTCCCTTCCCTGTGTCTCTTCCACCCTCTCCCTTCCCTGTGTCTCTTCCCCCCTCCCTTATCACCCTCCTCAACCCCCCTCCTCATTCTCAACCTCCCTCTTCAACCCCACTCCTCATCCTCAACCTCCCTCCTCAAACCCACTCCTCATCCTCACCCTCCCTCCTCAACCCCCTCATCCTCAACCCTCTCCTCAACCCCCCCATCCTCATCCTCAACTCCCCCATCCTCAACCCCCTCCTTAACTCCCTCATCAACCCCCCTCCTCAACCTCAACCCCCCTCCTCATCCTCAACCTCCCTCCTCATCCTCAACCTCCCTCCACAACCCCCCCATTCTCAACCGCCTCCTCAACCCCCTCCTCAACCCCCCTCCTCATCCTCAACCTCCCTCCTCAACCCCCCCATCCTCAACCCCCTCCTCAACCCCCCTCCTCAACCTCAACCCCCTCCTCATCCTCAACCCCCTCCTCAAAATCCCTCCTCATCCTCAACCTCCCTCCTCATCCTCAACCTCCCTCCTCATCCTTAACCCCCCCATCCTCAACCCCCTCCTCAACCTCAACACCCCTCATCAACCCCCCTCCTCAACCTCAACCCCCTCCTCATCCTCAACCTCCCTCCTCAACCCCCCCATTCTCAACCACCTCCTCAACCCCCCTCCTCATCATCAACCTCCCTCCTCAACCCCCCCATCCTCAACCCCCTCCTCAACTCCCATCCTCAACCTCAACCCCCCTCCTCATCCTCAACCCCCTCCTCAAAATCCCTCCTCATCCTCAACCTCCCTCCTCATCCTCAACCTCCCTCCTCATCCTCAACCCCCCCATCCTCATCCCTCTCCTCAACCCCCCTCCTCAACCTCAACCCCCCTCCTCAACCTCCCTCCTCATACTCAACCTCACTCCTCAACCCCCCATCCTCAACCTGCCTCCTCAACCCCCTCCTCATCCTCAACCCCCCTCCTTATTCTAAACCCCCCTCCTCACTTTACCCCTCTAAATACCTCCCCCTTTCCCCTCACTTACCTTCATCTGCAGCTTCTCCTGCGGCCTCCACGCTCCTTCCGGCATCTTGACCCAGCCAATGCTAATGACGTGGTGTGCATGTGACGTCACGTCATTAGCATATACCGGGTGCCGACGCAGGAAGGAGCAGAGGCCGGAGGAGAAGCTGCAGATGAAGGTAAGTGAGGGGAAATGGAGAGGGGGAGGAATTTAGAGGGGTAAAGTGAGGAGGGGGGTTTAGAATGAGGAGGAGGGTTAGAATGAGGAAGGGGGTTGAGGATGAGGAGGGGGGAGGGAAAGAGACATGGTGGGTTAGAGAGACACGGGGGGTAGAGAGACACGGGGGGGTAGAGAGACACGGGGGGGCTAGAGAGACACGGGGGGGGGGTTAGAGAGACACGGGGGGTTTAGAGAGACACGGCGGCGAGAGTGACTCCAGTATAAGCCGAGGGGGCCCTTTTTAGCCTTAAAAAAAGAGCTGAAAAACTTGGCTTATACTCGAGTATATACGGTAAGTCAGGTGCTAATCAGGGAACGAACTAACCTTAATAGGTTAGTTCTATGGGCATGATACACACACACATATATATATATATATATATATATATATATATATATCCATATTATAAATAAATGTTGTGGTGAACTACCTACTCATAAAGTCAACAACACAGGCTGAGATCCCGTTCCATGCTGATGATAGCCAATAACCTTGAAACAGCTGTACATGGATAGGATACTCGGCCTGTGGTTAATCCAACCTTGGCTTTGAATTAAAGCTGTGTAATAAATACGCTTAAAGGAAGCCATGTTTGATAATAGCTATGGATTGAAGAGCGAGGCATTTGTGAGCACATTTGCATGTCCCAGCTCAGTTCCCCAGAATGCAGTGTAATAACTGATTTTCTCAGAATCCTGAGCTGGAAGCAGGTTTTTTAACTGGTTTTAGACATTCAAATGTGAACACAGATGTACTATTTATTTACTGTACTACTGTACGGTGGAGGGCTTCTATCGCCACCATATTATAAATATATCACATATAATAGTTGTCAAACTATAAACCGTCATCACGCTTTGCAAGCTCGCAAAGCGAGCTCGCAAGAACTGTGTCCCTCGCCAAGCGAGGGGCCGCATTTGTGGAGGTGGAGGCTCTACGGCGCCTCACACGCAGTTACAAACACCCATAGAAGCGTGATTTTGACAAGATACATCTAACACGCAATGACTAAATACGGACTTACATAAAAAAATACGAGCCGCGGGACTTAGAAAAAAAACTCGCAAAAATACGACCTTGTATGCTGCAGGAACATAAAAACAGATTGTCAGCTCTTCAGCACAATGCTTCCTGCATATATTAATTAAAAATAGGTAAAGCATATTAATGTATTAATGTATTAATTATTTAATTAGCATACAAAAATACCTATACACACAAAAAAAAAAAAAAACACTATTGCAATAAATACAAAAGCCATTCACTGCGCGCCTTACAACGAGCACCAACGCTGCTCATAGCACACAAACTACACCAGGGGACAGCCTTGCAATAAGCGCAAAAAGCAGATCAGCGCTGACCTTACAATGACAGCAAAAGCGCCTCTGATAAAAAAAAATACAACAACCAAGAGCCTCGCAATGAGCGCCGAAGGATCTCAGACCACAAAAAAAATTAATGTCTGTGACAAACAGCATTACCTGCTTTACAATTGTATTGCCCCATCATTTTTGACGGGCAAGTTGCTAGTATATATATATATATATATATATATATATATATAGTAAATAAAAAGTACATCTGTGTTCACATTTGAATGTCTAAAGCAAGTTAAAAAACCTGCTTCCAGCTCAGAGTTCCAAGAAAAACAGTTATTACACTGCATTCTGGGAAGTTGAGCTGGGACACACAAACATGGCCACAAATGCCTCACTCTTCATTCCTTAGCCATCATCAAACATGGCTTCCTTTAAGCTTATGCATGCTGTATTACACAGCTTTAATGCAAAGCCAAGGTTGGAATAAACACAGGCTGAGTATCCAATCCATGTACATGTTTCATGGAGCGGGATCTCAGCCTGTGTTGTGGAAATTATGAGTAGGTAGTTCACCACAACAATCATTTATAATATGGTGGGCAAAAGAGTACATATATATATGTATTTATTTTTTTAATCATATTTATTTAAGAGAATGGAGGTCATAACAAGAGAAGATGTAACATACAAAGTCAGCATAAATGGTGAACAATCTACGAAAGTTCGAGTATATTACTTCCTTCTTTTATTTTTTTGGTATTTATTTTACACCGGGATATGCCATAAATCGCCAGTTCACATAGATAGGACACTAAAGGGGGGAAAAAAGGAAAAAAAGAAAGATCCAGAGACAGGGAAGGGGGAAGCAGTGTTTGTAGTTGTATGTCGCTCTTGCTGCTGGTGTGAGGCCATGTTTTATAGTTGGCATCTAATTTGGCTGAAATCTGGCTCATAGAGTATGTGTATTTGATTTCCTTCATTACTTGAACATAGTCTTCCAATTTTTATTGAGGGTGTATCTGGTGGCTAAAAATATTTGATTCTAAAGAAATTGAGCCTCCTTTGTGAGATCTGGGTTAAGAAGGCCCAATAGGGCTTCTTCTAGCTTTTGAGGTACCTGAAAACCTCACAATTTCTCTAAGATTTTGTTGGTTTCAGTCCATATGTGGGCTGTTTTAGGACAGTCCTACAGCATATGCATTAAGGTTCCAGTGGCTTTGCACCCTCTAAAGCACTGTCCATCTAAGGATTGGTTTGTAAGCTTCATTCTTATAGGAGTTAGATAACACCTTGTGATGGTTTTATATGTTTTCTCTCTAAGGAATTTGGTATTTTTGACCCCCTGAAAAGTCGCCGTTTCAGTCCGTTCCGGGTCATTTTGCGAAATATTGTATTTTGGCCCGGAACAGGTACTAGAAATTATTTTCTGTGGAATTTATGTAAATTATTACGTGAATTCCACCTAGTCATGTGTATTTGGTGAATTTGGCATTTTTAATCCTTTGGAAAGTCGCTGTTCCGGATCATTTTGATAAATATTGTATCTTGGCCCGGAACGGGTACCTGAAATTAGCTACTGTGTAATATTTGAAGGTTATTACATCATTCCCACCTACTTATGTGCATTTGGTGAATTTGGTAGTTTTGAACCCCTAAAAAAGTAGTTGTTTCTGGCCGTTCTGGTCATTTTGCTAAATATTGTATTTTGGCCCGTAACGGGTACTTGAAATTAGTTTCTGTGGAATTTATGTAGGTTATTGCATGAATCCCACCTAGTCATGTGTATTTGGTGAATTTGGTATTTTTAACTCTTTGGAAAGTTGCTATTTTGGGTCATTTTGAGAAATATTGTATTCTGGCCCAGAATGGGTACTTGAAATTAGTTTCTGTGGAATCCGAATTTGGTATTTTAACCCTTTGTAAAGCCGCCATTCCGACTTATTTCATAAAAAACTGTATTCTGGCTTGTTAAAGGGTTAATACAACATATATACTATCAGAGGGGTTTGGGGTCTTAAATATAGTTCTCAGTTATATTTAACACATCCCAATGATTTTAGCATGAATTCCCTTTATAAAGAGTGCGTTCCGGCCTGTTTTAGCCTGTTCCTGGTGATATTTTGGTTTTTAAAGGGTTAATAAAGTATTATATTGAATTGGTTTTGGTTCTTAAATATTGTTCTCAATAATATCAAACACATCCCAGTGATATTGGTATTAATTTATTTTATAAATGGCCTGTTCCGGCCTGCTGAGGCCCGTTCCGGGTTTTTCACAGTCCCGACTTGCAATATCGCTTAGACAAACAGTTTGGCTTTATGTTCAGTACAGTGTTTATATCGAACTGCAGAGGATTTATAACAGTACTGAGTGCAGATACATCAATGCAAGCATTGTCAATGGAAGGCTCACTTATACAAGTTAAGTAATTTTGACTTGCTTTCATGTTATTCTGAAAGACTATTGCTTCATCTCAAGCTGCAATTTTGGTGGAGCTTCTTATATTTCAGTAATTTGGACATGCACATACCACAAAGTAAATGACCATCTACCTTAGACCTTTTTTTGTGTACATTAATACAAGCCACGCAGATTCCCAATGACAGAGCCTGAATTCTGTAATTCCTCTAAAGCATTAATATTGGATTTCTGGGACAGAAATACTGATTGAACCTCACTTTATATGACACAGCGGAGGGTGGTAAAGACACAGGGGAGGGGGGAAGGGGGAACGAGACACGGGGCGTCCGAGAAGGGAGGTAAAGACACAGGGGAGGGAGGAGGGAGAGAAAGACACAGGGGAGGGGGCAGAGACACAAGGGAGGGAGGGAGGGGAGAAGAGACACAGGGGAGGGGGGAATAGACGTAGAGGAGTGGGAAAGAGTGGGGGGAGGGAGTGGGGGGAAAGGGACACAGGGGAGGGAGGAGGGGGGAAAGAAACATAGGGAAGGGAGGAGGGGGAAGAGACACAGGGGAGGGGAAAAGAGAAACAGAGGAAGGGGAAGATATACAGGGGAGAGAGTGGGGGGAAAGAGACAAATATGAGGGAGAGTGGGAAAGAGACCCAGTGGGGGAGGGAGAAGGGGAAAGAGACACAGGGGAGGGAAAGGGAGGGAAAGAGACAAAGGGGAAGGGAAAGGGGAGAAAGAGACACAGGGGAGAGGGGAAGAGAGACAGGGGGAGAGACACAGGGGAGGGGGAGGAGACACAGGAAAGGGGGGGAGACAAATGGGAGGGGGTGAAGAGACACAATAAATATTATCCCATAATTTTTGACGGGCAAGTTACTAGTATAATAATAATAATAATAATAGTATAAATACAGTCAAGGTAAATAATACATTTAAGGTACTAGACATACCCCAATTTTTCTGTGTGATAAGACAAACCCTATTTGTGGAGCCCAAAATGAAGAAATAAATAAATATGCAAATGTGTATTTTATAACTTCTTATTGTGCTACACATTTATTTAAGTGCACTTTCTGCCATGATTTTCACTGATTTCCATTCCAGCTCAATATCCCTGAGACCACATCACTTATTACTCGAGCTGTGCAATGCATTTTTCCGCTTTAACACAGGGATCACGGAATATTGAGCTGGAATGGAAATCAGTAAAAATCATGAAAGAAAGTGCACTTAAATATATGTGTAGCACAATAAGACGTTATAAAATACACATTTTTTTATGGACACAAGCACTGTAAAAATTACCATTTCCAATACGTGTGATTTTTTCTCCTGCCTTAAAACAATGCAACTTAAAACGCCATCCAGTGGCCAGATGCAGCATTACATTCCGTGTATAAGACGATCCCCCTATTTTAAACTTTAAAAACTTGGTAAATAATATTGTCTTATACACGAAAAAATACGGTGATCCCCTCCTGGATCGCTACCTTGTCGTTATGAAGGAACTTGTGTAGTTTGATGAAGCTATGAGCTATACCATGCAGGGTCAGCCAAAATGGGCAGGTCATGGCAGAGAGGTCAGACAAACTACGGACCACTGGAGAAGGAACTGGCAATCCACTCCAGTATTTTTGCTAAGAAAACTTTATGGCCAGGCACAACCAGAGACATAACGATATGGCACCAGAAGATAAGCCCTTTAAAAAAAGGTGTGTATATGTAATGACAGATCATGTGACACTTAGATTGCACACAGGTGGACATCATTTCACTAATTATGTGACTTCTGAAGGTAATTGGTTGCACCAGAGCTTTTTATGGGCTTCATAACAAAGTGGGTGAATACATACGCACATGCCAATTTTCTGTTTTCTATTTCTAAAAAATGTATATGTATATATTTTTCTCATTTCACTTCTCCAACTTAGACTATTGTGTTCTGATCCATCACATAAAATTCAGATTAACAAAGCATTGAACTTAAGGCTGTAATGTAACAAAATAGCTAAAAAGTCAAGGGGATGAATACTTTTGCAAGGCACTGTAGATATGGTCAAGAATGAAATTACAAGCTTAAACATTGATATCCTGGGAATTGGTGAACTTAAATTAACTGAGATGGGACATTTCATATCAGACAACCACCAGATCTTCTACTGTGGTCAAGAATCACGCAGAAGAAATAGAGTAGCAATCCTAGTGAATCAAAGAGTGGCAAAAGCAGTGCTCGGTTACAACCCAATACATGACACAATTATTTCAATTCGAATTCAAGGCAGGCCATTTAATATTACAGTGATCCAAGTCTATGCTCCAACCATGGATGCTGAATAGGCTGAAGTTGTCCAGTTCTACGAAGACATTCAACACGTCATAGATATAACACCAAGAAAAGATGTTACTATCATCATAGGAGATTGGAATGCTAAAGTAGGGAACAAAAGGACACCTGGAATAGCATTTTGCCTTGGAATAAAAAAAGAAGCAGGTCAGAGATTAGTAGAATTGTGTCAAGATATTTCTGTGGTAATAGCAAAGATCCTCTTCTAACAGCCTCAGGGACGACTCTACACATGGACATCACCAGATGGACAACATAGAAATCAGATTGACTATACACTTTGCAGCCAAAGATGGAGGAGCTCTATACAGTCAGCAAAAACAAGACCACTAGCTTCTTATTGCAAAGTTGAAAATTAAACTGAAGAAAAGAGGGAAAACCATCAGACCATGTAGATACATACAAATCCCTTGTGAATATGCAGTGGAAGTAAAGAATAGATTTAAGGATCTAGACATGGAAGATAGAATGCCTGAAGAACTTTGGACTGAAGTTTGCAACATTATCCAGGAAACAGCAGCAAAGAATATCCCTAAAAGAAAGAAAAATAAGAAGTCAAACTGGATGTCTGATGAGGCTTTGAAAATAGCCCAGGAAAGAAGGAAAGGTAAAGGTGGAGATAAGAAAAGATTTGTCCAACTGAATGCAGAATTCCAGAGGATAGCAAGAAGAGACAAGGAGACATTCTACAATTAGCAATGTAAAGAGATTGAAGAAGATAACCAAATGGGTAAATCAAGAGATCTCTTTGGGAGCCTAAAAGTCACCTTTCATGCAAAAGTGGGAGTGATAAAAGACAAAAATGGTAGGGACTTAACAGAAGAAGATCAGATAATGAAGAGGTGGCAGGAATACACTGAAGATCTATACAGGAAGGATCTTAACAGCAGTGATGACCTCAATAATTTGTCCAATGAGTTGGAGCCAGACATCTTGGAAAGTGAAGTGAGATGGGCCCTAGGATGTCTTGCTGATAATAAGACTGCAGGAGGTGATGGAATCCCAATTGAACTATTCAAAATTCTACAGGATGATGCTGTAAAAGTGTTACTTGCCTCATGCCAACACATTGGAAAACTCAATAATGGCCAAAAGACTGGAAAAGGTCAGTCTACATTCCAATCCCCAAAAGAGACAGTGCCAAAGAGTGCTCCAATTATGGAACAATTGCACTAATTTCACATGCCAGCAAGGTAATGCTTAAGATTCTACAAGCTCGAATCCGACAATATATGGACCAGGAACTAACATGTGCGCAAGCCAGGTTCCACCGAGGAAGATGCACAAGAGATTAAATTGCCAATGTCCGCTGGATAATAGACAAAGCAAGAGAGTTCAACAAAAACATTTACTTCTGCTTCATAGACTATTCTAAAGTATTTGACAGTGTGGATCACAACAAAATGTGGTATTAAAGAGATGGGAGTACCAGATCATCTCATCCTCCTCCTAAAGAATCTGTATGTCGAGAAAGAAGCCACAGTCAGAATCAAAAATGGGACAACAGAATGGTTGAAGATCGGAAACGAGTGCGACAAGGTTGTATATTGTCACCTTATTTATTCAACTTATCTGCAGAATACATAATGCGTAAGG
The DNA here is from genome assembly GCA_027410445.1 of Discoglossus pictus. Lineage (NCBI taxonomy): Eukaryota > Metazoa > Chordata > Amphibia > Anura > Alytidae > Discoglossus > Discoglossus pictus. The sequence goes on from CM050165.1 coordinate 353,322,811, forward strand.
CTGGACTGGATGAATCAAAAGCCGGAATCAATATTGCTGGAAGGAATATCAACAACCTCATATACGCCAATGATACTACTCTAATGGCGAAAAGTGAGGAGGAACTAAAGGACTTATTGATGCAGGTAAAAGAAGACAGTGAAAAGTTGGCCTGCTACTCAACGATAAAAAGACGAAGATCATGACAAACGGCAATCTCACTTCCTGGCAAATAGATGGGGAAGATGTGGAGGCAGTGACAGATTATATTCTCCTTAGATCCAAGATCTCTGCAGATGGTGACTGTAGTCATGAAATTAAAGGACATTTGCTTCTGGGGAGGAAACCTATGGCAAGCTTGGACAAGCTAGTAAAAAGTTAAGATATTAAACTATCAACAAAGGTCTGCATAGTTCGAACTATGGTATTCCCAGTAGTAACATACGGATGTGAGAGCTGGACCATAAATAAATCTGAGCGCCGTAGAATTGACGCCTTTGAATTGTGGTGTTGGAGAAGACTGCTTAGAGTCCCTTGGACTGCAAGAAGATATAAATAAATCAATACTTCAGGAAATCAAGACAAACTGTTCACTAGAAGGTATGACCATGAGGCTGAAGGTCAAATATTTTGGCCATATTATGAGGCGGCAGGATTCCCTAGAAAAGACTCTGATGCTGGGAAAGATTGAAGGCACAAGAGGAAGGGGACGACAGAGGCGGAGATGAATAGATGAGGTCACTGAAGCAATGAACATGAACTTGATGGAGTTTAGAGGGGCAGTGACTGACAGATGTCACAGAGTCACGGAGAGTCGGATGCGACTGAACAACAACAACTAGATATAATAGACAGAATGCCTGAAGAATTATGGACAGAAGTTTATAACATTGTCCAGAAAATGGCAACAAAGAATTTTACCCAAGAGAAAGAAAAGTAAAAGGAGTAGAGATAGGAACAGTTTTGTCCAATTGAATGCATAATCCAGAAAGACAAGGAGACATAGAGATAGACGAAGATAGCAGAATGGGAAAGTCAAGGAATCTTTTCAATAAAATTGGGGATCGCAAAGGAAAATTTCATGCCAAAGTGGGCATGCTAAAAAACTAAAATGGTACGAACTTTGTCATGCCCTGGGCCTTACTGGACTGTTTTTTACTATGGCCTGGGTCTGGGATGACAAGGTTTACCCTGATTGCGTGTGTGGTTATGTGTTAAGTATGATGAAAATATTGTTTATATTATGGTTATGCTTATGCTATATTTTGTATGATGTGACATGATATGTAGCATGGGAGCATTACTGGGCTGTGGAGCAGGGGAAATAGGGTTAGGAAGATAAGCAAGTCACATAGGCAAATAGATAAATTGTCTCCAGCACTAGTTGAAGTACCTCATTGAAGTACTACAGGAAGGTCAGGACACCATATCGGGTCATTCACTCTAATAATTAGCTTAATGCACCACCAGGGTAGATTATGTATGTGACATCAATGAATGTACAGGATCTCCCTGTGGACCAGGTACAGGCCACTGCCAATTGGTCCCTTTCTGTGTACCCAAGGATGGGGCTTGCTATGATTGGCCAGCCTATAGCCATAAAACTGTATTAATATGTATGTGAATCAAAAAAAGGTGTGTCAATATCCTGTGTTGGGGAGTGGTCACAGTCCATGGATAAAAGTTCCTGGTATCCTGGTCTGCTGGAAGGGCTCCTGGGGTTTTCCTTAGTTCTGTCCATGTTTCTTAGTCCATCTTCTGCTGTCATAGGTGTAAACGGACCTTACGATTATGCTGGGTAGGTTTTAACCAGGTTCTTACTAAGACCAATTGAAGTAGCAGAACCTGACAAACTTAACAAAAGCAGATCAGATAAAGAAGAGGAGGTAGGGATACACTGAAAATATATACAGGATCTTAACAGCATTCATAGCCTGGAATCAATATTGCTGGGAGAAATATCCACAACCTCAGATATGCAGATGATACTACTCTGATGGCTGAAAGTAAGGAGGAACTGTCATGACTGATTTTTGGGCCATGATGGGACCCATTGCACCCACAAATAACTCTGTTTTTTGGGACTCTATCACTTTTAATTGTTACCACCCTGGGACGTGTTTTACCCTTGTTTAAACCTGGGTAATGGAAGCTACAATAAAAGCCCAGATCTATAATGCCAGCCAGCAGATCCAGCTGACAGGGTACCCACTGGGATCATTGTTTGCTTTTGGTCCAAAGGTATATGCCTATGCTCCTGGCTTAATACCCAAGTAGGGACACTTGGCCTTGACTGTGGGGTTTGTGCTGGAGTCACCACCAGAATTGTTTTCTCCCCCAGAATTTCTACAAGATACTAATAGCAAAAATCTGCCCTGTGCACCCAGAATCAGGGCCTGTGCAGGAAGAGACCCGGGGGAATTGTTTTTTACTTTTGCCCAAATGGAGTTGGGTGGCCCTCCTGTTTCAGCAGGGAAGATTGAGTTACTGCTCAGCACTGGAGGCTTGTACCCTTATTTGACCCTTCAGAATACCTGCTAGCCTGGATGTATCATTCTGCTTGGAATACAAAGAGATGGGATGCTATTTCCAGCACCTCCCACTGATTGTTCTCCAGAATGCTTCTCCTGGGGTTGTATTTCTAAGCCACAGAATACAGACATCCATCTGATTAAAAGCCGGGATTCTGCATTTAAAAATGGGGGCCAGCCATGAATGATTTTGGGGCCATGATGGGACCCCTGTACCCACAAGTAACTCTGTTTTTTGGGACTCTATCACTTTTAATTGTTACTACCCTGGGACGTGTTTTAATGTTTGTGTCAATTTGTCTTTCAGTTATGTGTAATTTTTCCCTTTTATGTATTATATTTAATAAGGTTGTTTGGGGTCATTGTAATAGTTTAAATGATGTAGTGGTAGAAGCAGGCCCTATGATGTGCTAATATTATATATAGCTACGTCAGTCACTAAGGGACAAAGGGTTAGGTTTTCTAGAAGAATTTATATGGCGCTCAGGGCCAGCCAGGCGTGCATCCTCCCTGGCCATAAAGGGAGAGGTTAGTTTATGGCTCTCTGTAAAAGGAGAGTTGCAACTTGAGATGAGGGTTAGGCTATAGACCTGGGGGAAGGTGTTTTGTGATATCTGTAAACGTATCTGAAGGAAAAATAAAGTCAGTCTGTTTGTACTATCATTAATAAGGGCACATGTTTGCTTCCTACATCTTAAGAAAAGGGGTCTGATGGTGCCTGCCTTTTCAGAAATTATGCTCAGATCTGAACTGTTTGCTGGGCTTTGAGATATTGAACGCAAAAGGCACGGCCTAGAGAAAGGAAATTGAGGTGTGTGTGGTGTCTCCATTTTTGCTGATGACACAAAGTTGTGCAACAGAAAATTATGTACTTTACCTCCAAAGGGATTTGCATAAATTAGAGGAATGGGCGACTAAATGGCAGATGAGATTTAATACGAATAAATGTATAGTTATGCATCTGGGAAGGAAAACTAGTAATGCAATTTATAATCTTAATGGAGCAAATGTAGGGGTATCAGATATCGAAAGGGATTTGGGAGTGCTTGTGGACAACCACCTAGGTAACAGTGCTCAATTCCAAGTAGCAGCTGCAAAGGCAAATAAAATATTAGCATGCATTACAAAGGGTATAGAAGCAAGGGAAGCAAATATAATTCTGCCATTATACAAATCTCTAGTACGCCCTCATTTGGAATATGGAGTACAATTTTGGGCACCACTAAATAAAAAGGGCATTATAGAGCTGGAAAAGTTACAGAGAAGGGCAACAAAACTAATAAGGGGAATGGAGGGGCTAAGTTATGAAGAAAGACTAACCAAATTAAACTTATTTTCTCTAGAAAAAAGGCGTCTCAGAGGGAATATGATTACCTTATATTAATACATCCAGGTTCAGTACAAAGATTTGTCAAGTCAACTTTTTGTGCCAAGAGGTTTTCAACTGACAAGAGGACATCCTTTGACATTAGAAGTAAAAAGATTTCACCTTAAAGAAAGAAAAGGGTAGTTAATATGTGGAATTCTCTACCAAAGGAGGTGGTGACCGCGGATTCGAACAATAACATTGAAAAGGGGATTGGATATATTTTTTAAATAAAAAGGGCATTCAGGGCTATTTTTGATAATTAGAGGGGGAGTATTGATCAAGGGAGGAAGTTGATCGCCAGTATCTGGAGTCAAGAAGGAATTTTATATTTTTTTCCCTATTGAGACAATTGGCAAAGTTTCACTGTTTTTTTTTTCCTGTTTGCCTTCCTCTGGATCAATTAACAATTAATCAGAATATTGCAGATCAGAGGAGACCTAAAAAGGTTGAACTTGATGGACTAAAAGTCTTTTTTCAACCTGAATTACTATGTAACTATGTGTGGACCTCAAAGCCTAGGGTCATAACAGGAACTAATGGGCCTATTGATGAGGGGGTCAAAGCTGGCCTGCTGCCGAAGGTCATGGCAATTAGATGGGCAAGAAGTGGAGACAGTGACAGATTTTTTTTCCTGGGCTCCAAGATCTCTGCAGATGATGACTGCAGCTATGAAATTAAAATGTTTGTGGGGAGAAATACTGTGGCAAGTTATTAAAAAGTAATGATATTACATCAACAAAGGTGGATGTAAGAGCTGGTCCTTACCTTTAACCTTGCATACAATATAGAGTGCATTCCTTTTTAATCAGTGCCTTCTGTAGTCTGTTCACAGATGTGAGTAGCATAAATAACAAACATAAAAGACCAGTTCCAAGACAGTTCTGTCCTCTCTCTCTGTCCTTGCCCATACTCCATAGTTCACTCACACTGACCATAATAACTGAAATTGTAGTTTTTATTGTTGCTGCTGCTATTATTTTATGCAGTTGGTTTTGATGCTTGGGTAATGGTATCAAATAAATGGTATACTTATTAAAGATGGTCCACTTCAGGTTCATTTTAAGAGTTTGTTCAAGAGTGTGTTCAAATTATTGCTTTCAAACTTCTGGTAATAGATGCAGCTTGGCAAACCCATAGAAAGTAGTAGAGGTCTGTATCCCTAGTTTGACCTTTTTTTACAAGCTGAAGCAGTTAAAGAATCAAATGCATTCCTCAATTTGGGTATGAAATTGGCAAAGCATAGATGTTTGAGCATCATGGCATGGTAGTAAGAAACCAAAGTTTTCTTTGCACATAACTTAGTTAATGGCACCCAGTGACATGAACACTGATTATGCATATGGCTAGGTTTAGGATACGTCTATTCAAAGGCATTGGTCAGGTCCCCAGGGTTTAGTTAGTATAGTACCCTACTGGCACAGTATTCACCCTAGAGGAAGACAGCTATATGTATATAATTTAGTGTAGGTACATCCCATCAAATTGCTCTATACAAAATTTAAACCTTAATGGGAAACATGATTGATTCAATTTACTTTACTAGGTGTTACATCTTACATCTCTTTTGGTGGCACTGACCCCCTTTATATCCTAGGAGAAAGATTGGACATATAAACACACCCTCTTTGTTCAAGCTACTGCCATTGATGTAAATAGTAATAAAACTAAGAAATGCATTATGGGAATGCCCTAAAATTGCTTATATATGGGAAAACATACCCTGCCTTAGAAAAACTGTGGGGATTTTATATTCCCAAAAAAACAGAGGAGGAAGCACTTCCCATTCCAAAACTCCCGGAGGAATCACAATTCCTAACAAATTAGATTTTCTTAGCCTCCAGAAGTGTCTTGGCAAAAAAATTGAAAACAAACATTCCCACATTTGAAGAAGTTAAGAGAAAAATGTAATACATATACACAGTGAGTATAATTTTTAGCTGAACTAGATGAAAATTCTAAAACAAAAACAGGCATTCTGCTGGGACATATGCAGCCCTATTAAAATCCGGCAACGCTATTAAATTGGCCCCCTACAGCTACCCGCAAATAATATGCGGGTTAATGAAGGAAAAACCATACGGGCTGTCGAAATCGAAACTCCATTGCTGAAAAGCCTTTGATCTGTCAAGCCCATAAATGTTATATTATAAAATCGCTATTAAATTGGGACGAATCTCCATAGACGGACTGGAGTTCAAACCTGTAACCCGCAAATTGAGGCAAAAATATTAGGGCCTCCAAATAGGACCCGCAAACGTTCACACACAAGTTCTCAACACTTTAAAAGACTATATACTGTAAACGCACCAGTGGACTTTAAAATATGAGGAAAGCATTGAAAGGCATTACAATTAGTTGCACAACAATCCACTAATACAACATATGCTTTTAAAATAATTATTATTTCATCCTATGTTGGAATGGTCATGCACATGACAATATGAAAAGCCATGCTGCAACATGCATAAAGCAATTGAAGACACACTACCTGATAAAATAGCAACACAAAAACATGGAACTGATGCCATATTAACCCTTTCTAACTCATAGAGGCTCTAATGTGGATCCTGAAATATAAATATAATTCCATATACATCTCACTCATCACATCTACATTTGTGAAAAGAAAATAGTGGCCAAATTTCACTGCCACATCACATATATCATGTACCCGGGGAACATTTTAATATTTGTTGTTCAGTCCTTCAGTCGTGTCTGACTCTCTGTGACCCTACGGACTGCAGCACATTTAGCTAGGTCTCTGCCTGTGCTATTCCACAAGGTCTGCCCACCTACACTGGCCCTACATAGTATAGCTCACAACTTCATTCACATACACAAAGCCCTTCACCACCACCATTTAGCAATCTACACTAATGTAAATTGATGAATAGCAGAACATAATGGGAGGTCACAAAGCGGGATTGGCTATACATCTTGGCACATGGCCACCAGAAATGGCGTGGGACTTTCCAGGATGAGCGTAGCAAAGATTACCCCTGATGCAGGTGAGTTGGCTGTTGATGCACGTGCCTCTGCAAAGCCTCCATGTGTTTTTGCGGCTTCTCCAGATGGGTCAGATTAGATTAGTGTGGTGCATGTTCCCTTGGTCCCCTTCAGCATTGCTAAGTGGTAGTGGTGGTGAAGGGGCTGGTGTACTTCAATGAAGCTGTGAGCTATTCCATGTAGGGTCACACTAGGTGGTCAGGTCACAGCAGAGAAGTCAGACAAATCACAGTCCACAGTGACATGGTGTGTGAGGAATTGACTCTGCTGGGTTTTGAACCCTGGTCCCCAGGCTGCTATACCTCTTCCCTACAACTGAGCCAGCTTACCTTTGTGAATTCCATTGAGACCTTATAAGCTTGACTCTGCTAGCAATAGTATCAGTACCTAAGTCTCTTCAGCTGTGTCTGGTCAGGTGTCTGGTCCTTGGCCTATATAAGGCACTTCCTGTCTATTGATCCTTGCCAGATTATTGTGTGGTTCCTGATCACTTCAATAAACCTTGTTCCTGTTTTCCCCTACAAGTTTGCGGAACTGGATTATTGCTGACCTTGGCTACTGGTCTCCACAACTTTGTGATTTCTATATCATTACAGAATAATCTGGCCCTTTCATGGAGACCGCCGGGACAGATTCTGCATTGGCCCAGCAGGTTGCTTTATTTGCAAGAACTGTGCAGACCCAGGCACAGACGATCCAAGTGCTGCAGGACCAGGTAGCTGAACTGCAAAATAAATTTCAGTCAATGCACAGTGAGTATACCAGCTACAGGGCACGTGATACTGCGGCTGCTACTGCTACACCTGCACAAGAGGCCCGCTTGCCCCTGCAAGAAAAGTTTGGAGGAGATCGCAAAAAATTTAGGGGTTTCCTAAATCAATGCCGTTTGCACTTCATGATGTTACCTCACCAATTTCCATCTGAAAGAGAGAAGATGGGATTTATTTTTTCCTTATTCAAAGATGAAGCCCTGGCTTGGGGCTCCCCTCTTCTGGAACAAGACAGTCCAGTCTTGGGTAATCTAAATGACTTTCTTGAGGCTATGTGCCTAGTTTTTGATGACCCCAATCGATGTGCTACAGCAGAAGCCACTCTCCTTCATTTGCATCAAGGGAGGCACTCGGTGGCTGAATATGCTGCTGAATTCAGACACTGGGTTGCTGATACTACCTGGAACCAATCAGCCCAGAGGTTCCACTTCAGAAAAGATCTCTCAGAAGCTATAAAAGATGAGCTAGCTCGTGTTGATCTTCCTGCTGACTTTGATGCATTTGTGCATTTGGCTATCCGTATTGATCGGAGACTTTCTGAAAGAAGATTGGAAAGACAGGGCTCTTTTAGACCAAGTACTACTCCAATTTCCTATTCAAGAACTTCTACTACGATCCCACAAACACCTACAGACTCTGAGCCAGAGGCTATGCAGGTAAATCTAATAAGAGGGCCATTATCCAACGAAGAAAAACAGTGGCGACGCACTCACAATTTATGCCTGTATTGTGGTAGTGCAGGGCACTATGCCATCAATTGCCCTAGCAAATCCAAAAGAACAATAGCTATGGCGGCTGAGGGTGCACAGATTCGACACCAATCCCAGATTTCGGATCAACTGGATTCTGTCACACAACCCTTGTTTTCTCTGGCTCATGGTGAAGAGGGTATGTTGACTCAACATCCTCATTTTGTGGTGCCTATCACGTTGCAATGTGGTGATCGTAAAATTTCAACTACCGCTATGATAGATTCTGGAGCAGGCGGAAACTTTATGGACATTAAATTTGCAGCAGGAAATAGAATTCAGTCTATCCCTAATTCTTCACCTGTGTTAATGGAGACAGTTGATGGTTCTCCACTTACGTCAGGACCGGTTACACATGAGACTGTGCCCTTAAAGTTGACTGTGGAAGTGAATCACCATGAGGCTATCTCTTTCCACCTAATTTCCTCAACACAGTTTCCAGTGATTTTGGGGGTACCTTGGCTTGCTCTGCATAACCCACAGATTGATTGGAAGATCAGAACCTTGTCCTTTCCTTCAGAACACTGCTTAATGAATTGTCAACCCTCTAAGGTAACACCTGTTGCCACAACAATTAATGAAATGGTTGCTACAAACTTGACTAAGCTTCCTCTACAATATCAGGATTTTGCAGATGTCTGTGATAAGAAGAATGCTGATCAGCTTTCACCATACAGGCCTTATGATTGCCCAATAGAGCTGTTGCCTGGGGCTGCTATCCCATTTGGCCGTATATATTCCCTTTCTGAGCCTGAATTGAAAGCTCTTCGTGAATACCTACAAGAAAATCTTGCCAAAGGCTTTATTCGACCATCTACTTCTCCAGCAGGAGCTCCTATTTTCTTCGTAGAAAAGAAAGATGGCAGCCTACGGCCATGCGTTGATTACAGGGACATTAATAACATCACTGTTAAAAACCGCTACCCCTTGCCTCTGATTCCTGAACTTTTGGAGAGACTTCGCTCAGCTAAAATATTTACGAAGCTTGATCTTCGGGGGGCATATAATCTGGTTCGCATAAGACCCAATGATGAATGGAAAACAGCTTTCAGAACCAGGTACGGGCATTACGAATATCTAGTAATGCCTTTTGGGCTGTGTAATGCCCCTGCAACTTTCCAGCATCTTATCAATGATGTACTACGAGATCTCCTGGATCAGTTTGTTGTGGCATATTTGGATGATATCCTAAAATTCTCTGATAATCTTGAAAACCACAGAAAACAGGTCCGTATAGTTCTAGAGCACCTTTGTACCCACCGCCTATACATTAAACTAGAAAAATGTGAGTTTGAACAAACAGACATTTAATTCCTGGGGTATGTAATAACTCCCAAAGGTTTAAGTATGGACGCAGGTAAAATTAAAGCTGTGCTGGACTGGCCCATCCCCAAGAATGAAAAAGATGTTCAGAGATTTGTGGGGTTTGCCAATTTTTACAGGCGTTTCATTAAGAATTTCTCTGCCGTTATTACGCCGATCACTGAACTCACACGTAAAGGTACTCCTTTTCAGTGGTCCGATAAGGCGGATACCGCATTTTCCCAATTGAAGACTCTGTTTACCTCTGCCCCTGTCCTGGTACATCCTCAGCCGGAATTACCATTTATTGTGGAAGTTGATGCTTCTGATTCAGCTTTTGGTGCTATACTGTCTCAAAGGACTGGACCTAAGATGCTGTTACATCCGTGTGCCTTCTATTCCCGCCAGATGGTGCCAGCAGAAAGAAACTATGAAATAGGGAATAAAGAACTATTGGCTATAAAAGCTGCCTTCACCGAATGGAGAAATCTCTTGGAGGGAGCTACCCATCCAATGACTGTCCTCACAGATCACAAAAATCTGGAATGTATTCGATCAGCTAAGAGACTGTCAGCCAGACAAGCACGCTGGTCCCTATTCTTCTCAAGGTTTAATTTTTTGGTTACATACCGTCCTGGCTCCAAGAATGGTAAGGCAGATGCCTTGTCTAGAATAGCTGACCCCCTCCATACTACCGTAACCAAGACCACCATCTTGCCAGAGGATATATTTATAGGAGTTACATTTCCTTCTGATCTGATGTCTCGCATTAAAAAGGGCTACGCTGAAGACCCAGTTCTTCGTGATCCTCCTCGTGACCTCCATATGACGATGCTTAATGGGTTTTTGATTTTTCAACAACGTCTGTTTGCTCCAGAGTCAGTGCGACTGGACCTTTTACGTCTCTACCATGACTCAAAACCAGCAGGTCATCCAGGAATCCGAAAGACACAAGAGCTACTTGCCCGATCCTTTTGGTGGCCGAAGTATCATGAGGATGTTAAGAAGTATGTGTCCTCTTGTGATGTGTGTGCCAGACATAAGACTCCTCGCTCATCCCCTGTTGGCTTGCTTCAGCCTCTTCCGATTCCTCATCGTCCCTGGGGATCTATATCCATGGACTTTATTGTGGAACTACCTCCCTCTAAGGAACACACTACCATTCTTGTTGTTGTGGACAGGTTAACTAAGATGGGTCATTTCATACCAGCTCGTGGTCTCCCTTCAGCTAAACAGACGGCTGACCTGGTTATTCGGGAAATATTTCGCTTGCATGGAGTGCCTGATGAAGTAGTTTCTGACAGGGGAGTGCAGTTTACGTCTCGTTTTTGGAAACATTTTTGTTCTAATCTAGGTAATAATGTAAATCTGTCGTCAGCTTTTCATCCGCAAAGTAATGGACAGAGCGAACCAACCAGACTTTGGAGCAATATTTGCGGTGCTATATTAGTTACCTGCAGGATGACTGGCTGGATTTTCTACCCACAGCGGAGTTTGCCTATAACAATGCCCAACACTGCTCCACTTCTTTGAGCCCATTTTTTGCCAACTATGGTTACCATCCGACCTTTCTAGTCAGTCTCCCAATTACTACTTCCATTCCTGCTGTCACTGACCGGCTAACGGCCTTACGTGATTCCCAAGCACTGTTGAAAGAGACTCTTTTGGAGGCTCAGGAATGTCACAAAAGAGCTGCTGATAGGCATAGAAAGGAGGCCCCAGTCTATCACGTTGGTGACAAGGTGTGGCTGTTAACAAGGAATCTCAAGCTTCGGATTCCTTCTCATAAATTGGGTCAAAGGTTCATGGGACCTTTTGAGATCATTGCTCAGATCAATGCTGTCACTTTCCGTTTACAACTCCCGAATTCCATGAAAATACATCCAGTGTTTCACGTTGCACTGCTTAAACCTTTTCATGAAAACACTTTCCCTGGCCGAGCCCTGCCTGCCCCACCTCCAGTCCTCGTGGATGGTGAGGATGAGTACGAAGTGGACAAAATTCTTGACTCCAGGATCTTCCGTGGCAAGCTTCAGTATCTGGTTCGCTGGAAAGGCTATGGTGAGGAGGAGAGTTTGTGGGAACCAGTGGACAATATTCACGCTCCTGATCTCCTTCGGTCTTTTCATGTGCAGTACCCTGCTAAACCAGGTAATAGGGCATCCAGAGGCTGCACCTATAGAGGCGGGGGTAATGTGAGGAATTGACTCTGCTGGGTTTTGAACCCTGGTCCCCAGGCTGCTATACCTCTTCCCTACCACTGCGCCAGCTTACCTTTGTGAATTCCATTGAGACCTTATAAGCTTGACTCTGCTAGCAATAGTATCAGTACCTAAGTCTCTTCAGCTGTGTCTGGTCAGGTGTCTGGTCCTTGGCCTATATAAGGCACTTCCTGTCTATTGATCCTTGCCAGATTATTGTGTGGTTCCTGATCACTTCAATAAACCTTGTTCCTGTTTTCCCCTACGAGTTTGCAGAACTGGATTATTGCTGACCTTGGCTACTGGTCTCCACAACTTTGTGATTTCTATATCATTACATGGTGAGAACTTTATAACAAAGCTTTATTTCATATACAGAGCACACTCAGAAAAGGCTGTGCATTAATATCATGGGTGTGGTATGGGCAGATCCAAGGAGAGCAAGAGGTTTGTGGGAAAAAGGGGTTACCTAAAGGGGGCAATGTCATAGTCTAGAATAAGCATGATGCATAGCACCTACCAGGGTCACTACAGCACTGCAACCAAAATCTGATGACAAAAATCAGATCATCACAAATCACTCCATTTAATTGAAGAAACCAGTAATGTGCATAGCACACAACATGTCTAGATCTGCTCAATGAAACAGATGATTCAACCTCTGGATGGTGTAATCCATTCCAGTTTCACACATACAGTGTGATGACAAGACAAAAATCAACATGAATGTTTTGTTCAATGCTAAAAACTGTAACTGTAACAATATACCAACTCACCTGATTCCCATCTGCAAGCATTACTAACTATTAGCTAGGTCACTGGATATTCAGCAATATGGGAAAATACCCATTAATACGGAGAGGACTCAAAGGCCAGCAGCCAGATTCACAGTTACTTACACATTAGCATGCCATTGTGATAGCTTTAAGATTGTGGGAGCTATATTTTAACTTGGGGGCTGTCATGGAAGGAATGTCTACCTGCGAGGCACTGGGAAAACCTTAAACCTCATACATTTCCTTCATAATGCTTGCAGATGCAGAAGATGCCTTCATTGACCTGAATTTTACCTAAAACATAACAAAAAATAAATAACACCTACAAAATAAGGCCTTAAAAAAAGATAGAGACTGCAGCATCTCTTCTCAACCGCATTCCTCAGTGACCATCAACTGGTGACATATTCAACAGAACCCTAAGTGTCCACAGAAAAGGGGATCATGGACCATGTGATGGGATTTAGCCATCTACATACAAAACATCACCATCACATAGGCCAAGATCCAAGACTCAATAGCCATTCTAGATTAGGTTAACATTGTGACCAACAGATTGTCACTGAGGAGTGCTGTTGAGAAGGCACAAACATCTGTGCAGCCCCTAGGTCCTCCGCCACCTAGACACAGGGCCCAAATCCAATGTGGCCGGCCGCCATCTCCCTGGTGGTGGTGGGAGGGGGGGGGGGAGCAAGGGAAGGCTACCCCCTGGGAGGCAGCAGCACCTGCAGTGGTGAAGGCATTGTGGGAGGAGAGGCGGTGGTGGGCTTCTGGTGGCTGGGGAGGAGGCGGGGATGGGGACCTGGTCTGCCCCAATCCTTAGTAGCCCAGCCAGGTAGAATTCAGTCATCAGGTGGTGCCTCCTCTCCTCCCTATTGCGCCTGGTCCGGTTGCGCATGACCTCCGCATTATTGGAGCAGATGATGGCCAGGATTCCACAAAGACACTGCAACTTCTGCCGCATGAGGGCCATCATCCCTGCCTGCACAGCCTGGCCTGGTGAGGAGGTGGTGGTGTCTGACTAGGGAGGGTCTGTTGCCCCGGCTGAAGCCTGCTGCATTACAGGCGGTGGTGTTGGTGGGCCCAGTGGTAGTGGTGGTGGCTAGTCCAGTGCACTACTGTGTGGGGGGGGGGAGGTGGTGGTGACCCTTCTCTCCTCCTCCCCCTCCACCAGTGGGGCCTACTCCTCCACTTCCTGCTCTGATGGAGCTGACGCCCCAGTCTCTGGCTCGCCACTAGACCCAGACCTCCTTGACTCCGAAAGAGAGAAAAGAGAGGTATATGTCATTAGTATGATGAATAATACATTGTTTTGTGTGCATTCCTAACTATGTGACATCTAGGCTTGAACCTGGATGATTCTCCTAATGGTTATGATTTGCTAGATATGGTCTATTCTTTGGTTCTTGGCTCCGGCTGCAGTCTGTAACTACATAGGCTGCAGTGGGCACACCAATACATGGACTATCTATTGGTTGATTACTGTTGTTGTGCCCAGGAATGACAGTGATTTGTCAGCTTCATGGATTTAATGTAGCATCCATCCATCTCTTGTTAATTCCATGGAGCTGACATGTCCGTGTCCCTGTTGATCATCATGTACATGTGTAGTGTGTGTGATGTACATGTGATGGTATGTTGGTGTATGTGATTTTCACCTGACATGGAGGCTGGGTCCTACTGGGCCACCAGGCCTGAAGCTCCAGCAGCAAGCACCTGGCTCAGAAGGTCCTTGGTGACCCTCTCCCACACATTATAGCTCACAGTCACATTCTTCTCCTCCTTAGCCATCATACTCCTCACCTTGGCGGTGATGTCGACAATACGGTACTTGCTGTCCCAACTTTGGACAGGGATCCTTACCTCCCTGACCTGTCCCTGAGGCCTGTCCCCCCCAAACTACCCCCCCCCCCTGGGATCAGTCCCCTCCACCTCTGTCCCTCTTCTACATGGGCCTGGTGCTAGGGCCACCATCATGACACCACCCACCTCCTACTCTACACTCTACTCCTCCACTTCCACCACCTCCTGCTTCTCCTCCTGCTCCTCCGCCTCCTACTGCTCCTCCTCCTTCTCCGCCACCTCCTCTCCTCCGCACTTCCCAACCTCCTCCACCACTCCTTCTCTCCTTCACTACTCCCCAGGGCCACGTCTCTCTCCTCTCTCTCCTCCTCCCCTCTCCTCTTCTCCTCCTCCCCACCTCTCCCCTCCTATCTCCTCCCTCCATTGTAATACCAAAATAATGATTAAAAAAAAAAAATTACGAAAAATAAATTGTATATTATGTGTATTTAATAACTGTTGGGGATGGGATATGGGGGATGGGATGGGTGGGTGTATGGAGTGACCTAGCTCTATGTGTGTTCTTTAAATTATGTGTATTGCAATTATGTGTAATCTGTAAATACAGTATGTATAATCAAGGATTAAGTGTAAAATCGTAAATAGTATAATAGAAATAAACAAAACCGCAAATTACTGCTCTCAAAACTCTCCTACTCTCTCTCTCTATCTAGTACCACCAACTCCGGGACCTGCGTGCTACTTCACCAGAAAATACAACACAGTTAACGCATGGGTATGTGGAACACCAATTTATAATCTACCTCTGTCAATCATCTGCAGCTAGACCTCTTCCTATTGGCTGACAGGCCAGTGTTGCACTACATTATACCTTGATTGGATCATAACGGACGATCGCACCTCGGCCAGCCCCTTGACAGCTTGAGTGCGCGGAAAGGGTTTACGGGCTTGTATCTCCGGCCCGTTGGTCGCGGCATGGTTTAATGTAATATCTCTGTAGCCCGCAGGCTTTACGGGTGTACCGTTGTCGCTACAGGCTTGGAATTTAATATGGTCCATGGTCTCTAAAATTAGGCTGGAACCAAAACAAAAGACAAAGATAAAACTCAATGCCCGACCTGGATTATGGAGAGCATCCACAAAATGTCATATCACCCCTCTTTCCTCCCACACTTTTTTTCGCATTTATATTATTATTGTTTTGTTTTTGTGTAATTTTAAGCCTTTATGGTAATCAAATTCAATAAGGAATGAAGAAAAGGAAAAAATTAAAAGAAAGAAAAGGTTTAAGAAACATGGAGAAATTTACTATATCATTATACTGTAACAAACGTAAAATGCATAATCAGATTTTGTGTACTTTCCTTGTATTTAAATAAACATGATTTAAATAAAATATGTTTTCCTCTTTGACCCTTTAAAATGTTGGGAGATGTAATTTTAAATTGAAGAAACACATTGCTAAATACATTTCTTTTATCTCTTAAATGTTCCCAGTATAAGCCACTTCTTGTGGTATAATAGAAACCACATGATCATTTTTCCTCCATCACCTTTTTGTAGTGTTTATTTACTGTGTTTATACTTGATTTAACCACCTTCTTATTTCTAACATTATTCTGGATATATCTTGTTGTTATGGTATTAGTGGTCATCACCTCTTACTGTGTTTCTCTAGCTGCCACTAATTCTCTTAATAAGAGCAACATTTTCTAATAAATGCACAAATGCTATCTTTATTTCCACTAAAATACATTTCTTCAATATAGTTTTAATGTGTGTGCCAAAGTTATCAAAGGGGTTTATGTGAGCCACAGACTCTGCAAAGCTCTCTTCCACCAGTAGGACTGCAAAGGAATCATTTTCCTGCTCAATTGGCATAGCTGCATCTGAGCAGCCATGACTTAAGACTGCTCCTGGAGTATGGGGGCCTGTTTATAGACTGATTGTTTGCAGTTTGTCCGATCCGGAGAAAGACACACACAGTGAGACAGCAGCCTGCAACTTATAACCATTTGGAGCAGAGTGCAGGTCTGGAAATCTAAAAAAATTACAGGCCAGTCATTTTAACACACTATTGGACGGTTAGTTTTGCTACACTCAGGTTTTCAGTCAACATTACATTAGTTACCAAATGTTCTTCCTAATCAATATGTACTCACTTTGTGATTGTAGTGTGAAGAAAATAATCTTACCAAAATTGATCTGTTGCCTGTATTAATTAAATTCTGTAAAAATAAATAGTTTAGTTTCAAAAAACAAATATTTGCAGTAGCAAACTCACAGAAGTTCCGTAAAAATACATTGTAAAATATATTAATAGATTTAAGGCAATTGTTATAGAGATTAAAGCCTTCACTATATATGGACAGAAATGTTAACCATCAGCTAAATACCGTTTTGTCAATCTCATCAATTTGGTAAAATTGCCATAAGGCATTACATTTTCGGCTGAGGCTTTAATGATGCTTGTGGAATTGTATGGAGTCTGTGAACTCTGGCAGAAAAAATAAAAGGTTTATTAATGCAATGATTCCGGCATTATACTGACAACTTTATAAACCCATATAAACAAGCAAAATAATTAAAAGCAAATGCTCTGTTAGGCAACTAGGTTAGACATTTTCTTGTAGCCTTTAGCAATAACAGTGATTAGGTGAATGCTCTAATTGTCCAAACAAGTAATAAAAAGGGTAATGCTGCACTATATGTAGCAAATTAAGTAAAAACAAATAAAAACAAAACAAATCATTAAACATTTACACTGTTCATGATATAAGGCAACTTTACTAATTAAGAGTTCGATTACATGGCTTCCATACAAACTCCTGTAAAGTTGCCTCGTTCTTATGGGAGTTCTTTCACACAAAAAATACTGAGCTATTACATTGTCCCCGCTGGCCAACTCATTTAAGAACTTACATACTAGTAGCCAGGGGGTTTGTATATTAGGAGAAATGTACATGTAAGCAACTATGAGAATAAAGCCAGGGTGTGTAAGCAAATAGCCCCCTAACAACTCAAAGCAAGTTAAAGAATGCCAGCAAATATTGTGAACATTGACTGTGCCTAAACCACAGGTCCCAGGAACTGAGAACAAGGGGTTTTGTGCCAGGGAAGAAGTATTTGTTATAGTAGGAGCTTGGTGGTTTATTTTGAACCTACATCTATTTTCACATGCAACTACATGGATAAATGTTACATACATAGATTATACTCCCTTATGCTTAATATTAATATATATGTTTATATATACCTGAACCCAGGTACATCTCTCATTCACTACGCCTACCTCATCTATCCATCTCTGCCTCTGTCCTTCAATTCTTCTTGTGCCTTCACTCTTTCCCAGCATCAGAGTCTGCCATCTCATGATATGGACAAAATATCTGAGCTTCAGCCTCATGATCATATCCTCCAGTGAACAGTTTGTATTGATTTCCTGAAGTACTGATTTATTGGATTTTCTTGCAGTCCAAGAGACTCAAAGTAGTTTTTGCCAGCACCACAATTCCAAAGTTCTTCAGGCATTCTATCTTCCATGTCTAGTCTACTTAAATCTATTATTTACTTCCACTGCATTTTCACAAGGGATTTTATTTATTTCGTATCTACCTGGTCTGAAGATTTTAAGTCTTCTTCAGTTTAATTCTGAACTCTGCAATAAGAAGCTCATGACCTGAGCTGCAGATAGCTCCAGGTCTTGTTTTTTCTGATTGTATAGAGCTCCTCCATCTGTGGCTGAAAAGTAAATATATGTTGCCCATCTGGTGATGTCCATGTGTAGAGTGGTCTCGGAAGCTGTTGGAAGAGGGTGTTTGCTACAACCATTGAATTTTCTTGACAGAATTCTACTAATCTCTGACCTGTTTCATTTTATACTCCAAGGCCAAACTTTGCAGTTATTCCAGGTGTCTTTTGGTTCCCTACTTTAGCATTTCAATATCCTATGATGGTAGTAATATCTTTTCTTGGTGTTATATATATGACTTGTTGAATATATTCATAGAACTGAAAAACTTTAGCCTCTTCAGCATCCATGGTTGGAGCATAGACTTGGGTCACTGTGATGTTTAATAGCTTCCCTTGAATTTGAATTAAAATCATTCTGTCATTTATTGGGTTGTAACCGAGCACAGCTTTGGCCACCCTTTAATTGACTATGAGGGCGACTCCATTTCTTGTGTGGGATTCTTGACCACAGTCAATGATCTGGTTGTTGTCTGATGTGAAAATGCCCCATTCCAGTCTATTTAAGTTCACTAATTCCCAGTATATCAATGTTTAACCTTGTCATCTTGTTCTTGACCACATCTAGTTTGCCTTGATTCAAAGTTCTAACATTCCAAGTTCTAATTCTGAATTGTTGTTTGCAGCAGCGTACTTTCCTTTACCCTCCAGACACATCCGCAGTGGGATGTCCTTTGGGCTTTGGCCCAACCACTTTATTAGATCTGCTCTTCCTTAGTAATGTGGTAGGCACCTTCTGACTTAAGGGGCTCATCTTCCGGTGCCATATAGTTATGTCTCTGGTTGTGCCTGTCCATAAAGTTTTCTTAGCAACGTTACTGCAGTGGTTGCACTTTCCTTCTCCAGTGTAACGTGATTTGCGATCTTGGCTGATCCTATATGGTATAGCTCACTTACTGAAGTACACAAGTCCCTTCACCACGATAGGGTAGCGATATTAGACCTTTGTTAATCCTTATTTAATCTACCCCATACCCATTACCATACACCAAATAACGCATTTTTATAGACCACATTACAAAAATATGTATCCCCTGGTACATACCCTATCACCATACCTCATTGCCCTTGCAGTGTTCATGGGTAGCACACATATTTAATACATATAACACATACATTTATTCGTTCTCACACAATACATATACATTTTGTTAATTTGATCACGTGAGTGGGTGTTTCTGAAAGTGTATATATGTGTGAGTTAGTGGTGTGACTGTTTTTGTTTATGCATTTGAGATGGGAGGAGTGGGAAGGGGGAAAAAGAGGCAGGATAGATGATAGCCCTGGGAGTAGAGGGAGAGAGGAGAGAGGGAGGAAAAATAGTGGTGCAGAGGGGGTGAAGTGAGGAGTGTGGAGTGAAGCTGGGAGAGGGAGACGTAAGAGAGAGAGGTGAGGAGAGGGAGAGACGGTTGAGTCTCAGGAGCCCCAACTACACTAGTGGAATAAGAGACAGTGGGGAAGGCATCAAGGGTAAGTGGGGGTGGAATGGTGGTGAGGGGGAAGAGAATAGAGGGTCTGATCCTCTAGCACAATTAGGCGTTCAAGAGGCTAACAAGCACAGGGCCCCACAACAGGCTTCATATTGTCCATGGTAGATGGGAAGTCAGAGCTGATTAGAGAGAAAGGTGGCAACAGAGGTCAGAGTGGTGGGTCTGAAGACTACCAGGCTATCTTAAGGAGGAAATTGGGAATGGAAGATGCAGGTACCACAGTCACAGGTAGTGAATTATAACGAATAGGATGCACTTCTGAGAAGCAGGACACCTCTCACGAGTGGTGTGGCTGTCAAGAATGTCTCCATGCAGCAAAGCGTGGCACAGCAAGCTTAAGGTGAGATTCAAACTTGGGACTGTGAGCTTTGTGTCAACAGTTTATGTTCTTCTCTTCCACCAGGGACAAATATAACACCTGACCATCACCATCTGGAGGATATAAATGGGGATCTCCATGTATTGTCTACATCTTGCAGGCATACTGCTTCTCTTAAGAAGAGTTTGTGCCCCTTTGTCAGTGAAAGAATGAGCACACTGAAAGATCTTGGGTCTTTGTGTTAATGCAGGTCATCTGATCCAAGTTTGTCCTGTCCCCCCACCTCATCCATCTTTTATCTCACTAGTTAGTCTTCGGTGGAGCTAATACTAAAGCCAGCACTCCAGAAATAAATGGTTTCCAGCTCTATGAGTGCTGATACTTAGTTAAGCTCCTCTTTTCCCTGGTGTCACAGATGTGCTGGATGTTGGGATCTTAACAATATCAGCACTGATAGAGCTGGTTTGACACATTTGTCTCCCTTCTCCCATGAATGGATCCACTTCACTTAACCTTGAACTGGTTATGGAGTCTTAAGCCCATCCTCCTCAAACCACACAACCAACACCAGGATCAACATTGGAAGCAGTCTCACCCCCACAGGCAGCATTAAGGGCATACCCTACTCTCCCGCATCTGAGGTGGATGACCAGGTTCATCAGAGCAGGCTTTCAGCGACAGCTGCTACATGAGGTGCAATGGATTGGGCTGGAAAATAGGAGGCACCAGCGTCAGAAATGCAACTTGAAATGCAGCAGACCCTACAACATTTGGACATGTCCCATGTCAGACTGGGGAACCTCCTCACCACCGCTTTTTCAAAGGCCAGCTACATCCTCATTACAGTCAAACATACCTGAGGAGACATGCCCCAACATGCTGCTTGATTGCTCTTTCCTGCCTCAAAACAGTACTCTACATCCAATGGCCCCAGAACTCGCATGAGACCAGGGAGTGTTCATGGACCTCTGTGTCTAAGATTGGGGAGGCGATAAGGGCTTCTTTTAGTTTCTTTAGTTTTAGTTATGTTAATGCTTTCTCTTTCATACAACAATAATCTCCAAACGGTGCTACTTGATACTGTAGGTGAACCATATACAGTGCACACCAACATCATACATGTACATAACTACATCTGATGACAAAATTAATTCATGTTTGCAAGAATAATCTTTTAATTAACAATGGCCTAAGTTATGTCCCTTCAAGAACGATTTAATATCGGCTTGATATAATTATGTTATGCTTCTTAGAAATTTTCATGTGGTTCCATCCCAAGACATCTGGCAGGAAGTCATGAATTAAACACAGAAATTGTTCTGATCTTCATAGATTATTGACAGAAAACATGTGGTCTGATAGTGCTTCATCTTGCAGGATATCAAGGATCTCAATGTAAAAGTATATACAAAACAAGAATACATATGTTTGCAATATATGAATATGCATATGTACATGAATATGATTCCCTTCTCCTAGGTTATAGTCATATGTAGGCGCTATGCGCTATTACTATTGGTTCCTTTTTATGAATTAAATATTTGGTGAATTCCTTATCTAAATTTATAGTTATTCAGGTGTATTGATCACGTATGTCTGATATACTAGTGCTATGAATTTTTCTACAATGTTAGGAGTTAGTTAGGTTTCTTACTTAATTATTATCATGCCCCCTGGGATCAGTTTTCAAAACACTGATTATATTTGTGAAAGGTTTTCTTACTTTGTTGAACATGCTTCTTGTAAATTAATAATTTGTAAGTGAATTTTATAAACTGATTTACTATGTGTCTATTTTGTGATGGGTAATTGTTATGTGCACCTACACTAGATCAGTAGTGAGGTCTAGAATATAGTATACAGTGCTTTGCAAAAGTATTCACCCCTTGACTTTTTACCTATTTTGTTACATTACAGCCTTAAGTTCAATGTTTTTTAATCTGAATTTTATGTGATGGATCAGAACACAATAGTCTAAGTTGGTGAAGTGAAATTAGAAAAATATGTACATAAAACTATATTTTAGAAATAGAAAAATGAAAATTGGCATGTGCATATGTATAAGCCCCCTTTGTTATGAAGCCCATAAATAGCTCTGGTGCAACCAATTACCTTCACAGTCACATAATTAGTGAAATGATGTCCACCTGTGTGCAATCTAAGTGTCACATGATCTGTTATTACATATACACACCTTTTTTAAATGGCCCCACAGGCTGCAACACCTAAGCAAGAGGCACCACTAACCAAACACTACCATGAAGATCAAGGAACTCTCCAAACAAGTAAGGGACAATTTTGTTGAGAAGTAAAGGTCAGCGTTAGGTTATAAAAAAATATCCACATTTTTGATCCCCAGGAGCACCTTCAAATCTATCATAACCAAATGGAAAGAACATGGCACAACAGCAAACCTGCCAAGAGACGGCTGCCCACGTACTGGAGGGCATTACAGAGACCTAAGGTAATCCTGGAGGAGCTGCATAGTTCCACAGCAGAGACTGGAGTATCTGTACATAGGACGACAATAAGCCGTACCCTCCAAAGAGTTGGGCTTTATGGCAGAGTGGCCAGAAGAAAGCCATTACTTTCAGCAAAACACAAAATGGTACTTTTGAGTTTGTGAAAAGGCATGTGGGAGACTCCCAAAATGTACTGAGGAAGGTGCTCTGGTCTGATGAAACTAAAATTGATCTTTTCGGCCATCATAGAAAACGCTATGTCTGGCGCAAAGCCAACACATCCATCACACAAAGATCACCATCCCCACAGTGAAACGTGGTTGGCCGCATCATGCTGTGGGGATGTTTTGCAGCAGCCAGGACTGGGAAACTGGTCAGAGTTGAGGGAAAGATGGATGGTGCTATTACAGGGATATTCTTAAGCAAAACCTGCACCACTCTGTGCATGATTTGAGGCTAGGACAGAGGTTCACCTTCCACCAGGACAATGACCCCAAACACACTGCTAAAGCAACACTTGAGTGGTTTAAGGGTAAACATGTAAATGGGTTGGAATGGCCTAGTCAAAGCCCAGACCTCAATCCAATAGAAAATCTGTGGTCAGACTTAAAGGATGCTGTTCACAAGCGCAAACCATCCAACTTGAAGGAGCTGGAGCAGTTTTGCAAGGAGGAATGGGCAAAACTCCCAGTGGTAAGATGTGGCAAGCTCATAGAGACTTATCCAAGGCGACTTGGAGCTGTGATTGCGGCAAAAGGTGGCTCTACAAAGTATTGACTTTAGGGGGGTGAATAGTTATGCACATTGACTTTTTCTATTATTTTGTCCTATTTGTTGCTAGCTTCACAATAAATACAATAAAAAAACATCTTCAAAGTTGTGGGCATGTTCTGTAAATTAAATGATGCAAATCCTCAAACAATCCATGTTAATTCCAGGTTGTGAGGCAACAAAACACAAAAAATTCCAAGGGGGGGTGAATACTTTTGCAAGGCACTGTATCTCTGCTTGTGTATTCAGGTTGTCTTTGATTGAGCCCAGGTGAATTGTAGTCATGCACCTTGGCTCGACTTGAGCGAAACTGAATACATGAGCAGAATGCTGCAATCCTAAACTGCTGGTGGCACTCACTGTGCTGACTTTACCACCAATGTGGTATGCTATATGTTAAAGGTTTATCTAAGTTTCTCTCTTTTTAACTTTTTCTTACACATAGTGCTTATATCAGAAACACACATTACATTAAGTCATTCTATACACATATAGTTTTAGTTTATTTAAAAATAAAATTTGTTTTCCACACCCCAGAGCTGCTTATATATACCGTATTTTTCGCCATATAAGACGCACTTTTTCTTCCCCAAAACTGGGGGAGGAAAGTTGGTGCGTCTTATACGGCGAATATACCTTTTCAAACTGCCTCTCTGTCCTCTTGATCTCACCCCAGCGCTTCCTAACAGCATCGCGTCGGCCGGTGCGTCCTAGTGACGTCACACACGCAACGCTGCAGTAGGAAGAGTGCTGGTAGGAAGCGCTGGGGTGAGATCAAGATGGCAGAGATCAGAAGAAAGGTGAGGATCAGGAGGGTCAGGGAGGGTCAGTGAGGGTCAAGGGCTCCCAAGTGCTCCCAAATGCTGCAGTGTATGTGTGCATGTATGTGTGTGTATGTATGTGTGCATGTATGTGTGTGTATGTATGTGTGCATGTGTATGTGTGTATGTATGTATGTGTGTATGTATGTGTGTGTATGTGTGCATGTGTGTGCATGTATGTGTATGTATATGTATGTATGTGTATGTATATTTATGTGTGTATGTATATGTATATATATATATATATATATATGTATATTTATGTGTGTATGTATATGTATGTATGTGTATATATATATATATATATATATATATATATTTGTGTGTAATGTAGGTGTGTATCTGTGTGTAAAGTGTATTTGTGTTTGATTCAGATTTTTTTCTTTTCTTGTTTTTCTCCTCTAAAAACTAGGTGCGTCTTATCTGCCGGTGCGTCTTATAGGGCGAAAAATACGGTAAATAGAAACACTGCATTTGGGTACAGACTTTTAATCCTTTACTAACCTTAGAGCCAACAGCAATTCACAGAGCAATGTCTAAGCTGCTTCCTTGCAGGGGAAAAACTATTCATTCCTTGATGCTTTGCTGCACGAGCTGGCTTCACAGATTGAAACAATGTATTAACTGTCCGTGATTGGTCAAAGTGATTTATTAATAATTTCTCAAAATCCACTGCTTAAAACTCAATAGATTTAGCAAACTTTAGGGTAAGTTTAAAAATGTTTATTTTGGGGGGTTTTCATGCAAAAAAATGTTTGCATACCCTAATGATTCTCCTCTATGAGATGCATTCATACTCCATAAGTCTTAAATATGCCTTTAAGGTGTTAAAAATTACACATATTGGCAACACATTTAATAAATTATCTTTGCACATGAACATTGTAGTTTAGACACATCACATTATATGTTTATTTCAGACATATTACATAGTATTAAAAGTCTAGCCATACACATTGAATGCTAAGAAAGAATTATTGTTGTGGGAGTTTGTAATATGTTTATGTAGGGAAGGTGGGTAATTGTTAACCCCAGGGGCAATGCATTAAACAGGTGTAAGGGTTTATTTGTGTGAGAAGGTATTTGTTACTTTACCCCAACCGGCTGTAGGGATCTGGTGGAGCTCACACTTCCTCTCAAAGTCTTGCAGGAACCAATTGATGTCCTCCAGGTTCTAATCTCTCTCTCTTAAAACTGCTGTAGGCAACTTTGAGCTGAGAGGGTCCCCTGGAATCCTCAGTTGCAATGTGAGAGGAAACAGAGGCCAATCTTCCTTCGCGTTAGCTGTGGACCTCTTGGCTGATCTGCTCCCTCATGGCTATCACCTGATCCGCAGTCAGGTACCTGGGTATTACGGCTCTCTATACCCAGTATCTCCTTATCAACTTTTCTTCCCCACTGGTTAAACATCAGGAGGATCATTCCCAAAGATGGCATCACCAGAGGAGAGGTCTATTTTGTCCAACTCTTCTTCCCGTTGATCCCATCGAAGCCCCTCAGTAATTGCTGCATAGGTCTTTTGTCCTGGCATCTGAATACCCCTTGTCTTGATCTGCTAATAGAAACAATGTGTTCGTTATCCACCATCCTGGTATTGTGTCTCAGGGATCCCACCGCCACCACCAATTGTCACAACCCGCCCTTTGTTGGGCTTGAAAAGTCCAAGAAGACAAATCCTGCCGCCAGTTATATAGGTTCCATATCCCTACACACAGGATAGCTTAACAGGAGGCTAGGACAAGCTGTCGATTTTTCAGACCAAGTTAATATTTAAGGGTCAAGTGGCAGAGTCTCAGTACAAGGTACTGGGTGTCAAGACAAGTTGCAGAAATTAATTTCTGATTAAAAAAATAATAAATGCCTTCCTTCTAAATGAAACACACCATTTCTATTTACCCCAAAAAGAGCATGAACTTGATTTTGCAGTACACATTTCTATACAGTATTTGAACCAATCACCAATGGGCCACTTCCCTTGGTAAACACAATTTTCACATCTCTTACCCCTCTTGAACTGGTCTAAGGACTGGGCACTGGCCTGTCTCCTTCCCTACATAGATGCTGAGGGGGTCTACGGTTCCAGCTAACATCTACCTCTGGACACCATCTGTCACAGCAGGGGTTGATTAGGCAGTGTGACTGCTGGAGATAGAGTGTCTGAGTGATGGGACTAGGTCTAAGCCACAATGATGAACCATAGAGCTCGGGTGTGCAAGTTTTTTTTATTTTTTAGGGACTTTATCTTCTCTAATCAGAGAAGGCAGAGAAGTTGTAACTCCTGAACGGGAAGGGAATAGTGATAAGGTCCTGTGAGTTTAAGGGAACTTGCCAGTTGGGTCTATTTGCTCCCTAGCCGACTTCCCCTCAGATAGTAAAACCTTTATGGAGGTAGAGGAGAGGCAGCTAGGGGTTCGACTTTGGCTTCCATAGCCAGCATTTTGGGTTCCTTATTAGATTGACTCCTTATTAGATTATTAGATTGGGGTGTCAAAAGCAATGACTAATATCAAGTATTTCCTAATCTGTGGTTAACTACAACATGAATGATTAAAGGGGTATCTCTTGCAAAGCACTTCACACCACTTGGTCCTTGTCTATTGAAACAAGTGTCTCAATTGCTTTGTTAGTGGGAAAGCTTTTAGAAGGGTTAATAAGCGATAATATACAGGAATATGTGTATTCAAACAGGATTATAAGTAGGAGCCAACATGGATTTATGAAGGATAGGTCATGTCAAACAAACCTAATTAGTTTCTATGAGGAAGTTAGTAGGAACTTGGATCAAGGCAACTCAGTGGATGTAGTCTATTTGGATTTTGCAAAGGCTTTTGATACAGTGCCACATGGGAGACTATTGTGCAAACTAAGGGATACAGAAATATTTGCTTATGGATTGAGAGCTGGCTAAAAGACAGGAAGCAAAGGGTTGTTGTAAATGGAACATACTCCGATTGAACTAATGTGATAAGTGGGGTTCCGCAGGG
This sequence comes from Discoglossus pictus, assembly GCA_027410445.1. Lineage (NCBI taxonomy): Eukaryota > Metazoa > Chordata > Amphibia > Anura > Alytidae > Discoglossus > Discoglossus pictus. The sequence continues at coordinate 353,349,894 of CM050165.1, forward strand.
CTCAGTATTAGGTACCCTCCTTTTTAATATATTTATTAATGACTTGGAAGTGGGATTGGAGTGTGGTGTCTCCATTTTTGCTGATGACATAAAGTTGTGCAAGGTAATTAAATCAGAAAATGATGTACTTTCCCTCCAATGGGATTTACATAAATTAGAGGAATGGGCATCTAAGTGGCAGATGAGATTTAATACGAATAAATGTAAAGTTATGCATCTGGGGAAGAAAAATAGCCATCCAATTTATAATCTTAATGGAGCAAATCTAGGGTTATCAGATATTGAAAGGGATTTGGGTGTACTTGTGGACAACCACCTAGGTAACAGTTCTCAATGCCAAGCAGCATCTACAAAGGCAAGTAAAATATTAGCATGTATTAAGAAGGGTATAGAAGCTAGGGAAGCAAATATAATTCTCCCACTATACAAATCCCCAGTACGCCCTCATTTGGAATACGGAGTACAATTTTGGGCACCACTACATAAAAATGAAATTTTAGAGCTGGAAAAGTTACAGAAAAGGGCAACAAAGCTAATCAAGGGAATGGAGTGGCTAAGTTATGAAGAAAGACTAACAAAATTACATTTATTTAGTATAGAAAAAAGGCGTCTCAGAGGGGATATGATTACCTTATATAAATATATCCAGGGTCAATACAAGGCTTTGTCAAGCAAACTTTTTGTGCCAAGAGGTTTTCAACTGACAAGAGGACATCCTTTGAGAATAAAAGTAAAAAAATTTCACCTTAAAGAAAGAAAAGGGCTCTTCACAGTAAGGGTGGTTAATCTGTGGAATTCTCTACCAAAGGAGGTGGTGACAGCATATTCGATAGATAACTTTAAAAAGTGATTAAATATATTTTTAAATAAAAAGGGCATTAAGGACTATCCTGGATAAATAGAGAAGCAGTATTGATCCAAGGATGAATCTGATCGCCAGTATCTGGGGTCAGGAAGGAATTTTATATTTGTTTCCCTGTTGAGACAATTGGCAAAGTGTTTTTTTTTTCTAAATTGAAGATCAGAGGAGATGTAAAAAGGTTGAACTTGATGGACTAAAGTCTTTTTTCAACCTAAATTACTATCAGCCTTATTAAATTGCGATTCGGCAAAATGTAAAAGGGCTCTATTTAAGCACACAGCATATTTTTTTTACAGAAGTTTTTAGTTAGTGAAGACCCTGCTTTTGGATAGAAGTTCACTAACTAAAAACTTCTGTAAAAAAATATGCTATGTGCTTAAATAAGCCCTTTTAAATTTGCTGAATCGCAATTTAATAAGGCTGCCTGTAACTATGTAATTGCTGTTTTGACAGCCTCGTTAAGAATATCTGAAACTTTTACAGCTTTATTAAATTGCAATTCAGCAAATTATAAAGGGCTCTATATAAGCACATAACATATCTTTTTACAGAAGTTTTTAGTTTGTGAAGACCTTGCTTTTGAATAGAAGTTCACTGACTAAAATCTAATGTAAAAAAATATGCTATGTGCTTATATAGACCCCTTTAGAATCTGCCGAATTGCAATTTAATAAAGCTGTTAATCAGCATTTTGGAACTCTTATTTAAGTTATGGAGCCTAATCTACCGCAAGTTCGAATGCAGCCAGGGCATGGTGAACCAGTGAACTGGTTATTGGGGTTGGCTACTGAAATCGTCTGACCACCTGGGAATACCAGGAGCTGTATGCTGTGGCCCACTGGAGAAGGAACTGGCAACCCACTCCAGTATCGCTGCTCTGAAAACCAAGTGGATCAGCATGGTGTGTTGTTCAGAGAGTCAGACAGGACTGAGCGACGCCATTTACATTTTTACAGTAAGCGTCTACTAGTCACCCTTATAGTGGTACTAACCCCAAAATATTTTTATTAGCACAATGTAATAGTTATACCTCCTATCGCTTTGGATAAGTCTCTATGAGCTTGCCACATCTTACCACTGGGATTATGGCCCATTTCTCCTTGTAAAACTGCTTCAGCTCCTTCAAGTTGGATGGTTTGCGCTTGTGAACAGCAATCTCTAAGTCTGACCACAGATTTTCTATTGGATTGATGTGTGGGCTTTGACTAGGCCATTCCAACACATTTACATGTTTCCCCTTAAACCACTCAACTGTTGCTTTAGCAGCGTGTTTGGGGTCATTGTCCTGCTGCAAAGTGAACCTTCGTCCTAACCTCAAATTATGCACAGAATGGCTCAAGAATATCCCTGTACTTAGCACCATCCATCTTTCCCTCAACTCATCCCCACAGCATGATGCTGCCACCACCATGTTTCACTGTGGGGATGGTGTTCTTTGAGTGATGTGATATGTTGGGTTTGCGCCAGACATAGCGTTTTCTTTGATGGCCGTAAAAGTTCAATTTTAGTCTCATCAGACCAGAGCACCTTCCTCCCTACATTTTGGGAGTTTTCCACATGCCTTTTCAAAAACTCAAAAGGGGCCATTTTATTTTTTGAAAGTAATAACTTTCTTCGGTTCACTGTGCCATAAAGCCCAACTCTATGGAGTGTACAGCTTTTTGTCATCCTATGTACAGATACTCCAGTCTCTGTTGTGGAACTCTGCAGCTCCTCCAGGGTTACCTTAGGTCTCTGTGCTTCCTTTCTGATTAATGCCCTCCTTGCCCGGTCCGTGAGTTTTGGTGGGCGGCCGTCTCTTGGCAGGTTTGCTGTTGTGCCATGTTCTTTCCATTTGGTTATGATAGATTTGATAGCGCTTCTGGGGATCATCAAAGATTTTGATATTTTTTATAACCTTGGTCTTCATGGCAGTGTTTGGTTAGTGGTGACTCTTGCTTAGGTGTGGCAGCCACTGGGGCCTTTCAAAAAAGGTGTGTATATGTAATGACAGATCATGTGACACTTAGATTGCACACAGGTAGACATCATTTCACTAATTATGTGACTTTTGAAGGTAATTGGTTGCACCAGAGCTTTTTATGGGCTTCATAACAAAGGGGGTGAATACATACGCACATGCCAATTTTATGTTTTCTATTTAAAAAAATAGTTTTATGTATATACAGTATCTTTCTCATTTCACTTCACCAACTTAGACTATTGTGTTCTGATCCATCACAAAAAATTCAGATTAACAACACATTGAACTTAAGGCTGTAATGTAACAAAATAGGTAAAAAGTCAAGGGGGGTGAATACTTTTGCAAGGCACTGTGTGTATATACATTTTGCAAGGCACTGTACATATTATACTGTAGTAGTGCCCCAGTCCTCGAGTGGTGTCCAGCCCTTTCTTCTAGTCATCCAAGTCTCTTTGTGTGATTCTAGACCACCTGTGTCAGTGGCGATGTCCATTAGTACTATTGAATTTACTTTCAGTTGGAGTAGCTAAAAACCCTTAAATATATTGCGATGCAGATATTAATATGCAAACCTTGGTGTGCATTAGTTTGTTTTCATCATCACTTTAAAAAGTATATGAGATGTTCAACTATGTTACTATGTAGCTAAATGCTTTTTTACCCAGATAAATGTTTTTCTACCCAGATAAACAGAAATAAATAGTTAATTAAGTGAAGGCTGTAACTATTTAGTTTTTTAGTTTATAAAAGTTTTGTCAATTATCAAGTTTAGAGCATAATGTAAATATGGGACTACAGCGATCCCTTAATATATTCTTCCTTTTAGGACAATGTTGCAGATAGGGTGCAAGGAAAAGCCGAGGATAATGCAGATATTAGACATGTTTCTCTTTACAATAACGGCAGCATCTGATGAGTATAACTTTATATTAGAAACTTCTTTCATAACCCTTATTTCCCAAGAGTGTCTAAACTTCAGTCTGGTGATAGTGTTCCTTTATTTCATCTTCAGCTTTATGTTTTTACTAGAAAATGTGGTATTAAGACCCAAATGCTGAAACATTGAAAGGTTTGTTCCACAGGATGTGGATTTTGTGCTTTTTATATGTTCTTCCCGTTGATCCCATCGAAGCCCCTCAGTAATTGCTGCATAGGTCTTTTGTCCTGGCATCTGAATACCCCTTGTCTTGATCTGCTAATAGAAACAATGTGTTCGTTATCCACCATCCTGGTATTGTGTCTCAGGGATCCCACCGCCACCACCAATTGTCACAACCCGCCCTTTGTTGGGCTTGAAAAGTCCAAGAAGACAAATCCTGCCGCCAGTTATATAGGTTCCATATCCCTACACACAGGATAGCTTAACAGGAGGCTAGGACAAGCTGTCGATTTTTCAGACCAAGTTAATATTTAAGGGTCAAGTGGCAGAGTCTCAGTACAAGGTACTGGGTGTCAAGACAAGTTGCAGAAATTAATTTCTGATTAAAAAAATAATAAATGCCTTCCTTCTAAATGAAACACACCATTTCTATTTACCCCAAAAAGAGCATGAACTTGATTTTACAGTACACATTTCTATACAGTATTTGAACCAATCACCAATGGGCCACTTCCCTTGGTAAACACAATTTTCACATCTCTTACCCCTCTTGAACTGGTCTAAGGACTGGGCACTGGCCTGTCTCCTTCCCTACATAGATGCTGAGGGGGTCTACGGTTCCAGCTAACATCTACCTCTGGACACCATCTGTCACAGCAGGGGTTGATTAGGCAGTGTGACTGCTGGAGATAGAGTGTCTGAGTGATGGGACTAGGTCTAAGCCACAATGATGAACCATAGAGCTCGGGTGTGCAAGTTTTTTTTATTTTTTAGGGACTTTATCTTCTCTAATCAGAGAAGGCAGAGAAGTTGTAACTCCTGAACGGGAAGGGAATAGTGATAAGGTCCTGTGAGTTTAAGGGAACTTGCCAGTTGGGTCTATTTGCTCCCTAGCCGACTTCCCCTCAGATAGTAAAACCTTTATGGAGGTAGAGGAGAGGCAGCTAGGGGTTCGACTTTGGCTTCCATAGCCAGCATTTTGGGTTCCTTATTAGATTGACTCCTTATTAGATTATTAGATTGGGGTGTCAAAAGCAATGACTAATATCAAGTATTTCCTAATCTGTGGTTAACTACAACATGAATGATTAAAGGGGTATCCCTTGCAAAGCACTTCACACCACTTGGTCCTTGTCTATTGAAACAAGTGTCTCAATTGCTTTGTTAGTGGGAAAGCTTTTAGAAGGGTTAATAAGCGATAATATACAGGAATATGTGTATTCAAACAGGATTATAAGTAGGAGCCAACATGGATTTATGAAGGATAGGTCATGTCAAACAAACCTAATTAGTTTCTATGAGGAAGTTAGTAGGAACTTGGATCAAGGCAACTCAGTGGATGTAGTCTATTTGGATTTTGCAAAGGCTTTTGATACAGTGCCACATGGGAGACTATTGTGCAAACTAAGGGATACAGAAATATTTGCTTATGGATTGAGAGCTGGCTAAAAGACAGGAAGCAAAGGGTTGTTGTAAATGGAACATACTCCGATTGAACTAATGTGATAAGTGGGGTTCCGCAGGGCTCAGTATTAGGTACCCTCCTTTTTAATATATTTATTAATGACTTGGAAGTGGGATTGGAGTGTGGTGTCTCCATTTTTGCTGATGACATAAAGTTGTGCAAGGTAATTAAATCAGAAAATGATGTACTTTCCCTCCAATGGGATTTACATAAATTAGAGGAATGGGCATCTAAGTGGCAGATGAGATTTAATACGAATAAATGTAAAGTTATGCATCTGGGGAAGAAAAATAGCCATCCAATTTATAATCTTAATGGAGCAAATCTAGGGTTATCAGATATTGAAAGGGATTTGGGTGTACTTGTGGACAACCACCTAGGTAACAGTTCTCAATGCCAAGCAGCATCTACAAAGGCAAGTAAAATATTAGCATGTATTAAGAAGGGTATAGAAGCTAGGGAAGCAAATATAATTCTCCCACTATACAAATCCCCAGTACGCCCTCATTTGGAATACGGAGTACAATTTTGGGCACCACTACATAAAAATGAAATTTTAGAGCTGGAAAAATTACAGAAAAGGGCAACAAAGCTAATCAAGGGAATGGAGTGGCTAAGTTATGAAGAAAGACTAACAAAATTACATTTATTTAGTATAGAAAAAAGGCGTCTCAGAGGGGATATGATTACCTTATATAAATATATCCAGGGTCAATACAAGGCTTTGTCAAGCAAACTTTTTGTGCCAAGAGGTTTTCAACTGACAAGAGGACATCCTTTGAGAATAAAAGTAAAAAAATGTCACCTTAAAGAAAGAAAAGGGCTCTTCACAGTAAGGGTGGTTAATCTGTGGAATTCTCTACCAAAGGAGGTGGTGACAGCATATTCGATAGATAACTTTAAAAAGTGATTAAATATATTTTTAAATAAAAAGGGCATTAAGGACTATCCTGGATAAATAGAGAAGCAGTATTGATCCAAGGATGAATCTGATCGCCAGTATCTGGGGTCAGGAAGGAATTTTATATTTGTTTCCCTGTTGAGACAATTGGCAAAGTGTTTTTTTTTTCTAAATTGAAGATCAGAGGAGATGTAAAAAGGTTGAACTTGATGGACTAAAGTCTTTTTTCAACCTAAATTACTATCAGCCTTATTAAATTGCGATTCGGCAAAATGTAAAAGGGCTCTATTTAAGCACACAGCATATTTTTTTTACAGAAGTTTTTAGTTAGTGAAGACCCTGCTTTTGGATAGAAGTTCACTAACTAAAAACTTCTGTAAAAAAATATGCTATGTGCTTAAATAAGCCCTTTTAAATTTGCTGAATCGCAATTTAATAAGGCTGCCTGTAACTATGTAATTGCTGTTTTGACAGCCTCGTTAAGAATATCTGAAACTTTTACAGCTTTATTAAATTGCAATTCAGCAAATTATAAAGGGCTCTATATAAGCACATAACATATTTTTTTACAGAAGTTTTTAGTTTGTGAAGACCTTGCTTTTGAATAGAAGTTCACTGACTAAAATCTAATGTAAAAAAATATGCTATGTGCTTATATAGACCCCTTTAGAATCTGCCGAATTGCAATTTAATAAGGCTGTTAATCAGCATTTTGGAACTCTTATTTAAGTTATGGAGCCTAATCTACCGCAAGTTCGAATGCAGCCAGGGCATGGTGAACCAGTGAACTGGTTATTGGGGTTGGCTACTGAAATCGTCTGACCACCTGGGAATACCAGGAGCTGTATGCTGTGGCCCACTGGAGAAGGAACTGGCAACCCACTCCAGTATCGCTGCTCTGAAAACCAAGTGGATCAGCATGGTGTGTTGTTCAGAGAGTCAGACAGGACTGAGCGACGCCATTTACATTTTTACAGTAAGCGTCTACTAGTCACCCTTATAGTGGTACTAACCCCAAAATATTTTTATTAGCACAATGTAATAGTTATACCTCCTATCGCTTTGGATAAGTCTCTATGAGCTTGCCACATCTTACCACTGGGATTATGGCCCATTTCTCCTTGTAAAACTGCTTCAGCTCCTTCAAGTTGGATGGTTTGCGCTTGTGAACAGCAATCTCTAAGTCTGACCACAGATTTTCTATTGGATTGATGTGTGGGCTTTGACTAGGCCATTCCAACACATTTACATGTTTCCCCTTAAACCACTCAACTGTTGCTTTAGCAGCGTGTTTGGGGTCATTGTCCTGCTGCAAAGTGAACCTTCGTCCTAACCTCAAATTATGCACAGAATGGCTCAAGAATATCCCTGTACTTAGCACCATCCATCTTTCCCTCAACTCATCCCCACAGCATGATGCTGCCACCACCATGTTTCACTGTGGGGATGGTGTTCTTTGAGTGATGTGATATGTTGGGTTTGCGCCAGACATAGCGTTTTCTTTGATGGCCGTAAAAGTTCAATTTTAGTCTCATCAGACCAGAGCACCTTCCTCCCTACATTTTGGGAGTTTTCCACATGCCTTTTCAAAAACTCAAAAGGGGCCATTTTATTTTTTGAAAGTAATAACTTTCTTCGGTTCACTGTGCCATAAAGCCCAACTCTATGGAGTGTACAGCTTTTTGTCATCCTATGTACAGATACTCCAGTCTCTGTTGTGGAACTCTGCAGCTCCTCCAGGGTTACCTTAGGTCTCTGTGCTTCCTTTCTGATTAATGCCCTCCTTGCCCGGTCCGTGAGTTTTGGTGGGCGGCCGTCTCTTGGCAGGTTTGCTGTTGTGCCATGTTCTTTCCATTTGGTTATGATAGATTTGATAGCGCTTCTGGGGATCATCAAAGATTTTGATATTTTTTATAACCTTGGTCTTCATGGCAGTGTTTGGTTAGTGGTGACTCTTGCTTAGGTGTGGCAGCCACTGGGGCCTTTCAAAAAAGGTGTGTATATGTAATGACAGATCATGTGACACTTAGATTGCACACAGGTAGACATAATTTCACTAATTATGTGACTTTTGAAGGTAATTGGTTGCACCAGAGCTTTTTATGGGCTTCATAACAAAGGGGGTGAATACATACGCACATGCCAATTTTATGTTTTCTATTTAAAAAAAATAGTTTTATGTATATACAGTATCTTTCTCATTTCACTTCACCAACTTAGACTATTGTGTTCTGATCCATCACAAAAAATTCAGATTAACAACACATTGAACTTAAGGCTGTAATGTAACAAAATAGGTAAAAAGTCAAGGGGGGTGAATACTTTTGCAAGGCACTGTGTGTATATACATTTTGCAAGGCACTGTACATATTATACTGTAGTAGTGCCCCAGTCCTCGAGTGGTGTCCAGCCCTTTCTTCTAGTCATCCAAGTCTCTTTGTGTGATTCTAGACCACCTGTGTCAGTGGCGATGTCCATTAGTACTATTGAATTTACTTTCAGTTGGAGTAGCTAAAAACCCTTAAATATATTGCGATGCAGATATTAATATGCAAACCTTGGTGTGCATTAGTTTGTTTTCATCATCACTTTAAAAAGTATATGAGATGTTCAACTATGTTACTATGTAGCTAAATGCTTTTTTACCCAGATAAATGTTTTTCTACCCAGATAAACAGAAATAAATAGTTAATTAAGTGAAGGCTGTAACTATTTAGTTTTTTAGTTTATAAAAGTTTTGTCAATTATCAAGTTTAGAGCATAATGTAAATATGGGACTACAGCGATCCCTTAATATATTCTTCCTTTTAGGACAATGTTGCAGATAGGGTGCAAGGAAAAGCCGAGGATAATGCAGATATTAGACATGTTTCTCTTTACAATAACGGCAGCATCTGATGAGTATAACTTTATATTAGAAACTTCTTTCATAACCCTTATTTCCCAAGAGTGTCTAAACTTCAGTCTGGTGATAGTGTTCCTTTATTTCATCTTCAGCTTTATGTTTTTACTAGAAAATGTGGTATTAAGACCCAAATGCTGAAACATTGAAAGGTTTGTTCCACAGGATGTGGATTTTGTGCTTTTTATATGTTGGCCAGCTCTGACAAGTTGTGCTGTGGTGAAATAGTTTTGCAAATGTGTCTTATTAAACCTGGTAAAGAGGTTACAATATTTTACTAGCTTCATTTTACAATGATTTCTACAAAAAACTATAGTTTTAAATATTATTTTAAAGTAATATATAGGCTATAAAGGGGAGGGCCCATTTAACACAAAGGGCATACTGAACATAATATGACTAAAAATTACTATGAACTCATTGATACTACTTTGCTAAGTCTTGCAGAGCAGTGAAGATCAAGTGGAGAAGCTGTTAACATTTCCATTTGAGGATCAGTTCGCTTTTTTATGTACAGTTTAAATGTTATAAATGCTCAGTGTAATCAAGGGCACAGGGACCCAAAAACTCTGGGGGGATAGAGAATATATATATATATATATATATATATATATATATATATTTACATACAGTATCCTACAAAAGTGAGTACACCCCTCACATTTTTGTTAATATTTTATTATATCTTTTCATGTGACAACACTGAAGCGACACTCTGCTACAATGTAAAGTAGTAAGTGTACAGCCTGTATAACCGTGTAAATTTGCTGTCCTCTCAAAATAACTCAACACAAAGCCATTAATGTCTTAACCATTGGCAACAAAAGTGAGTAAACCCCTAAGTGGAAATGTTCAAATTGGGCCCAAAGTGTCAATATTTTGTGTGGCCACCATTATTTTCCAGCACTGCCTTAACCCTCATGGGCATGGAGAGCTTCACAGGTTGCCACTGGAGTCCTCTACAAACTACTCCATGATGGCCTTCCATTTGAGGATGCCCTACAGATGCTCAATAGGGTTTAGGTCTGGTGACATGCTTGGCCAGTCCATCACTTTTACCTTCAGATTCTTTAGCAAGGCCGTGGTAGTCTTGGAGGTGTGTTTGGGGTTTTTATTGTGTTGGAATACTGTCCTGCGGCCCAGTCTCTGAATGGGGGGGGGGGGGGGGTCATGCCTTCGGAGCTCACACGACTTAGTTCAGAGAAGCAGCACAGAGACCTAAGGTAACCCCGGAGGAGCTGCAGAGTTCCACAGCAGAGACTGGAGTATCTGTACATTGGACGACAATAAGCCGTACGCTCCATAGAGTTGGCCTGTATGGCAGAGTGACCAGAAGACAGCCATTACTTTCAGCAAAAAAACAAAATGGCACGCGATGCGTTTGCGATAAAGCGTGCCGGAGACTGTGATTGCCGCAAAAGGTGGCTCTACAAAGTATTGGCTTCGGGGGGGGGTGAATAGTTATGCACATTGACTTTTTCTGTTATTTTGTCCTATTTGTTGTTTGCTTCACAATAAAAAAAAAAATATCTTCAAAGTTGTTGGCATGTTCTGGAAATTAAATTATGCAAATCCTCAAACAAACCATGTTAATTCCAGGTTGTGAGGCAACAAAACACAAAAAATGCCATGGGGGATGAATACTTTTGCAAGGCACTGTATATATATATATCACATATAATAGTTGTCAAACTGCGAGACGTCGTCACGCTTTGCAAGGTGCCACAGACGCTCATCGTTTGCGAGCCTCGCGAGGCGAGCTGTTAACACGTAGGACTTAGCCGATCAGCGCCAAAGGCACTCATAGCGGCGAGCCTTGCAAAGCAAGGTGAGCCGTTAAACCGTAGCACTTAGCCGATGCAAGCCTTGCCTTGGGGGCGGCGAGGGGAGCCGTTAAAATACGAGAAACCATAGCACTTAGCCGTTAAACCGTAGCACTTAGCCGCTGCGAGCCTCGCTAAGCGAGGTGAGCCGTTAAACCGTAGCACTTAGTCGCTGTGAGCCTCGCAAAGCGAGGCGAGTTGTTAAAATATGAGGCGCAAACATTTACGAGATTAGCGCCCGAACCAAAAACCCGAAAACATATTAAATACACCAAAAAAAATTACACAAACATCACAGACAGCATGGGGCAACAGCTGTAAAATACTCACGAGACGTGTAACACATTAATAACATTAGGACTATACAATGCCGCTTTACACAATAAACCAACGGCTTTACCTCGCGCACGCAGCCGATTTAGAATGCACACTTCAAACATTCATTACACTTTATAACCGGGCACTAACATTCACAATGTATATTCTATGCAGACGCAAAATACAAACAGATTGTTAGCTCTTCTGCCTATTGCTCTCTGCATATATCAATTGCAAATAATTAAAATATATTAATTTATTCCATAAATAATGAATTCTTACTTAATTAACTAATTTAATAAATCATTAATTATTCATTAACTACATATACATAGAAATATATATCTCTCTCAGAGGACCAAAAGTACACGACAGGAGAGGTTCTTAATGAGCGTCGAAGGTCCTCACATTACAAAACGGTTTCAATTATGTCTCACACAGCATTCCCATGGCTTCAAATTGTATTGCCCCGTCATTTTTGAAGGGCATGTCGCTAGTATATATATATTAATTAGTTTAAAAATAGCACATATTTCTCAGGACAGGCAGTTGAGAAGATTCTAATAAAATATCCTCACATGTGCCTATTAATAAATATCCTGCAGAAAGTATTTGTGTATGACAATAGAAAAACACATAGTAAATTCCTGGTGCTTAACACCTAATTTCAGTAATTTAAACAGAAAAAAGGAAATTAAGATTGCGCAAAAATGTTGCTGATTATAATTAAAATATATCCAAGCAACCTAGTCTAAATGAAGGAAAATATATATTCTTGTTTATAATAAATCATTATTAAGAATTTAAACAATCTTGAGAGATAGCTTGGAGAACGAGAAAAAAAGTATTATAGATAATATCCTTCTCCTGATAAGGAGATATCCTGAAACTCAGACTCAGTAAATTCTCAATGTTATGATCAACTCCGGCTTATTTCCACTTTTACGAGTGGATTTACCTTACAAGTAAAGGCTGATAAACTGCAGAGTGCACTAATTGTGCCCAGGTGAGAGGGGTGTGGCTTGACTGTTAAACGAGGGAAAAAGGTTTGTGAGCTGGTTTGGGGCCTGTTTACAAGTGGATTTACTTTACAAGTAAAGGCTGATAAATTGCAGAGTGCACTAATTGTGCCCAGGTGAGAAGGAAGAAGTTATTATAAACAGGAGAAGGGGAACTTGTGAGCTTACGAACATTTTCAGTATCAAGTGCAATTCTAGTAAAAGCCTAGGAGTTTAAATAAAAGGAGGGACTTCAAAGAAAAGGGAGGGCAGATTTATAGTGCTAAGGAGGAAAACTTTATATAAATATATTATTTTATATTCTTTATTTTTCCCACTGAAATTTTGTAGACAATAATAATAATTATGAGTCAGTCCAGTGGCAACCTTATTCAGTGTACATCCTGTCATATGTATGCAATACTGGAACAGATGATCCAGGGTCCATACCTCTGTGAGAGGTGTGAGCATGTTGCCAGAATTGCAGCATTTAGTGATATTGACTCCACAGGAAAGGGGGTTGGTGCTCACTGAGCACAGTTTAGCTGGGCCTAGCATGGAGGGTGGAGCTGGGACGAGTGAGGATGTCCAGGGAGGCAGCTGGGTTACAGTTACAAGGGGAAGCAGGGGGAATAGGAGGAGGCAGGCCAGTTCTGAGTTGGCAAACACCAAAAGATTTGCCGGATTGAGTGAAACTGTTGGGGATGTCCATTCAGGAATGGCAATGCCAGATAGAGCTGTTCCCTCTAACAGCCGGGCGAACAGCTCTACTGGAGGAGAGGGAGGGCAGAATAGGCAGAACAACAGACAGGTTTTGGTTGTAGGGGACTCTATTATTAGGAAGGTAGACAGGGTGATTTGTCACCCAGATCCCAGCAATCGAACAGTTTGCTGTCTCCCGGGTGCTCGGGTTCGTCATGTTGTGGATCGGGTAGACAAATTATTGGGAGGGGCTGGAAATGAACCGGCGGTCTTGGTACATATTGGTACCAATGACAAAGTTAGTGGGAGATGGAGTGTCCTAAAGAATGATTTTAGAGAACTAGGTAATAAGCTGAAGGCAAGGACCTCCAAGGTAGTATTTTCTGAGATACTACCAGTGCCACGTGCTAGCCCAGGGAGGCAGAAGGAGATTAGGGAGGTTAATGCGTGGCTAAATATGTGGTGCACTAAGGAGGGGTTTGGCTTTTTAGAGCACTGGGCTGACTTCTCACTTCGGTACAATCTCTACAGTAGGGATGGATTGCACCTTAATGATGAAGGAGCTTTTGTACTAGGGGATAGGATGGTAGAAAGGCTGGAGGAGTTTTTTAACTAGTAGGTGGGGGGAGGGACTAGATATTAGTAATGGGGTAGAAAGTGTAGAAGGTATAATGGATGAATTAAAAACTCATAGTGGAGGAGATGGGGGAGGGGTAGTATAGTCAATAGGGAGGTAGTACTAAGTAATTCAAGTACAGTGGCAGGCACTTCAAAACTACAGACTCATAACATAAGGTGTGTGCTTGCTAATGCTAGAAGCTTGCCAGGAAAAATGGGAGAGTTAGAATTATTAGCAATTAATGAAAAATGGGATGTAATAGGCATTACCGAAACGTGGTGGGATGAATCTCATGACTGGACTGTTAATCTGGATGGTTATAACCTATTTAGGAAATAGAGGATAGAGGCAATGGTAAACGAGGAGGAGGGATTTGTCTGTATGTTAAGCCTGAATTTAAGGCTATAGTCAGAGAAGATATTTATGGTGGACCTAGTGATAAAGTTGAATGTTTGTGGGTAGAGTTAAATAGCGGAGCAGAAAATTCCAAAAGAATATTAGTGGGAGTATGCTATAAACCCCCAAATATAGCTGAAAGTGAGGAAATACAATTATTGTTACAGATTGGAAATGCAGCTAAGCACGGGCAAGTTCTAATAATGGGAGATTTTAATTACCCTGAAATAAACTGGATAAATGAGACCAGCAGTTCAGCTAAGGGGAGCAGGTTCTTGAGTACACTCAGGGATCATTATCTGGCCCAGGTTATACAGGAGCGTACTAGAAATGAAGCTATCTTAGATTTACTCATCACAAATAATATTGATATAGTATCAAATGTTGAAATAGGGCAACCTTTGGGAAACAGTGATCACAACACAGTCTCATTTGAGATTGAATTAAAAAAAAAAACATTTTAAGGGGCCAACAAAAACTCTTAATTTTAAAAGGGCAGATTTTAACAGTCTAAGGGCAGCAATACAAAGTATAGACTGGGACAGAGAACTGATAGGTAAAAACACTGAACATAAATTGACAACATTTAAATCCTTACTAAATATACATACACATCGGCATATACCGTGTGGGAATTAAAGTAAAAGGAGTAAATCACTACCCATGTGGCTTAACAATGATTTAAAGATCAAGATACGGAGTAAAAAACAGGCATTTAAATTATACAAGCAAGAGGGGACAGAGACTGCTTTACGGGAATACAAGGAAATCAACAAGGCTTGCAAAAGCGCAATTAGACTGGCTAAAATAGAAAATGAAAAATGTATTGCAAAAGAGAGTAAGACTAACCCTAAAATATTTTTTAAGTATATTAATGGGAAGAAGGCGAGGAAGGAAGCTATAGGAACATTAGAATGTGAAACAGGCTGTCTGAAAATTAGTGACCAGGAAAAGGCAGATGAGCTAAATAGGTTCTTTTCTTCAGTATACACAAGGGAGGTACACGTGGTTGGGACACTGCAACATAATGGGGCTACACTACCTTTGCCAAATAATTGGTTAACACAGGAAGTAATCCAAAAGAGGTTGGAAAAAATAAATGTTAATAAAGCCCCGGGTCCTGATGGAATACATCCAAGGGTACTAAGGGAACTGGGTTCTGTAATAGCCAAACAATTATATTTAATTTTTCAAGATTCACTCAACACAGGGTATCTACCAGATGACTGGAGAAAAGCTGATGTGATACCTAAATTTAAAAAGGGAGCAAGAGCAAATCCGGGGAATTATAGACCAGTGAGCCTCACTTCTGTAGTGGGGAAGCTTTTAGAAGGGTTAATAAGGGATTATATACAAGAATATGTCTATTTGAACAGGATTATAAGTAGGAGTCAACATGGATTTATGAGGGATAGGTCATGTCAAACAAATCTAATTAGTTTCTATGAGGAGGTTAGTAGGAATCTGGATCAAGGCAACTCAGTGGATGTAGTCTTTTTGGATTTTGCAAAGGCTTTTGATACAGTGCCACATGGGAGACTATTGGGAAAACTAAGGGATACAGGAATTGCAGTAAATATCTGCTCATGGATTGAGAGCTGGCTAAAAGACAGAAAGCCAAGGGTTGTTGTAAATGGAACATACTCCGATTGGACTAATGTGGTAAGTGGGGTTCCTCAGGGTTCAGTATTAGGTCCTCTCCTTTTTAACATATTTATTAATGAATTAGAGGTAGGATTGGAGTGTGGGGTCTCCATTTTCGCTGATGACATAAAGTTGTGCAAGGTAATTAAATCAGATAATGATGTGCTTTCCCTCCAAGGGGATTTACATAAAATTGAGGAATTGGCATCTAAATGGCAGATTAGATTTAATACAAATAAATGTAAGGTTATGCATCTGGGAAGGAAAAATAGCCATGCAATTTATAATCTTAATGGAGCAAATCTAGGTGTATCAGATATTGAAAGGGATTTGGGAGTGCTTGTGGACAACCATCTAGGTAACAGTGCTCAAGGCCAAAGAGCCGCTGCAAAGGCAAATAAAATATTAGCATGTATTAGGAAGGGTATAGTAGCCAGGGAAGCAAATATAATTCTGCCACTATACAAATCTCTAGTACGCCCTCATTTGGAATATGGAGTACAATTTTGGGCACCACTTCATAAAAAGGACATTTTAGAGCTTGAAAAGGTACAGAGAAGGGCAACAAAACTAATAAGGGGAATGGAGGGGCTAAGTTATGAAGAAAGACTAACCAAATTAAACTTATTTTCTCTAGAAAAAAGGCGATATGATTACCTTATATAAATACATCCAGGGTCAGTATAAAGATTTGTCAGGGCAGCTTTTTGTGCCAAGAGGTTTTCAACTGACAAGAGGACATCCCTTGAGGTTAGAAGTAAAAAGATTCCACCTCAAAGAAAGAAAAGGGTTCTTCACAGTAAGGGTGGTTAATCTGTGGAATTCTCTACCAGAGGAGGTGGTGACAGCGGATTCGATAGATAACTTTAAAAGGGGACTAGATTTATTTCTAATTAAAAAGGGAATTCAGGGTTAACATGGATAATTAGAGATACAGTATTGATCCAAATTTTTTACATTTCCCCTTAAGACAATTGGCTAAGTCTCGCTTGTGTTTTTTTTTTTTTCTGTTTGCCTTTTTTCTGGACTAATTAATAATAAAAAAAAAACATTAAATAATTGATTAATAATTAATTAACAACTAATGAATTAATAGTCGCGATTCCTTGCGGCCGTCTTACGGCCCCGTGTAGCGCTACCTTTACCTTGCAATTCAAACAGACGGCGCCGCAAGGATATCCCCCTTAAGGCCGGCCGCATATCATGCAACCGGCCGCAAGGTCAGAAAACTTTAAATGCAAATATAAATTCATGATGGCACTGTAAAGCTCTGTAAATGCTAGGGATCATAATGGGGGACATGAGGATTAATAGCAACCCCCTCTCAAGCTTGCACATCAGCCCAAATCCGATATTTCATTAACGGTTTATTTTCCGTCCCGCAGCCTGGGCGGGTCTGAGGTGCTCCAAGCCCTCGGGACTTTGTCCTCGGATATTTGACATGAATTAAAATAAAAATTATTTGCGGATTTGAGTGTAGGGGAATGTTGTGCTATGAATGCTAACACTCCCAATCACTTTATCTCATAAGAGTGCAGGATGGCTTTATTATGTGCCTAATTGTGTGCTTGCGGGACCTTTTTAGTGCAAGTAAGCTGCGGCTCGGTTTTAGCCTTGCTGAGAGGGTTCCCGGAGCAATAGAATAGCAACCAGGCTTTTCTTGCGGCCGAAACTCTTGCAGCCGTTTAAGATCAAAGGCTTTCCTGCGGCGCGTGCGGCTGCAAGGGATAACAAGGCGCCGGCCACAAGCCTGCCGGAGCCCCCGGCCAGAAGGGAATAGAATAGGCAAATTGCCTGCGGCCGGTCCTCGCGGCCCCGCATCTCCTACGGCCGATAATAGAATGAGGCCCAGAGTAACTATGTAACTATGTACTATGTAACTATGTAATTAGTCAAATGCCTGGTTATGTTAATATCAAATACATTGCTTATGATTCTAATTTGCATGATATTAATACAGTAATTTGAAGTGGCTCAGATTTAACGTTATATTGATAAATACATTTTCAATAGTATAACCAGCTCTGATTTGTATCATCAGCAGTATACCCATGATAGCATATAAATCAGATTCCAACAAATACGTTCTCAGGTTTATATCAACAACAGTCTGATCCAGGATATAATGGTGTCAATTACATTATATATGAACAGGATACATATCTCATAAACAGTGTCCTAGTTTAGTGCTGAAAAACCTAGAATCCTCAAGGTATACTTTCTGTCTGGAAGGCTCCACTAGCTGGATGCCTCAAAGCTTGCTAGGGTCCCTAGAATAAGATAGGAAAGCCTCTCAAGGATAATTCTCAATCAAAATTGCAAAATATTACCCCGCAGATCAATATACAGTAGATTGATGCAAAACATAGACAGTTATGGAGCACAGTTGTGCTCTAATAGTTATGGTTTTCTCAAACTTTCCATGAGCTTATAACTTTGCATTGATTTGAATTATCTGTTTCAAATGTTGTGTTTTAGGAGGAATTGGGGTCTGATTTTTCTATTTTGCCAATTTTCATTAAATTCTGTCCTGACAAAAAGAATGTTTATGTTGGAGTGATGACACAGCATTTGTATACAGCTTCGTACAGACAGTGTGAGCTCTGCTATTCCTTTACTGACACTACATACAGCATCTGTAGGCTACAACTTCATACAGACAGTGTGAGCTCTGCTATTCCAGTACTGACACTATACAAAGCACCCGGATGTTATACCTTCATATAGACAGTGTGAGCCCTGCTACTCAAGTACTGACACTACATACAGCTTGTGTATGCTACACCTTCATAGATACAGTGTGAGCTCTGCTATTCAAGTACCAACACTACATACAACATCTGTATACTACACCTTCATACAGACAGTGTGAGCTCTGCTATTCCAGTACTGACACTACATACAGTATCTGTATGCTACAACTTCATACAGTGTGAGCTCTGCTATTCCTGAGACTACACACAGTATCCTCATACTACACATTCATACAGACAGTGTGAGAACTGCTATTCAAGTACTGACACTACATACAGTTTGTGTATGCTACAACTTCATAGAGACAGTGTGAGCTCTGCTATTCCTGTACTGACACTACATAAAGCATCTGTATACTACACCTCAATACAGACAGCGTGAGCTTTGCTATTCCTGTACTGACACTACATATAGCATATGTATGCTACAACTTCATACAGACAGTGTGAGCTCTGCCATTCCTGAGACTACACACAGTGTCCTCATACTACACCTTCATACAGTCAGCGTGAGCTCTGCTATTCCAGTACTGACTACATACAGCTTCTGTATACAACAACTTCATACAGACAGTGTGTGCTCTGCTATTCCAGTACTGACACTACACAAGCTCTGCTATTCCGACACTACACCCCATATCTGTATGCTACACCTTCATACAGACAGTTTGAGTTCTGATATTCCTGTACTGACACTACACAGAGCATCTGGATACTGCACCTTCATACGCACAGTGTGAGCTCTGCTATTCCTGCACTGACACTACACACTACACATTTATACCAGTGTGCCTAGACAGATCCCCTAATAACAGCTTTATTAGGTAACAGTTGATCTACATTGAGTGTATCTGAAGAATTAATTTTAAACTGATATCTTTAAATACTTTTGCCAATAAACAAAATTATCAGATAAATAATATTTTCCGCGGAATCCTGTGCTGCTCCTTTCCCGAGAAATATAAATCCAGACAGCACATTCTCCACATTCACTGTTACAGCACTGATGGAGATCGCAACAGCACCTGGGAGTCATGTTTATGGCTTCAGGCCATGCACTGTATATATCAGTGGGATGTTTTTAATTTGTGTGTCATTATCCTTATAAGGAGCCCTCTTTGTGATAGCTTTTACAATTGTCCCAGTGCAAAAAGGAAACATGTCTGCTGTTCTGTTGAGGGATAACTTGCAGACACTCCCCTTATTCAATTTGTAGGTATTTTTTCATCAAAAACAAGATCATTTTTTAAACTAATTCCACATATAATTTTCCTGTCCTTGCTCACCAGCCATACTTACTATTCATAAATAGTTACATTTAAATAGTTATTTGTTAATAAGAGCAAATACAATACTGTTAAAAACAGGGAACCATATATGTGTCTTTTAAGACCTTATAGGGCCTTAAAAAGCATTGGCTTATATGTGTAAGCATGTATGTTGATGTGTCAGTTGTTTAGGGAAGGTTAAAGTTGCTTTTCTTTCTATTTCAAATAATCTAATAATACATTGAAAAATAACTCATTGTTTAGTTCTTTATATTACAAATAAAGAGAATAAAGTTAGTTAACTTAACATATTTTTATTATATCGAAATTTTAGAAAACACTGGAATTCTTTGGCAAAAACTGCATTAAAGTATAGTTAGGGTTGCAAAGCAGAATGGGGAAAATTATGGCTGAAAAATTTTAGGAAATTAAGGTATCATGTAAACGTAACAGAACCCACAAAGGTTTTCTAATTACATAATTCATTATATCATCTATGACATTGGGTGACATTTTCATAACATTACATATGATATTAAAAATAACAACATCCATTATATTACTGATGGCAGTACACTTTACCGATTATGATGTCACTTAATGCATTTTTAATTGTACATTTAGTTAAATTGTTAATGTTGAAGGTTTACACATTTCAAAATGTAAATATATATGGCTAAAAAAGGTTTTCTTAAAGTCATCATAGTTAATTGTGAAAATTATATGTTTATATACCTGCTTGTCCAAAACCTATTAAATAAAGTTGTATTTTTTAGATTTTGCACACATTTTAACTTTACCCCTAATATCTTTACATCAAAAATTAAATATAGATGTAAAATTGTGTATATACATTTAGAGCATTCTCTATAGCGGTGGATCCAAAACTTCTTCTCAAAGCCCAATCGACAGGCCAAAATGAAGGTTTAACACTGTGTTAATATACGTGAGACTATTAATATTCAGCAGGCTGTGGAACCTTTATTTGTCTCATTTGTATTTACACAGTGTGAAGTCCAGCTCATGTTGTTTCTTGGTGGGCCTTGAGGAGAGGGCTGCGAATTACTGCTCTACAATTAGTAGTTTAACAACATGTTTTTTTTTTTTCTATATTTTATGAGATACAACTGAAAACTCTTTCAACTTTTTATCATTGGGCAACTTATGAGTTGAGCATTCTAGGGTTTTTATTAAATAGAAACCCTGGTGTTTATCCTGGAACAATATATATATATATATATATATATATATATATATATATATACAGTCAGGTCCATAAATATTGGGACATCGACACAATTCTAAACTTTTTGGCTCTATACACCACCACAATGGATTTGAAATTAAACTAAGATGTGCTTTAACTGCAGACTTTCAGCTTTAGATTGAGGGTATTTACATCCAAATCAGATGAACGGTGTAGGAATTACAACAGTTTGTATATGTGCCTCCCACTTTTTAAGGGACCAAAAGTAATGGGACAATTGGCTGATCAGCTGTTCCATGGCCAGGTGTGTGTTATTCCCTCATTATCCCATTTACAAAGAGCAGATACAAGCTCCAGTGTTCATCTCAAGTGTGCTATTTGCATTTGCTGCTGTTAACTCTCAATATGAGATCCAAAGAGCTGTCACTATCAGTGAAGCAAGCCATCATTAGGCTGAAAAAACAAAACAAACCCATCAGAAAGATTGCAAAAACATTAGGTGTGGCCAAATCAACTGTTTGGAACATCCTTAAAAAGAAAGAACGCACCAGTGAGCTCAGCAACACCAAAAGACCCAGAAGACCACGGAAAACAACTGTTATTGGATGACCGAAGAATTATTTCCCTGGTGAAGAAAACACCCTTCACAACAGTTGGCCAGATCAAGAACACTCTCCAGGAGGTAGGTGTATGTGTGTCAAAGTCAACAATCAAGAGAAGACTTCACCAGAGTGAATACAGAGGGTTCACCACAAGATGTAAACAATTGGTGAGCCTCAAAAACAGGAAGGCCAGATTAGAGTTTTCCAAACAACACCTAAAAAAGCCTTCACAGTTCTGGAACAACATCCTACGGACAGATGAGACTAAGATCAACTTGTACCAGAGTGATGGGAAGAGAAGAGTATGGAGACGGAAAGGAACTGCTCATGATCCAAAGCATACCACCTCATCAGTAAAGCATGGTGGTGGTAGTGTCATTGCGTGGGCATGTATGGCTGCCAATTGAACTGGTTCTCTTGTATTTATTGATGATATGACTGCTGACAAAAGTAGCAGGATGAATTCTGAGGTGTTTCATGCAATATTTAATAGGCATTACCGAAACGTGGTGGGATGAATCTCATGACTGGACTGTTAATCTGGATGGTTATAACTTATTTAGGAAAGATAGAGGCAATGGTAAACGAGGAGGAGGGATTTGTCTGTATGTTAAGTCTGAATTTAAGGCTATAGTCAAAGAAGATATTTATGGTGGACCTAGTGATAAAATTGAATGTTTGTGGGTAGAGTTAAATAGCAGAGCAGCAAATTCCAAAAGAATATTAGTAGGAGTATGCTATAAACCCCCAAATATAGCTGAAAGTGAGGAAATACAATTATTGTTAGAGACTGGAAATGCAGCTAAGCACGGGCAAGTTCTAATAATGGGAAATTTTAATTACCCTGAAATAAACTGGATAAATGAGACCAGCAGTTCAGCTAAGGGGAGCAGGTTCTTGAGTACACTCAGGGATCATTATTTGGCCCAGGTTATACAGGAGCCTACTAGAAATGAAGCTATCTTAGATTTACTCATTACAAATAATATTGATATTGTATCAAATGTTGAAATAGGGCAACCTTTGGGAAACAGTGATCACAACACAGTCTCATTTGAGATTGAATTAAAAAAACAACATTTTAAGGGGCCAACAAAAACTCTTAATTTTAAAAGGGATTTTAACGAATTTTAACGGTCTAAGGGCAGCAATACAAAGTATAGAATGGGACAGAGAACTGATAGGTAAAAACACTGAACATAAATGGACAACATTTAAATCCTTACTAAATATACATACACATCGGCATATACCGTGTGGGAATAAAAGTAAAAGGAGTAAATCACAACCCATGTGGCTTAACAATAATTTAAAGATCAAGATATGGAGTAAAAAACAGGCATTTAAATTATACAAACAAGAGGGGACAGAGACTGCTTTACGGGAATACAAGGAAATCAACAAGGCTTGCAAAAGCGCAATTAGACTGGCTAAAATAGAAAATTAAAAATTAATTGCAAAAGAGAGTAAGACTAACCCTAAAAAAATTTTTACGTATATTAATGGGAAGAAGGCGAGGAAGGAAGCTATAGGAACATTAGAATGTGAAACAGGCTGTCTGAAAATTAATGACCAGGAAAAGGCAGATGAGCTAAATAGGTTCTTTTCTTCAGTATACACAAGGGAGGTACACGTGGTTGGGACACTGCAACATAATGGGGCTACACTACCTTTGCCAAATAATTGGTTAACACAGGAAGTAATCCAAAAGAGGTTGGAAAAAATAAATGTTAATAAAGCCCTGGGTCCTGATGGAATACATCCAAGGGTACTAAGGGAGCTGGGTTCTGTAATAGCCAAACCATTATATTTAATTTTTCAAGATTCACTCAACACAGGGTCTCTACCAGATGACTGGAGAAAAGCTGATGTGATACCTATATTTAAAAAGGGAGCAAGAGCAAATCCGGGGAATTATAGACCAGTGAGCCTCACTTCTGTAGTGGGGAAGCTTTTAGAAGGGTTAATAAGGGATAATATACAAGAATATGTCTATCTGAACAGGATTATAAGTAGGAGTCAACATGGGTTTATGAGGGATAGGTCATGTCAAACAAATCTAATTAGTTTCTATGAGGAGGTTAGTAGGAACCTGGATCAAGGCAACTCAGTGGCTGTAGTCTTTTTGGAGTTTGCAAAGGCTTTTGATACAGTGCCACATGGGAGACTATTGGGCAAACTAAGGGATACAGGAATTGCAGTAAATATCTGCTCATGGATTGAGAGCTGGCTAAAAGACAGGAAGCAAAGGGTTGTTGTAAATGGAACATACTCTGATTGGACTAATGTGGTAAGTGGGGTTCCTCAGGGTTCAGTATTAGGTCCTCTCCTTTTTAACATATTTATTAATGACTTAGAGGTAGGATTGGAGTGTGGGGTCTCCATTTTCACTGATGACACAAAGTTGTGCAAGGTAATTAAATCTGAAAATGATGTGCTTTCCCTCCAAGGGGATTTAAATAAAATTGAGGAATGGGCATCTAAATGGCAGATGAGATTTAACACGAATAAATGTAAGGTTATGCATCTGGGAAGGAAAAATAGCCATGCAATTTATGATCTTAATGGAGCAAATCTAGGTGTATCAGATATTGAAAGGGATTTGGGAGTGCTTGTGGACAACCACCTAGGTAACAGTGCTCAAAGCCAAGCAGCAGCTGCAAAGGCAAATAAAATATTAGCATGTATTAAGAAGGGTATAGAAGCCAGGGAAGCAAATATAATTCTGCCACTATACAAATCTCTAGTACACCCTCATTCGGAATATGGAGTACAATTTTGGGCACCACTTCATAAAAAGGACATTTTAGAGCTGGAAAAGGTACAGAGAAGGGCAACAAAACTAATAAGGGGAATGGAGGGGCTAAGTTATGAAGAAAGACTAACCAAATTAAACTTATTTTCTATAGAAAAAGGCGTCTAAGAGGAGATATGATTACCTTATATAAATACATCCAGGGTCAGTATAAAGATTTGTCGGGGGAGCTTTTGTGAAAAAGAGGTTTTCAACTGACAAGAGGACATCCCTTGATGTTAGAAGTAAAAAGATTCCACCTCAAAGAAAGAAAAGGGTTCTTCACAGTAAGGGTGGTTAATCTGTGGAATTCTCTACCAGAGGAGGTGGTGACAGCGGATTCGATAGATAACTTTAAAAGGGTACTAGATTTATTTCTAATTAAAAAGGGTATTCAGGGTTATCATGGATAATTAGAGAGACAGTAATGATCCAAATTTTTTACATTTCCCCTTGAGACAATTGCCAAATCTCGCTTGTTTTTTCTATTTGCCTTCCTCTGGACTAATTAATAATAATAAAAAAAAATAAAAAAAAACATTAAATAATTGATTAATAATTAATTAAAAACTAATGAATTAATAGTTAATCCGCATATTGAAGATCAGAGGAGATCTTAAAAGGTTGAACTTGATGGACTGAAAGTCTTTTTTCAACCTTAAATACTATGTAACTATGTAATATTATCTGCTCATATTCAGCCAAATGCTTCAGAACTCATTGGACCGCGCTTCACAGTGCAGATAGATAATGACCCGAAGCTTACTGCAAAAGCAACCAAAGAGTTTTTTAAGGGAAAGAAGTGGAATGTTATGCAATGGCCAAGTCAATCACCTGATCTGAATCCAATTGAGCATGCATTTCACTTGCTGAAGACAAAACTGAAGGGAAAATGCCCCAAGAACAAGCAGGAACTGAAGACCGTTGCAATAGAGGTCTGGCAGAGCATCACCAGGGATGAAACCCAGCGTCTGGTGATGTCTATGCGTTCCAGACTTCAGGCTGTAATTGACTGCAAAGGATTTGCAACCAAGTATTAAAAAGTGAAAGTTTGTTTTATGACTGTTAATCTGTCCCATTACTTTTGGTCCCTTAAAAAGTGGGAGGCACATATACAAACTGTTGTAAGTCCTACACCGTTCACCTGATTTGGATGTAAATACCCTCAAATTAAAGCTGAAAGTCTGCAGTTAAAGCACATCTTGTTTGTTTCATTTCAAATCCATTGTGGTGGTGTATAGAGCCAAAAAGATTAGAATTATGTTGATGTCCCAATATTTATGGACGTGACTGTATATATATATATATATATATACATAAAACAGTGCTGAGGTAAGTAGCACTTAAAGTAGTGGTGGGCAATAGGATGTTCAGAGGGCACATGTGGCCTTCCTGAACTTCTCATGTGGCCCAGTCTATTGTCTAGAGGGGGAGAGCATGCAACTCTTCAACAATACACTTTGGTTAAAAAAAAGGTTAATAAGATTTCAAGGCCATTTTGAGGGCTCAGGGGCCACATATGATGCCCTACAAGTAAAAAAAGTTGTATGTCACTGAGCTAGTGGGCCTTCTATACAGGCAAAATCTTCAAAAAGCTTACAATATACATTTTATTTTGATGTTCAATACATAGCACAAATGGCAAAATTCACTACTAGAGAGAAAAAAATGATTTAAGGGAAAATAGATGAATATAACGTGAATTTACATGGCTTAGGGTAAGAGAGAGTGATATGCTAATAGTGGACAGAGTGTGCCATTTGCTGTATAAGTGTGACATACTCTCCTACTACAGGAAGATGCTAGAGACTTGACCCATGCATGATCCATTTAGGCTAAGATGATGAATAAAGGACACGACGACTGAAATGGGAGAACAACGGGCCACAGCTTTATTTATAAACAATTGTATATAACAACACATAACTTTATTTACACAAAATACGGTAATACTTTTTCCGGGGGAGGAGCCTGGCCACGGACAGTGACCTCACGCTTTGGGCCCTGCCCAAAGCCCCAATGCTTATATTAAGCACGCCCTGTGAGGTAGGGCCAACGCCCACTTAGGCCAGTGGGCCGGGCAACTCACCTCCCGCCACGGAGCACGCGAGGGACGCCTCCCGAGACTGCAATCCCCCCTGCTGGCCATTAAAGCCAAGGCCCGTACTACGCTCTTCCTAAATTCTAACATCATTAACTCCAGTCCGATATCTGTAAGATGAACCTTGTCCTTACCGAAAAAAATCGTCGGCACCGACCGGCTCAAACTCCTTGTATCGGATGGCGACGAACCCCAACTTTCTAACAAAATTTGCCAGCTGCTGGTTGATCTTCTGTCTTGATTTATCCAGACTGACCGGGTCACGCACGTTACGCGAGGATCTTCTTTTTATCATCTCTGACCAGATAAGGGAACTTCTTCATCCATTTTTCCGCGTCTCTTTTCATGACCTTTAGCATCCTTCTCATGGGCACCGTTCCCAGATCATTCCCGCTGGCATGAATCAATATAACGCTGGGCTGACCGTAACGCTGTGCATATGTGTCCAACAGCCCATCCAACTGCGCCAATCGCAGACCCCGAATCCCGCACCACCAAACGTGCAAGTCCGAACAGGAAAGCCCAGTTGTGTCTTTCCTTCAGTAACTGCAGCTAACCTGTGGGCCCAGTACACATACGAATGGCCCACGATCCACAGTTGCTTCTGTTCTCCTGCAAGCAGAAAGCAACATCCATTAGACCACTGGCCTCGACCTCACATAGGAACGAAAGCGTTCTGACTCCCATCTACCGATACGCTTTACTGCAGCGTCGGGCAAACCCAGTCAGGCTGCCTCCGTGGCTGCCCCAATACGGAAAGAGTGTGTCACAAACTCTGACTGATCTAGCCCAAGCTGCTGCAATGCACTTTTTAACACTTTCTTGAATTGATAACAGGAAAGCGCCGTCCCATCGGCGTGCAACAGCAGCGAACACCGTCCCGCCGGTCGCTGCGTAAGGTACTCCTCTGTACAAGCATAGGGGCAACACTCCGTGCCAACCTGATGCAGTACCACCTCTTTTCCTTTTCCCACTTGGTCGGTCTTAGACCTCAGTAACCATATCACTGCCGTGCCTTCCTTCAGACAGGTATCCACTACTTGCAGCCCCCCAGAACCGTGTCTACTGTTCGCGACTAACTCCCCTATCCTAAACGCTCCGAAGAACGCTAGGGAAAAAGCCGTCCAGAAAAGTAGAGATTCAAAGGTGGTTCTGCAAATCACCACCAACACCTGAGCCATTCTCAGTAACAAAGAAAAGGTAATCTGACGCCTGTTATCCGGCCTGCGATCACAGTTAAACATTCTGCACCACCTTGCGCACTAAAAAACTCCTTTGTAAGGTCCCTCTGCCCGGCAAGCTTAAACATAAAAGCCAGCGCCGTGACCTGTCTCCCTACTACGGCTCTTGTTTCGCCTTGCTCGGCGCACCGCAGCAGGTACCAAAGCAGGATCCCTATGGTCTTATCTTCCGTCGTAGTACCACCGGCCATTGCCACTAGGCCATCCCATTTTGCCCACACGCATCTGTACGCAGTCCATGTTGCCGGAGCAACAGACTGTCTAACGAGTCTCGTCACCTGGCAGCTCCAAGCTCCCAGAGCTCAGCGGGAATGCATTCCCCCAGGGCGTTCGCCTGAGGGGCCAATGCCCTGAAACGCACCTCCTGAAACCGAGAAAGGGCATAAGCAATCCCGTTCTCTACCACTGGACCATGTCTCGCCTGGAACCATATGTTCAAGCGGAGACAGCATAGTACAAGATGACGGAGTAATCTTACTACCGGTATGGATGTTGCCGTGATGTTGTTCACGGCCTCCACCACCCCTATCTTATCCGAGTGGAATATGACTCGCCGGTCCCTGAAAGCCGGACCCCATATGTGTACTGCTGCCACAATGGGGAATAACTCGAGGAATGTAAGGTTCTTTGTTAAACCTGCCACTCCTCATTCCTTTGGCCAAACCGCGGCGTACCATCTCCCTTGGAGATAAGCCCCACAGCCAACCGGTCCGGATCCATCCGTGTAAAGCTCTAACTCTGCGTTGGTGGTGCTCTTCTTTTGAAGAAGCGCCCTGCCATTAAACTCGGCGAGGAAAACTGCCCATACCCTTGCGTCGTCCCGCAGGGCCCTGGAAACTTTTATAAAATGGTGCGGTTTCGCAATGTCTGTAGTAGCGAGTGACATCCTTCTGCAGAATATCCTTCCCATGGGGATAATTCTACATGCAAAGTTTAACTTCCCTAAGATAGATTGCAATCGTCGCAGGGACACCCTCAGTGCACCTTGTCCACCACTTTTTCCCAGGGAAGGCTGCATTCCATTGTCGTGGTGTCGATCTGAATCCCCAGGAAAGTCAACTTATTCGTGGGGCCCTCAGTTTTGTTATGGGCCAGTGGTACCCCGAAATCTTGACAGATTCCGGTGAAAACCTCCAGCATGAATCGGCAAGCGTCGTTCCCAGCTGGACCGACGAACAGGAAATCATCAAGGTAGTGCGTAATGCTCCTGTACCCCGCTTTCAGGCTCGCAACCCATTGCAAGAATTTGCTGAAAGCCTCGAAGTAAGCACATGAGATTGAGCACCCCATTGATGGACCGTCAGCAACCTGAATGCTGATTCGATGTCCACTTTCGCCATGAGCGCCCCGGCGCCAGCCCGCCTGACCATCTCGACCGCCCGGTCGAAGGATTCATAAGACACAGTAGCCTGGTTTTTTGATATACAGTCGTTTACCGAACGGCCTCTGGGATAGGAAAGGTGTTGAATTAATCTAAATTTTCCCTTCTCCTTCTTGGGGGCAACCCCGAGCAGAGAGACAATCAAATCCTGAATAGGAGGGGATGCAAATGGCCCCGCCATCCTACCCAGTTTGACCTCGTTAAGAACTTTGGTTTCAGCTACCCCTGGGAATTCCCTAGCTGACCGTAAGTTCGGGACCAAGATACCCTGAATATCTATACCGCATGGAATATGGAAGCCCTCCCGGAACCCTTCTTCCAGGAGGCGCGTGGCGTTGGCATTGCCCACCAATTTACCGTAATGTTTTAGCCACGGAAGCGTGGTGGGGAGGCGTATAGGCGTCCTGCTCTTTTGCAGGAGGCTCTCCACCTCTACTACCGTCTTTTGCTCTGCCGCATCTGGCAAGGGGATGCTCTCCCTCGCAGTTTGAACATGCATGCTTGAACCTGCAGTTCGGGGCCCATCTACAGACCCCCTCGTTGTATGCGAAACAGGTCTTGAGACCCGTTCCCGTGGTGGGGGTGGGGCCATTTTCTCCACCAGCCCCACTCCGAAAGGGCGGCGTGACTCGCATCGGTGCCATAATGTTAAACCAGTATGCCACCGCTTTGTCACTCCACGCCAGAGTTGGCCTGGAAGCCAAGTACTGGCGGAATTCCTCGTCATACCGCCACCAAGCCATGCCTCCATAGACTTTGTGGGCGTTACGAATTTTGCCTATGTAAACGAACAAACCCGAACTCTGTTCAGGGTGTCGCTCGCATAGTACACAGGCCTAGATGGAGAAGGCTTGAAGCCATGTATCGAACGTCCTAGGCAGCCTACTAAAGGACTTTCGCCGATCATCTCCCTCCCTAAGGCCCCTCTTGCCCACTTCCAGTTGTCTGGACATGGGGATAAGGGAGAATAATTCTACAAATTCCCTCCTCCAGATTTTTCCTTAACCTCTTGGGTAAGGTGCGCACCTAAGTTATCCAACGAGCACAAGACTATGGATCTCATGGCTGCGTCGGTAACCCCTGCGTTGGTACTGCCAGTTATCGCAACCGGAACCCCCACTGGCTCGGGTGACCCGACGGTCCCTATAGCGGCCAGGGCTGCGTGTGCCATCGCCACACTAGTGGATGGCTGGGGCCAAGAGCTCTTCGCTAGCCCCCCTATCCATGAGCCCATCTCTTGCTCACTGACCGTAATGTTGTGTGCAGCTAACAGGGTCTTGAGAGACCCAAAAAACCCGGCCTTTGTGTGCGGGATTTCTCTTTCTCTCTTTTCTGCTGCGCAAATCAACATTGTGCGCTCACCTGCTTCCGGAAGCCTCGGAGTGGAAACAGCCAACGGGGTATCCCTGCGTCTTTCCTGACGCTCCGGGGACTCTGACCGTCTGGCCCTCCGCGGGCTCCTCCTCTCTGATCCAGTGCAGGCACAGCTGCACCGGCAGGATTTCCTGCTTCTCGATCTCTTTCCGGACCTGTGGGTGCAAGAGGAACAGTCACAAGCTCTCCGTGACCTGCATGCCCGTGCCCATACCATCCGCTCCTCCCCTGAGGAGTGTTCCTGGTCACCTATGCTTGCGCGGCTGGAGTAAGCTAGCGCCGCAGCCTCTGCCGCCCCCCGTAGGGGTTCCCCTGAGACTTCATTAGGCATTGTAACGTCTGACTGTTGGTTGGTCTTAGACTCCTTTTGCTGTGGCCTAACCATCTCGCCCTCAGTTTCAACTCTGGTAGGTCTTAGTGGGGTGTGTGTGAATAGCAGTGGACTGTACCTGTTTGTAGCCTTCCTAGCTTGAGTGGGGCGCGCCGGCCTCGCCACTGCCGCTGTTACTGGCATGCCATCGATTATGACCATGCTATCCTGGCTGTTCATCTCGCTGACCACTCTGTCCCGTCTCTCTCTCGTCGTCGCCATGTTCCGCTCACTGCCTAGTGTGCGTCCCTGTAAAGTACCAGAAGCACTGTTAGTACAAGAAGTCCTAGGGACCGCATGGTCGGCGCAATGAGGTTCTGTAGGAGCTTTTTTAGTGCTCCCGGCTTTTTTCTTACCCCCTGCACCCCCTCTCTGGGGTGATAATGGGGTGTTTCTCGACCTTTGTTGCGGCCTAGGCCCTTTAGGCAAAGTGACCGGTGGTGGCCGGAGTTCTAGCGCCCTCACCTTCACCGCCCGTGGGCCTGGTGCTCACCTGTCTGAGTGGTATGGCGTCCTGGCTGCCCTGACCCATAGCCCCCTCCTCTCTCGGTGATCTGCCCACTGATGGATGGGGGTCTGCTAGCCCTACACTGATGGCATGGGAATATGTCCCCCTGGCACCTTCAGTATTGACCAGGCCACCAACCACCGCAGGCTGTTTCTGTTCAATGTGCTGAGGGCCAAGCGCAGAAGGCATGGGGGGTTCCAGCCTGTCCTGCACCCACCTGACCCCTTGGCTTAGTGCCCGTGTCCTAACCTCAGCCAGGACAGCCTCTAAGCCTTCTGCATCCATGATATAACTAAAAGGGACACGCAGGGGGAACACACCAGACAGCCCAGCAACTTTATATAAGCCACACACCACGCAGCACAGAGGGAACAAGGACAAGACAACACAAATGGAGGAAAGAAAGACACAAAACACACAAGCAGAGCCTGACAATATTGCCCCTTATGTGCTAATAAGCTGGGGATAAATTCTCAGTATTTAACCTTCCTACTGTAAATCTTTTGCTGCAGGACCTCAGACCTCCGTCCGTTTCAGTCGGGAGACCGCTCTGCTGTGACACGCGACGCAGCTGATTCGCTTCATGGCCTCACAGGCTCCGCTGGGTCACGCGACGCTACGTGCTGACCCAGGAAGCCTGTGCAGCCTTCGCGTCAGACAGAATATTGCTCATAACCGAACTAGTTGATGCAGTATGTTTTTTTTTTCCATTTTAAATAAATCAAACTTTTTGTTGTTATAAGACATCTGTGGAGTGTATTTTAGACATTTGTAATATCCATTCTGGTACCTCCATGTTATGTTCATAGCTTGTCTGCTGCAATCAATGACAGGCAAGATATTGATTGCAATGTAGAGGAAACTAGAGCTGTATCATGAGCAAGTGAGCACAAGCTGTGAGGCAGTGACAGCAGCAGTGACGTCAGTCCTTCATTGTATGCCCATCGGCCAGTTACATTTCACCTCACTGAGGTGGCAAAGAAGCAGCAGTTTTTGTTTCTATAGAACTGCAGCATCTTTAGCATTAAATAAGCTATGCTCCATATTAACTTGGCTGAGTCATTTTAAACATGCTCACTCGTTGGCTGGTTATTAAATACACTTTGGCAGCTTGTTGTATGCATGTTCACTGTAAAAAACTCAATTTAATCCTGTTAGTAGCATACATTAAGTACATTTTGAACAATGGTGGAGCTACCAGTGGTGCAGAGCACCAGGGCCTTTCTCTGGGAGGGGGCTATGTAATTTTGTTTTTGCATTTCATTTTTTCTTCTGTAGTGTAGGGATGGATGCTAAGAGGGGTGGGTGCTGTGTGGGTGTGGATTTTGAGAGGGACTGGGTGCTATGTAGACATAGTATATCTATTTATGTAGTATAGTGTAGGGACCCCTCACTCTGTGCGAGTCCTGGAGCTGTGCTGTAGGCAGAGGAGCTTCACATAGGCAGCAGGTAAGGGAAGGGGTCTTACGGAGCGGAGCTTTTATGGGAAGGGATCTTAGGGAGGGGCACTAAAGAAATTGGTATGAGGGTTTCCCAGAGCAAAAAAAAATGTTGGCCTTAGGGAGTAAAGCTGCATTTCATTGAGGCCCAAACGCATCTGGGGTTTGCTGTTTCTCTATAGGTCAAACCTACTTCAGGTATTGTCCGTTCTCAGACAGAGCACCTCTATTTTTTTTGTTGTGTAGGCAAATGACCCTTAGGGGTTTTTCTCACCCTGTGCTTAGGGAGTAAAGCTGCACCTCACTGATGAGGCCCCCAGAGGCCGTAACGGGTCTGCGGTTTGCGGTTTCTCCTGTTCAGGGTAGGATTGCCTGGTATTTCGGGGCTGGGTCACTCTTTTGAGTGGGACCAGACTGATATACTACAGGATATTTCTCCCTGTGAAGGGCACAAGTGAGCTAAAAGAGGTTGCTCTCAGAGTAGGTAAGCAGACCTATAGGACAAACCTACTTCACCTCTATTTTTGTTGTTGTGTTTAAAATCCCCCTTTGGGGTGGGGGGGCACCTTTTTTTTTGTGTATTAGGGGCCTCCATTCTCTAGCTCTGTCGCTGCTTCTGAGTCTCGATGTTGGCAGTGGACCAGATGATAGCTAACAAAATACCTGTATGTTCACCATATATTACAATACAATACAGCTAATGTATATATAACCACTATATATAATCACCATTCAGTTTGTGGTATAATAAAAAGCCCAAATTGCCAGCAATTGATAAACCAGTATGCTTTCTTATAAAATGTAAATTAAAATGGACATTTTGTGTCTCACTAATATGCCACTGTAATTATCCCTCACTCTACCATATGCTTTAGTCAACTATAAGGTAAACAACTATGAAATCTTATGTGTATTTATCAAAGTGTATTCAAATTATTTTTTTATTAACATATGAACTCCATTAGCCTTATCAAATTGTGATTCGGACAATTGAAAAGGGCTCTATATAAGCACAGAGCATACCGGTATTTTTTTTTACAGAAGTTTTTAGTTAGTGAAGACCTTGCTTTTGGATAGAAGTTCACTAACTAAAAACTTCTGTAAAATAAAATATGCTCTGTGCTTAAATAGAGCCCTTTTCAATTTGCTGAATCGCAATTTAATAAGGTTGTGTATGTCAGCAAATTACCATCAATGTATCTGCTTGTTTCATCATTGGCACACTGGGATAAAATCGCTGACTTAGGCTGAATGGACATATTATTACACAGATGTGTGATTATCTATGTCTTAATATTCCTTATCAAAATGCTTAATGAAAATCTTGAATTAGTCAAGAATAAACACACACTGCAATCAGCAATGAAGACTGTAAAACAAATAGGAGGAACATCTTATTGAATGTAAGTGTAAACATGTACACAAATACAACATTTGCACAAATAGTATAAAGTAGCAACCGCATAAAGTATTAAAGTTTATTTGTTGCATTTAGAAATGTAATCAGCAATTCTTGGACACACTCTACAGTTTATTTTATGTTGAACGCACTCCACGGTTATTAATATATTATTTACTAGTATTTTGCCCGCCATAAATGATGGTATCCTAAAATTCTATCTTAAATTGTCTATGCTGTTTATCTCTCTCTCTGTCCTGTCTCTCTCTGTCCTGTCTCTCTCTCTGTCCTGTCTGCCTCTCTGTGTCCTGTCTATCTCTCTCTCTCTGTTTTGATAGTCTCTCTCTCTCTGTCCTTATAGTCTCTCTCTCTGTCCTGTCTCTCTCTGTCTGTCCTGTCTCTTTCTTTCTGTGCTATCTCCCTTGCTCTGTCCTGTCTCTTCCTCTCTGAACTGTCTGTCTCTCTGTGCCCTGTCTCTTTCTCTCTCTCTGTGCTGACTGTCCCTCTGCATCTGTCCTGTCTCTTCTGCGTCACTTTCCATCGGTTATGGCGGCGGTTAGAGAAAAAAAGTACACTCCTGCGCAGGCGCGCACAAAATACCCTGCAGGCGTGACAAATTGGCAATTATTATACTAGATGTTTGCATTAAAATGTATCACAGGTCACAATAAACTGGCTTTAAGTTACAAATGTGATAAGAATTGAAAGATCATTCTATATGTTAAAGATCTTTGTAATAGGGACCTCAACTGTTACATTTAACTTGCCTGTTGTCTTACTGTATTATACTATATTTGTATCTCTCTATATCACTTGGTGTACCTTTGTAATTTGCCACTGTAATTTGTTGCCCCCTTGTAAATAGTTCTATGGAAAATATTGGAGCTTTATAAAATAAAGAATAATAGTATTCATTGAAAGATTTCATGGGTTTAGTTTACAAGATTACTATTTACTTTGTGGATAGGGCAACACTTACCTCTTAAAGCGTAAAGATAAGTTAACCTCTTATGAAAGAGTACAATTAGAGAAGTTCAAATATGCATGTAAACTTTTACATACATAACTAACCTTTTGTAATTGTGCAATTATAAAAGAAACGTAGGTGGAAGGTTAGAGTTGGTTAGAGCTAAGTGACTGGTATTAAGGCAGTAATAACAGTAGTACTACATCACCTATCTGTGCAAGAGTCATGTACTATAATGAGCTTATTGTAAAGAACATGGAATATTTCAGCTTTTTACAATCCCTCAAAGACCCACCAATTTTTAACTGTTGTAATTCACCAGAATTTTAAAAATCAAAATCACACTAGTAATGCATTTAAAGGCATATCTAAGTTTCCTGGATTATGAATGCATTTGATAAAGCAGAATCAGTAATGTATGCAAACATTTTTTTTGCATGTAAAAACACCAAAATAAACATTTACAAACTCACCCTGATGTTTGTAAAATCTTTTCAGTTTGCAAGCTGAGGCTTTTTTCTTAATTGACCCCCCTGAAAATCACTGCTAAGATTAGCATAAAATTCATAATTTGTTTTGGCCAATCGGTAGATTCTGAGGGTTCCTGTGTTGCAAAGCAACCTGGGATATGTAGTCTCTTTCTTTCTATATCCTCCTGCTCTTATTCACTTGTAAGCTCAGACCCCACCCTCAGATTGCATCCAGCAGCAGTACTTCCTTTGAAAGTTCAAACTCCAAACCTAGCTGCATTTCTTGTGTGTACTTGGTTATGTAAGCTCCCTGTGGGTGTGCAAAGCTGGAATTTACTTTCCTGCCTATAACTTTATAAGTACACTAAACTTTTCTAAATAACACATATTTTTCTGAAAATTACTACCTGTTTCTTATTAAATCTTCGAAACCCAGAAAACTTATATATACCTTTAAGCATTGCATTACAAATTTAAATAATATCTGTTACTTTGTGCAAAGCAAATATATATTATTTCTCTACCTGTGACAGACAGCATGTTAATGGATGTTCGGCTGTGTATGCATTTACATGTATTTGTAAAGTATGTGTTTATCTATGAACCTTTGTATATGTATAGGTGTTTGAGTACATATATGAGCGTTTATATTGCTATTGTTATGATGGGTATTTTTTGAATGTATCTTTGGCTCTGGGAAACATTTCAGTAGAAGCCTATGCTTCGGAAATCTATTAACCACTCTTTGCAAGTGTGATTTAATCAACAACCTTTCCCACAATTGAACATATATCTAATCTTCATGTACTTGAAACAAACATAACTATCTTTTAAAAAGGAAGCCACACATTTAACACCAACTAGAGTCTGACCAACACAGGAAGGGGTGCAACAGCAGAGTATTAAAACCAGCATAAACAATGTCTCTCAAACTAAAAGAAACATTGTAGTGTGACCCTTTCTCTTACCTGATGCCATGGATGTTAAATCTGATTCCAAATCAGGAAAGAGCTATATTTGTCCCAGATATATTTGCATTGCTTTTCAGTTTATAAGGTCTACTGGAAAGCTGCTCATAATTCCACTATCTTTTCAGTACAGTTGTGCTTCCTCACATTTATTTATTTTTATTAAACTGTCAATCATGGCCTACTGCAATATCACTTATACTTCTATTTAGAGTACTTTCTGACTTGCCGGAAACATATTTTTTTTTCTCCACTGACACAAACGGAACACTATGCTGTATGCTTCTAGACCAGAAATAAACTGCTTACCTTCTCTCTTCTCTGGTCATCCATGTGTGTCTATTGTGTGCTCAACCCTGTCCACTTTCTATATGTCCAAAGTACACTTACAGACAAAAATATCACTGCATATAAATATTTGTTTGCGTACACTAACACATTGCCCTCCCTTGAAAATGTGTAGCCCAAGGCCTAGCCTCACATTACCATACATGTGTGCTGTGTCTCCTCTTCTTAAAGTTTAGGTGTATATGGGGCCTTCACATTGTTTTATTTTTATAATTCATACCCACATTTTTTTAGTTTTATCATTTTTAACCTACAATATATTTTGCAAAAAATCATATTTAAAATAACTACAGATATTTATAGAATGCTAGCGACTTGCCCGTCAAAAATGACGGCAATAAAATGGTAAGCCAGGCAATGCTGTTTGCCACACAATGTAAGGCTTTTGGTTCTCATTGCGAGACTCTCCCCTGGTGTTTTTTTTGGTCTTGTGAACTCCTTTGATGCTCATTGCAAGCCCTGCGCTGCATCGGCGCTCATTGCGATGCTCTCCCCTGGTGTACTTTTGGTTGTGTGCGCGGTTCGGCCGTTACCTTCGTATTTTTTGTAACTCCTTTTTTTTTTTTTTTTTTTAAGTCCTGCGGGTCGTATATAGTTTTCTAAGTCCCGCTTTCCTTTCCAAAGTGTTACGGGCCGTAATTTTTGGCTGCGATTTTTACAAAGTGCTACAGGTATCGCACTGTGAATTGTATAATTGTGCTTTTTGTTGATCTGTAGTCCTGCGGGTCTTAGGTATGATATTTAAGTCATGCGGGGTCGTAGGGATGAGCGCCTACGGCGCTCATCTCCACCAGGGCAGTGAGCACCTTCATCGCTCCCTGCCTTAAGTTGTATGGGGTCGTAGGAATGAGCTCCTATGGTGCTCATCTCCACCAGCGTAGTGAGCGCCTTTGGCGCTCCCTGCCTAAGTTGTAAGGGGTCGTAGGGATGAGCGCCTATGAAACTCATCTCCACCAGCACAATGAGCGCCTTTGGCGCTCCTTACCTGGATGCAACTGTGGCCCTCGCTGTGCGAGGCCGCAGTTTTAACATTGCATTACCACTGTTTTTTGCCAAGCTTGCGCTGCTGAGAACTATATATGTGATGATTTTACAATCGCTGGACCTTTCCTGTTTTATGCTAGCACACGTGCACAGCACTGGAAGCCTCCTGTTGCCGGGTGTGCACGCGTCCTAAACCTAACCCACTAATCCTAACCCTAAGAGCCTAACCCCATACACCCCTTGCCGGCTTTTACCCCCTATACCCCTTGGCGGCCCAAACCCCCTACACCACTTCCCGGCCCTAACCCAAAACCCCTAATCCTAACCCCCTACACCACTTGGCGGCCCTAACCCTAACCTCCTAACCCCATTAGCCTATCCCTAACCCCTAAAACTAAGTCCCTAACCCTAAGCCCCTACACCCCTTCCCGACCCTAACCCTGTATACCTAACCCAAAAAACCCTAAGCACTTACTGGCCACAAGGAGGCAGCTTCATGGGAGAAGGGCAGTGCAGCATGTGCACATAACAGATGCACGTGCACGTGTGCTAGCATAAAACAGGAAAGCACCCAGTCCCCTCCCAGTTATCCTTAAATAATCTATCAAAATGTAATTCTAAAAATCTAGTCTGATCACTCCATGTATCTCTCTCTTTTTCTATCCTCCTTAACCCCCTTCATGTCCCAGGTCTTGCAACTATGTCATACTATTTTTGCAAACACTTTAGAGGTTAAATTATATTTAACACTCATATAAGTATGTACCGTAGGTGAAAATATGTGCCACTTATGCCACCACTATGTCGAGTTTTCTTACACCATCAAGCTATGAGAACAGATAATGGCAATGAAGATATCTCACTACATCAATGTTAAATATATAAATAGATAATAATAAATTATTTTATTTAAACTATTTTTTGAAAATGTTTAATGATACTTATTTTGAAAATGTTCCACCATGCCGTTAGAAAATATTTGTAGGTCCCCTCATGTGCAAAGCTTGAGCGCCCTGTTATAAAATATTCTCCCTCCTACTGTAATTTATTGGAGGCTATTTTCTATTACATTTTCTATAGAAAGCAGCTATTGCAGTCTTAGTGAACCTATTTACAACCTGAGGATTTTGGTAAAAATGTCCCTGAGTTCTTTTATCTCATTTCTGGCATTCCATACAATTGGGGTAAATACCTAAAGACCAACACATGTTACTTAAATAGCAGATGTGGCATTTTTGTGTTAAAAGTAATGTTGCTGGCAACAGATTATTTCTGAAGATTTATTAAAGAGTAATATATAGATGTAGTTTTCACACAATTAAAACATGTAACCTCTTGAACCTTTATAATTACATAAAACATGTTATACTTTTTATGACTTTTGCCTTAGTGCAATCTATTCTTTAATTTTTCCGTTGGCAAAATATCACTCATAATTTATAAATAAACTATAAAAAGTGAACATTAATGTAAAGCAATCTGTTTCTGAACTGTGAAAAATTTATGGGAATTTGAAACAAAACTTAAGTTTGTCATTTTATGAATGGCATAGATGTCTGCATGGGATCTTGGAGGCACTGTCCCTCTTTAAATCTCCATGTGGCTCCCAATCCTAATAATTGTTGTTATTTGGAATGGACAGTCTCACTTTCTAAGAC
The DNA here is from genome assembly GCA_027410445.1 of Discoglossus pictus. Taxonomy (NCBI): domain Eukaryota; kingdom Metazoa; phylum Chordata; class Amphibia; order Anura; family Alytidae; genus Discoglossus; species Discoglossus pictus. The sequence goes on from CM050165.1 coordinate 353,389,418, forward strand.
AATTATAGCTGACCTATCCTGTTTTGTGTTGTGCCACTGACTACTTCCCTGGGAGGTGAAGGAGCGGATACTGGAGAACATATCACTGTCCTTGAAGAAGGTGAGGGACCCCCAGGCCTGAGAGAGAGGTCTGGGCCCTTGAGGAAGGAGAGGACTCCAGACAGGGCTGAGAGAGACTTGAGGAGAGGCACAAGGATACAGGGATGGAGAGAGGTGAAGAGAGACAGGAGACACACTCAGAGACATGAGGGACTGGAGAAGATATCACTGTATGTGAAGATGGTTAGAGAGCCAAGAATGGGAGAGAGACTATGATGGAGAGAGACTAGGGAGAGGGACATAAGAGAGACAGTGTAAGGGGAGAGAGAAAAGAGAGAAAGGATATAGACAGCTAGGTGGAGGGCAGGATAAGTCTGTGAAGAAGGATAGAGACCCAGGAATGGGAGTGAGTGAGACTGATTAGGAGAGTGAGTGGGGTCCTTTCCTGTTTTTCATGTTCCAAGAGCTGGCGGTGGCACGCGTCTACAGCGGCGAACACAAAACAGGATAGGTCCTATATCTCTACTGCAACCTGCTCGTATCCCACATTATTCCTCCAATTCTTTTACTTTTCTGAGAGAGCTACATAGAAGGATATATACACAGGATAAATAGATATATACATAGATAGATAGATATACATATATACAAACATACACACACACACACACATATATATATATATATATATATATATATATATATATATATATATATATATATATATATATATTGCCCAAGGCCCATCCAGGCTCTTTTTTGTTCCTCCTTTCCCCTTGTTATATCCTTAACTTTGCCAAATATATACTGCAGATTATTGTTTGTGCATTATTGCATTACTATATATATATATATATATATATATATATGTAGGTGTTATGCTGCCCTAGGCCCACCCAGACTTTATTACTCCTACTTTTCCCTTGTTATGCACTTAAGTTTTCCCAATATATAGTGAATATTGTTTGTGCATTATGACATTTCCAGGCACATCCATACATATATCTGATGTTACCCTGTCAGACCCCAGTACTATGCCTGCACCCTGTGAGGCTGCTTGTGAGATAAAGAGGAAGACTTCTATAAGTTCCGTTTCCTGAGGAGTCCTAGCTCAGTCACACCGTATTACACAGCACGGCACCTCTCTGGTTCCCCTGTGTACATCACCTCTATTGCTCCTGTACTTGGCACTTTCCTACTCATCCCCTGCCATGGTGTCCCCGCTGTCCTCCTCTCCCTTCCCTCCTCTGTAGCCTGTCTCACAGCTGCTCTATTTATTCATCCCACTCTCTGACTCCATCTCTTGGCCCCCTCCTCCCTGTCCCTCCCCTCAGATATCTCTCTCAGTGCCCGTGTCCCGCTCCCTGCCCCCGGTGTATGATTCCCATGGATCCTGCCCGGAGATTCACCAAGAGCCTCCTGAAGCCTGGCAGTGCTGCTGAGATCAGATGTGGTGCCTCCCGGGCAGTGCGGAGCGGGCCAAGCAAGGTCAGTGGGTGTGCTGTGTGAGTGTACTGTGATATGAGTGTGCTGCCTGTGTGAGTGTACTGTGATGTGCTGTGTGACTATACTGTCTCTGTGCTATGAGTGTGCTGCCTGTGTGAGTGTACTGTGATGTGCTGTGTGACTATACTGTCTCTGTGCTATGAGTGTGCTGCCTGTGTGAGTGTACTGTGATGTGCTGTGTGACTATACTGTCTCTGTGATATGAGTGTGCTGCCTGTGTGAGTGTACTGTGATGTGCTGTGTGACTATACTGTCTCTGTGATATGAGTGTGCTGCCTGTGTGAGTGTACTGTGATGTGCTGTGTGACTATACTGTCTCTGTGCTATGAGTGTGCTGCCTGTATGAGTGTGCTGCCTGTATGAGTGTGCTGTGTGAGTGTACTGTCTCTGTGCTATGAGTGTGCTGCCTGTATGAGGGTGCTGTGTGACTACTGTCTCTGTGCTATGAGTGTGCTGCCTGTATGAGTGTGCTGTGTGAGTGTACTGTCTCTGTGCTATGAGTGTGCTGCCTGTATGAGGGTGCTGTGTAAGTGTACTGACTCTGTGCTATGAGTGTGCTGCCTGTGTGAGGGTGCTGTGTGACTGTACTGTCTCTGTGCTATGAGTGTGCTGCCTGTATGAGGGTGCTGTGTGACTGTACTGTCTCTGTGCTATGAGTGTGCTGCCTGTATGAGGGTGCTGTGTGAGTGTACTGTCTCTGTGCTATGAGTGTGCTGCCTGTATGAGTGTGCCTGTATGAGTGTGCTGCCTGCATGAGTGTGCTGTGTGAGTGTACTGTCTCTGTGCTATGAGTGTGCTGCCTGTATGAGGGTGCTGTGTAAGTGTACTGACTCTGTGCTATGAGTGTGCTGCCTGTGTGAGGGTGCTGTGTGACTGTACTGTCTCTGTGCTATGAGTGTGCTGCCTGTATGAGGGTGCTGTGTGACTGTACTGTATCTGTGCTATGAGTGTGTTGCCTGTATGAGGGTGCTGTGTGAGTGTACTGTCTCTGTGCTATGAGTGTGCTGCCTGTATGAGTGTGCCTGTATGAGTGTGCTGCCTGCATGAGTGTGCTGTGTGAGTGTACTGTCTCTGTGCTATGAGTGTGCTGCCTGTATGAGGGTGCTGTGTGACTGTACTGTCTCTGTGCTATGAGTGTGCTGCCTGTATGAGTGTGCTGTGTGAGTGTACTGTCTCTGTGCTATGAGTGTGCTGTGTGAGTGTACTGTATCTGTGCTATGAGTGTGCTGCCTGTGTGAGGGTGCTGTGTGACTGTACTGTCTCTGTGCTATGAGTGTGCTGCCTGTATGAGGGTGCTGTGTGAGTGTACTGTCTCTGTGCTATGAGTGTGTTGCCTGTATGAGGGTGCTGTGTGAGTGTACTGTCTCTGTGCTATGAGTGTGCTGCCTGTATGAGTGTGCCTGTATGAGTATGCTGCCTGCATGAGTGTGCTGTGTGAGTGTACTGTCTCTGTGCTATGAGTGTGCTGCCTGTATGAGGGTGCTGTGTGACTGTACTGTCTCTGTGCTATGAGTGTGCTGCCTGTATGAGTGTGCTGTGTGAGTGTACTGTCTCTGTGCTATGAGTGTGCTGTGTGAGTGTACTGTATCTGTGCTATGAGTGTGCTGCCTGTATGAGGGTTCTGTGTGAGTGTACTGTCTCTGTGCTATGAGTGTGCTGCCTGTGTGAGGGTGCTGTGTGACTGTACTGTCTCTGTGCTATGAGTGTGCTGCCTGTATGAGTGTGCTGCCTGTATGAGGGTGCTGTGTGACTGTACTGTCTCTGTGCTATGAGTGTGCTGCCTGCATGAGGGTGCTGTGTGAGTGTACTGTCTCTGTGCTATGAGTGTGCTGCTTGTATGAGTGTGATCTGTGAGTGTACTGTCTCTGTTCTATGAGTGTGCTGCTTGTATGAGTGTGATCTGTGAGTGTACTGTCTCTGTGCTATGAGTGTGCTGTCTGTGTGAGTGTGCTGTGTGAGTGTACTGTCTGTGCTATGAGTGTGCTGCTTGTATGAGTGTGATATGTGAGTGTACTGTCTCTGTGCTATGAGTGTGCTGCCTGCATGAGTGTGCTGTGTGACTGTACTGTCTCTGTGCTATGTGTGTGCTGCCTGGCAGTTTGTATTGTATGCGCTGCCTGTGTGTAAGGGGCAGGCTTTGTGTAAGTGCTGTGTGTGCTGCCTTTGGCAGGCAGTTATTATGTGTGTGCTGTGTGAGTCTGCTGCATGTGTGCTGCCTGTTAGAGTCAGGCAGTATGTATGCCAAGCAGGCAATGCGCTGTGTGTGCTGCCTGTGACAGACAAGCAGTGTGCTGTGTGTATGTGCTATGTGTGCTGACTGATAGGCAGATTGTGGACCATCCACATGTGCAAGGTACTGAATTCAGAGTTACAAAGTGCTGCAGCTATCAGGCTCTAGCCTGCTCTAAACTCTGCAGGTCCTGAAAGGACCATAAATCATGAGTTGTGCACTTACACCTAAACACTAATTTTACTGCAGCATTAGCCTCTCTGGCAGAGGGGCTGCACTGCATTGGATATGTATTAAAACTCCTATTTGAATGCTGGTAGATTTTATATATGATTTTTAAAGGTGGTCAACAAATATATATATATGTGCTATTAGTGCCAATCAAGCCTACATGTGATTTACAAGTCAGGTATTATACTTGTATCCACAGTGAGGCGCGGTGATGCCTGATGTAGTATAATGTATCCCTGTACACACTGAGTAGTGCGTTTGTGCTATAGGCGTAAAACATGCGCACTTTAACAGATCTTTCACAATACTCAATCCAGAGATGTTTAGATATAACGCATGCCCATCAAATGAAATATAACATCAGTTCCACATATTAATAACTTTTGTTTATAATGTCAGTGTGTGTATATATATGTGTAAAAAATATAATGTATCATTTTTATTAACAATGAATATTTCTATAAACTGGGACTAATTTAGACTACTGTTAGCGTGATTGTTTTGACATCATTTTCCTGTTAAATTTATGTGTAAATGGCTATATATTGCTAATATTATTTTATTTAAATATACAATATACTGCTATCATGGGACTGAAACATATCAACATTGTTAGTAGTGCAAATGAAGATCTGTGTTTAATAAATTCAGAAAACTTGGTTATGGGGTATAGCATCCATAACATGCATTAAAGGGCGTATAGTTACCTCGAACCACCTATAGTAAATCTCACAATGACCTGAGGTGCTGGCAGCTTTACACGGGTTATCACAGACGTGTACACACAGTGGCAAAGCACCAGGGCCCACAACATGGTAGGGACCCTTTGCTACTGTGGCAGTGGCTTGGAGTAAAGGGGGGCTCTTAGTTTTTTAAGGAAGAATGGCAGATAATTCGTTTTATTGAATGGAGATCTGATCGCCCGAGGGGTTAAATGACCACTCACATATATTTTTGGCATTTGTATTCACCCCTACGGGCATCTTACCTTGTATAGAGAAACTGTAAGGGTAGGGCCCACATTATTTTGCTTAGGGGCCCACCGTCCATCACTGTGTACACCCCCGCGATGCTATAGTAAATTCTCTGCTATCACAGTGTTATTTTGCAGTTGTGTTTTTGCTCTAGAATTGTTTCACTTAATGATATACAGTATGTGTGATGGTAAATGTGGTGCCGTTCTACACAATATACACCATAATATGATCTGAAACTACTAATGCTACTGTCCCACTCCTGTATTGCACCGTATTAAACAGTCCCTCTAAGTAAATAACAGAATGCAAGTTGTCTGGTATTATCTATTAAATGCTACCATTAAATTATTTCCTGTGTGTATAATTATCGGTTTGCAAGAGCTGTGGTTTGTGGTGGTCTTTTTTTCCTGGAAATGAGACATTTAACACTCTACACTGAGTGTGTCCAACATACTGCTCCTGGAAAAAGCAAGTTGTTTGTAGTAAGTCACACAAAAATAATCTCCCTAGAAACATTCCAGATATGAACTTTAAAGGGATTCTTCATCCCACCAAAAAAAGCACATTCCTTACTAATTGGCGAACAGTGTTTTTGTGCGGAATTACATTTTGTCTGTAATAATTCAGCTTGACTCACACAGTAGGGCAACTCACTTCATTCTCTTTAAACACTGTGATGCAGGCTGCTGTGTTTCACTTCTCATAGCAATTTCATTTTGTTCAGTCTTTAGCTGTGACAATAAGGGCCTGCAAAATGAAACATGGTATCTTTCTCAGATTACTGTGTGGGCCCCCCACCGGTGCCAACTCATTATATATATATACTAGCAACTTGACCATCAAAAATGACGTCATAAAAATGTAAAGTCTCGCAATGCTGTTGTTTGCCACACAATGCGAGCCTCCCCCCCCCCCCCCCTCTACTTTACGGGGCTTGCAATGAATGTCATTAGCTTCACCAATCATTGTAGGCCGCAGCATGCGCTTTGCGCATGCGCAAGCCCGTAACTTTAGGAGCGTTACAAACAAACTCTTTCACCCCTGTCTCTTTCCCGTCTCTCCCTCCCCTATGTCTCTTTCCCCCTCTCTCCCTCCCCTGTGTCTCTTTGCCCCCTCTCCCTTCCCTGTTTCTCTCCCCCTCTCCCTACCATGTGTCTCTTTCTCCCTTCCCTGTGTCTCTTTCCCACTACCCCCTCACCAGTGTGTTTTTCCCCCACTCCCTCCCCAGTGTCTCTTTCCCCCCTCTTTCCCCCTCTCTCCCCCCAGTGTCTCCCCCTTCTCCTTTCCCAGTGTCTCTTTCCCCCTCTCTCTCCCCAGTGTCTCTTTCCCCCTCTCCCTCCGCAGTGTCTCCCCCTTCTCCCTGCCCTGTTTTTCACCCTTATCTCCCTCCCCTATGTCTCTTTCCCACCCTCACCCTCCCCTTTGTCTCTTCTCCCTCTCTCCCTCCCCTGTGTCTCTCCCCCCCCCCCCCCCCCGTCTCATTGGCCCCTTTCATGTGCCGATTATGCGTTCAAGCCCTTAACTCAGAAGTCTTTCGGAGCCTCCCCCCACCTCTATCTTGCAGGCTTCACGATGAGCGCCTTTGGCGCTCATTGCGAGCCTCTCTCCCCCCAACTTTACAGGCCCTGCGCATGAGCAAGCCTGTGACTTTGAACATAGCGTTACCGACAAATTCGCAATGAAGGCAACTATATATATATATATATATATATATATATATATATATATATTTACCCATATATATATACCCATATATTAAAAAAGAGAAAAATAATTTGATTTAAAAAAAAAAGGTTTGACAGCACTGGGGGCCCCCTGCATCCTGCTGTTTGACAGTAAGAATGTATTCTTACTTATGATTTAAGGTAATCGATCTTATTGATTTTAAACTTGACTTACTACATCCGCATGCAAAAACAGCACCTAGTCATTGTATTTTTTTTTAAATTAACTTTCAACTCACAAAAGTGCAAATCACAGAAAAATTCATTTGGTTTCTTAAATATAGCATTTACTACAAGCACCTTGCACTGATACATTTAATATAACTGGCTAAAATGAATTTTGTTACATACTGATACAGTGTCTTGCAAAAGTGTTCACCCATTTGGCATTTTTCGTGTTTTGTTGCCTCACAACCTGGAATTAACATGGATTGTTTGAGGATTTGCATCATTTAATTTACAGGACATCCCCACAAATTTGAAGATTTTTTTTTTTTTTTTATTGTGAAGCAAACAACATATAGGACAAAATAACAGAAAAAGTCAATGTGCATAACTATTCACCCCCCTAAAGTCAATACTTTGTAGAGCCACCTTTTGCGGCAATCACAGTTCCAAGTCGCTTTGGATAAGTCTCTATGAGCTTGCCACATATTACCACTGGGATTTTTGCCCATTCCTCCTTGCAAAACTGCTCCAGCTCCTTCAAGTTGGATGTTTTGTGCTTGTGAACAGCAATCTTTAAGTCTGACCACAGATTTTCTATTGGATTGGGCTTTGACTAGGATATTTTTATATAACTTAACCCTGACTTGTTCCTTGGTCTTCATGGCAGTGTTTGGTTAGTGATGCCTCTTGCTTAGTTGTTGCAGCCTCTGGGGTCATTCAAAAAAAGGTGTATATATGTAATGACAGATCATGTGACACTTAGATTGCACACAGGTGGACATCATTTCACTAATTATGTGACTTCTGAAGGTAATTGGTTGCACCAGAGCTTTTTATGGGCTTCATAACAAAAGGGGGTGAATACATACGCACATGACAATTTTCTGTTTTCTATTTCTAGAAAAATAGTTTTATGTATATATTTTTCTCATTTCACTTCACCAACTTAGACTATTGTGTTCTGATCCATCACATAGAATTCAGATTAACAAAACATTGAATTTAAGGCTGTAATGTAACAAAATAGGTAAAAAGTCAACAGGGGTGAATACTTTTGCAAGGCACTGTATATACCGTTATATACAGGGAGAGAGAGATATAGATAGATAGATAGATAGATAGATATATGTGTCTTGATTTTTTCGTTGTGATTTGTCACATTCCCTTTTGTTACATACTCCTTTAATACTTGGTTGTGCTATAAAAGCCACTTTGTGTTCTGTGACTACAATGTCAGATTGTGTGCATGTGCAGTGTAGCCCAATGACATGATGGATGAGCAGTACCATGCTGACATCATCAATAACATGTGCATCAGTATAACCTTTGTTCATGTATATGATGGCAAATGTTGTGCAATTCTTGCAACTCTTCTATATAATATACATCACTGAAGAAGCAGTTTGAAATAAATGCATTTCTTCTGCTACCATTTTACATTAAACGGACTCCACCCCAAAATCAAAGTGAGTATTAGCCTTTTTTTGCTAAAGTGAAAAATTCCTGAGAAGTAACTATTATCTGTGCTGCATTTTTTTGCACATGAGTGGCACCTAAATACTAATTAGTGGCTTTCATGTGGTAATTAGAATCACATTCTGCTTGTTTGTCCCTGTGGTGGCCAACACAGTGACCCCCAAATGTTGTCATTCAGTTTGACCCCGTCACCCATCTTTATCAAGTTTCTGAGCCGCAAATAAGGGTATAGATCTGGACATTAGCTTCAACAATGCTGTGTTTCTCATGAATGATTTAGGGTAGAGAAAAAATGCTAGTTCAATGTATAGCCAGTTTTTCATGCCTTTTAAGATACAACCACAGTAAAAGTACACATTTCATTACACTTAGTTTTTATAAAAAAATGTAAACCACAAGGGCATGCCTAGTTGATACAGACTGGAATAATGCTAAGACTTAGGTTTCTGTTACTATTATTATTTATCCAACTGATCTTGCTTGTGGCTTATCACCCCATTGTGAGGATCTATTTATGTAATTTATGCTTAAAATATCCAAATTTCAAGCACGCTGAACGTTAACAGTTTATTAACAACCCGTTGTAATTATAAACTCTATACACAAATACTTAGCAATGTGTAAGAGATCTTGTGCTTTGTGTTGCTCGAGGAATGAAAACATTTGACAATCACACAGTGAGCTGGTGTAATGGTGTAATATAATTTTATGTTATAGTTCAGTCGTGGTTGACTCTCTATTGTTATGTCTCTGGTCGTGCTTATCCCAAAGGTTTCTTTGGAAAACATACTGGATTGGGTTGCCAGTTCCTTCTCCAGTGGACTTGTCTCTGCTATGACCTGTCCCTCTTGCATGACCCTACATGACCTCACAGCTTCATTGAGGTATACAATCCCTTTCACCACAACAAGGCAGCAATCCAGTATAACTACCCATTGCCATATTGGTCATGGAGATAGCATATTTCATACACTAGGTGGTACCATTAAGTGTCTAGAAAAATGTGATTCAGAAAATATTGAGTCCTGTTTATTAAAAGGTGGCTTGAAAATGGCAAATCTTAGTACTAATAAGATATCAGGAAAGGCTTTCCAAGATAATTCTTTTATATCATCAATGCATTGTGTCTTGTACAAGCCATGTATGTTCATTGAATGTCTTCCACCATATTTTTATTCTTTAATATGTTTAGACATATTTGTGGTTAGTTGAAATTAACTGAAAATGACAGATTTATTGGCACATTTCCTTTTTTGCAACATCCTTACTTGCAATGGACTCTAGTAAAGTGACATTGACTGCAGTGTAACATAAATCTGACTGTAGAGGTGATGGACCATAAGAGTGGTGATGTGAGCATGCATAGTACTATCACATATAATAGTTGTCAAACTACGAAACATTGTCACGCTTTGCAAGCTCGCAAGAACTGCATCCCTCGCAAAGCATTTGCAGAGGTGGAGCTCCCACGTCGGCTGCAATGAGCCAAGGCCTCATTGCAGGCCGCAAATCCGGCCCCTCGCAAAGCAAGGGGGCGCATTTGCGGAGGTGGTGACAAACATCCACAGAAGCGGGACTTTGAAAAAGCAGATCTAACACGCAATGACTAAATACGGACTTACACACAAAAATACGAGCCAAGAGACTTAGAACGAAAAAATTACAGACTTACACAAAAAAATATGAGCTGCGGCACTACAAACTCGCAAAAATACAATGTAAACGGCCGAAGCGCGCAGCGGAAAACATTAAAAAAACAATATATAGACACAAAAATGACATAAAAAGCTTACCCACAGCAAGGGGGGCACCCAGGGCCTCTGCAAGTGAAGTTACACCTCAATTTAAGTCCAATTTACAGAGTTTAGACACACAAAAATCCCCTAAGCGAGAGAATAAATGGCCGCCGGAAAAAACTAAAACAAAGCTACACGACCCTAAAGCCGCAAAACACCAACAAGCACATACGGTTTTTCCAAAAAGCTGTACGAGGTACAAGATACACCTTTAGCAAGGACGCTAAATCATCCACACCCGCGTACCACATACACATTCGCAGCCATTTTACAACAGAATGCGGAAGTACCCAGCTACACTAACAGCTTCCCCTCGCGCACGCAGCCTATTTACACTACACGCTGCACACATTGCTCACACTTACACCTCAGCTCCACAACAGTGGAAACCTACATTGTATGCTGCAGGAACATCAAAACAGATTGCCAGCTCTTCAGCACAATGCTTCCTGCATATATTAATTACAAACAGGCGCTCGCAATGAGCACTGAAGGATGTCAGACCACCCAAAAAAATAATGTCTGTGGCAAACAGCATTACCTGCCTTATAATTTTATTGCCCCGTCATTTTTGACGGGCAAGTCGCTAGTGTATAAAAATTGTCAGTATTAGCACTGATAACATAATCTGATGCACATGCAACAAGGCCAGCTCCTCCCCCTTTATGAAAATGTATTATAAAGGGAATATTCTTGACTAATGGAGAGGTAACCTTAGTTTCCCTGTTCTTACCTTTCTCTAATCTAGCACCTGCTGCTTATATCAGTCATTGAGTCATTCTATACACATACAAACATATTTTATTTAAAAACACCCACAGAGCTGCTTACATAGGCACAGTGTACTTCCCAATAGAAGCACGACATTTAAGTATTAAAACGTATAGCTGCCTGTGATTGGTCAAAACAAATTATGAATTGTTATTCTAATTTTGGCTTGGATATGCAGGGGTGTTAACTCTGAGAAGCAACTGCTTCAAATGAGATTTAGCAAACATCAGAGTGAGGTTGTTAATGTTCATTTGAATATTTTTTTCAAGCAAAAAAATGTTTTCATACACTACTGATTCTCTATCAGATACATTTAGAATCCAGGAAACTTAAATATGCCTTTAAAGAATCAACTGTAGTCATATATTTTAAATATGTGGAAAGAAGCAAGTTTTAAATGATGCTGTTGTTGGATGTACCATTTGTTTCCTACTGATTAACTTTTGAGGTGGGAGGAGACTTTGAATGTGCAGGAAGTTTCTATCGACACAGTGAGGATGTGGCATCTACAACTCCAGAAAGTGCTTCCAATAGAAGTACTTGAAAGTATACAAGTAACAAACAGAATAAATTGACAAACTAAAACGGATCCATAAGGTAATAATAGTTGTTAGAAAAGATAAGATGGTAAAAGGCTGTGTTTATTTTTTACTTTGTAAAACAGTCTGTCCGTTATTAAATGTAATTATTCAAAAGTTTGAAAATGAGAATTATGTGTTTATTTAAAAGGACACAGGAAAGCTACCTTAGTAAAAATAATTGTTAAGGTACAATAACATAGGGTATATGCTTCCACATCTGTTTTATTGCAGTAATTTATGTGAACAGTTATAAAATTAGATTATTTTTTTATTGACTGCCCTTGCAGCTCGAGTTTCAGAAACTTTGTTTTCACACTGAATAAAATTAAGTTTCACAGATTATAGGTTTTCAGTTTTTAAGAGAAATACAATGCTAAAGCACCAGAACTGTTCATATATAGCAAGAGTACAATGCGATATCTCCTTGATTCACTATTATCTACAGCCTTGGGAATATTATCAGTCAGCCAAGGGCAAGATCCCAGGCCATATTAAGCATCCCTAGTGTACAGTATGTCAGGAAACAGATTTATATGTGAAAGGGGAAAAAGAGAAGTCCCCTGTCACAATGTGATTATACTAATTTCTGAAAGTGGAATTTTTGCATAGAAGGAAATTGTTTTGCATATTTTTTTTAAACGTACTTTTTTATATGTGCATTGCAACAGTAAAAACAGGACAAAGAAACAGCATACATCTTTGAGCTATATCCAGAATATATGCAGAATACCAGAGCAGTAATTAATGGGCCACTTAGCCCAGCTCAATTTATACCACATCACGGTAAATATATCCTAAAAGCATGTTGAAATACTTTTAGAATTTATGAAATACGTGCATTTTTCACTAAAGAATCACATAAAATAAAATCTGTGTTTACATGTGTCACTGACTGCCTACTGCCAGACTTGCAGCCATAGCTCGGTGTAGGAAGCAAAAGAAAAAAGTTAACTCTAAACAAATCCAGCTGTGCAGAGCATGGAAATCTGGAATCACGTAAACAGGTCAGTTATGAGTTAACTGGTCAGTGCAGTCCTAAGTCTAGGAAAAAAAATGCTATCAATCACTCTCTTAACTGCATGCTTGGTTTTCTGTTATTACGTCTGCAACAGTCAGTAGACAGGATAGACTGTGTTTGTAAACTCAAAACCGTAGATTTTTATGTTATTAGCATAATTAAAAATAGATAATTTTAACATACAATTTGTGTTCACAGTGAGGTAAATGGCCCTTAAATAAGACTTAACTTTTATTTGTTAACCTTTAAAATAGTACAAAAAAAAAATATAGGGCTGAAGTTTACATGCATAGTAATAATAATAATATAATTTGAGTACAATATGTATATGTGGGGTAGATGTTATGAAATATAGCTATGCAGTGTCAAATATAATGCTTATTAAAGTGTGAATATCATCTCAAAGCTCCATATAAGGAATATGTATGCAGATACCTTAAATTACTCCAGTGTAGAGGTAGTAACAAGTACCATCTTAATAATAAGGTGAATCTATCCCCTTGTTGCTGGGGCAAATAATATAAGGCAATACAGATGTCTATATTCAAAAATGGTAGCTGTAATTGTTACATTCTATATAATTCAATTGCCCTAATTGGAATCCTTCTTGTAGCAATTTATATTATGTTACAAAATATTGAAGGACATATTAACTCTATTGTTTAATTGGGCATCCTCAGTTATTAGTGGCTATAAAGCTTTGATTATATTCCATACTTTCTCTAAAGCTGGATGGTATGTGGTCTCTGGAGGTGCATGTGAAGTGATTTATTTTGTTTTGTACTTTAAAGGTATATGTAAGTGAGCTGGATTATGAATGCATCATATAGAGGAGAATTAGTAGTGAATGAAAACATGTGTTATATAGAAAAGTTCAATTTACTTACAAATTTATTTGCACAAAAGTCAAATCCAGCTGTTCACACCCACAGGGCACTTACATAAGCCGGGTATACACAGGAAATACAGCGGGTACATATTTTGACCTTTCTGGTACAGAGCACAGGAGGTATTTGTTGCAGTTCTTACGCTGAACACATGCCAGAAGCCACTGAGGTGAAGAATGATACAATGTATTAGTCTGATTCTAAATTTGAATGTTATGCTAATTCAGGTGGGATTTTCTAGGGGTGTACACATCCACATGCTAATTTAAAAAAACATAGGACATTTTGGTGAGCTAATTTGCATGCAAAAAATGTTTTCCTACACTACTAATTCTCCTCTATCAAATGCATTCATAATCCAGCTCACTTACATATCCCTTTAATTAGTTTAATTAGATGTTATTTTTAAATTATTGTCTAAATTATTATTGAATGTTTTACTTCATGGGTTGTCCATTGAAAGCCAAAGTTAAGAGCTAATAGTTTTGCATGTTAGGAGGTATTGTTAAATTGAATGCTTCTCTTTTTAATTAATTGGTGATATATAACATACCATAGAAAGATATAATTAACTTCTCTTCTGTCTCAGGATATAAATTTGGGATTGATACCATTGGATGAGAAAATGATAACAGGACATCACCGAAAAGGCTAATTTTATAATAATGATGCCCTATCAATATACCTTTAAAGTCTACAAACTGATGGAGAGCTGCCACCAGAGACTCAATGCAAGGAGCAAAAAAGAGAGGCGGGGGGGGGGGGGCAACCCTGGAGTGTAGTATTTCTAATATTGATTTCATCAATTAAAGGATATGAAGCGCTCTAAAGAATATCTCTTGGAGGCCCATTCTCTCTAAAGCAGAAGACCAGTCAACACGGACAAAAGCCTTGACTGGGATCTTTGACGCATGTACTTGAGAAATTATATTAATTGAAACCCTCCTGATCTGGATGTTTCAGTCAATCTATTTGCAAGAACCTTCATCACAATTTTAATATCATCATAATTTTAATTGATGAGGAAAATGATAAATGGGTTTTACACAGGATGGGGTATTTACCGTTGTCATAAACCACCATGTGCTAGTCAGGGTTGTGTGAAGTGTCTTGTTTCCATTGGGCCTCTGGGTTGTGGGATTCACTGAACTGGTGGTACCATGTTTACCTTTGGGTGTATTCACTGTACTATAGAGGTGTATTTTTTTACTTTTTGTGAGTAACAGCCTGCTATAGTCATTATATTCACATTAAACATACCTGATATTTGTGTATTTTGTTTTATAAGGACCGTATATACTCGAGTAAAAGCCGAGTTTTTGAGCACTTTTTTTAAGGCTGAAAAGGCCCCCCCCCCTGTGTCTCTCTAACCTCCCCGTGTCTCTCTAACCCCCAGTGTCTCTCTACCCCCCCGTGTCTCTTTCCCTCCCCCCTCCTCATCCTCAACCCCCCTCCTCATTCTAAGCCCCCTCCTCACTTTACCCCTCTAAATACCTCCCCCTCTCCCTTTCCCCTCACTTACCTCCATCTGCTCCTCCGCTCCTCCACACTCCTTCCTGCGTCGGGACCCGGCATATGCTAATGACGTGAAGTCACATGCGCGCCACGTCATTAGCATTGGCCAGGTCAAGACGCAGGAAGGAGCGTGGAGGAGCGGAGGACCAGATGGAGTTAAAGAGGTATTTAGAGGGGTGAAGTGAGGAGGGGGGTTTAGGATGAGGAGGGGTAAAGTGAGAAGGGGGTTTTAGGATGAGGATGGGGGTTTCGGATGGGCGTTTAGGATTAGGATGGGGAGATTGAGGAGGGGGGCTGAGGTTGAGGGGGCTGAGGAGAGAGGTTGAGGAGGGGGGATAGGATAAGGAGGGGGGTCGAAGTGGGGGGACTGAGGATGGGGATTGAGGATGGGGGGGTTGAGGTTGAGGATGGGGGGGTTGAGGTTGAGGAGGGGGTGGAGGTTGAGGAGGGGGGTTGAATATGGGGGGGTTGAGGACTAGGATGGGGGGTTGAGGTTGAGGAGGGGGTTGGGGTTGAGGAGGGGGGTTGAGGATGAGGAGGGAGGTTGAGGATGAGGAGGGTGGTTTAGGATGAGGAGGGTGGTTTAGGATGAGGAGGGTGGTTTAGGATAAGGAGGGTGGGATGAGGATGGGGGGTTGAGGAGGGGGTTGAGGTTGAGGAGGGGGATGAGGAGGGTGGTTTAGGATGTGGAGGGTGGTTTAGGATGAGGAGGGTGGGTTGAGGATGAGGATTGGGGGATGAGGAGGCGGTTGAGGAGGGTGATAAGGGAGGGGGGAAGAGACACAGTGAAGGGAGAGGGGGAAGGACACACAGGGGAGGGAGAGGGGAGAAGAGACCTAGGGGAGGGAGAGGGGAGAAGAGACCCAGGGGAGGGAGAGGGGGGACACAAGAGGGGGACACAGGGGGCAGCACATTTCCTACCTTCGGCTTATACTCGAGTTTACTAAGTTTTCCCAGTATTTTGTGGTAAAATAGGTGCCTCGGCTTATACCCGAGTATATACGATAGTTTGAGGGCATATTTAAGTTTCATGGATTATGAATGCATGAAAAGATATCAAAATCTAATTTAACAAACTTACCCCGATGTTTGCAAATTTCTTCAGGTTTCTGCCATTTGGTTTTAAGAAGGAATGCCCCTTAAAAACCTTAGTTAAATTAGCATAAAATTCATAATTAGTTTTGGTCAATCACAGGCAGCTATGACATTGTTGCAAATGACTGGGAAGTCAGTTTGTGCAGCAAAGCATCATGGGATGTGTAGTCTTGTTTTCCCATGCACAAGGAAGCAAGAAGGAGTTCAGACATTGGTGTGTGGATTTCTGCATTGTGCTTGGCTTGGAGTATAGGGTTAAAAAAGTGCCCAAGTGCAGTGTTTCTTTTGGTAGGTACCAGGGTTGTGGAAACCATTTTTTTTAATAAAATGAATCTGTATGTGTATAGAGTGAATCAATGTAATGTGTGTTTCTGGAATAACCAGTGTTCTCCTCTGGAGAGATGCAAACAGCGAGATACTAAAACCAGTCACATATTTTGCAACGATTCTGAGTAATTAGGTTAACTTGGCCTTCTAATTTAGTGATCTTTTTTATTTTCATGGCATACATTGTTTAATAGTTTCCCATCTCTATCTTTTGTGAAAGCCTTCTCTCTATTTTACACTGTATTCATACCTCATTTCAAGAGGGGAGAGGTCTGATCTAGTGATCTTAATTATGTTGCCAAGTAATATTTAGCAGAACCACTGTTTAATTGCTTTTTGTTAATGTGTTTAGTTGCAGTGTCATTTTAATTTACTATACCAGACTTTTTATTTACTACACCAGTATGTCTTGCTTTGCTCTCCTCCTTCTCTATTGCCTTAAAATTATAAATTGCGTCCAGCGTAATGAAAGCCATATTAGCACAATTACATAAAGTGAGGAATTATTAAACACATTTTTTATTTCCTTCTGCTCACCTCAATGCTGTAGTCATGTTCAGTAGACATCTCAGCTGCCTTCCATTAGACAGAGCACATCGCTCAGTGAGTGTTAATCTCCATATTGCATTTTGTAAAGCAGGCCCAGCAGCTTCCTGTTCTATAAATGAAACTACATGATCACATGGACCAATAGGAACCTGCTGTTGTTACTGGGTACTCTTTAGAATATGCAACATGGCTGGTTGCCCGTCCCCCTCACACAGTGATACACATTGAGCGATGGTATTAATGAGAGATGCCAACATGGCAGTTTCCTAGGGGTGAGCAGTGGGTAATTATAAAAGTAATTCATATCTTTATATAATTGGGCTAATAGCGATTTTATTATGTTAGATGCATTCAAATTATGATTAAAAGCTACAAAAGTTTTGGCCAATCACATATGTCCTGAAATGATTTTGAATGGAAACAGTAAATTGTGACAAAATCAACCCTCTTCTGTTTTCCCTGCACACCATTTCATGCCAAAGGTGTGAACAATATCATTTATTTTTTATTATTGGCACTGGAATAATTATGAATATTCCAAATGTCCAACCTGCCATAGAATTCTTTAAAAAAAAAGCCATGTGTAAAAGAAAAAGGATGTACGTTGTTTCTCTCAAGACAAACGGTGAAATTTGCACTATTATTTAATATATTGGGTAATCCCATAGCACAGGATTACACGCTGCAAGAGTACATGCACCTGAAACAGAGTCTCTGGTGCTGCTTCTCTGATTCTAAAGAAAATAAATAGCTACCTTTTTAAATAAGGTTATTTCTGACATTATCGGATGTCCTTGTGTTTAATGCTTTTGTATTTTTAAAACTGACAAAAATAAATAGGATAGAACTGACATGCTCAATAAGTGTGATTTTGTTACAGTTGCCTACTGTTTTTTATACACATCAGTGATGCCTCCTACACCATACACATTTAATAGATACACTGTTTAAATGTACATACAAAATGTAAAGTGTGGTTCCATGTTCACTCCATAATATAACGTTTTATAATTAAATACTAGTAAATTGCCCGTCAAAAATGACGGTATATTTTTTTCTCTCCCTCCCCCCTTCCCTCCCCTGTGTCTCCCCCCTTCCCTGTGTCTCTTTCCCCCTTCCCTTCCCTGTGTCTCTCCCCCCTTCCCTGTGTCTCTCCACTTTCCCTTCCCTGTGTCTCTCCCCCCTTCCCTTCCCTGTGTCTCTCCCCCTTCCATCCCCTGTGTCTCTTTCCCCCTCCCCTGTGTCTCTTTCTCCCCTCCCCTATGTCTCTTTCTTCCCTCCCCTGTGCCTCTTTCTCCCTCTCCCCTGTGTCTCTTTCTTCCTCTCCCCTCCCCTGTGTCTCTTTCCCCCTCCCATGTGTCTCTTTCTTCACTCCCTTATGTCTCTTTCTTCCCTCCCCTGTGTCTCTTTCTCCCTCTCCCCTGTGTCTCTTTCTCCCTCTCTCCTCCCATGTGTCTCTGCCTCCCTTCCCTCCCCTGTGTCTCCCCCCTTCTCTCCCCTATGTCTCTTCCCCCTATCCCCTGTGCCTCTCCCCCCCTCCATGTGTCTTTTCCCCCACCTCTCCCCTGTGCCTCTTCCCCCCACCCCTCTCCCCTACCCTGTGTTTCTTCACATGCGTGCAGCTCTGTAGGAACTTAGGTACTTAGGACACACTTACCACAATTATTATAGTTGATAGCATCAACAATCTCATTTCCATAAAATACTCCTAATTTACTTTTTCACACTGTCACTGAATCCTTTTAATGCGGCTTGAGGTGAAGGTATTGATGGACAAGGTGAAGGTATTGATGAACTGTCAGGATAGTACATGCTGTAACTAATATTATATTGGCCACCAACCCCATGAATCTCTACTCCAGGCCTCTGGCACATTTTCAGGATGCACCTATCTAAGTACAATAATTAGCACAACTGACCGCAGTCAGATGTAACCTGAAGTCCTGGCCTGTTGGGGTACCCAGAAGCTTGTTGTTTTGAAGTCACTACTCTTGAGATACAGTTGAGGACTCAGGCTAGATTATACTTCTTTCAATCTTCAGGTGTAGCCCCAAATCCTCAGAAGAGCCACATCATTGGATATAAGAATCCTGAATGCGCCACACATGGCTCCTGGACCATATGTTGCCCACAGCTCCCCCAGGGCTTGTAACCAGGCGTGCAGCAAGGTCATAGGTTCACAATATTTGTGGGTCATGGATATTTGTTCAGAAGTGAATATACTATGGTGTTTGCTGCACAGTTGGTTTTGTGCAGATATATGGAAGTGCTATATATATTTATGTGAGAACCCTATGCACTCTTGGTTTCTTATTTCACTTCACTGGAGTTTCTGGTAGTTTCCACGGGAAGTACCTCCTGCATTAAATCAGTAACTCAGCCTGTAAAATATAGCAACAAACAGATGTGGTATGATGTTTATCTTTTTCTGTGGCTTTTCTGCAGCAAAACATAAAAACACTTGACTCTGGGAAAGAAGTATACTTTATTTTGAATGTATATATATATATATATATATATATATATATATATATATATATGGGGATTTTATTTTATAAAAAAAAACTTTGTTTACTAGGAAAATCATAAAGAAGATATTAACTGTAATGTTATTACAATATTTTACAGTAAATCGAGGTTACAGAAATTTAAAGTTTTTTTTCTGAAGACTGTATCTCCAAAAGGATTTTAACAAATTAGAAACAATTCAAAGAAAGGTAATTAAAATGGAGCAAATTATAGATTTAAGCTCTTTACAGCACTTACCGTATTGGTCCGCATATAAGCCGCACCCGTAAAGTTCAAGGGGAAAAAATTGAAAAAAGAAAGTACTCACATATAAGCCGCACCCGTAAAATTGGAGAGAAAAAGACTCTCAAAGTGATCCGCCATTGCAAGAAACAGGCTTTTTTTGCAGGTTACAGGCTTTACAGGATGTTAGAATCACTAAAACCGTAAATCGCTATTCAATATCGCAGTCTAAAGCACTAAAATTGGCACCCTTAACTTGCAATTGCGCAAATCGGCAGTAATTTTGCATTCACGAATAGAAGCCGCACGCGTTACAATCAAAGTTCGCAAATCGGCAATGATTTTTTTACGGTCGCGAATATAAGCCGCACCCTTAATTTACAAGCTCAAAAATCGGAAAAAAGGTGCAGCTTATATTCGGACCAATACGGTACTACTGTGTGCAGTGATTCTTGATATTATACGTCAAGGCTGAATCACCGCCATTAGCTCAGCTATTTATTATGAACTGAATGTCCTACTTTAGTGATAGAAACTGCTGCGTGGCACAGGGAAAATTCTGCTGAATATATACAGTACCTTGCAAAAGTATTCACCCTCTTGGCATTTTTCGTGTTTTGTTACCTCACAACCTGGAATTAACATGGATTGTTTTAAAGGATTTGCATAATTTAATTTACAGAACATGCCCACAACTTTGATTCACAATTAAAAAAAATAAAAAAACACCTTCAAACAACAAATAGGACAAAATAACAGAAAAACTCAGTGTGCATAACTATTCACCCCCCTAAAGTCAATACTTTGTAGAGACACCTTTTGCAGCAATCACAGCTCCAAGTCGCTTTGGATAAGTCTCTATGAGCTTGCCACATCTTACCATTGGTATTTTGCCCATTCCTCCTTGCAAAACTGCTCCAGCTCCTTCAAGTTGGAATGATTTGCGCTTGTGAACAGCAATCTTTAAGTCTGACCACAGATTTTCTATTGGATTGAGGTCTGGGCTTTGACTAGGCCATTCCAACACATTTAAATGTTTCCCCTTAAACCACTCAAGTGTTGCTTTAGCAGTGTGTTTGGGGTCATTGTCCTGTTGGAAGGTGAACCTCCGTCCTAGCCTCAAGTCACGCACAGAGTGGTACAGGTTTTTCTCACGAATATCCCTGTATTTAGCACCATCCATCTTTCCCTCAACTCTGACCAGTTTCCCAGTCCTGACTGCTGAAAAACATCCCCACAGCATGATGCTGCCACCAACATGTTTCACTGTGGGGATGGTGTTCTTTGGGTGATGTGATGTGTTGGGTTTGCGCCAGACATAGCGTTTTCTTTGATGACCGAAATGTTACATTTTAGTCTCATCAGACCAGAGCACCTTCCTCCATACATTTTAAGAGTCTCCCACATGCCTTTTCACAAACTCAAAACGCTCCATTTGTTTTTTTGCTGAAAGTAATGGCTTTCTTCTGGCCACTCTGCCATAAAGCCCAACTCTATGGAGCGTACAGCTTATTGTCGTCCTATGTACAGATACTCCAGTCTCTGCTGTGGAACTCTGCAGCTCCTCCAGGGTTACCTTAGGCCTCTGTGATTAATGCCCTCCTTGCCTTGGTGGGGGGCCGTCTCTTGGCAGGTTTACTGTTGTGCCATGTTCTTTCCATTTGGTTATGATAGATTTGATGGTGCTCCTGGGGATCATCAAAGATTTGGATATTTTTTTATAACCTAACCCTGACTTGTACTTCTCAACAACATTGTCCGTTACTTGTTTGGAGAGTTCCTTGGTCTTCATGGCAGTGTTTGGCTAGTGGTGCCTAGTGCTTAGGTGTTGCAGCCTCTGGGGCCTTTCAAAAAAGGTGCGTATATGTAATGAAAGATCATGTGACACATAGATTGCACACAGGTGGACATCATTTAATTATGTAACTTCTGAACGTTGCACCAGAGCTTTTTATGGGCTTTATAACAAGGGGGGTGAATACATACGCACATGCCAATTTTCTGTTTTCTATTTCTAAAAAATAATTTTATGTATATATTTTTCTCATTTCACTTCACCAACTTAGACTATTGTTTTCTGATCCATCACATAAAATTCAGATTAACAAAACATTGAACTTAAGGCTGTAATGTAACAAAATAGGTAAAAAGTCAAGGGGGTGAATACTTTTGCAAGGCACTGTATATACTAGGAAATTGCCCGTCAAAAATGACGGGAATAAAATTGTAAGACTAGCAATGCTGTTTGCTACACAATGTGAGGCTTTTGCTCCTCTGAGCACCATTTGTGTGGCGCACGCTGACTGGCGTTGATTTTATTTTCAAAGTCCTGCATGCCTGTTGTTGTTCGTGTCAGTGTTACTGTCTTTGGTGTTGTGTATTTTCTAAGTTCTATATGCCTGGCCTTGCTTAGCCTCGTTTCAATCCAGTTTCAGAATTTTTACGTTTTTTCGGCCACCATTTTTTCTCTCACTTAGCCAATTTTCGAGCGATGAAAACCGCCAAATATGTGTCCAATTAATTTGCAACTTCACTCCTATGCTTCCTGCCTCTCCCCTGTGCTGTGTGCGAGTGTATTATAGTTTTTTTGGTGTTTTTGAGTTACGCGTTTGAACCAACTGCGTGCCTCTCGTGCCTCAACTGCTCGCCTCGCTTCACAAGACTTGCAGTGCAATGAGCGCCTTCGGCACTCATTGCAGCCCTAGTCCCGCAGGCCTCGCAGTTGGGGGAGTCAACTGTTCGCCCTGCTTCAAGAGGGTTGCAATTATTTAACAGTTGGGTCGGCATTGCAGCCTAAGTCCCGCAGGCCTCGCAGTTGGGGGTTTCAACTGCTCGCCTCGCTTTGCAAGGCTCGGGGGTAACTGCTTGCCTCGCTTTGCGAGGGACGCAATTATTTAACATTGCGTGATCAACATTGCAGCGGGACGAACACTGACAACTATATATGTGATATATGCGTGTGTATATATACGAGGATGTACTCAGGAGAAGTAGGCATTATATACAGTGAAAACATTTTTACTTGAAACTATATACTGTATATAGTCTGCGTAGCAGAAGTTGGTTTGCATGTTACATATTAATGTTAATTAGCTCATGTGATGTCACATATATAGGCAATGCTAGTGAGTCCTCACATAGTTGCTAGATCCAGTTCTGGATGCTTTATCTCATAAAGGATATTAAAAAATCAAGAAGGAATTAAAATTAAAAGAGCCACTAAAATAATGTATGGGTTTTAAAAAAACAAACCTAGAATGACAGACTTCAAGACCTGAATATGTATAGCTTGGAGGACACAAGGAAGAGGGGGATTTGATGGAGGCCTTCAAGTGTGTTCTTGCATTCCATTTTTTTTGGTTGAAAATTGGAAAATCTGAGATTTAAGACTAATGTGAGAAAGTAATACTTCACAAACAAAGTAAAAGATAAACGGAATAGCTGTCTAGTATAAATAGTAGGGTCAACACAGGAACTCAAGTATGCCTAGGATAAGCATCTTGGGGATTAACTAAGCCAAACTTTTAGCAAGCTAAAATGGGCAGACAATATGGGCCTTTCTTGTTCTTATCTGCCATCAAGTCTATATGTTGATGTTTCCATACCCCTTATGATGGCTTCATTATTATCTCAGGAGTAGGTAAGCAGGATTTGGAAGTCTATCCCATTATTACCCGATGACAACATGGCATGTTCTTTAAAGTAATAAATTAAATAGAATAAAGAGGGTGATTGAGCCCTATTCGTTATATAAGTACTACAAGGCTATCCATTTCTGTCCATCCAAATCTATCTTAATACATTAGATAATAATGATAATTTATAATGATTTCTAACCTGCTTCGTGGTTTTCTCCTACCAAGTCTATAGTTCAACTATCACAAAACTCCTTTTCCCTCAGGAAAAATAATAGTTCCACGCATTTCCAATTAGCTTCACCACATGGCCTCTTGTTCAAACACTTATCTCTTTCTGAAATATTCCTCCTTCTAATTTGCTGAAACCTTTGATGTACACACAGTACGAAGAATTTACTAAGCATACCCAGTGCATCTGACATTATCTCCTCATTTACTATGTTCCATTTCCTATGGGGAAAAACAGCTTTTCTCACAGCTTCTCTGGTGAGAAAGTTGTTAATAAATTCCTCCCAGTGTCTTGTACTTAACGGGTTTAATGACCCCTGTGATCATTTTTTTCTATGTATTTAATTTGCATTCTTTGAGTTTTTGAGTATTGTGATAATATGATTTTTTTCCTAAATAGGATATAATTTAGTTTATTTTTGTCAACAATTAGTCTAAAAATCTCTCGGATCTATCTTTGCCTGCGCATTCCTTCTGCAGCACTGACAGCTGCAGTTACATGTGCCATCCGCCAGAGGGCGCTGTGAGTTTTCGGACGCCGTCAAGTTCCAGAGAAGGCAAAGAACTATTCTCACCTCCGATGTGGTGCAACTCGACGGCGTCAAATCGGCAGCGAGGCCTTCGATATGTTCGGCGCGGGCACTCGGCCCCCCAGAGCCTCGGGCGCACCTCTCCTGGCTCAAGGCCTCTTCTGTCGGCACCTTCTATGCTAAAATCTGCAGCGCCATCTGTCGGCAGGCGGTGGAACTGCAGCTGTCAGATTTTGCGATGGTGAAGAGGGAAAGAACCAATCCCTTTTTTAAACGTTTCTTTTGTATATAATATGAATGGCGTATACATTTAAATAAAATAAAGGCTTATTGAATGTTTTTAACAATACTAATTTAGGTGGTGTATATATTCTTTACAGATACTTAAACAAAAAGGATGTTAAGCACCAAATACACACCAACAAAGATAATATTGTTTTTTTTAATGTTGTGTAACTAAACTTAACGTGCAAAATGTTTGTAAATTAAACCCAACTTTTACATTATTAATTTCTATATGTGCTTGTTTACTACAGGCTTCATCTTCTGATGTGGCTGCTATTTTTTCCGGACACTGTGTCCTTGTAAACTAATGTTCTTTCTATTTTTCCTATTGAAAGCCCTGGCAGTTTTATCACCTGTAGTAGATAGAAGCTTCCTTTGCCATCAGTGTCCCCTCCCAACTCAGGAAGTTAATCTGAAGAAACCAAAATAGTGAATTCCACTTCAGCATAAGTGCAAAGAAAAGGTAATTCATTAGAGGCTTCATTACACTGGTCATTTAAGTGACACAGCAAAGGTATAATTTAAACCAAGGGCTAGAACAAGTACTATATCAATTGAATTTGATTAATAATACATTTTCCTACAGCAGCCAATCATTGAAATCTGGCAAAATGTCCTTTTTATGAAGTGGTGCCCAAAATTGTACTCCATATTGCAAATGAGATTTGTATAGTGGCAGAATTATATTTGCTTCTATACCTTTCTTAATACATGCTAATATTCTATTTGTCTTTGCAGCTGCTGCTTGGCACTGTTAAATAAGGTGGTTGTCCACAAGTACTCCCAAATCCCTTTCAATATCTGATACGCCTATATTTGCTCCATTAAGATTATAAATCGCATGGCTATTTTTCCTTTCCAGATGCATAACTTTTTATTCGTATTAAATCTCAGATGCCCATTCCTCTATTTTCTGTAAATCCCTTTGGAGGGAAAGAACATCATTCTCTGATTTAATTACCTTGCACAACTTGGTGTCATCAGCAAAATGGAGACACTACTTTCCAGTTCAACCTCTAAGTCATTAATACATGTTTTTAAAAGGAGAGGACCTAATACTGAACCCTGAGGAACCCCACTTACCACATAAGTCCAATCGGAGTATGTTCCATTTACCACAACCCTTTGCTTCCTGTCTTTTAGCCAGCTCTCAATCCATGAGCAGATATTTACTGCAATTCCTGTATCCCTTAGTTTGACAGAGTATTCTTTACCACTTCTGTATTTGAAAATGCTGCAGTGGTGGACACTATAAAAACACTTAGCACGCTCAGTCTATCTAATTCTTGACAGCCCTTTAATATAAATAATACAATTTGTCAATCTACACAGATAATCAACGCCAATACATGTGACATTACATTTTGTGCATAGCTTTTTTTGAGTATAATGAGTACTGATATTGTAGAGTGCCACTGTAATGATCCAGTTTTCATAGATTTGGCACAGCCTACATCTGACATATTTTTCTTGTACTGTTGTGCAAACTGAAGCCGTTTCTGATGATGAACCGTCATCAGCATGGGTGCAGTGACCAGCCATTTGCTTTGGAGCCCAATACACAACATGGTTTGCTGTACTGTTGTTTTAGACACACGTCTGGTAGCCCCCTGGTTCGTTTGGACGGTAAGTTGCTAAACTGTAGTGTGTCAGTTGGCCCTCACACACCTTTACATCTGATGTTCAACTCTGACATTAATGGCACGTGGTGCTCTGCAGTTTTAACGCTGTTTATTCGCAATGGTGCTGTTGGTCCAGTCACAGTACACTTTAACCACAGCAGCAGGCGAACAGGTCATAAACTGTGCTGTTTCAGAAATACTGCCACCAATCGCCCAAGGCCAATGATCAACTCCTTTTCAAATTGGATAAATTGTATGTCTTACCCATGACAGCGATGGTTGGTATGTTTGCAGAATGCCTACGTGTCTACTTAAATACCCACCAAGCCAACTCCCGACACATGCCATATTTCAATGGCTACGCATTGCTTACGTCAAAAGTAAGGGGTGGTCATATTAATGTGACTCGACCCTGTATGTGATTAAGCTCAAAGACAGGGTCCTCCATTTGCAATGTGTTAAAATAGTTTTTCGCTTTGTACTAAACCCATGTATAGGGTATAAATTATAATAAATAAATACATTTAAATGAATTAGATTTTCAGAAATATATTGGATCGGTTTGTGATGCACATACAGCTATATCTCTGAATGTAGTTTGTTTAAAAGACTCCAGGACTTATCTCTTGAAAGAAGCTTAAATTGTATTACTGTATTTTCCATCCTTACCTCTTACAAGATCAACTGTGCATCTAACCCCAGCTTACCCTTCCACTTATAGGACATGCTTTGTGCTTGATCTAAACTCTCTGATGGACAGAGTATTTAATAAGTACTAGAATATGAATATGTTTGTGGGTGGATCATAAAAAGGACATTAGAGCTGGAAGAAGTGCAGAGAAGGGCTACAAAACTTATAAGGGAATGGAGGAGCTAAGTTATGAAGAAAGACTAACCAAATTAAACTTATTTCCTTTAGAAACAAACATCTAAGAGGGGATATGATTACCTTATATAAATACATCCAAGGTCAATAAAACGATTTGTCAAGTAAACTTTTTTTGCCAAGAGCTTTTCAGCTGACAAGAGGACATCTCTTGAGGTTAGATGTAAAAATATTCCACCTTAAAGAAAGAAAAGGGTTCTTCACAGTAAGGGTGGTTAGTTTGCTGAATTCTTATGGCGGGATTTGATAGATACATTTAAAAAGGAATTTGATATATATGTATATTTTTGAATAAAATAAAAAGGGTTATCCTGGATAATTAGTGAGGAGTATTGATACAGAGAGGAATCTGATTACCAGTATCTCGGGTTAAAAAGGAATTTAACTGTGTTTGGCAATATTTCAATAGGGATTTTTGTATTGCTTGCCTTCCTTTGGATCAATTAATGCTTAATTAACAATGAAGCCACATATTATGAGGATTAAGGGATATCTTAAATGATTTAACTTGATGGACCAAAAGTAATTTTCAACCCCAATTACTATATAACTATGTTATAGATGTTCAGATGTTTGGAACTGTTCAGATATTTGGAACTGGCTTCCATGTTTGACAGCTTTAGAAAAAAAACTTCCAATCTTTTTTTATCTCTATTTTCTTAGATGATTTTACCCAATTCCATGTAGAGACAGCAATCTCTACAGAGTCATGTCATGACTGACTATTGGGGGGAGTGTGGGACTCCCTGAACCCCACAAGCAAGGCCCAAGATCAAACTCACACAGACCCTGAATTCAAGGACTATTTTGTTCTATCATGGATTATTTTGTTATGACCCTAATAACCTCTATAATGTTAGGCCTCAGACTCTGTTCCCTGTATGCCCAAAGAGCCTAGTCTGTGAGTATTCGGGCCTACCAAAAATTATTTATCTAATGTTCAATGTTAAGGTTGTGGTTAGGACATGACACTGTTATGTCAAGCCCCTTTAAAAAATACCAGCGTATCTAGTAATGCTATAATGTTTACAATAGTGATCTGATTTAGTAGGATGATTTGGGTTATTGTATAGTGTTTTAAAATTTATTTGCACTCAGAAATGGGCCCTAGGACATAATATGATAAGTCACTTGTGATAAGTCATGTTTCTTCTGTCGGAGAGGGCACTGGGGGGGAGATGTGGGTTAATCCTGTTTATTCCACATTGTATGATGATCACTGTATGATGCTGATAGAGGTCAACAATGCCTTATATGATACTAGCGACTTGTGAGTCAAAAATGGCGACAATAAAATTTGAAGTCTGGCAATGCTGTTTGCCACACAATGCGATGTTCTGTCCCCTCTGAGCACCTTTGGCACTCATTGCAGCCTAAGTCCTGCATGCTTCAACTGCTCATCATTTTTGACGGGCAAGTCGCTAGTATATATATAATATACAAATATATATATATATATATATATATATATATATATATATATATATACACAGTGCCTTGCAAAAGTATTCACCCCCCTTGACATTGTACCATTTTGTTACATTACAGCCTTAAGTTCAATGTTTTGTTAATGTGAGGACAACATTGGGTTAATCATAATAATATAATATTGGAGAATTTTTATTAGTGAGAAAACAACGTCGATTAAAAGAACTTAAAAGAAAATTTAAAAACACTGTGAAAACTGATTCCTTCAATGACTCTTGTAACCACTATTGTCACTCTGTCATATAGTCTTCTTAGAGTGTGGTTACACAGATAATACCTCAGAGTGTATAAAGGGGCAATTGCTCACTGATTCAAGAGCTATAGACAAATCCCATAGGTATATATATATATATATATATATATATATATATATATATATATATATATATATATAATATTAATATAGATTGCTGGAAAATGATATGAAGCACCTATTAGTGGTAGAGTTATCTGGGTGTTTCAAGACTATAAATGCTCAGCCTTATATGGGAGTGTCATAGAGTCTGATATAAATACCAGTTACTGTATAACTAAGTTATTGACAAAGACGTTTTGTAACGTAGAAACATGTTAGGTAACAGGCGGACGTAGCGTGACGTCACCACGCACGCCGTAATCAGGAAGCGCGAAACTCCGAGTGAATGGAGGCGCAAACGCTCTATTACAAAGTACTCAGAGGCACTTTTTAGGGCATATAATTTGGGCTATTATAGCCTATCCCTCAATCTGACAAAGACCCTCAATAACTTAGTTAAGAGGAGACAGATAATGCTTAACAAACAGCATGTCAGTGGTGTATGTATACAGATACACTAAGGGAGAGCAGCGCTGCTGCATACACTAACTGGTATTTATATCAGACTCTATGACACTCCCATATAAGGCTGAGCATTTATAGTCTTGAAACACCCAGATAACTCTACCACTAATAGGTGCTTCATATCATTTTCCAGCAATCTATATTAATATTATATATATATATATATATATATACCTATGGGATTTGTCTATAGCTCTTGAATCAGTGAGCAATTGCCCCTTTATACACTCTGAGGTATTATCTGTGTAACCACACTCTAAGAAGACTATATGACAGAGTGACAATAGTGGTTACAAGATTCATTGAAGGAATCAGTTTTCACAGTGTTTTTAAATTTTCTTTTAAGTTCTTTTAATCGACGTTGTTTTCTCACTAATAAAAATTCTCCAATATTATATGATTATGATTAACCCAATGTTGTCTTCACATTTGAATTTGTAGTGTCAAGCACTAATGGGTTTAATTCCCTAAGATATTACTTGTCTATTCAATGTTTTGTTAAGCTGAATTTCATGTGATAGATCAGAACACAATAGTTGGTGAGGTGAAATGAGAAAAATATATACATAAAATTATTTTTTAGAAATAGAAAACAGAAAATTGGCATGTGCGTATGTATTCACCCCCTTTGTTATAAAGCCCATAAAAAGCTCTGGTGCAACCTTCAGAAGTCACATAATGAAATTATGTCCACCTGTGTGCAATCTAAGTGTCACATGATCTGTCATTACATATACACACCTTTTTTTTAAAGGCCCCAGAGGCTGCATCACCTAAGCAAGAGGCACCACTAACCAAACACTGCCATTAAGACCAAGGAGCTCTCCAAACAAGTAGGGGACAATGTTGTTGATAAGTACAAGTCAGGGTTATGTTATAAAATAATATCCACATCTTTGATGATCCCCAGGAGCACCATCAAATCTATCATAACCAACTGGAAAGAACATGGCACAACAGCAAACCTGCCAAGAGACGGCCGCCAACCAAAACTCATGGACCGGCCAAGGAAGGCATTAATCAGAGAGGAGGCACAGAGACCTAAGGTAACCCTAGAGGAGCTGCAGAGTTCCATAGCAGAGTATCTGTACATAGGACGACAATAAGCCGTACGATCCATAGAGTTGGGCTTTATGGCAAAGTGGCCAGAAGAAAGCCATTACTTTCAGCAAAAAAACAAATGGCACATTTTGAGTTTGCGAAAAGGCATGTGGGAGATACAAAATGTATGGAAGAAGGTGCTCTGGTCTGCTCAGACTAAAATGTAACTCTTCCGCCATCAAAGAAAACAATATGTCTGGCACAAACCCAACACATCACATCACCCAAAGAACACCATCCCCACAGTGAAAGATGGTGGTGGCAGCATCATGCTGTGGGGATGTTTTTCAGCAGCCAGAACTGGGAAACTGATCAGAGTTGAGGGAAAGATAGATGGTGCTAAATACAGGGATATTCTTGAGCAAAACCTGCACCACTCGTGCGTGATTTGAGGCTAAGACGGAGGTTCATCTTCTAGCAGGACAATGACCCCAAACACACTGCTAAAGCAACACTTGAGTGGTTTAAGGGGAAACATGTAAATATGTTGGAATGGCCTAGTCAAAGCCCAGACCTCAATCCAATAGAAAATCTGTGGTCAGACTTAAAGATTGCTGTTCACAAGCGCAAACCATCCAACTTGAAGGAGCTCGAGCAGCTTTGCAAGAACGAATGGGCAAAATTCCCAGTGGTAAGATGTGGCAAGCTCATAGAGACTTGGAGCTGTGATTGCCCCAAAAGGTGGCTCTACAAAGTATTGACTTTTGGGGGGTGAATAGTTATGCAAATTGACTCTTTCTGTGACTTTGTCCTATTTGTTGTTTGCTTCACAATAATAAAAAAAAAAACATCTTCAAAATTGTGGGCATGTTCTGGAAATTAAATGATGCAAATCCTCAAACAATCCATGTTAATTCCAGGTTGTGAGGCAACAAAACATGAAAAGGGTGGGTAATACTTTTGCAAGGCATTGACAGACTGTCCAGGTATTGCTGTATCTCTGAAGATATCTACTACCATGCATCTTTTTGTCCTATACTTGGTTCAGTGACTATATGCTAATAAGACAGAACTCCCTTTTGACATGAAACCATAGATTTGATGTCCATAAGAACTGAAAAGCCTATAGAGTCTATTCATTCTATCTACGTATAAAAGTCTGATGTAATTAGCACTGAGGATGTCTTTATGCTTCTGTTTGTCCCTACCACATCCACTTGGCAAATTTTCTACTTAACTACTACTTTTTATGTCCTTTCACATTACTCCTAAATCTTCAACTTTTGAACTTTAAATCATATTAATGCATTCCACTTTTTCCTTTTTCTAAATGACAAAATCTACAAGGCAAGTTTTCATGGCCTTAATATGTATAGCTGAGAGGACAGAATGGAGATGGGTCTGATTAAAAACTTCAAGTACATAAAAGGATTTAAGAAATTCAAGAAAAAACTTCCATATCATCCCTCTCTCTTCTGTCCTCTATGCTATACATATTCAGGTTATAAAGTATTTCCTCATACATTTTGTCTTTTAGTTGTCCTCCTATAAAATTGAACTCCCCCTGTTGAATTATTTATTAATAACTTTTTTGAGATATAGTGTCCAGAACTGCATACCTCTGTAAAGATTACACAGCCACACATAACAACAAGACCTATAACATTGGAGTCTCATATTTGTGTATATCCTCCAATGTGGTTTACATATTACAATGTACAGTATGTTAAAAGGGCTGTTACTTTCGGATGAATCTGCATAGATAGTATATTACAAAGCACGATGAAAACAGTTATTGTGCCCCAGTTGGACACCCATTTTAACCAGAAAGATCACTCCATCAAACACCTGAAAATCAACATACTCAAGGGGAATTTCAAAAAATAACCAGAAGAGAAAAAAAAATTAAATTAAGATTATCATATTATGCAAAACTAAAGATACAGGACTGGGGTTTTTGACACACAATTAACATTTCTTGTGATTCAGCCTTTCTATTGAGGGACTACATTGGTGATTCAACCACCATTGACAACTGTGCAACAGCAGGATATCTCATGTGGTCCCTCATCCTGCAAACAATATGAACCGCTGCACGCCCTCTTTAAACACGAGCATCAGGAGAAAAATATTATGGCTCTCAAGCTTATGATGCCTCAAAGAAACTTCCTAATAAAATTAGACATAAGCTTGTTTTACTTTAGATGAGCCTTATTCAACCTTTCTGGGTGTTTGGCTCCCTCCAAACCCTACGCTTAATCATCTCTTTGAACATTTGAGGATAGAACTGCAATAATGCTCTGATGTCTCTCTGCATCTCATGAACTGATGGGTTTGGTGCTGAGATTGTTGCAACACAAAGGCAATAGGCTCAAAGTGATAGCTTAAACCACTAAATAACCACTCTTTTGGGACTATTGCATTTTCCGGACACCAAATCATTGCACCTCCAACTGATCCCAAGGCATACCTAGCTTTAGGTCGTGATCAGCAACTGAGGCGAAATTCAGGGCTCAGTGTATGTATGAATGTCCAATGACCCACAGTGGCCATATGTGATCTGAAAAAGAACACCAAGACCCATTAGTATGCAGCTGAAAGCAACAAGATTCCCACCATACAATTCTCTGAACCACATCCTACGCATAGACCAGTCATGCAGCTTTGGTGGCTGCTTCTATACGAAACAAATGGGTACAGAATTCTGATTCAGAAAAATCCAAACAATTAAAATGATTAAAAGTTTGGAGAACTGAAAATGTGAGATGGTTAACAAAGTTTTATGCATAAGGAAAGGTCCAGACAAAGCCAGATGCCGGTCCAAGAAAAACTTAACACATGTGTAAGGGCAGCAATCAGTACCCACCTGGTACAATATACTCTCTCTCCTTACCAACCTGGTCAGTTTTGGATCACCATGGATTCCCACATCAGACAACCCAAGGGCACTCACAAAGTGCCTGTTTGCAGAAACCAACTCCCCTACCCTGAAGGCACCCAAAAAGGCCATAGAAAAGGCTGTACGGAAATCAAGTCTTCATAGCCAGTTGACCTCCAAAACCATTGGCAACCTCAACAGGAGAGAACAGTTGATAGGCCACTTCCCATCACATCTGGCCATAACCCATGTTAATCCTTTCACCACTTAAGAATCCCTTGGTAAGGTCTCTAAACCCTGCTAATTTAAAGAAAAAAGCCAAGATCCTCATCCTTTTATTATCTATGTCAGCTGAACTTGCCAGTTGAGTCAGCTTATGCCACTTGTCTCAAACCCTCTTGTACGAAAGACAAGTAAGACGGAGCCAGAGAGTGATTTACCAACAATGTTGTCTCTCAGCTCCCAAAGATGTTCCAGAAGTGACCTGTAGCATTCCAACTAAAAACACAAGATAAGGTGTCATGGAACCTGGAACACATTTCATCCTACATCATATATTCAAGTGCAGGCTGCTCAACACCAAATGCCTCAGTAATTGTGTTATTGGGGCAGGGGGAGGGATTATGCAGACACAGAATTAATAGTCTGTATTACAACCATCATATCTGAAAAGAAAACTATTTTTCCTATCCCTTAAGCCGTTGCCCCCAGAAACAGTGTAATAACTTTGGTTAAATGCTCCAAGAAAGCCAGATTACGTGTCAAAGCAGACATGGACCAAGTTAAAGGCCAAATTTCTGCACACCATGATTCCCTGAAGAAGGCCCCAAGTTATGTGCACCCGATGCTTCTGTATACAGTTCAAGATCAATATTAGATTCTCCAAGGGGGAATTGGTGTTCTCAAATTAAATGAAGACAACAAACTAACCACACTCTGACATATTCCTTCATAGAATCTATCACTTTAACATAGTGATGCTGAAGTTGATTGCCCACAGTTGTTATGCCAAAATCATGCAGGATACACTTCCCATGCCAAATTAAGCTTCCAGAGGCTTGGAGGTATCTTTTTGTTGCCTACAATACTTAACAAGGGCGTGACCTCTACATCAGGCATTTTTAAATCTGCAGCTGGGCTCCCACTTGCACTGGCCCTCATTGTGCTCCAGATAATGCAGCGGGTGATCTAGCACTGCCTACTCTGAAGGGGCAAAACCGCACAGGAGTCATGATATTAAACCAGCACACGACAGACTTACCCCCTTAGGATATAGACGGTCGAGATGCCATGAACTGTCTAATGTCCTCATCATACTTCCACCATGCTATGCCGCATGTGTGTGAAAAGCTCCCATAATCTCTTCCACATATATAAACAGGGAAGATTACTCTTCAGGAAACCTTTTGCTGATAAGACATGCCAGAATGGAGACGACTTATAGCCAATTATTGAAAGTTCTAGGGATCTTCAGATAACTGTGCCTCCCATTTTCAATGGCCCAGAATAGTCATTATCCAAGATCTCAAAGTACGTTGATAAAAGATGCAAGGATAGGATCTGTAAGAATTCCCGCTGCTCCTTAACCTCCTTATTTAAATTCACACCTAGATTATCCAACATGCATAACACAGTGAACTTTGTTACCTGAAGAAGCCCCCTGCATCCACACAGAACTCTCAGCAATGGTGTTCCACCGGGTGCAAGGTCAAAGAAGTCCCCCGTATGGGATGCCTTTGAACCCTCATAGAAAAAATGCCTGCCTCAAAGGATTGAGATGAACCCAGAGCCATAGTTTCTACAACAGCTATTCTGACTGGTTCACCAGGAACAACTAAGGACATCATTCCCCATCCACCCAGTGCCTCTCCAGCCACTGAACCCCCTGCGCCATTACCCAGGCCCACATCTCATCTAGGGGGTGGAGTGGGGGATCAAAATAGGAGGTGCAAATAAAGGAGAGGAGAAAGAGGGGGGAAAGGAGGAAGGGAAAACAGAAACAAAAAGCAGCAAAAGAAAAAGAGAAGAAAAAAGGAAAGAAATGGGAGTGATAGAGAACAGACACAAGCAAGACAGTGAAGAGCTGGGAGAAACAATGGCATTGAGGACAATGATGCTTTATAACTAGCTCTGACCCAGCCAGCAATGTGACACCAGGTTCATATACTAGCCATGTTCCATGTAATGTCGGTTTGGCTTTAGATTGAAAGGATAAGGGAGGTTGAACCTCTTGAAAAAAAAAGTTTGACTCATAAAAAAGGTATCAGTCTGATATATTCAGCAGAGTGTTCCCTGTGCACCAGTTCCTATCACTGAAAGTAGGGCATACAGTTCATAATAAATAACTGAGCTAAACGTTGTAACTCAGCCTTGACATGTATAATATCAAGAATCATTGCACACAGTAGTAAGTGCTGTAAGGAGGGGGAATCCATCATTTGCACAGCAGGCGGAAACAGTAAACTTTATATTATTTGTATTGCATATGCTATTATGTATGACATAGGGTCTATGATTTTTTTTGCTATGCTGAGATAACATGACAGCCGTAGCTTACAGCACAGTAGTTTATGTCAGGTTATACAAGGATAGCCATGTTCCATGACACATTTATTTGGGTTTATCTTATTTATTGCTTGTTGACCTAGTTTTTATTGAGATGAACTGAGCATAAAACTGTCATCCAAAAGATTTCAGCCGAGCTAGTCTCTAACTTGCACTGAATCTACTTAGCAGATATCCCACCCAACATTGTTAAAAATAATACCATATATTTACTGAAATGAACAGAATAATAAATATTAATGCACTATGTGTGGATCAGTATGATAAGCAATGATATGTAACATTCATTCATATTAATGGTTATGTACAAATGTGCATCAAATGTTATCTATGTGTTTATTGTATCACTAGCACCACAGAACCTGTTGGAGATACAATATATTCTCCATATTATTATTATTATTATTATGAATAATGATAGTAAACAATGTTCTGTCACAATGTGCTAAAAAAATAGAAATATGTGTATATTATATACTGCAGACAAGCAAACCATACATATCTTAGCTGATATAGATGTTCAGCAAACTCAGCTAATTATGGATTTTTTTGACTTCTATTACCATTGTTGGTATGTTGTAGAACCAGGTCATTAATTGCCTGCTTGCCTTGGGATATATGTAATGTGTGAACCCGGATGCTTGGCCATAGGATGTAAGCAAATACATTGAAACCTGATAATTGAATGTAAAACACTAAAGCATAGGAACTCTCATTAACTTGCTTATGAAGTCATTAAAGGGACATTGAAATATGTTTTTGTTATTGCATCTAAAAGAGAGTATTTGAACATGCACCCCTGTGTGTTTTCTTTTAAAAAAATAATGCAAATATTCAAATATTTTACAAATATTCAAATACTTAACTGATCAACTGGCTTGCCCCTGTTAGCCAATGGGCACTGATATAGGTGTATGAGTCATATTTGTTTGCCAATTACATCTATAGACGTACGCATGGTCTGTGCATTTCCTGCTAGTTTTAGTTAAGTTTAAACAGGTTTTTAATGGCAGTTTTATGTCAAGTGTAACTCATGATAAAATAAAAACAAGGTCAACAAAGAAATAAATAAGATAAACCCAAATAAATGTGTTATGGAACATCTCTATCCTTGTCTGATCTGACTAATGTTCGTAAGCTATTATTATTATTATTATTATTATCTTTATTTATATCGCGCCAACATATTCCGTAGCGCTGTACAGGGGTTTAGTACATCGCAAAAAACAAACTTAACACCTTAAAGAAGCTATGATTTCATGTTATCTTAGTATAGCAAAAAAATAATTATCTCTGAAAATAGCATATGCAATATGAATAATAGAAAGTTTACTGTTCATGTCTGCTGAGAAAATTATACATTTATATCCTTTAGAGCACTTAATAATGTGTTCAATGATCCCTTGATATTATACATATCAGGGCTGAGTCACAGTCTTTACTTAATAATTTTTCATTGAAAATATAAGATGTTTGAAGCATGCTGATTTACATATCTGTATATGTATATATAAGTAATCAGAGTATTTCAGTATAAAGTAATACCTTTTTTATTGGACAAGCATATTGACTGAAATGATGAGCTTTCTAGATATGCACCACAAAAGCAATACTGAATAAAACATATGTAAAACAACATAGTAACAAGACAGATATTAGAGTGGGACACAGGCAGGCATCACATATATAGTTGTCAGTTTCCCAAACGCTTATGATGTTGGTCACACTTTGCGAGCCTTGGGAAGCGAGGCGAGCCGTCGACCACGCGGGACAAAGGCTGCAATGAGCGTTGAAGGAGCTCATTGCATGCAAGGCGAGCAGTTAAGCCACGCGGGACTTAGGCGGCTAGCAGTTTCACCGACTGCAAGGGTCGCAACTGTTACGAAGCGCGTAACTCTAAAAACAAGAAAAACAAACAAAATTATTTAACAAAAATAATAACACACACACACAGCACAGGGGGATAGCCGGGAAGCCTGGGAGTGAGGTTGCAAGCGAATTTGAGCCATATTTGGGGGTTTTCGTCAATACAAAATCAGCTAAATGAGGAAATAAATGGTGGACAAAAAACGTAAAAATTCTTAAACTGGATAAAAACGAGGGTGAGCAAAGCCAGGCACGTGGGACTTAGAAAATACACAACGGCAAAGACAGTAACACTTACACCAACAATGCCAGGCACACGGGACTGAGAATAAAACCAACAGCAGTCAGCATGCGCCATGCAAACATTCAGCAGACACACAAGGAAGAAAGACACAAGGAAGGGACAGGGGGGAGATGGTGGAAAGACACACATGGCATGGCCAAAGGCGCTCATCATGGTGCTCATGATGAGCACCTGGAGCAGGAGAGGCTTACAATGAGCGCTGGAGGCGCTCATTGAGAGCCGTGCCAAAGGTGATCAGTGCAAAGCAGGAAAGTTTAAGTTCATGGGGGGAGAGGCTCGCGATGAGCGCCGAAGGCGCTCAGAGGAGCAAAAGCCTCACATTGTGTGGCAAACAGCATTGCCAGCCTTACAATTTTAATCCTGTCATTTTTGACGGCAATTTCCTAGTCATATAGACCAGGTTTTAGATAAGATATTTACTAGGGCTGTAAATATCCCCACATATTGAGAATTAGAAAAAACAACAATAAAGCATGGGAAGGAATGTGGCAGCATTACAAGAATCTTTGATAGTGAGATAGAAATCCCCAGTTAATATTAGGTCCATTATATTTAAAACATAATCATATAGCATATCCTTCACAAATGGCACACTCCACTCATCTGTATATAGGAAACCTACAGCTACCTTCACAGCTCCGGTTTCCATCTCTGCCATACTAAGCAAGTTATCATTCACAGCCAAGCCATTAGATATCACTGCATATGCTCAAACATTGGGACCGTGATATACTGATAAACATTCACAAACACTGTCTGAATCTTTCAGACAAAAGGATTACAAGACCTGTATCATTGCACAGAATATAACCCCTGCCATTAAAACATCCTGTGAACACCTGTTACAGTACAAAACTAAAGAAACTATTCACGTACAACTCTGATGGCAACATAACATCTGGCTCTAGATAAAATACACATATATTTAAGGATTTACAGCCACTACTAACAGAGGAGGCAGAATTAAAACAAATATCCCCAAAGCATCCCATTCTAGCTACAAAACCTGAAACAAACATTGCTCAGAAGAAGATTGGCCCATGAATAGGCCAACAGAGAAAATGGCACCAAACCTTGCAATAAAATTAGCTGCACACTCTATCAACATATCTGTAAAGAGGACACAGCCACACATAACAACAAGAGCTTTAACATCATAGGGTCATATTCATGCACATCCTCCAATGTGGTTAATGTAATACAATATACTGTATGTGAAAGGAGCTTTTACATCGGGGAAACCAGCCAAAAATGAGATCTAAGGATGAATCTTCACAGACTTACCACTGAAAATTACAATGAAAACAGTTATTGTACACCAGTTGGACACTATTTTACCTAAACCAATCACTCCATGCAAAATTCAAACACAGGAGAGGAATATTTTAGAAATGAAAATTATTCTTTTTTTTAATACATTAGATCGACTGGGGACTTATACCACACTTTCAAAACTTCTTGTGACGCTACCACATTCCTTCTCATGCTTTATTGTTGTTTTTCCAATGCTCAATATGTGGGGATGTTTATGGCCCTAAGTTATTGCTCTACTGTTTCCTTATCTCAAACCTGCTCTACAGACTCACATACTTGATCTATCAGGACATAATGTATGATACCTGTCTGTGTCCTACTCTAATCTCTACTATGCTTTTTAACATTTGTTATATTTAGTATTGCTTCTGACTTGATAAAAGGTGTCACATTATACTGCAATACTCTGATTATTTAGATTACTGGACACTCATGGCTACCTCTCTGTCTCTCTCTGTCTCTCTTTCATTCTCTCTCTCTCTCTATCTATATATATATATATATATATATATATATATATATATATATATATAAAATCAGAGTATTGTAGTATATAGTAATACCTTTTTTATTGTACAAACATATTCATAAGTATTATGACTAGCTTTCGCGAGCGGACCGCTCTTTGTCAACTGTGGACAAGTCTTAATGAGAGAAGGTAAAAGTAAATAAACAGAGTCGTAAATATTTGCACTGTTATGAACAGAAGGGTTAATCGGTTGTTATATGTGTGGTTGGAGGGTGCTGGCGACTTGTTCGGCAGTTGTATCATGGGTGTGGTGCATACATGTAGTTGTATCATGGATGTGGTGGGTGCATGTGGTGCTGTCATTAATTAAGATTGGAATACTGTATCTGTCTTAGAAATAGGATAGTGGGCTATGCTTAAATAATAAAGTTAATACAGTCACTTATGTGACAAAGAGTAAAAGATTTTAAAGAATTTATATGGCCCTGCGATCGGCCACGTGTGAAGGCTCTGGCTTTAGTCATGAAGGGGAGAGCTAGTTTTATGGGAGATAAAATGTGTAATGAGAAGAAAGCAAGACCCCTCTATACATCTGGAGAGGGGGGATAGCAAGCTTTTTGCCTAGGAGGATGGGCTAGAACTGGGGGGAAG
Organism: Discoglossus pictus; assembly: GCA_027410445.1. NCBI lineage: Eukaryota > Metazoa > Chordata > Amphibia > Anura > Alytidae > Discoglossus > Discoglossus pictus. The sequence continues at coordinate 353,429,644 of CM050165.1, forward strand.
TCTTTGGTGTTTTGTGTCATCTTTCTGTTTTTTTTATATATCTCTGTAACAATAAAGAAAGGACAGTCTGATTTTGGGACACTCTAAAAAAAAGGTGGTGTCGGAGTCTGCTTGTACTAATCAATGGTAGGGCCGGATGGTGCCTGTCTCTTCAGAAATTATGCTGTCATCTGAAGTGTCTGCTGGTGTTGAGATCTGAACCAGAAGTTGCGACCCATAGAGAGAGAGAGCATAGTCCCCCAAATCTGGCGGGCGTAACATGTACCTCTTAAGCAGTGGAGGTATGATAAAATTATAAGAGAGGACAGAGACACAGACCAGAAATAAAGCAGAGAGAAAAAAAAATCATATCAGTAATGTAAGGTTACAAGAAGTTTAGACAAAATTTCCATATTTACATTAAGTCCTGAAGATTCTCATATTAAAGAGTGTAATCATTTTCATTTCAAAGTTTTTCTTTCTTGTGTGCTTTTAAAATGACCTCTGAGTATTTTGATTTTCAGGTTTTGGATGAAGTGGTTCTTTTAAGAGAAGTGGTGTCCAACTAGGGTACAGTTCCTGTCTTTATTGTGATTTTTGATGTAAAGACTGTGCAGATCCATCCTTAAATATACAGTGCTTTGATAAAAGTATTCACCCCCCCCCCCCCCCCCTTAACTTTTTACCTATTTTGTTACATTACAGCCTTAAGTTGAATCTTTTGTTAATCTGAATTTCATGTGATGGATCAGAACACAATAGTCTAAGTTGGTGAAGTGAAATGAGAAAAATATATACATAAAACATTTTTTTAGAAATAGAAAACTAATGGCATGTGCACATGTATTGACCCCCTTTGTTATGAAGCCCAGAAAAAGATCTGGTGCATCCAATTCATCCAAGTGAAATGAGAAAAATCTATACATAAAACTATTTTTTAGAAATAGAAAACAGAAAATTGGCATGTGCATATGTATTCACCCCTTTATTATAAAACAATTAACTTCAGAAGTCACATAATTAGTGAAATGATGTCCACCTGTGTGCAATCTAAGTGTCACATGATCTGTCATTACATATACACACCTTTTTTGAAAGGCCCCAGAGGCTGCAACACCTAAGCAAGAGGCATCACTAACCAAACACTGCCATGAAGACCAAGGAACTCTCCAAACAAGTAAGGGAAAATGTTGTTGAGAAGTACAAGTCAGAGTTAGGTTATAAAAAATATCCAAATCTTTGATGATCCCCAGGAGCACCATCAAATCTATCATAACCTAATGGAAAGAACATGGACAGCAAACCTGTCAAGAAACAGCTGCCCACCAAAACTCACGGACAGGGCAAGGAGGGCATTAATCAGAGAGGCAGCACAGAGACCTAGGGTAACCCTGGAGGAGCTGCAGAGTTCCACAGCAGAGACTGGAGTATCTGTACAAAGGACGACAATAAGCTGTATGATCCATAAGATTCCAGAAGCCATTACTTTCCGCAAAAAACAAAATGGCACGTTTTGAGTTTGCAAAAAGGCAAGTGGGAGACTACCAAAATGTATGGAGGAAGTCACTCTGGTCTGATGAGACTAAAATGTAACTTTTCGGCCATCAAAGAAAATGCTAAGTCTGGCGCAAACCCAACACATCACATCACCCAAAGAACACCATCCATTTTTCAGCAGCCGGGACTGGGAAACTAGTCAGAGTTGAGGAAAAGATGGATGGTGCTAAATACAGGGATATTCTTAAGCAAAACCCATACCACTCTGCATGATTTGAGGCTAGGACAGAGGTTCCCCTTACAGCAGGACAATGACCCCAAACACACTGCTAAAGCAACACTTGAGTGGTTTAAGGGGAAACATGTAAATGTGTTGGAATGTCCTAGTCAAAGCCCAGACCTCAATCCAATAGAAAATATCTGGACAAACTTAAATATTGCTGTTCACAAACCATCCAACCTGAAGGAGCTGGAGCAGTTTTGCATGGGGGAATGGGCAAAAATCCCTGTGGTAAGATGTGGCAAGCTCATAGTGACTTATCCAAAGCGACTTGGAGCTGTGATTGTCACAACAGGTGGCTCTACAAAGTATTGACTTTAGGGGGTGAATAGTTATGCACATTAATTTCTTTGTTATTTTGTCCTATTTGTTGTTTGCTTCACAATAATAAAAAAAAAACATCTTTAATGTTGTGGGCATGTTCTGTAAATTAAATGGTGCAAATCCTCAAACAATCCATGTTATTTCCAGTTTGTGAGGCAACAAAACACGAAAAATGCCAAGGAGGGTGAATACTTTTGCAAGGCACTGTAGTTTCTTGCTGGTTTCCCCAATGTAGCATCCCCTTTCACATACAGAACATTGTATCATGTAGACTACATTGGATGATGTACAAGAATATGACCCTCCGATGCTAAAGCTCTTGTTGTTATGTGTGGCTGCAGATGTGTTGACATAATTTGCATCCATTTTTATTGCAGGGTTTTAGAGCTTTGCGAGGGTCTGCATTTGCGGCCAGAGCTGCATCTCTCGCTTAGCGAGGGACGTAGTCCTACAAGCTCGCTTTGCTAGCTCGCAAAGCGTGATGACTATTCGCAGTTTGACAACTTCTATATGTGATATATATTTATATATACACACACGTTTAAATTATTCAGCTGAAGAGCCCCCATTTTACAAAAAGATGCACATTGAGAAATTAGCATTTGCTCTGTTTCAAATGAAAAAAAAAAATGCTTTCCATGCTCCTTTTTTTCAGTTAGAAGCAGTTTTTGCTTTGCTGCTTTTTATCTTTTTCAAATATATGAACAGGAAATGTGATATGATGGGGAGGAAGGGTGGAAGAATTAGGAGTGAGTGGGCACGGTGGGGACAAGTAAGGGTGAGGGGTGGGTGGGCTACAATAGGTTCGAAACAAGTGAGTGCAATTTGCAGTGAATCTAGAGTAGAAGAATTTACAGTGATTGCACATAGCACAATTGTCAGAACGAGTTATATTGCTCATTTGGAATCAGTTTGCTTAAAACATGTTTAATGTATTATAGTGGCATACATTGTAAAGAACAATCTAGTGGACTCCACAGATCCTTCTAAAATGTTAAATATGTAGTTTTGTATTCTAGAACCAGTTTGTCCAATCTAAATCCTGAGGGCCAGAATGTAGCCCATCACTGCTTCTAATGACCACTGTACACTAGCAGCCTTAATAAATTCCAGCCTCGTAGATAAGAGGCTTCTACTCAAACCCTACGTGCTGCAAATTTATAAAAGTTACGACGCTATTAAATTAGTGTGAGCTACGCGGCAGGGCCGTCCATATCAACACAGAGAAAATCTACATGAGGAGTGACAGCCTGCGAGATGATCTTGCAGGCTCCCACACCTCATCAATTAGTGCAGTGGTCCTAAACGGCACCTCTGTGGCAGTTCCACACATAAGCCCTGCTGTGGGGGTACTCCATCTACCCCCCCGACACCTCAAATGAACCCGCCTCTATGCGGGGGGACCCATCGGGACCCCTGAAGTGTCCCCACATTAACCCCTTGCTGCAGGGGTCCATAGAGACCCCCGCAGCCCCCCCCCCCCCACATTAACCCCTTGCAGAAGGTCCCCGATCGGCACCGATTGTGACCCCGCTGCATTTAAAATGTTAAATTTCCCGCCTCGTGGGTCATTAAAGGCCAAGAAGGACATTGACATTAACCCCTTGCAGTGTCCCCACATTAACCCCTTGCTGCAGGGGTCCATAGAGACCCCCGCAGCCCCCCCCCCCCACATTAACCCCTTGCAGAAGGTCCCCGATCGGCACCGATTGTGACCCCGCTGCATTTAAAATGTTAAATTTCCCGCCTCGTGGGTCATTAAAGGCCAAGAAGGACATTGACATTAACCCCTTGCAGCGGGGGTCCCCGATCAGGCCCCTGCATTTAAAACTTAAATTCCCTGCCACGGCTCCTTAAAGGGCCCGCGGCACACTATTAGCAATCTCGGCCGCGGCACCTAAAATGAACCCCCCTCTATGCTGGGGGTCCCAATTGGGGCCCCCAAAGTGTCACCACATTAACCCCCATAGGGACCCCCGCAGCCCCCCTACATTAATCCCTTACAGCGGGGGTCCCCGATCGGCACAGATCGTGACCCCGCTGCATATACATTTTTAAATTTCCCGCCTCGCGGGTCTTTAAAGGACCATAAAGGTCCTGAAAGGACTCGCGCTAAAAAATATTAACCCCGGGCAACTAAAATTAACCCCATAACTGATGGGGGTCAATACAGACCCTCATAAGCCCTCAATTAACTCTGTCACTCATGGGGGTCAATACAGACCTGCATAAGCCTTAATTAACCCTGTCACACATGGGGGTCAATACAGACCCCCATAAGCACTTAATTAACCCTATAACTCATGGGTTCAATACAGACCCCCAGAAGCCCTTAATTAACCCTATAACTCATGGGGGTCAATACAGACCCCCATAAGCCCTTAATTAACCCTATAACTCATGGGAGTCAATACAGACCCCCTTAAGCCCTTAATTAATCCCGTCACTCATAGGGGTCAATACAGACCCCCCCCCTAAGCCCTTAATTAACACTATAACTCATGGGGGTCAATACAGACCCCCATAAGCCCTTAATTAACCCAGTCACTCATGGGGGTCAATACAGACCCCCATAAGCCTTAATTAACCCTGTCACTCATGGGGGTCAATACAGACCCGCATAAGCCTTAATTAACTCTATAACGCATGGGGTTCAATACAGACCTGCATAAGCCTTAATTAACCCTGTCACACATGGGGGTCAATACAGACCCCCATAAGCACTTAATTAACCCTATAACTCATGGGTTCAATACAGACCCCCAGAAGCCCTTAATTAACCCTATAACTCATGGGGGTCAATACAGACCCCCATAAGCCCTTAATTAACCCTATAACTCATGGGAGTCAATACAGACCCCCTTAAGCCCTTAATTAATCCCGTCACTCATAGGGGTCAATACAGACCCCCCCCTAAGCCCTTAATTAACACTATAACTCATGGGGGTCAATACAGACCCCATAAGCCCTTAATTAACCCAGTCACTCATGGGGGTCAATACAGACCCCCATAAGCCTTAATTAACCCTGTCACTCATGGGGGTCAATACAGACCCGCATAAGCCTTAATTAACTCTATAACGCATGGGGTTCAATACAGACCTGCATAAGCCTTAATTAACCCTGTCACACATGGGGGTCAATACAGACCCCCATAAGCACTTAATTAACCCTATAACTCATGGGTTCAATACAGACCCCCAGAAGCCCTTTATTAACTGTATAACTCATGGGGTCAATACAGACCCCCATAAGCCCTTAATTAACCCTATAACTCATGGGGGTCAATATAAACCCCCATAAGCCCTTAATTAACCCCATCACTCATGGGGGTCAATACAGACCCCCATAAGCCTCTATTTAATACCATCAGTCCCATAAGGGTATATTATGACCCTTATGGGGCAGTTACAATCCTAACATTAACCACATAAGTGCCATGACGGTCCTCAAGGACCCTCATGACACTAACTACAAACACTACACTGCACTATACTCCCCAATAAACCATTAAATCTAAACTAACCCCCCTCTACACTAATCTATTTACACCTACACTACCTACCTACACTACCTACCCCTAATAACCCCCCCACCACTCTAATGACAGAAAATTAAAAAAAATAAGTTACAAAAATAAAACAATCTACCTTACAGAAAATAAAAAAAAACTGTCACAAAAAATAAAAAAAATACATTACAACCCCGCCCCCCAACTACAGAAAAAAAAAAAAAAATTACACACCTGAAAAGGAAAGACATACACAATACATACAATACAATACAAATAAAATACAATACCCCCTATCTATCTTACATACAATCAATGCTAATATACAATAAATCCTATCTAAAATACATACCCCTATCTATCTAATACACAATAAATCCTAACTATCTAAAATACATACCCCTATCTAACATACAATAAATCCTATCTACAAACAGAAACCCTAATTCGAACCTAAAATAAAGTAAGACCACTTACCTTTGCAGATGTCCCTTCAGATCAGCAACGTAGGAAAAAAAAAAAAATAGTGCAACACATTTACATAAAATAAATATTCTAAATATTCTACTCACCTTTCTAGCATGTCCCTGTCCTTTTTCGCCTTTATTGACCCACGAGGTGGGAAATTTAACATTTTAAATGCAGCGGGGTCACGATTGGTGCTGATCGGGGTCCTTCAGCAAGAGGTTAATGTGGGGACACTTAGGGGGTGGGATGGGGACCCCGAGCATATAGGGTAGTTAATTTTAGGTGCCACGGCCGGGGATTGCTAATAGTGTGCCGCGGGCCTGGTGATGTGTTTGGGGAGCATCACACGGCTGTCTCGGGCTGCTCCGAGGCAGCATGTATATGATTTAGGAGCCCTTGCTAGCACTTTTTTGTCCCCTTAGGTGCGAGATTCACCTCATAGATTTAAGGCTGCGTGTTACTCAGTATCTCTCTTGGAGCTTGTTTTCGGCCATTTTTTTGAGTCATTTCGCAAAGCAGGCTGCGAGGGAAGTATTGGGGATTCGGTCCTTGCAAACAGCAAAAAACTGCCTTTTGCGAGGACCGAGGGAACTAAGAGGGCTAATTTAATAAGGCCCTAAGTGTATAGTCAGAAACATATTTTGCAATATTAGATCGATAGATAGGTAGGTAGATGGATAGATAGTCTCCTTTCCTTAGTAAATAATAGTATTTCTAAAATGTCCTTATGAGACTTTTTTTTGTCAGAATACATTCCTATGTAAAAATGTTGGAACCCCCTGGTCTAGGGCAGTGCTGTACAAATGGTGGCCTGTTGTGGCCAGCCAGCTGTTTTCTGTGGCCCAGTGACTGCCATGGAGGATCACCTCACAAAGTTAAGATTCTTAAAATAACACTCGAACAGTTTAAATCCTTCGGACATCATTTATAAATATAACACTTTAGCTTCACATTCAGAAATATCTGTTAAAGACTCATTTTTATGGTATTGTAACATTAAGATATCTAGATAAAGGGACATGGAAGGTTTCTGGATTTCACTAGGAATACAATATACCGTATTTATCAGCGCATAACACGCACTTTTTCTCCCTGAAAATAGGGGGCAAATGATGTGTGCGTGTTATACGCCAATATTCCCTCCCCTCTCCTCATCCTCAACCCCCCCTCCTCAACCTGGGGAGGTTGAGGAGGGGGGTTGAGGTTGAGGAGGGGGGTTTAGGTTGAGGAGGGGGGTTTAGGTTGAGGAGGGAGGTTGAGGAGGGGGGTTTAGGTTGAGGAGGGGGGTTTAGGTTGAGGAGGGGGTTGAGGATGAGGAGGGAGGTTGAGGATGAGGAGGGGGGTTGAGGAGGAGGGTTGAGGTTGAGAAGGGGGTTTAGGTTGAGCAGGGAGGTTGAGGAGGGGGGTTTAGGTTGAGGAGGGGGTTGAGGATGAGGAGGGAGGTTGAGGATGAGGAGGGGGGTTTAGGTTGAGGAGGGGGGTTTAGGATGAGGATTGAGGTTGAGGATGAGGGGGTGTTGAGGAGGGGGTTGAGGATGAGGAGGGAGGTTGAGGATGAGGAGGGAGGTTGAGGAGGGGGGTTAAGGAGGGAGGTTGAGGAGGGGGTTGAGGATGAGGGAGGGAGGTTGGGGATGAGGAGGGGGGTTGAGATTGAGGAGAGGGCTTTAGGTTGAGGAGGGAGGTTGAGGAGGGGGTTGAGGATGAGGAGGGAGATTGAGGAGGGGGGTTGAGGTTGAGGAGGGGGTTGAGGAGGGAGGTTGAGGATGAGGGAGTTTGAGGATGAGGAGGGGGTTGAGGTTGAGGAGCGGGATTTAGGTTGAGGAGGGGTTTAGGTTGAGTAGGAAGGTGGTTGAGGAGGGGGTTGAGGATGAGGAGGGAGGTTTAGGTTGAGGAGGGGGTTGAGGATGAGGAGGGAGGTTGAGGATGAGGAGGGGGTTGAGGTTGAGGGGGGTTTATGTTGAGGAGGGAGGGTTTTGGTTGAGGACGGAGATTGAGGTTGAGGAGGGAGGTTGAGGAGGGGGTTTAGGATGAGGATTGAGGTTGAGGATGAGGAGGGGGGTTGAGTAGGGGAGGGAGGTTGAGGATGAGGAGGGGGGTCGAGGATGAGGAGGTTGATGATTGTAAGGTTGAGGAGGGGGGTAGAGGTTGAGGAGGGGGTTGAGGAGGGAGGTTGAGGATGAGGGGGTTGAGGAGGGAGGATGAGGAGGGGGTTGAGGATGAGGAGGGAGGTTGAGGATGGGGGGGTTGAGGAGGGGGTTGAGTAGGAGCAGTGATTTCTGAGTAAACTTTTGTAAAAACATATAATATCCAAGTTTCTTTGTTAAAACAATTGCTTTTACTGTCATTTTACATTATTTACCTTATAAGTGTTAATAATATTAATTAAAAAAAGGTCTGAGCTACCCTTATTTTGCTTCAAAGTTCTTTATTTGAAATTTAAGTTTTTTTTCCTGAAATGTCCTTCTTAAAATGAGGTGCGTGTTATACGCCGATAAATACGGTACCTATGTATCTCTTTACTTTTGTGTAAAGTACTTTATTTTATTAAGAAGTGCTTAAAAGCATGGTACGGATGGGATTTGAGTCAATTTCTTGTTAGTGTAAATCAGGGGTGTCCAATTTTGGTTCCTAGTGGGCCCCACACAGGCCTGGATTTGAGGATTCCCTTCTGTGCACAGGTGACTCAATAAGCTATTGTCTCACCTGGGTGCAGCAGGGATATCCTCAGATCCTGGCCCGTGTGCGGCCCAGCAGGACCGACTTGGACACCCCTGGTGTAAAATCATCTACCACTACACTCACCCTAAGTCCTAACCATAAACTCTTAACCCTAAATCTAATTCTAACGCTAGAAAATTGACTAAAATCTCAAACGAAATTGACTAAAATCTCAGCTGCGCCACCTGGTGGCCACTGGCCACCACTGTTAGCGGTCAGAAAACAGGAAAGGTACAAGCTCCTTTTTTATTTTTTCACCTAAAACAGTTCCTAACTGGTTTCTCCCCTCTACAGCTTGTGAAGACAGTGTACTTTCAAGTACCTGGGATTGCATTGCAATCAATCAGTGGCAACAAAATGTTGAAAGAGGTCACCGATTGGATAGTTTAAAACAATGCACTTCACCATGTGTGTATTCGGGAGCTGAATGAGTTACAGAGGGCAGACCCAAACTGATTACAATTGTATGATTTTACAACTTCTTAATAAAATAATGTGCATAAAAGTAAATAGAAATTCAAGCATTTTATGTTGCTAGTGAAATACAGAAGCCTTCCATTTCCATTTAAAGGCAACTGGGTGATACGTTTAACCAGTGACCTTACAATAAGAAAAATAACTGTCTAAGTTTGACATGTAATATAAATTTACTGAATTAAGTCATTTATCCAGTTGGGAATGTCCATAGAGCCTATGGCATATACATTAATGGGCTAGTTCGCCCTAGGATCCATAATTTCTAAAGTTTACCCAAAATACAATTTCTAACATTTTTTTGTTTTTACCTGGTGCTTTTATTTAGCCAGTTACTATGGGCCTCATTCAATTGCGATTTGGCCAATTGAAAAGGGCTCTATATAAGCACAGAGCATATTTTTGTAGAGAAGTTTTTAGTTAGTGAACTTCTATCCATAAGCAAGGTCTTCATTAACTAAAAACTTCTGTACAAAAATATGCTGTGTGCTTATATAGAGCCCTATTCAATTGGCCAAATCGCAATTGAATGAGGCCTTATGTCAGGTTCTTCAGAGGATGCTGTAACTGTTTAGTTTAAGTGATTATTTAAGTGCAGGCATCTGAAGTGACCGAAGGATGGCTGCTCCTCTGCACAGATGGTTGATTTTAATTATTGCATTTTTTGAAGAGTTAAAAAATAGAGGCACTTTAGATATTTTCTGAGCAAAAATATATAGGTTCCAGAAAGGCCTGCAAAGCATCCTTCTCCAATCTACTGCTGGCAACAGAAAAGTTAATGAAATTTACATAAGATTTTTCTTGGCATAGAGATTTTAACTGGAGAGCTATGACTTTGCAAAGAGACGAAGAGAGAAATGGTGAATCTGGATTTAATTTGTTTGTGAAATAGTCTGGCTTGGATCTCTTGTAACGTGGAGTCTTGAATGAAACACATAAGGCCGCCAATATTTGTCAGCATTTTATGGAATATGGTCGCTTGTTCTGTGCCGCAGCTGCTGTGTTTGGAGGAAGATTCAAAGCATACCCCCTAAAATCATTTCCTTTTTGTTCTGAGATACAACTTGAACTGGAAGAAGGTGATCAGAAGTCTTACAGCACTTCCTAAGAAAACACAAAATGGCTGAGGCCAGAAAACCAATCAGTTTTTATCAGGGTATGAATTTCATTAGAGTACATTTCCAACACTTGTTGTTGTGTTGAAGCAAGGTGTCATCCAAGATGTGTGTCTTCTTCTCTTTCCTATCTCTTTCTCATTGTTCATGACTTTACTCTCTAACTCCCATTTGTTGAGAGTTTTTCTCTCTCTTATATAATGCCTTTGTTGTCTTATGTCTTTCCTGCATATGATCAAGAGCATTTCCTGCATACTCCTTTCAAGTACAATATTGCCCCTTCCTCTCTGCTCCACAATCTTGTGTAAGGAAATAGGTCTTGCTGAGTGTTTATGTGGGTGAGATAGTAAAGCAAATGCCCAGAGTATGTTTCTCTCCCTCTTTGTGCTCATCTTTTTAAGTGGCAGAGTGAGCAACTCATTTCTCTAGAGCTGTGCAAAACTTTCGTACCAAAGAGAAAAGAAATGAGTTACTCACCTTTCTACGTTCAAAAGATAGGAGGAGCTCCAGTCTAAAGATCATGGAAAACAAACAACTGATATCAGTGCAGGTTTTCTCAAAAATCAACTCTCTTAAACCACAATAAATTCAAAGTTGTTTATACAGATCTTGACTACATAGTAGTTATAAAACTGGACCATTTTACTAAACCTTAAAGCGTCACTTAATTCAGCACAGTTTGGACCACATCACTGTAAAGATCTCTTAAATGAATGTTGAAATACTTTTAGAATTTTTGATCTACATGCATGTTTCATTAAGAAATCAAATAAAATGAAATATATGTATGTGTGTGAAAGACTGCCAACAGACAGCTACATGTCTGGTTCATTACTTAATAAGGTTGCAGAGATATGTCCCAATTCAAGTCAATGATAAGGTTTTGTCAGACTGCTTATATTTCAAGTTTGAAAAGAACAAGTTCTATTTTTTTCTTACGGGCAGAAAATTCAGGTCTCTGTCCTCTTGCCTCTCTGTAATTTGATCATTGTCAGTTCAGTGTAATCTGAGTTCAGGGAAAGCTGTTCTATCCATCATAGGATTCTCCCATAGAGCCTCGCACAATGCACCCTGTACACGGCAATCTGCTAATTACTCATTCAACAGCCAGTGGATAGACTTTATGTAAACAGAGATTTAAAAATTTTGATTTTTTAACTGTAGTTAGTGCAAAAAAAAAAAAAATAGATCATTTTAACATACAATCTTGTGCTCTTTCGTACCATGAAGAGCACTTACAGTGAGTTCACTGGCCCTTTAAGATACATGTCCGAGAGTGTAGTGCATGTTATGTTATTATTAGACATGCAGAGTATCAGTAATGGTAACAAATATATATTTATAGTTATGCAAATGGTTGTTTATACAAAGGCTCTTGATTTTAGAATTTGATATATACAAAATTGCAGACCTCTGACATATGTATAAGCTAATCGAAAAATGCATTTATTGATAAATGAAGATTTGATTGTTTTACTCACACATTTCCGTTCTGTATCACAGCAATATGAATATATAATGATATAGCTTTTTTGAATAATGCATCCTTCCAAGTTAATTTCCACTTTAGTTTCTGGGTCCATCATTACCATATCTTCCTATTACTGACATTATTTATGAAAACTCAATTTCCAAGATAATTATTAACTGGCTTTACAGAGAGATTAGAATTACCTCCCAATAAAACAAAATCTCTAACATGATGTGAGAGACAAATACCGTAATGTTTGGGACAGAAATAAGGTTGTCTTGAGGGTGAATGAAGCATGGTGTTTAATTATGGACAGGTACTTCAAGTAGGGGAGATATTGATTTTAGGCCAAGTTCTCAATGCTCTCAATGTTTTATTACAGTTAGTGGGTTGACTAAATTCCCTATGATAGTAAGGAAAGAAAAATAATACAGAGTACACCTTCATGTCCCAAGCAGGCAAGGAGTCCTACACAGTTAGTTACTCAGTGTAAAGTGTTTCCAATACTGCTAAGGGTTCTGGGTAGTGACCTGGAAATGGATTCCTATAAATTTGTGTTGTTTTCTCTAAATATTTTGTTGTGAGTATATATAAAAGCATTTTAATTATGTAATCAAAATAATTTAACAGTCAGTAGCATTATTTTCATATGAGTATAATATAGTAAACAGTTTAGGGTCAACATGCTAAGGAACATCTGATTCTTAAACTGGTGAATATTATATCTCAATCTCTCCCTCAAGCTACAGGCAGAATAGTTAGTCCAAGGAATCCTCCACCACAGAAGCAGAGGTAACAAATTAAATACCCGTATATACTCGAGTATAAGCCAACCCGAGTATAAGCCGAGGCACCTATTTTACCACAAAATACTGGGAAAATGAGCGACTCGAGTATAAGCCGAGGGTGGGAAATATGCTGCCCGCTGTGTCCCTCTTGTGCCCTCTGTGTCTCCTTCTTGTGTGCCCTCTGTGCCCCTTTCTTGTGCCCCCACTCTCTCTCCCCTGTGTCTCTTCCCCCCTCTCCCTCCCCTGTATCTCTCCCCCCTATCCCTCCCCTGTGTCTCTTCCCCTCCTCTCCCTCTGCTGTGTCTCTCCCCCTCCCTCCCTCCACTGTGTCTCTTCCCCCTCTCCCTCCCCTGTGTCTCTTCCCCCTCTCCCTTCCCTATTTCTCTTTCCCCCTTTCCCTTTTGTCTCTTTCCCTTCCCCTTCCTTATCATCCTCCTCATCCTCCCTCCTCAACCCCTTCCTCAATAGCCCTCCTCATCCTCAACCCCCTCCTCATCCTCCCTCCTCATCCTCAACCCCCTCCTCAACCCCCTCTCATCCTTAAACCCCCCTCCTCAACCTTTCTCCTCAACCCCCCACCTCATCCTCAACCCCCCTCCTCACCTCCCCTCCTCAGCCTCCCTCCTCCTCAACCTTCCTCCTTGTCCTCAACCCCTCTCCTCAACCTCTCTCCTCAACCCCCCTCCTCATCCTCAACCCCCCTCCTCAACCTCTCTCCTCAACCCCTCCTCATCGTCAACCCCCCTCCTCAACCTCTCTCCTCAACCCCCCTCCTCCTCAACCCCCTCCTCGAGGGAGGGGGGGGGGAAGAGACACAGGAGAGGGGGAAGAGACACGGGGGGGGGGGGAGAGACACAGGGTGACTCGAGTATATGCCAAGGGGGCATTTTTCAGCCTTAAAAAAAGGGCTGAAAAACTCGGCTTATACTCGAGTATATACAGTAATTTTCTTTTCAAATACTTTTATGCCCATGGCCTGGTAATGTTGTTGAGTTGTTTCTCCTAAGCTACATTAGTCCTTTAATTATCTTATAAATCACAAATGGAATTTAAAATGGAAAAACATATAAAAAAATAAGTGTTTATTGTAATTAGAGCTATGATGTCTTATTGCTCTTGCCTTACTAATAATATAATGGGGGGTCCATCTGGTACTGGCATCTGGAGCAAATGTGCCTTTGATAAAGTAGCAAAACACTGATGAGCCTATTTGTTATGTACTTATGTACAGTGGTGTTCGCTGATATTGTTCACCCGTGTGACTAGGTCCTAGCATGGCATGATTAGTACGCATTAATCCATAAGATCAGCCAGCAGAGGGTAGTACAATTGCAGTACTCTGCTTCCTGTAGAGATCGACACAGCTCATCATATATAGTCAAAGCAATGGAATGGGGAAACCAAGTATTTTAATGTTGCCTTGTGCATTATACACTTAAAGGGCCATCCTAGTCCTCATACAATATCACTCCATTTGTTTATTTAATAACTGGGTAGCAATGACATCAGTATATGAAGATAAATTCTATGTAGTTTTTTAAAACTTAAATTTGAAATTTAGCATTGCATGCAGTGGCAGAGCTACTTCTGGTGCAGCATGTGCAAAGTACTGGGGCCCACATCAGAGTGATGGTTTTCTGCTCTGCAATAAGGGCGTTTCGTAATTTATTAGGGCAGAGGGGCAGACAATTACAATTACTTTTATAAAAAGTGGATCTGATCACCATAGCAGTGATCTACTAACCTACATATATATTTGTCATTTTATATTGGCCGCTATTTATTTTGGTGCCCTCTACAGTGTAGGTCCAGAAACAGTTGTCCAGTTTGCTCTTCCCTACAGTTGAGCATTGTGATAGTGTGCCTTGAATTTAAAGGAGGCAATAATGGAGAATAGGTTTAACCAATCTATAAGATCATGTCTAATAAAATGGTTTTATCATTGTTTTGTTATGGTTTTCTTTGTCTCATACTACTGTAACATATTCCAACACTTCTCTACAGAATATTGTAGTATGTTCCCCATAATTAATATTTTTTTTTTATTTGAATTCCATTACACCATGTTTTGTATAGTTAGCTATATGATGAACATGGAAATCCATTCCAGATAACAGAAATGACTAAACATTTTTTTTTGTAGTAGTGTTAGTAAATATTTTAATTATAATGTATTTCCATTACAAGTTGCCAACTGGAACTGGTGCTCTAAGCTCACACATGTTTGCTGCTTATACTAATGTTTGTGAAATCTATATGTGTGCCAGACTGTTCTGTAATACCATCCAAGCCAAGAGCCTGGCACACACTTCCTCATAATATCATCTCATATGGTATTCTGCACTTTTTCTCCCTGAGAATGAATGTAACTGTTCACTAAGATATTAGAAGATGCAATAAAATAGACGCTGAAGCTATGGTTATTACTATGCACCTTTATTTAGTGCTTTCATAATCAAGTTGGAAATGTGTAAAATCTTTATAAAACTCTTTCCACTGGTTTATAATATGATTTAAATGCAGCAGTGTTAGCTTTTAAAGCACTTTTACAGATTTTGGAGAAATTCTCTCAGGTCCTATAAAGACCATAAACTCTAAATGCATATATGTCTCTGCTGCATTAATACATTTCACATGTTTCCCTTTAGATTAGAATATCTAAAGAACCCAAAAGGAATAAGCCTATGTTTTGGGGGGTCTGCAGCAAAGAGAGTTTATTGCCATTTGCAGGTGATTGTTGGTCCTTATATTGGTCAACACCAAGCTACCAATTGAAGGAAGCTCAATATTACCACTGAAAATAGTAAGAGTTTGAAAATGAATGATATAAAAAGTCTTATCAAACCATGAACTTTGCATACATTTTTAAAAACTAAACAAAATACTTGATTTTCAGTGCTTTGTTTAATGTAAAGCAGTATAGATGGATTTCAAGATAATTTTATGTATTATTCTATAGTAATTAATACAATTTATTTCATTATAAAAATGTGCAGGATGGTGCATTTTACATTATAGAGCATCTTCTACTGGGAGGGAGTATCATAAATAATAATAGTTAGAGGAAGGGGATGTACTGTTGTTGTACAATAACAGGCCATACAAGGCTTGGTGTAATTGTTCCCAGCCATCTGTATATGTCACTGACAGATGCTTCTGTTTTATCTTTCTTACACAGTTAATCTTCCAACTGTCTGTCTCACTGCTGCTTGGAGCTTTCTTGAATGTCAGAGAACCAAAAATCACAAGTACCCTGCAAGTGGCAATGCACTCTATCTGCTGCACCGCTAAAATGTCAGATTGTTTCTTTGGTTTCCAAAAGGTATTATTATAGTGATGGGTATAGAAGCATTTGAAAAGGAGGTGTAATTTATGGTACCTTCAGGACCTCAGAACTAATCATAATATATTGGCTGGTGCCACTGAATACTAAGTACCAGCCAAGGCAAGTAAACAACGTGAAGGCTTTAAAACCTCACACAGAAATGGGCTTCAAATTAACATTTTCTTTTACATTTTCTCTACTTGACTTTCATCTGATTCATGAGACCCACCAGCAGAGTTGAGCCTTATGCAGAAATCATTTACTTTGCCGAGAGTGAATGACTGTATCTGAAACTCCCAAGTTGGATTAGCTAGATGGGTCTGACATTATCTAAATAGTTATTTGCACAGAAATCTTAAAGTACGGTATTTAACCTTTACAGTAGAAAACACTAACCTCTTTATTGTCTCAAACTTTTAAAGGCATAGTAGCATGTTCCATGTCCACTTAAGGGCACATAGCTAAAGCTTAAAATATGGTATAATTTAAAACTTTAGGTAAAAAAAAAACTTTACCTAAATTGAATATTTTTAAAAACTGCATTTTCTTACCATTTTAACATGTCATTCAGCTATTCTGATCCACCCACAAAGCATAGTACTATATCTCTTTGTGATGGGTGATTATTGCTGATAAATGCTAATCACTCTCCCAGGGTCTTTGTATATTGTTTTCAATCTAAAGCCAAATGGCTGGTACAGACTGAAGAAGAAATTAGCCTAATCATCCTAGTTAGTCCCTGGGGTCAGCACACTTTTAGTCTTTTCCATTTAATTTGGTTTTAGACTGAAGCCAATAAAGCTAATCCGCAGGGCTATTATCATTAAGATAAATTACGATTTGGATAACATACTATACTTGATGGGTGGATGAGAAAGGATGATTGGCAGGTAACAATTTGTAACTTCTATGTAAGATTACTACATGCAAAATAACATTCAATTGATACGTGCTTTCTATTACCTATCCCTTAGATTGTAAGTTTGCGAGTTTTCAACTGTGTGTCCGTGTCTTGGAAACAAGCACTATGTACATTTGATTATATGCTCAAAAACAGGGCCCTCCATTCTTTAAGGTGTTAAGTTTGTTTTTTGCCATGTACTAACCCCCTGTACAGCGCTATGGAATATGTTGGCGTGATATAAATAAAGATAACAATAATAATAATAATAATATACTATATTTGGAAGCTCTGCTATTCTATTGAATTCTGTTTATAACTAAAGATTCCAAATGTAATTCTATATTCTCATTTTTCTTGCTAACATTTTTGATTTCCCAATGCAAAAAAAGCACAATTTGACTCTGGAGACATGATCCTGCCATGACTTCTGGGAATGTAAGAGAGGGCTCTTGTTGTCTGCTCAGGTTTGTGTCACGTCTCTCCATGAGTGATAAGCGGGCTCTCTAGCCGCCAGTGCTGTCCTGACAATGGCACAGGTCATTTTTACTTTTTTTAGTAAGGTTATTAAAAATGAAAAAAAATCTTATGCTTTCTAGTCAAGGCTGTATTTAATATAAATGTATTTCAGATGCACTTACAAAGGATCACTATTATTGAAAATTGCATCAAATGCTAAATTAAATAAATGAAATATTTATGTGGTTGCATCTTAACCTTCATTCGTTCTTGGCGACTTCTGCTAAACCACTTGTGCATCCTGTCTGCTCTGCAGTTTGTGAAGGACATGAGGCATTTGGAACTTGTGCAAATACATTATTTATAAAGTCTAAACTTTTAGTTTCTAAGGATATAAATAATTTTTTTCAGACTTATAGATGCAGTATGTAGGATATACGGCAAATAACTTCAATCAATTGTCTATCATGTTGGCAGCAAGCAAGCAAAATACATCTTGCCAACTGCTAGAACCCTGTTTGTAAATGCTCTATTTATTTTGCATAACTGTTCTAATTCGTTTTTTTTAATCATTCAAGAAAATATAGGTTTATTTAATATATTATTCCTCAATGTACCGTAATTATTATATAAAACTAGCGACCTGCCCGTCAAAAAATGATGGTAATAAGAATGTAAGGCAGGTAATGCTGTTTGTGTGCGACATTAATTTTTTTTGTGTTCCAAACTCCTTCAGCGCTCCATGCCATCAACTGCGGCCCTCTATTCGCGAGGGACGCAGGCTCGCTATGGGCCTCATTCTATTATCGGCCGTAAATCGGCCGTAAGGCTGCGATTCCTTGCGAGGGTTCAGTTAACTCGCGATTCTATTATACGGCCCCGCAAGGATCTCCTTTTACGGCCGGCCGCATATCTTGGAACCGGCCGTAATCTGTGAAATATAAAAACTGAAAAATAAATTCAAGCCTGCACTGTACAGCTCTGTAAATGCTAGGGATCATATTGGGGGACATGAGGATTAAAAGGAACCCACTCTCAAGCTTGCACATCTGCCCAAACCCGAGTTCAAATTAACTGTTTATTTTCCGGCTGCGGCGTGGGTGTGTCTGAGGTGCTCCAAGCACTCTGGACTTTTTACATGTATATTTTACGGATATTAAAAATAAAATATTTTACGGATTTGAGTACAGGATAATTATGTGCTATTTTTTCTAACACCTAAAATCCCTTTATAGTCTTCTCAAAGTGCAGGATGGCTTTATTTGAGCTATTTTATGTGCTTAATTGGTGCTAGCGAGACCTTTTTCCTGCAAGTAACTGCGGCTCGTTTTTAGCCTTGCAGAGAGGTTTCCCGGAGCAATTGAATTGCAAATCTCTTGCGGCCGTTTTAGATCAAAGGCTTTCCTCCGGCGCGATCGGCCGCAAGAGATAGCAAGGCACCGGCCGCAAGCCTGCCAGAATCCCCGGCCGTAAGGGAATAGAATAGCAGAATAGCTTGCGGCCGGTCCTTGCGGCCCCGCAACGGCTGCGGCCGATAATAGAATGAGGCCCTATGAGAGCCCGCAGCGTTAGCAGCAATCTGCATGCTCACAACTATATATGTGATGTTTAATAAGTCAACAAACTAACATCATGTTGGGTTCCCTTCATGCTGCCATCCATTACATCAGGGATGGGCAAGTTCGGTCCTGGAGAGGCCCACACAGGACAGGATTTGAGGATATCCCTGCTACTGCAGGGGAGTGAATTGCTTCTTCACTCACCTGTGCACAGAAATGATATACTCAAATACAAGCCTGTGTGTGGCTCTCCAGGACCGGGGTTGGCCACCCCTGCGTTACATCAGTGACCTGGCACACGGCATTGCTCGATTAATCTAAAACCATAACCATATGGATGGGGCTTCACATTATCAATGGCTGCAAAAACTAGTTTGTAATGACAGGGTTTTATTTTTCAGAGAGATTCAAATGTTAATATTAATAGTAGTGTTTTGTATATTCAGTGTATTATTATTATACATTTTAAATTATGAAATACAATGTTTATAATTAAAAAGGATAAATTGTAGGAAGGAGTAATCACATCAACTTTACGAGTTATAGATAGAGTTTATATTTAGCAAGGTCGACTTTAAATTAGAGGTAAATGCTATTTGATGGATGGGTGGGTCTATTATTATTATTACTATTATCGTTTATTTGTAACGCGCCAACATATTCCGTAGCGCTATACATAAGTTAAGTTACAGGCAATGACAAGTTAAAGATTCATACATTGCAAAGAGTGTATGGCCCTGTCTTTGAGCTTGGAATCCAGTGTCCATAGCGCTTTCCCTAAAGCACTGCGCAGGATTGAAACTCGCAGACTTACAATCTAAAGGTTAAAGTTTGTATGTGGTACAGTAGGGAGAGAGTAGTGCTGAGCAGTGCTGAGCATGTTACGGAGGAAGGCTATATGCTTCTTTAAAGAGGTGCGTTTTTAATGATGTTTTGAAGGATTTAAGGCAGGAGGATAGTCTGGTGAAGCGAGGCAAGGAGTTCCAGAGAATAGGGGCAGCGCGAGAAAAGTCCTAGAGGCGGGAGTGAGAGGAGGTGACAAGAGTGGTAGAAAGAAGAAAGTCGTTAGCAGAACGAAGAGGGCGTGTGGGGGAGTATTTGGAGATGAGAGCAGAGATGTATGGGGGTGCGCTGTTGTTAAGGGCTTTATAAGTTAGGGTCAAGATTTTAAACTTTATTCTGGAGGCTAAGGGAAGCCAGTGTGATTGACAAAGAGGAGCTGCCGACACTGAACGATGTGTACTGAAGATGAGTCTGGCGGAGGCATTTATTATGGATTGAAGTGGGGAGAGGCGAGTGATGGGCAGGCCAACAAGGAGCGAGTTGCAATAGTCAAGACGAGAAATGATAAGAGAGTGTATTAGAATCTTAGTAGTGTCTTGTGTAAGGTAATGGCGTATTTTGGATATGTTTTTTAGATGGAAAAGACAGGATTTGGTTAGAGACTGTATGTGTGGGATGAAAGAGAGGGCAGGGTCCAGTAGAACCCCGAGACAACGGGCTTGGGAGGTGGGAGTGATGATGGCGTTGTTGACAGAGAGAGAGATGTAAGGAATTGTAACTGTAGTAGAGGGTGGGAAGATTAAGAGTTCAGTCTTAGACATGTTGAGTTTCAGATGGTGGGTGGACATCCAAGAGGATATACTAGAGAGGCAGTCGGAGATGTGTGCTAGAAGAGAGGGGGATAGATCTGGTGCTGAGAGATAGATTTGGGTGTCGTCTGCATAGAGATGGTACTGGAACCCAAAAGAGTTTATTAGGGTGCCGAGTGAGGATGTGTAGATGGAGAAGAGGAGGGGGCCTAGGACTGATCCTTGGGGTACGCCAATAGACAGGGGGTGAGGAGAAGAAGATGTGCCGGAGAAGGAGACGCTAAATGATCGTTCTTGGAGGTATGATGAGAACCACAAGAGAGCAGTGTCTCGAATGCCGAGGGTGGAGAGAATGTGGAGTAGAATTGAATGGTCAACGGTGTCAAAGGCGGCAGAGAGATCCAGGAGAAGCAAAATAGAAAAGTGGCCTTTCGACTTGGCGGTGAGCAGGTCATTGGTGACTTTTATGAGGGCTGTCTCAGTGGAGTGTTGGGGCCGAAAGCCGGATTGGAAAGTGTCCAGAAGAGAGTTAGAGGAGATGAAACTGGTGAGGCGGTTATAGACGAGCCGCTCCAGCAGTTTGGAAGCCAGGGGAAGTAGAGAGATAGGGCGATAGTTCGATGCAATGTCAGAATCGGATGAGGGTTTCTTGAGAGTAGGT
Organism: Discoglossus pictus; assembly: GCA_027410445.1. Classification (NCBI taxonomy): domain Eukaryota; kingdom Metazoa; phylum Chordata; class Amphibia; order Anura; family Alytidae; genus Discoglossus; species Discoglossus pictus. Next base: position 353,450,766 of record CM050165.1, read on the forward strand.
GTAATTATGGCATGTTTTAGAGATGATGGAAATGTGCCAGTGTTTAGGGAAAGGTTGAAGATATGTGTGAGAGCTGGGATAAGTGTAGTAGAGAGGGGAGGGATGAGCTGAGATGGAATAGGATCTGAAGGACAGGTAGTGAGGTGAGAGGATGATATTAGGATGGAGACTTCATCTTCTGTTGCAGGGGTAAAGTAGTCCAGAGTAGTCCAGAGTGGCTGTGGGAATGGAAGGGGGGGTAGATTGGGTGTTGTTGGTTAGTAGAGTTAGTTGAGAGAGTGAAGTGTGTGAGCCACGGTGAGAGGAGAGTTCATTGTGGATAGATTGATTTTTATGTGTAAAATGGTTGGCAAAGTCTTCAGCCGTGAGACAGGAAGGGATGGGGGGAGGTGGTGGGCGAAGGAGAGTATTGAAAGTGGCAAAAAGACGTTAATATTAGTGATGTAAAGTACGGCTGTTTGGCCAGGTTGAGGGGCAGAGGAGTAGGAACGTAGCATAAACTTGTAGTGAAGGAAATCTGCTGCGGAGCGTGATTTCCTCCATAGTCGTTCAGCAGTGCGGGAGCACTTCTGAATGTAACGTGTGTGTGTAGTGTGCCATGGTTGTGGATGAGATTGAGGGCGTCTGCGTGTAGTTATGGGGGCCAGAGTGTCAAGAGTGGAAGAGAGAGTAGAGTTGTAGTGTGTTGTGGCAGTGTCAGGGCAGTTGAGGTTGGTGATAGTGCTGAGAAGAGGTTGGAGCACGGTGGAGAGTTGGGTAGGGTCGAGTTCTAGCAGGTTTCTGTGGGTTATTGTGGCTGGGGTTGAAGAAGAGTGATGGGAGGAAGATGTGTTGAGGTTGAAGGTAAGGAGGTGATGGTCAGATAGAGGGAGAGGGTGGATGACTAGGTTGGAGGTGTGGGTAATATTGGTAAAAATAAGGTCAAGAGAGTGACCAGCATGGTGAGTTGAAGAATCTGTAAGTTGTGAGAGGCCGAGGGAAGAGGTGAGTGCAAGTAGTTTGGCGGCTGCTGAGGAGGTGGGGGTGTCAATGGCAATGTTGAAGTCGACAAGTATCAGTGTGGGAATGTTGGAGGAAAGAACGTGTGGGAGCCAGGCGGAAAAGTGATCGAGAAATTGAGAGGAAGTACCTGGGGGGCGATAGATTACAGCAACACGTAGAGAGATAGGAGAGAAGAGGCGGATAGTATGAGCTTCAAAAGACGAAAATTGGAGGGATGGGACAGGGGGTATGAGGTGAAACATACAGCGAGAAGAAAGTAATACACCCACACCACCACCTTGTTTGTTCCCAGGTCTAGGTGTGTGACTGAGGTGAAAACCACCATGCGAGAGTGCTGCAGGGGAGGCAGTATCAGAAGAGGAGAGCCAGGTTTCAGTAAGAGCCAGTAGATTGAGGGAGTTAGTAGTGAAAAGGTCGTGAGTGAAAGTGAGTTTATTGCAGATAGATCGTGCGTTCCAGAGAGCACAGGAGAAAGGAAGAGTGGAAGGTTTGTGACAAGTGATGGGTATCAAATTTTGTGTTTTTCTGGTGTTTTCTGCCCTTGGACTGTATATTCTGCAAAATGATGTTAACCAACTGTAAACAGATTTCTATGCACAAAGTGCTGTAATATTTCAAATGTGCTTTTAAAGTTAAAGAAAATGCATCTTTAAAGAGTCACAGATTGGTAGTTTAGCCCAATTTAAAACTTTAGGTAGTAGCAGGCAGTTTTGTCATTTGGATGCTATTTAAAGGATTGCATGTTCTTGTATTCTCTAGTTATTTTATGTTTGATTCTGATTTTCTCCTCTAGCTATGTTGCTTATGTTGATTTTACAGTGTAATTATTGCTTATTACACCCTGTGAGCTTGGACATACTTAGAATGACTGAACATGGTGGGACTTTACTAAGGATTTTCTCACCTGAGATGACGTGAGTAGGGCTGTTTTCCCCATAGGAAATACTGCATAATAAACCAATGAATGACATGAGCTGTACTTGAGATGCATAATAATTTCCCCCCATGGTTGTGAGGACTAAAGATATATTCCAGCATTTTAATTTAATCTCTCTGAGCATCTGAATTCCAAGTGTATGATTAGCAATGACATAGGTACTAAACAAACCTAGAGGTGCTGAAAGGCTGATTAACTCACCAAAATAAGGAAATAAATTGTATTCCACTTTAAAAAAATATGATAGTTGACTCCTTAAGACCTTTAATTTTAAATTATTCCACACTTGGAACATTTACTGTTTTCTATAAGTTATATTTCACATCATACCATATCAGTATTAGTGCTGTCATTACCAGATGTTACCATCACATTTATTAGAGCCAAAAATCTCTTATGGAAACACATTTTAGCATATGTGGTCTGCAGCCACTGACCCACATCTAGTGGGTGGCCCTGGCATCAACCATACAGAAAACAAACAGTTTGTGGTGGCAAAATCATAATGCCAGATGCTGTAGCATTGGACGGGCACATGGACATTACTGCTCTCAAACCACAGAAATGAAATTATTGAAAGAACCTTTGTAGGCTGTAAGGTTGAGTTGAAGCTATTTGATTTTTTCTCTCCTAGTTTTCAGGTTTGGGAGTTCAATTAAAGACACATGCTAATTTGTTTGGGCACAAGCTTCAAAGCTGTATAAATATTAAAGTGAACCCTCTATGTCTAAAGTCTTGTCATACATGTTACATGGTGGCAAGGTGTTGAAACCTAAATATTAAATTGATCTGTAAAACTTAGTAAATCTGCACTCTCCACCCATTAGTTAAAATCATTTTAAAGCATTGCTGGTTTGATACTAAAGAAAGCTATAGACAGACTGTCCTTAAAGGAACCACTGCACAATGAAAAATATAATATTTGTTTGAAAAAGTCTAACTAACGACATCATTAAGCAGACAAAAGTCATACACTAGTTTCTAATTAGAAAAAATAAATGTTGATGTTCTTGCTGGACCCTGGGGGAATCCATGATGCATAGGTTGAGGTTATTTATGCGAGAGTGCATTTACATTTCTAGAAAGATATAGGAAGGCAGCTTGATTAATAAATTAATGTTATAGTATCTTAGATAATTTATATAAGGATGTGACAGCTGCAGCCAATCACCAATTGCACCAACTTAGTTCTACATAAACTAAATATATAAACTAGTGGTGGTCTCTCTAATTTGACTCCAGGGGGAGATATAAACCTGAGGAACGCCCTGTGGCTTTGTCAGAAAAATCCTGAATACACAAGTAGAGAGAGATACTAAAATCCAGGACTGATGATGGCTCTTATAGGACTAAGTTTCTTCACACTATTGCAAAGATGGTCTGACTAACAGACCAAAAATTATATTCAAAAATGATATTCAAAATATAATGATACATACAAAAATCTGATGAAAACAATTCTACAACAGTCTCCCAAAAAAAGCAAAAATATAAACTTATATCTATCCAATGGCAACAAGCCTCTCTCTGGCATCAATGTCTTTGATCTCTATTTAAAGTATTTCCAGCTCCTCCCACAATGTAAATCATTACATATAGCAAAGGTAGTAAAGCCATCCAACCACCATATTAGCAATCCACGTGTCTGTGGGACCATGTAGTCTGGTCTCTTGTTCACATAATTCGATGGGCTCTGAGTTACTGCTTTGTGGCTAGGGAGTCCAAGCTTGTCACCGTGACAAAGACAGAACATATCACAAAAAAATGCCCAGAGGTGAAAGGTAATCTTTATTATGTGTAGTAATTTCAATTTAAAGAAACCAATAGATGTGAAATTAAATAATATTGACAATTTTGATGTCATAATATAAGAGGTCATTACAAGAGCTGAAAGTACTTGGCTACTTGTATCAAGGCATCAAAATGGACAATTTTCTCAAAGTGTAAACTCCTCAATACTTGGAGAAAATAGCAAAATACATAATGTTTTCGTATAAATACTGAATCAACAACAAACAGCAACATTATGTTTCATTAATAACCACAACAACATTAGTCCATCATTACCATGGGAACACTGACCTTTCTGAAGTCAATTAGCTGCTCAGGACACTAGACAGGGTAATAAAACAATTGACTCATGTAACATAAATTGTATTAAGCAGACTATTTGTAAGAGCGGTTATGTTCTTAAGAAATAATGACATAAAGAAAGGAAATGATGTGAGAGGAACTATCGAGATGAGCATTTCAATGAGACAGTACAGTTATGTGTATACATTAGCTCTTCATGGCCCAGGTTATCAGCTTTAGAAATTGTTGGCTAGGCCTCAAATATTATTGGACAGAAATGGTAGCTAGCAAATCCATGGAAAAGCAAGTCTGCTACACTAATTACTAAAATAATTGAACAAGCCCACATTTTTCAGTAACATTTCAGAACGTAATCATGACCAATTAAGCAAGGCCATAACTACCGATTTAGAAACAGCCAATAGTAAATTAGACCGTCATCATTACCTCAGTAAAACATGGAGGTTTAACGTCAATCAATTATCGTTTAGAAGATTCCCAAGATTGATATAACACAGTTGCAGATTTCCGAGCTTGAGACTGTTGTGTAATTAATTATAATGTCTTTCGTCGCTTTCCCCGTCTTTTAAAGTGCAGTATTGATTTTTCATTTGCATTTACAGTGCTACGAAAAGATGTTTAACCTCGTTGCGGGTCCTATCTGGTGCTTGTAGGATTTTCTGCTACATCTGCCATTTGAATTGTAGCAATTTAAGAGCGATTTGCAATTGTAACATTTACGCGCTTGAAAGATCAAAGGCTCAGGGTTGTAAGTTACGATTTTAACAACCGCAGGGATTTTCAGCCTGTAGCCTGCAGATCGTTTGCGGGTAGCGAAAAGACGTCAATTGAATAGCAAGTTTGTTTGCAGGCTACATTATGGGCTACAGTAAACCATTGCTCAATTGAATAGGGGCCTTAGAATACAAATCGTGAATCAAAAATGTCAAAAATGACAGGGCAATAAAATTGTAAGGCAGGTAATGCTGTTTGCCACAGACAGTAAGTGTTTTGGTCGTCTGAGATCCTTCGGCGCTCATTGCGAGCCTCTCGGTTGGTGTATTTTTTGTTATCAGAGGCGCTTTTGCTCTCATTGTAAGGTCCGCGCTGATGTCCTTTTTGCGCTTATTGCAAGTCTCTCCCCTGGTGTAGTTTGTGTCCTATGAGCACCCTTGGCGCTTCTTGTGAGACGCGCGGTGAAGAGCTTTGTGGTTTATTGCAATAATGTTTTTTTTTTGTGTATATGTATTTTTTCTTGATAATTAATTAATTAATTAATGAAATGGTAAATTAATATACTTTACCTATTTGTAATTAATACATGCAGCAAGCAATGTGCTGAAGAGCTAACAATGTGTTCCTGCAGTGTTTGTGAGCTGAGGTGTAAGTGTCAGCAATGTGTGCAGTGTGTAGTGTAAATAGGCTGCGTGCGCGAGCTCGCAAAGTGTGACAACGTTTCGTAGTTTGACAACTATTATATGTGATATAGCCTAGACTATGGCCATTAAAGAATGATTTGTTGTGTGCAGGTGAAAGTCAGATCGATACCTGCATGTGTAATGCTGGTCCCAAATGGCAGCAGGGAACACCATGACCAATTTATTGAATCTGCATAATAATACACTGTAAAATTTCAAGAAGCTGACAACTTCCAAGTAGATGATTTGGCAAACCAAGACTTAGAGGTAAGTCCAACATGCCACTTTAGGACTAGGGTCGCCACTAGTCAGGTAGCAAGATTCAGACAAGAGTCTGAGTTCAGAAGGCTTAACAATCCAAGGCTGAGGTAGCAGGTACAGATAAGGCTTAGAGATCAGAAAGCTTAACAGAGCAATATTTAGAGGCAAGCACATGACACTGTGGAAAACAGGAAGACAGAATTCATATTAGTGTCAATACTAGAATAAGTAGAATAAGAGCTCTTGGCAATTACAATCACGATACAATACTTAACAAAGTCCAAAAAGATAAAATAACAGCAAAACCACAAGAATCAGAATAAAAACATGGGAGAAGGTTTAAAAGCCCAAGGCTTAGGAGCTAGCCCAAGGAGCCACTCTAGAACCAGAGAATACAGTTTCTTAGGTGACAGGATTCAGACAAAGGTCAGAGTTCAGAAGACTTAAAAGACCAAGACTAGGGGCAAACCCCATACAACAATCTAAGATCAGGGAAACACCATTGCTATAAAGCTCATAGAAGTAACATTTAATCTAAGGCTTAGCAAACCAAAATGCAGATAGACAGGGAGCAGAACAGGCACCACAGGTAACAGGGTAATCCAGGTTGCATGGTAATACTAAAAACCAAATGGTGCAAGGCATCAGATGGCACAGATAGGTGACCAAGGAGCATGCTATTATAGGTTTCCAATCGAAGGTGGATGACAGGCAGTACAATTAACCAAGTGACAAATGGCACAGGAATGGTGGAAGCCAAGACTTAGAGTTGTCAGGATCTTCAGGATAGAACAAACAATAGTCAATATACTCAGGATTAGGAACACTGGAAAAGCCAGGAAAATCAGGATTATCATGGAATAAAAAAGAAGGAACAGTGGAAATGTCAGTATTATGTAGGAACAAACAGAATTACCAGGAACACTCAAATTCTCAGAACTATCCAGGAACACACAGGAGTACCAGGAACACGGGAACATGAAGAGTCTGAAAAAAATGGCTTCACCAAAAAAAACAACAAGCGAGGGAGCATTGGAATTTTCAGATTTATATAGCCCAGGTGCTAATTAGGGGTCTCTAATCCTCTCTACCCATTAAATATATAATTACAATATGATATCATAGTGAATACTACAACCAGTACCTTACTTCACAAAAGTGAATACAACAACCAGTAGTAAAGTATGCTTCTGAGAATTTAGGCAATGATGCTAAGTGATGACTAGTAGTTATCCTACTGACAGAGAGAACAAGCAGCCTTATTAAATTGTGATTCAGCTAATTGAATAGGGCTCTATATAAGCACAGAGCATATTTTTTTACAGAAGTTTTTAGTTAGTGAAGACCTTGCTTTTGGATAGAAGATCACAAAAAAAAACTTCTGTAAAAAAATATGCTCTGTGCTTATATAGAGCCCTATTCAGTTGGCTGAATCACAATTTAATAAGGCTGAAGATGTTCAGCCTGCACAGAACTGGTGGGAGAGCAGCATCGCTGGCTTTGGGAGACAAGGCAGAGGTATGCATTCGTTGTACATCGTGTTTGAAGGGACAGTTAATATAATAATAGTGGACCATGTGAGGATGATTAAGCAAAAGTTTGATTTTATGTCACTAAATTTGGGCACCCATGACCCAGGCTATTGTTTGTTAACTTCTTTGTGAAAATTTGCGCTGTTACTTAGTTTTTTAAGTACTGTAAGTATAATTATGATATCATTGTCTTGTGTGTACTGGTACTGCAGTAACACTGATGTGACAGATCCACTCTGAGAGTAGTGGTAGTGATTAAAAAAAAACACATGTTCACACTTGTCCACATACCACAATTACAACAATGACATATACAGGGGTGTATATACTGTATTTATATCTATATCCCTGTATATGTCGTTGTTGTAATTGTGATATGTGGACAAGGCAAATAACTAAGTGGGCCTAGGGTAGAATAGATGCTATGGGCCTCATTCTATTATCGGCCGCAGCCGTTGCGGGGCTGCAAGGACCGGCAGCAAGCTATTCTGCTATTCTATTCCCCTCCGGCCGGGGATTCCGGCAGGCTTGCGGCCGGTGCCTTGCTATCTCTTGCGGCCGCTCGCGCCGGAGGAAATCCTTTGATCTAAAACGGCCGCAAGGAAATCGGCCGTAAGAAAATCCTATTTGCAATTCAATTGCTCCGGGAACACTCTCTGCAAGGCTAAAACCGAGCCGCAGCTTACTTGCAGGAAAGAGGTCCCGCTAGCACCAATTAAGCACGAAATATAGCCCAAATAAAGCCATCCTGCACTTTGAGAAGACTATAAAGTGATTTTCGGTGTTAGCAAAAATAGCTCAAAATTCCCCTATACTCAAATCCGTAAAATATTTTTTTTGTAATATACGTCAAATATCCATGTAAAAAGTCCAGAGGGCTTGGAGCACCTCAGACCCGCCCACGCCGCAGCCGGAAAATAAACAGTTAATTTAAACTCGGATTTGGGCTGATGTGCAAGCGTGAGAGGGGGTTACTTTTAATCCTCATGTCCCATAATATGATCCCTAGCATTTACAGAGCTGTACAGTGCAGGCTTGAATTTATTTTTGACTTTTTAGATTTCAGAGCTTACGGCTGGTTGCAAGATTTACGGCCGGCCGTAAGAGGAGATCCTTGCGGGGCCGTTTAATTGAATTTGCGAGGTAACGGGACCCCCGCAAGGAATCGCAGCCTTACGGCCGATTTACAGCCGATAATAGAATGAGGCCCTATATATGCTTCTAATTATAACCCAAAAGGTGCAGACATTAAAAAAACATGAATTACGGTACATTATTACAATGATTATGATGAACTTAGATAAACCTTATTGTGCAATATTGCTATAAATATAAATATAATTTGTTGTAGAAAAGTAATGTTCTCCACTCTCACACTTTATTACCCCTCTAATTCTCTGCTGTATGGGAACATGAAGCCAAGTAATTACTTGCCAAAATTTCACTAAGCTTGGATTTACATTCTGTCCTCATTTAACATATGGATGCATATCTAATTTGTTCTACCAGTTTATATATGACATGGACATTACTAATTTTTATGCTCTTTGCACAAATGTTATAAAGAATGAATCCATTAGCCTACTGATCAGTTAATGTCATAAAAGAGCAATGTGAATTGTGTGCCTGCAGGGAAATCTGGCACTATCTCTGGGAAGAGAGTATTATACCTTATGTATATAGCCTAAGTGTTCATTTTTTGGATAAACAAAACAAAAAACTAATTGTAGATTTAGATCTAAAGTATATTGTAAGTGTGTGAAACAATTTAATTATCTTCAAAAAATTTTTTGCCTGCGAACGGATAAATATAACATTTTATAATGACGCAAAGCTATTCATTTTTGTTACATGTCACTATTCTTGTTCTTGGAAGCTAAAAAAGATTTGATACTTATGTATATAAAGGACTAGAATAAGCACAGTCTCAATTTTCAAGGGGCTGCATGTGAAATCTATTCCCATCCACAATCACTGACATAGTGGAGCTGGATTACTTATTTAAACTCTTTCTGTGAGATGTAGTGTTTTTCCTAATTCATATTTTATTTTATATAGCTTAATAAAATTGCAACATTTACAATGAATACATAGGAAATGCTAATGATGAGGATACAAATAAATACAATGCCTAACACTATAAAAAGTTTTACAAAAGATTAGCAAAAATGCTGAAATGGAAAGACCGACGGCATTATCAAAGGGTACTTTAGGTTAATTCTCAAACAGATAGACTAAATGGAATATTTCTTAGAACAAATTTATAAGGATGTTATTTAATTAAAATGATTGGGTCATCAAGGTGTAATGTAATGCAATTCTGGCTTGATTTGCTATAATGTTTGATAAAATAGCAGAACATTTGTTGTATTTTCTTTTCAAAACATTGTAGCTATGTCTGGAACATTTGGATAGTATGTGATTTCTTTTTGTATTCCCTTATATTCCCCTTCCTTCTTCCCCTCTTAGCAGGGACGTCTGGGGGCTAGTGCAATTAAAAATAAATGACCCCGCCAAGCCTGAAATTTGTGTGTGACTGTTTAAAAAAGAGCATTTCTACTGTAGCTGGAGAGGTGGCAGTGTGGAGCAGTTCAGCACCCTGGGGATGTATCAGGGAAGAAGGTAAGAAAGCAAGGGCTGCAAATTGGCAGCAAAGTACAGGGAAATGGGTTCTGTGAGGGAGGAACAAAGGACATAGGAATGGGTGCTATGTGAAGTCGGTTCTCAGAGGGGTTGGGTGGTGTGTAGGGATGGATTTTTATATACATGTGTATATGTGTATATTTATGTGTACATATATATCCTTAGTGGATCCTTAGAGGATGTCACTGGAAAGTAGAGCTGTGCTGCAGGCAGAGGATAAAAGGTTTGGTTCAGATGGGGCCCAGTACAAACATGTTGTTACATCCCCCTGAGGGGGGCCCAAGTTACATCTATTTTATACACAAAAGCCTTACACAACTTTGTGTGCATTCTATTTTTCCTAGGAACAGAGTTTCTCTAGAGAATCCTGTCTTCTCATGATATGGCCAAAATACCTTTTAATTTCTTAGCTTCAGTTACTGTCTGCAGAGATCTAGGAAAATAAAATCTGTCACTGTCTTCACTTCTTCCGATCTATTTTCCAGGACTTGGGATTTCTGTTTGCCATGATCTTTTTAATGTTGAGCATACACTGAGTGTAAAATTATATTTATTGCCCTTTTCTGGGGGCAGGCACGGACTCAGGAAAGACAGAGCTGAACCTTCAGTAAACCATTGTGCTCCTCAATTCCCATAACAATAAATGTTTAAAATTTGACATTAAAATCAGAAATCAGAACAGCTGTACATATAGTTTGTATGTTTTTTTTTCCTGTGTGTGAGATACTTAATTATCAGGGAATGTTCTGACAGTAATTTGAGATGTCCTCTACAGCTGTATCTTCTTTGTGGATTTATATTGTGTGATTCAATAGCCTTGCATCTGTTTTTGTCACTTGTCATAGCTATTCATTATAGCTTGATAAAAAAGATAGCACATTTTCAGATGATGAACTGATTTTATTGGTCTTTTATCTGATTGTAGTATGAAGTATGGCTGAGAAGGTTGTGTAAATTTGATATTTGTGTGTAAACTGAAATGTATTTCATTTCATTTTTAGCCTACTTATGCTACATTATTGAGGTGCAGCTTGCAGAGAAAAAAATATAAATATATATTGTATTTCAACTATCCACTGTATCTTATTATTGCACCATTCACTTATTTGTATATACTATGTCATGTATGGCACAAGTAAGCATAGTATAAATCTTTGCACTCTGTTTTGAAGTATCAGCACATTCTAAGTTGTTTTTCTGTGACAGAGCCTAGCATAAAGGGAAATTCTTTTAATATGTCTTCACCATTTCTTCTTATCCGTCTTAAGAGTCAACCCTCTCTCTCTCTTTCTCTCTCTCTCTCTCTCTCTCTCTCTCTCTCTCTATATATATATATATATATATATATATATATATATATAAACGTGCATGTAAATTTAATCCTAAAACTATAATATGTTGTGCAATTATAATGAGATCAGCCCACTTCAGATTTTTACATTGATATTTACACTGTTCTCCAAGCTTTAATAAAGAAACTTGATTTTACGTCCTACTTTCATTCTTTGACTGAGTGTTGGTTAAGGAAGAGGCACTGAAAAGGGGACATTTTCCCACAACAAGCTGATCTTCCTAAGCATGAGAATATGGAGCCACCTATGAACCTGTACCAATGAAGCTGTGAGCTATACCATATAGGCTCACCCAAGATGGTCAGGTCATGGCAGAGAGGTCAGACAAATTGCAGTCCACTGTAGAAGAAACCTGCAACCCACTCCAGTAACATTGCTAAGATAACTTTATGGACAGGCACAACCAGAAACATAATGATATGGCCCCCAGAAGATGAGCCCTTCAGGTCAGATGGTGCACAATACAGAGGAAGAGCAGAGGGCAAGTACAATAAATTACGGAATAATATCAATTAGAATTCAAGCCAAGCCATTTAACATCACAATGATCCAAGTCTATGCTCCAACTCTGAATGCTGAAGAAGCTGAAGTTGTCCAGTTCTACAAAGATATTCAATACGTCATAGATGTAACACCCAGAAAAGATGTTACTATCATTATAGGAGGGTCAGAGATTAGTAGAATTATTTTACAAGATGATGCTGTGAAAGTATTGCTTGCACTGTGCCAACAATTTTGGAAAACTCATCAATGGCCAACAGACTGGAAAAGGTATGTCTACACCCCAAACATTTACTTCTGCTTCATAGACTATTCTAATGCCTTTGACTGTGTGGATCACAACAAAATGCATCAAGTTCTTGAAGAGATGGGGTATCTCATCCACCTCCTGCAGAATCTGTATGTGGACCAAGAAGCCACAGTCAGAACCGAACATGGAACAACAGAATGATTCAAGATTGGAAAAGGTTTGCTACAAGGTTGTATATTGTCACCTTATTTATTCAGCTTATATGCAGAGTACATCATGCGTACGTCTGGGCTGCATGAGTTCAAAGCTGAAATCAATTTTTCTGCAAGAACTATCAGCAACCTCAGATACGCACATGATACTACTCTGATAGCTGAAAGTGAGGAGGAACTAAAGGACCTATTGATGAGGGTAAAAGAAGAGTGTGCAAAAGCTGGCCTGCTGCTCAACGTTAAAAAGATGAAGATCATGGCAAACAGCAATCTCAGTTCCTGGCAAACAGAGAAGAAGTGGAGGTAGTGACATTTTTTTTCCCCTCTGATCCAAGATCTCTGCAGCCGGTAAACCCTTAGGGCCTCATTCTATTATCGGCCGTAAATCGGCCGTAAGGCTGCGATTCCTTGCGGGGGTTCTGTTAACTCGCCATTCTATTATACGGCCCCGCAAGGATCTCCTTTTACGGCCGGCCGCATATCTTGGAACCGGCCGTAATCTCAGAAATATAAAAACTCAAATATAAATTCAAGCCTGCACTGTACAGCTCTGTAAATGCTAGGGATCATATTGGGGGACATGAGGATTAAAAGTAACCCACTCTCAAGCTTGCACATCTGCCCAAACCCGAGTTCAAATTAACTGTTTATTTTCCGGCTGCGCCGTGGGCGTGTCTGAGGTGCTCCAAGCACTCTGGTCTTTTTACATGGATATTTTACGTATATTAAAAATAAAATATTTTACGGATTTGAGTACAGGATAATTATGTGCTATTTTTTCTAACACCTAAAATCCCTTTATAGTCTTCTCAAAGTGCAGGATGGCTTTATTTGAGCTATTTTATGTGCTTAATTGGTGCTAGCGAGACCTCTTTCCTGCAAGTAAGCTGCGGCTCGCTTTTAGCCTTGCAGAGAGGGTTCCCGGAGCAATTGAATTGCAAATCTCTTGCGGCCGTTTTAGATCAAAGGCTTTCCTCCGGCGCGAGCGGCCGCAAGAGATAGCAAGGCACCGGCCGCAAGCCTGCCGGAGCCTCCGGCCGTAAGGGAATAGAATAGCAGAATAGCTTGCGGCCGGTCCTTACGGCCCCGCAACGGCTGCGGCCGATAATAGAATGAGGCCCTTAGATTGTAAGTTTGCGAGTTTTCAATCGTGTGTCCGTGCCTTGGAAACAAGCACTATGTACATTTGATTATAAGCTCAAAAACAGGGCCCTCCATTCTTTATAAGGTGTTAAGTTTGTTTTTTTGCCATGTACTAAACCTCTGTACAGCGCTACGGAATATGTTGGCGCGATATAAATAAAGATAATAATAATAATAATGGTGACTGTAGCCATAAAATTAAAAGACTTTTGCTTCTGGGGAGGAAAGCTATGGCAAGCTTGGGCAAGTTAGTAAAAAAGTTAAGATATTAAACTATCAACAAAGGTTCACATAGTTAGAACTATGGTATTCCCAGTAGTAATATACAGATGTGAGAACTAAACCATAAAGAAGCCTGAGAGCAGTGAATTGACACCTTTGAATTATGGTGTTGGCAGAAACTATTTAGAATACTTTGGACTGCAATAAGATTAAATAAATCAGCACTACAGGAAATCAAGACAAACTGTACAATAGAAGGTATGATCGTGAAGCTGAAGTCCAAATATTTTGGCCATATCATGAGATGGCAGGATTCCCTAGAGAGGACTCTGATGCTGGGAAAGCTTAAAAGGCACAAGAGGAAGGGGACAACCGAAGCAGAGATGGAGAGTTAAGATTACTGAAGTAATTAACACAAACATGATGGAGTTCAGATTGGTTGTGACTGAGAGATGTACCTGGCGTGCTGCGGTCCCTAGGGTCATGAAGAGTCAGACGCGACTGAACCACTAAACAACAAAATGAACCTTAGGACTAACTAAAGGGTTGTTCATTCACAGTCTGTGAGTGTGTTTATAGATGCAGAAAGATGAGTAGACTATATACACTATATCAGAACTTTTTTGTTGATGCATGTAGCCTCCTCATCACAATTATTGTATTTATGTTTATTACCGCATATGAATATTTAACAAGTAACCATTAATAATAGGCAGTAAATAGATGTAGTTTTCTTTTTCCCAACTTCAAACTAAAAAAAACTACACTTATATGATCTTTTCTGTTTTTGCCATAAATGAGGACTTGTATGAAACAAGAAAATGCAAATGATCCTTATAGCATACATTCTACTGCTATAAAGGTGTCACATAGATGAGCTCCTCGGGTCCTTGCCTACCTAATGACTACCTTGACTTTTCTGTGCCATTCTGTCTAATGCTAAAAGTACAAAGGAATTAGTCAACTTTGCATTTACTGCCACCGTAAAGTGGAATCCATATATCTCGACAATACAATGCAGTTCTGTGTAAAGAGCTGATTAAGTACTAAATTATTGTGATTAGATAATACAAATGCATGGATCTCTCTGAGCGGGAACTATTATAATGAAAATACTCTGGAGCATTCTCTTATACCCTCATTTGTTAAAGACATTGTCGATGTATTTTTAGTGAAGCGTCACCGTAATATGCTATTATCTAGTAATATACCATTAGGCTTTGATCAGCTTCCAGATGCAACATGTGATTTCAGAACATTGATGTAGCTGCTTTCTGAATGACTAGTCAGCCAAGAGCCTGGATGCTGGCTGTTAACCACTGAGTGGCTCCAGCCCCTTTGTGCGTTTATTTCTAGCACTAATACATGAAAGAGCCCCAAGCTTTCTGTTAATAGGCCATCTTGCTCAGCCACACAATAGACGTCAGAGTTCGAATTTTTGACTCTTGGAAGCTGTGTGTGTGAATGTACAAATGTATTGTTGGGTAGAAGCAAACCACGTGTGGGTGTGGAACAACCAGACAATTGAAAGGAATCTCACAGAACATAAACCCCACTGTTTTATGTTAATAAATAAAGAATAGGAGAAGAATGTATATGTTGGTTCTGTGTGTGTGTAAATCTCATATTAATATTCACTTCACTGTGAACGGACTTGGAGGGACACAAGCAGAGCATAGTTAGTAGAGTTGAGTGTCTGCATTCATAGCATTTTGCACTAGCAAATATGTAAAATAAACTATTTTGTCCTTAGTTATTTCTAATAGATTACCCTCAAAGGATATTATCTGAATATATTCTAGAAGTGCAGATCACTATGAAATGTTAAAACTACTTTGTGCTTAATAATTGTCTATCGGTCTGTACATAATAGGAGTGGTGTAATTTGAGTTTGGCTATTACAGTGTCACTCATGAAAAATAGGTTCATCAAATCTGCCTGAAATATTAAGCTAAAAGGAATGCTGTAATGATCCAGATTTCAGAACTTTTAAGTAGTAAATATTATTATTATTATCGCTTATTTGTAATGCGCCAACATATTCCGTAACGCTATACATGGGTTATGATGAAGGCAAAAAACTATAGCAGTATAAACAACATTTCAGTTTATTGTCATTTAAAACAAGCTGATCTTTATGAGAAAGCTGACACTGAAATTAACTGGTTTCCTTTCATCTTTAGGCTGTTACTCATCCAGTCTTTGTCAAACTATCACCCCTTTTAAATTCGAAGCCCCTAAGTGCAACGTGAGACCCGCAATGGCTGCGGGCCTGAAATTCACCTGAGTTATAGAGCTAATAAATTAGAACAGGCAAACCCGTAAACCATTTGACCACCGTTGGATGTGAGGCCGTGATCGTGATCAATTAGTCAAACCTGTAGTTACAGCTTTAGATGGAGCCAATGGAAATAGAGATTGTCATCATTGCGTTACAGAAAAGTGGAGGTTGGATTTCAAAGTCTTACAGGGTTCAATTACAAGTTACGATCGGATCCACATTCCCGATATAATACAATATTAATAAAGCCGTAAATATGATATTCTATCACATGGGAGTTCCATTATATGTATTAACACATTGATTGCCGGGATCGATATAACACGGAAATCAAACATGAAATAAAGTATTTTTGGGGCCGATTTGGGAGTTTGAGAATGTTGTGCTATTAATTCTAATCCCTAACATCACTTTCCCTGCTATTATATGTACAGTAGTGTGTATATATTTGCATTTACAGTGCTACGGATTTGACTTTACCCCCCTTGCAGGTACTCTGTAGTACCCGTTGGCCATTGGGCTCCATTTGCGTGTTACAGGGTTGAGCGCAAGTCAATTTGTTGCAATTTAATAACATGATTGGAAACATAGTGGTTCCCGGCTTGAGAGAACAAAGGATTTGCACGTTCCACGTCCTGTAGTTTTTTCTGCTCCAAACCTGCAGAGCGGCAGTGGCTTGCTTTACTGGGCCAATTTAATAGCCGTAAGTCTTACGGGCTACGGTTTTACACGTTACTCGAATTTAATAGGGCTGTATATCTATTCTGCTCTAAATAGTTATGATGCACCTCACGCATTCTAGTGACCGGCAACTTTTTATACAGTGCCTTGCAAAAGTATTCACCCCCCACCCCTCCATTTTTCGCGTTTTGTTGCCTCACAACCTAAAATTAACATGGATTGTTTGAGGATTTGCATCATTTACATTTACATTTACATGCCCACAACTTTGAAGATTTTTTTTTTTTTTTATTGTGAAGCAAACAACAAATAGGACAAAATAACAGAAAAAGTCAATGTGCATAACTATTCAGCCCCCCGCCCCGTGCTCCAATCCCAGCTCCAAGTCACTTTGGATAAGTCTCTATGAGCTTGCCACATCTTACCATTGGGATTTTTGTCCATTCCTCCTTGCAAAACTGCTCCAGCTCCTTCAAGTTGGATGGTTTGCGCTTGTGAACAGCAATCTTTAAGTCTGACCACAGATTTTCTATTGGATTGAGGTCTAGGCTTTGACTTGGCCATTCCAACACATTTACATGTTTCCCTTAAACCACTCAAGCATTGCTTTAGCAGTGTGTTTGGGGACATTGTCCTGCTGGAAGGTGAACCTCCGTCCTAGCCTCAAATCACGCACAGAGTGGTACAGATTTTTCTCAAGAATATCCATGTATTTAGCACAATCCATCTCTCCCTCAACTCTGACCAGTTCCCAGTCCTGGATGCTGAAAAACATCCCCATAGAATGATGCTACCACCATGTTTCACTGTGGGGATGGTGGTCTTTGGGTAATGTGATGTGTTGGGTTTGTGCCAGACATAGCGTTTTCCCTAATGGCCGAAAAGTTCAATTTTAGTCTCATCAGACCAGAGCACCTTCCTCCATACATTTTGGGAGTCTCCCACATGCCTTTTCACAAACTCAAAATGTGCCATTTTCTTTTTTTCTGAAAGTATTGCTTTCTTCTGGCCACTCTGCTATAAAGCCCAACTCTATGGAGTATACGGCTTATTGTGATCCTATGTACAGATACTCCAGTCTCTGCTGTGGAACTCTACAGCTCCTCCAGGGATACCTTCGGTCTCTGTGCTGCCTCTCTGATTCCTTGCCCGGTTCGTGAGTTTTGGTGGGCGGCTGTCTCTTGGCAGGTTTGCTGTTGAGCCATATTCTTTCCATTTGGTTATGATAGATTTGATGGTGCTCCTGGGGATCATCAAAGATTTGGATATTTTTTTATAACCTAACCCTGACTTGTACTTCTCAACAAAATTGTCCCTTACTTGTTTGGAGAGTTCCTTGGTCTTCATGGCATTGTTTGCTTAGTGGTGCCTCTTGCTTAGGTGTTGCAGCCTCTGGGGCCTTTCAAAAAGGTGTGTATATGTTATGACAGATCATGTGACACTTAGATTGCACACAGGTGGACGTAATTTCACTAATTATAGGACTTCTGAAGGTAATTGGTTGCAACAGAGCTTTTTATGGTCTTCATAAGGGGTGAATACATACGCACATGTCATTTTTCTGTTTTCTATTTCTAAAAACTAGTTTTATGTATAGATTTTTATCATTTCACTTCACCAACTTAGATTATTGTGTTCAAGTCCATTACATAAATTTCAGATTAACAAAAAATTGAACTTAAGGCTGTGAATACTTTTGCAAGGCACTGTATTTCTGGATATTATGCAACTTAAATACTGTATCATAATGAAATACCATGTTTAATATAGAATATCTTACAACTCAATATTCTGAATGAGTTCAACTTTTGAAGTAGAGGGTACATCAGCTACAGAGTTATATCCGCATTTGGGCAAAACTGTTGGTTCATGGCTAAATTGGAGAAAAGTTTATGTTGTATCATTACATGTTTTTTCCTAGGAATAATTAGTTTAGTCAGAACTTTGCTTTCATTTCTGAAATAAATGTATTTTGTTAGATTTGTGTTTGTCCTTATTGGTGACTGAGCTGGAATATTTTCCTTATATTAGCACTGCATGACTGTATGGCAATGTACAGAGTAGACAGCAGAAACATAATTAGTACACAATGTAGACTCAATATCTTGTCTAAAGGCTGAAATATTGAATATAAATCAATGCAATATCACAGCTCCAGCAGTTTAAGATGGGTCAATATGATATTTAATAGTGCATTTACTGTAATTCAGTAAGCTAAATAGCTATAAGGAAATTTCATCCAAGGACAATAAGATGTATGAGAAGATCCAATACTCTAAACTGTTTACAATTGCCTAAATACCTTTTATGCATCTTCCTCATTCCTGAAACTTGTTGATAGGTTATTAATCACATAGACTTAAAAGTGGAGTGAAAGTGAAGTTCCCATTGTATTCTATGAAAAAGGGTAAAACCCTATATGCTAAAAAAAACTCCAGGAAATATAAGATGTAGAGTAATTACTGCCACTTTTTACCCCATTTGATGCAATTACCACATTATCTTCACTGTAATATTTTAAGTTAACTTTTTGGGATGTTTCATAGAGTATCAGTGTTTTTTCGGCAGAAAATGCCAAGAGCCATGTTTTCTTTCCCTCATAAATTCTGGCACTAATTTCTAAGTGTAAAGCACCATTTATAATATTTGAAATTAGACACTTGTTTTTGTTTATGGAAACCCAATAATATATGCACAAGCAAATACTATTGCCTGTGAATGGAGTAAGTGTAAGTGGATTAATACATACATAGTGCACACTATGAAAGTAATTATAAGATGATACACTTTAATAGACTTGTGCAACCAAACCAACAAACTTGTTTTAAAAATATGTATATTGTTTGTAAAATGTGATAGTGAATTTGTAATATACATAGAAACAGAAATGTGTCATTAGTATTCTATCGAACAAATCTATATAAATCCCTATTCTATTGCCCAATTCGTAAAATTATACACACTTAAAACCGCTCTTAAAATTTACACATATTTTATTATCTACTCACAATCCGATTTCAAGTTACCCGGCCACAATCACTACGGGCTAGCCAAATCTTCAGCCTTAGAACTCCATTGGTTTTAGCAGGGCTTGAATATTACAAGCACTAACTAATTAATGTTACAGAAAATCGATTTTCTATTAGACCCGTAAATCTAGCTCTCAAATTAAAGATATATATATATATATAAGTTTTGTGTGTTTCAAATGATTGGTAAGAAACAGGCAGTGATTATCAGAAAAGTATGTGTTATATAGATAGGTTCAGTGTACTTACAAAGTTATATGCAGGAAAGTAAATTCCAGCTTTCTATACCCTCAAGAAGCTTACATAACCAAGTGTGCATAAAAATGCAGCTAGGTATGGAGTTTGACCTTTTAACGGAAGTACTTTCTACAGGATGGAATCACATAGTTGGGTGGGGTCTGAACTCAAACCTGAATCAAAGCACAAGGATAAAGAGAGAAAGAGGCTACATATTGTAGGCAGCTTTGCAACACAGGAACCCTATTGAGCTGTAGCAGCAATTAAACACACAATACTGTACTTTAAAAGCATGGGAAGGCATGTAAAGATATTAGAATTAGTTGCACAACTGTCTAAAACCCACAAATATGCAATTTGTTATTAATATTGAGCCCGGGGCTCAAGGGGTTAATACATATCATGAAACTCACATGGACTAAAACAGATAATCTAATGCGTTTTATAGAGTGCTAGATTGGGAGCCGATCAGCAAATATTACCTACTAGCGACTTGCCGTCAAGAATGACAGCAAGAAAATTGTAAGGCTGGGAATGCTGTTTGCCACACAATGCGATGCTCTGCCTAATCTGAGCACCTTCGACGCTCATCCTGAGCCCCGCGATGAGCGCCTATGGCTAAGCCCCGCGGGCCTCATGATGAGCACCTGTAGCGCTCATCTCCACCCCTGCAATGAGCGCCTTCGATGCTCATTGCAGCTAAGTCCCGCGGACCTCTTAACATTGCATTACGAATAACTCCGCAATTACAACTATATACGCGATTGGCACTAATTAATTTGTAGCCAGATTACATGTAACTTCCATGTTTTACTGACCTGATGATGACGGTCTCATTTACCATTGGCTGTGTCTAAGAAGATAATTACGGGCTTGCTTAATATATGATCGCGCCCCCTGAAATCCGACTTAAAAAGGCAGGGTCTATGAGTTTAGGCTTGAGGAGATAAATTGTGGGCTTGAGTCAATAGAATACATTTAATCATTTAGAGAAAGGTAGAATGAGCAGACTAGACTTTTCTGGCATTAAATCTTGGTTTTGTGTTTCTCTTTTTAGAAAAATAAAAATAGATTAAAAAGACAAAACAAATAATTATAAACTTTTAAATACAAGAAAACATTGATAAATACAAACTTATTTGCAGACAGAAAGCTATCAAAAATGTTGATGAGAATAATAAGTATCTTTAAGAATGATGTTAGGGATACATCATAGGTAGATGTAGTTAGGAGGCTGTTGTAAAGTAGGTGTAATATTATGGGAAGATTACTGTAGGTTCAGTATAAGGTTATGGTTTTATTCTGGGTAATAATTGGTTGGTGTAAATGTCATGTTTTGGTTACTATAGGGAAAGAGTAGCTATGGTAGTACCTTGTCATGGTGAAGGGGCTTGTGTAGCTCAATGAAGCTGTGAGCTGTACTATGTATCGTCACTCAAGATGGGTAGGTCATAGTCGAGAGGTCAGACAAATCGCCATCATAGATCTTTAAGATATATGAGAATAGGGTAATAGTAGGCACTGGTTAGAACAGTATTATGGTAGAGTTACGGTGCCATGATACTTAGGCTAGTGCTCTATGGATAGGGTTAAGCTATTGGTAAGAAAAGGCTAAGATTATGTTGACATTGGGTAGATTAATGCCATAAATATAGTGGCCATTATTTTACCTTTTCCCATTTTTATTAGACTTAATCCACTTCAAGATATTTACAATGACTTGTAGGATGTCAAATGACGTCTGAGGACCTGCCATTTGGTGTACCATACCACCTCCCTAATTAACACACCACAATGCACCTTATGCCTTATGGTATCATTTTAGGACACAATGTAGGGCTAAAGTGCACTGGCATTGGTAGATGTAAGAATAAAATAGTGGAAGCAATAGTAGTGGGGATGCAATATTGAAAGTGTGTGTGTAAAGATCCTAAGTAAGGTCACATATGTGAAAGATGTCATATAACATAACTGATTAGTCAGTACTAATGTAATATCATTAATAATTATCAGCCATGCAAATTAAGAAAGTAATCTGTATCTCATTTCCTAAATATCTTCAATAATGTCTGTCTGTGTTACCACAATACAAATCTATTATATTGATTTGTATATCATTTAATGAATTTCTGTGAGATATACGTCTATAAGACATAGTATATGTCTCCTGATATTAGTGTGATTGAGAACTAGAGCTTCCACATTTAGTGTGTGTGAATTTACTGTATGCGCACTCCAGGAGTATTTAGGTTTCACGCTGCCCTAGGCCCACCCAGATCTGTGTATATGTGTTTATGTATTTATATATACAGTATGTCAGAAGTCACTGCATATACAGTGCCTTGCAAAAGTATTCACCCCCTTTGACTTTTTACCTATTTTGTTACATTACAGCCTTTAGTTCAATGTTTTGTTAATCTGAATTTTATGTGATGGATCAGAACACAATAGTCTAAGTTGGTGAAGAGAAATGAGAACAATTTATACATAAAACTATTTTTTTAGAAATAGAAAACAGAAAAATGGCATGTGCATATCTATTCACCCCTTTTGTTATGAAGCCCATAAAAAGCTCTGGTGCAACCAATTAACTTCAGAAGTCACATAATTAGTGAAATTATGTCCACCTGTGTGCAATCTGTGTCACATGATCTGTCATTACATATACACACCTTTTTTGAAAGGCCCCAGAGGCTGCAACACCTAAGCAAGAGGCACCACTAAGCAAACAATGCCATGAAGACCAAGGAACTCTACAAACAAGGAAGGGACAATGTTGTTGAGAAGTACAAGTCAGGGTTAGGTAATAAAAAAATATCCAAATCTTTGATGATCCCCAGGAGCACCATCAAATCTATCATAAGCAAATGGAAAGACCATGGCACAACAGCAAACCTGCCAAGAGACAGCTGCCCACCAAAAATCACGAACCGGGCAAGGAGGGCATTAATCAGAGAGGCAGCAAAGAGACATAAGGTAACCCCAGAGGAGCTGCAGAGTTCCACAGCAGAGACTGGAGTATCTGTACATAGGACGACAATAAGCTGTACACTCCATCGAGTTGGGCTTTATGGCAAAGTGGCCATAACTTTCAGTAAAAAACTAAATGGCACATTTTGAGTTTGTGAAAAGGCATGTGGGAGACTCCCAAAATGTATGGAGGAAGGTGCTCTGGACTGATGAGACTAAAATTGAACTTTTTAGCCATTAAAGAAAACGCTATGTCTGGCGCAAACCCAACACATCACATTACCCAAAGAACACCATCCCCACAGTGAAACAGGATGGCAGCATCATGCTATGGGGATGTTTTTCAGCAGCCAGGACTGGGAAACTGGTCAGAGTTGAGGGAAAGATGGATGGTGCTAAATACAGGGATATTCTTGAGCAAAACCTGTACCACTCTGTGCATGATTTGAGGCTAGGACGGGGGTTCACCTTCCAGCAGGACAATGACCCCAAACACACTGCTAAAGCAACACTTGAGTGGTTTAAGGGGAAACATGTAAATGTGTTGGAATGGCCTAGTCAAAGCCCAGACCTCAATCCAATAGAAAATCTGTGGTCAGACTTAAAGATTTCTGTTCCCAAGCGCAAACCATCCAACTTGAAGGAGCTGGCGCAGTTTTGCAAGGAGGAATGGACAAAAATCCCAATGGTAAGATGTGGCAAACTCATAGAGACTTATCCAAAGTGACTTGGAGCTGTGATTGCCGCAAAAGATGGCTCTACAAAGTATTGACTTTAGGGGGGTGAATAGTTATGCACATTGACTTTTTCTGTTATTTTGTCCTATTTGTTGTTTGCATCACCATAAAAAAATAGAAAACATCTTCAAAGTTGTGGGCATGTTCTGTAAATTAAATGATGCAAATCCTCAAACTATCCATGTGAATTTCAGGTTGTGAGGCAACGAAACATGAAAAATGCCAAGGGCGGTAAATACTTTTGCAAGGTACTGTAGATATATCTGCACATGTACACAAATCATTCCATGGCAATGTACCAGCAATCTTAGGCAGACTGCTGCCCCTGAAATTGTGTTGCCCTAGGGCTGGGCCTCATCAACCTAGAAGAAAAACATCTATATCATGCATACCATACACACATCTAATCTAACCAATCCACTGCAAAACATATACTTCATATTTATGAGGGCTTGGGAGTCACAATGATTCCCCTGGCAAGCTGATGTGAAGGGGGATCTGGATCTCTAACCCACTGCATATTCTAAAGTAGCTGACTATCTAGAGTACTCAAAACAAAAACAATAAGGATTTGCACCATCCTTTCATAAATAAATGTGTTAGGAGCCTTACTTCTGTAGTGGGGAAGGTTTTAGAAGGGGTAATAAGGGATAATATACAAGAATATGTCTATTTGAACAGGATTATAAGTAGGACTCAACATGGATTTATGAGGGATAGATCATGTCAAACAAAACTAATTAGTTTCTATGAGGAGGTTAGTAGGAAACTGGATCAAGGCAACTCAGTGGATGTAGTCTTTTTGGATTTTGCAAAGGTTTTGATATAGTGCCACATGGGAGACTATTGTGCAAACTAAGAGATACAGGAATTGCAGTAAATATCTGCTTATGGATTGAGAGCTGGGTAAACGACAGGAAGCAAAGGGTTGTTGTAAATGGAACATACTCTGATTGGACTAATGTGGTAAGTGGGGTTCCTCAGGGTTCAGTATTAGGTCCTCTCCTCTCCTAAAAGGGGAATGGAGGAGCTAAGTTATGAAGAATGACTAACCAAATGAAACGTATTTTCTCTCGAAAAAAGCTGTCTAAGAGGAGATATGATTACCTTATATAAATACATCCAGGGTCAGTATAAAGATTTGTCAAGGGAGCTTTTTGTGCCAAGAGGTTTTCAATTGGCAAGAGGACATCCCTTGAGGTTAGAAGTAAAAAGATTCCACCTTAAAGAAAGAAAAGGGTTCTTCACAGTATGGGGGTTAATCTGTGGAAATCTCTACCAGAGGAGGTGGTGACAGCGGATTCGATAGATACCTTTAAAAGGGGACTGGATTTATTCCTAATTAAAAAGGGAATTCAGTGTTATCTTGGATATTTAGAGAGAGAGAGTATTCCAGGGATCCAGGGAGAAATCCGATCGCCAATATCTGGGGTCAGGAAGGAATTCATTTTGTTTCCCTTTGAGACGATTGGCTAAGTCTCACTTGATTTTTTTTTTTCTGTTTGCATTCCTCTAGATTAATGAATAATTAAAAAATATTGAATAATTGATTAATAATTAATTAACAACTGATTAATGAATATTTAATCTGCATATTGCAGATCAAAGAAGATCTTAAAAGGTTGAACTTGATGGACTGAAAGTCTTTTTTCAACCTTAATTACTATGTAACTATGTAAGATTGATTGGCATAACTCTTATTTAGTACTATTTTTTACTGACAATATCTTGCTGGAAATGTTCCTTATATTAAACTTACAAGCTTCCTAAAAGTCCAGGTAACCGTGATTATATAAGAGCATATATACAGGGAAAACTCAGGAGACGGTGTGATGACTTTAAGCTTAATGAGTTTATTTAATTTTTCTTGAAACTGAAACACAAGGCTTTAGTGTGTGCAACATTATATAGACTGATGGTAGTATAGTCATAGGGTTCCCTGGTTGTCCAGTAGTTAGGATTTGGTGCTTTCCCCACTCTAACCTGGGTTCAATTCTAGGGAACTAAGAGGTCACACACCACCTTGAAGCCATGCAGGGTCAGTCCTAGGATGGGAGACCATCTAGGAATACCAGGAGCTGTATGCTGTGGCCCACAGGAGAAGGAACTGGCAGCTCACACCAGTATTGCTGCCATGAATACCAAGTGGATGAGCATAACCATGGACATGAAGATGTGCCTGGTATGGTACAATGCATGAGGTCACGGAGAGCCGGAAACAACTAAACGTTCCAAAAAAACAAAAAGAAAATGAAAAGTATAGTCATACTGGATTTCTATTCAGATCTACTACAAATATTTTGTGAAGAAAATGCCTATTGCATCGTGTGTACAATAAACTACTCCAACCAAGGTTTTGTGGTGATAAAAATAAATATGAAATATGGAAATAGATTTTTTGTTGATTGTGTGTTTAGGTGTTTTACATAATTTAGTGAAATTATATTTCTATTTTGTGTTCTTCCCTAAACCTGCAAATGCCATCATTTAAAGACTGTCTATGACAGTTGTTCTTAATCTTCTGAATGCCTAGAATTGATTGGCTACCTTCCCAAACTAATGTGAATTTGTTTAGAGATCCAGGACCATTTTTTGATCAGATTGATGAAATATGAGCTCCAACCAATATGCATGCTTTTTAATGATGTTCTGATGTCAGGCCAGTTCTTCTATAATCTATCTACATTAATCCATGATTCATGGAAGTGAGATAATTAAAGAACCACAGTAGTTTGTGCTAAACTTTACATGTTTGTGAAATATGTAACAACCTAACAACATTAGCAGTTAATGTAAGCCATAAACATTTTTTTTAAACATTACTTCCATCTTTGACTGCTAGTTTGCCGGAGGGAATGGTTATCCTAGTGGGATTTGTGCTGCTTTTTAGTAGTATTGTCAAGTGTCAGTTTAAAGGGGTAGTCTTTCAATAGACTTGAAAAGAGATGGTATCTACATCCACGTTTCTTCCCATTCCACTAAGGTGTCTAATCAAGTCAGAAACAATTTGAAGAGACTGCTGCTCTTTAGGCAAAAAATATAATAGCTACAAAAAAAGACTGCAGTTGGTTATTTTAAACATCCTAAAAAGATTTTATACCATATCACGTCAGGATCTTCATAAAAGCACACTTCAGAGATCCTTTAAGGTGTCAGTCTCTTGTTAGCATCTCCCTTTATCACCCGACTTCTTGGAGATACAGCAACTTTAAAGTGAACAGTTACATGTGAACAGTTATAAAAACATACAAGGAACCTTTAATGCATTCCCTTTACATTGCTCATTATAATTACACTAGTAACTCGCCCTTAATAAATGACATTATCATATGTTATGTTCAGTTGTCTATTCTGTCTCTCTCTGTGCTGTCTCCCTTTTCCTGCCTTCCTCACCCCCTCCCTCTCTCTCTGCTTCCTCTCCCTCTCCTTCCCTCTCTGAGCTGGGCATGCTTAAATTCGCTGGAATTTAGGGACAAGACTTTGTAACACCTGCACTGAATGCATCTCGCAGGCGTTACTCACAACTGTAAACTAGTTGTCATGCCCAGGGGCCAATGGGGGTGTCTTGGGGTTGTTTCAACCAACCGGGTCCCCGGGAGGGCATGGGGTGCAAGGCACAACGAGTACCATTCAGGGCCAACATTGCACCTCCAATGTGTTTCTGGACTGCCAAATGACTGCTATTTCCCTGTGAGCAGGGAGTTCATAAATGTTCTACCCCTTGGATGTGTGGGTTAGAGTTGCCCTGTTGTCATATGTGGGTTCATAATAATTATGGTTGCCTGCATGGCATGTGTAGTTTAATATTGCATGTTGTTGTTTAAGTATTAACATAGATCACTTATATACTGTTAAGTATGAAAATACCCATTTCATGTTTGGCATCAAAATGACCGGATTTCCCAGAGGAATAAAATAAAGCATGTTGCCAGTTGGGCACCAACACCACAGGGTTTGGCTAGAAAGGCTGACAGCATTGATTGACAGATGGGTCACAGAGCTAAAGGGGGAAGGGTTGAGGATTGGTTAAGGGGATTGTTGCTAGGGGATGTGTCTTGGTGATGAGGGGTGACCTAGGTTTATAAGATTGTTGAATGTTTTGAGTAATAAAGGTGCTCAAGCTGTCATATTTTTAAGTGTGTGCTACTTATTGAGACAAGGGTGTTAACAATTCTACATCTGCCTAAAAGAAGAGTTTCAGCCTGTAACTATGCTGCTCTGCTTGATAATTCCTGTGTTCCGATAGTCTAATAACGGTCTGGTTCTATCTCTGCTAGTAGGGATAATAACAAGAACCAACACGCATCGCTGGGTGTGTCAGAACTAAGCTAATTAGCATATACAAACCTGTAGAAAATATGTCTGAATAACAGTAACTGTAAGTTAGGGGCCAAAGGATAAATTTGTATTTTAGCTTGATTTTTACCAATGTTTCCGCATGAGGGCAATATGCTGAGTCATAAGAAACACAAATGTATTACAAAAACTCTTTGCTGCAATGTGAAGCAAGTTTTCTATATAATTTAATTACTCTCTGTTTATATATATGCATTCTTGTTTAGTTAGAATTCATGTACAACAATATATCCTACAATGTCATGAAGGACTATGGACCCCTCCCAGGCCCCTGAGTTGAGGGAGAAGCCCCTTAACCCGGCAGGACTGGGAATAGTAGAAAGGAAATGGATAGGCTCAACTCGCACCATTCTGCCCTTTTGCCCTCAGTTAGCCAAGAGAGAGGTAACAACCAGCTCATTAGATAGACAGAGAGAGTTGGATTATTGGTTAACTCGTTTTAGGAGTTTATGATTGTGTTTTGATTGTTATATTGATGAGGATGTTTGTTTTGTAGGAGATTTTATATTTTGTCACAGCGATGGATGGTGAGGTGAGTCACCAGGCCAGTGATGAAGTTGATGAGTCCCACCCTACGGTGGTACGGCTGTATCATCATAGTAGGCCCTGGATGGGGATCAGGGTATGAAGGGTACTGTCTCTGGCCTGGATTCTCCCCTCAGTTCTTTATTTGTTATTTATTTATTTATAGTTACTGTTGACAATGTTCCATCACTTTGTTTACATTTAGTAGCACTGTGGCCTGTTTTTAATCCAAGTAAGGGTGGGTAGCATATAACCTGGGACGTGCATGGGTCTTGTAACACCATATATAGACTGATGTACTGTTTGTATATGGTACAGTGAGCGAGTGGAGCGCACATCAGCACTGGTGCACAGCCTTGTTGCATCACATTAGGAGCAATATTTTTTTCACTGACAGTAATTTGCAATCAAAATCATATTCACACATTAGAGAAAATAATTAAATAGTTTATTAAATGCTAAACTTAATAATGAAGGTGTTTGCTAGGCTGATGTATAGGTAGATTCACTAAACTATATCATGCACTGTGAAGGGATGCAACAGAAATTTTCTTCATAGGAAACAGACATTGTAACCTTCAATCAATGTATTTGTTTTATATATATGCTTTAACAAGCTGACTTTAATTAATGTTATCCTTGTTAATGTAGTTGTCATATAACAAGGACATTTGTTACTTCTCACTTTTCTCACTATTCTATTGTAGGGTGCCACATTTCACATGTGTGACCCAAGACCACATCCACAGTACCAGTGTAATGTTGCTGCATCCAAACACATAATGTCTGCTTTCTAGCAGCATTGCTCTGTGAACATAAAGTCCCCCATGTGAGTGTGGCTATAAAAATAAGACCCTAGGGTAAAACGTTTATACCAAACAAAAATGGTTGCAATGCTTAGTGAATCTGCAATATAGTATGTAATTGTTAAACACATGTAAATATAATTTAGATAACTTACATCTTGTCACCCAAATTCAGCGCAGTGTTCCTGTCATGTAGGCAGGGGCCTAGGAACTGGGGGTGACAAATACCCCCTCACCAGATTAAATGAATAGGGGACAACACCCCCCCCCCCTCCAGATTAAATGAATAGGAGACACAAAAAAATAACAAAATTAAACTTAATAATGCATTAGCAGATTTGGCCACTAAAGGGAGTATGTCTTTTCCATATATATATATATATATATATATATATATATATTTATATGAAGAGTGAGGTAGTCGTGAGTGTCCAGTAATGTAGATTAATAATCAGAGTATTGCAGTATATAGTGATACCTTTTTTATTGGACAAACATATTCATAGTTTTCATGACTAGCTTTCGAGAGCGTACCTCTCTTATTCAAGTCTGAAGCATCTCTGATATATTCCCATTGAAACACAAATAACAGTAAAAAAAAAAACATTGTTCTGTTCAGTGGGCTGTGCACAGGTCTGTATTAGTGTAGGTCAAAGTAAATAAACAGGGTTGTACATCTTGAGAGTTTGATGTACCATAAAACTGTAAGGAGACACAGGGATAGCTCAGAAATAAACCTGAGAAAAAAAACAAAAAAAAACCAGAGAAATCTAAAAAACTAAAAAACAACACAAAACATATCTGTAATGTAAAATGAAAAGAATTCTAGATAATGCAACACAAATCCACGTTAATAGTAAGACCTGTGTTTTTCATATTAAAGTATGTTATATATATACTGTATGTATATATATATATATATATATATATATATATATATATATATATATACCATATATATATATATATATATATATATATATATATATATATATATATATATATATATATATATATATACCATATATAAATATATATATAGTATCTGGGGTCAGGAAGGATTTTTTTTTTCTTCCTCTTTGAGACGATTGGCTAAGTTTCACTTTTTTTTTTTTCTGTTTGCCTTCCTCCGGATCAATTCATTAACAACTAATCTGCAGATCAGAGGAAATCTTTAAAGGTTGAACTTGATGGACTGGAAGTCTTTTTTCAACCTCAATTACTATGTAACTATGTAACTAATATATTGATAATACAATATATGATAATCAATCAATATAAAGTTTTTTTTCAGCCATCTAAATATATAGGTATTGCATATTTTTGACACTGTTAAATAAATAAATACATTTATGACTGATGATTTATAACCATAAAGGATTATGTATTTAGAATTGCAGGTTGTGTGACATCACAGAGCAATACAGGAGGTCCCTGGGTTACAAATGACCCAACTTACAGACAGCCCCTATTTAAGAACGAGTTTTTTTTTATGAGTTTGTTTTTTATGTTCTGTTTGAATTAAAAGAAAGAGCACCACAGTTTCGGTAACTTTAAATTATTACAGTACAAGTTTATTAATATTATTATTATTATAGTAATACACTGTATTATTATTACCACATGAATCATTATTATTATTATTCATCAGAGATCCGAGTTACATACAAATCTGACCTAAAGACGTTCTTAGGAACGGATCTAGCCTGCAACTCGGGGAAAATGTACATAGTCGTCCTTATAGCCTCTGTGACAGCTTAGCAATTATGCCCCCAAAGCCAGTGCTAAACTGGTTACAGATCTGTATAATACTGTGTGGGTTGGAATTCTGTAATAGAATGATTCCCTGGGAATGCTGCGATAGCGGATGATTTCCCTGTATGTCAGAGTTTATTATTTCCATGTACAAATTCAATTGTAACTCAGTCCGATTCTGCTTTCTCGACATATTTCAAACACAATCAGACTTTCCAAAGCATTTTTATTGCTTCAGCAACCAAAAGGCATTATTTGCACAGATGATTTTAATAGTAGTACGATGGAAATGCAGCACTCTTTTGTTCTTTGGAAATAGGAAAACAGGAAACCATGGGCTTTTCTGAAATCCAGAATTATTTGGAGCCTGCTCTGTGCCCTGATGTCTGTGCAAGTGTACAGTTACAGTGGATGAAGTCTTTTCCTATAGCTGCATCCAAGCTATTTAGTTGTGATCAGATGATCAGGGCAGCAGGAACTGATTGGAGAGGCTGTCTGGCTACAGCTGCAGTGTAGGCTGCTACAGGGACAAGGAACCACTGTTTTACAAACATAGCATCAACATAGAAGTTATTTTGTAGGCTTCAGGATGCAGATATGGGCTGTGCTGCCAGCATTGTTCTGCTCCAAGCCTTTCGTTCAGTGGTACAGAGGAGCTGTCCCCATATTTGTACGAGAAGGCAAGAGGATTTGTCACATGAAATCGTGCTACAGGATGATGTGGATGAAATAAGCAGACCAAGAACTCTAATCATAATGGTACAGTATGCTTTAGCAAACATGGGATTATTGCATGCAGATGCTGTGCAATTTATTATTTTTTGGTATATTCTCATATTCAGTTTTTTAAACATTTGCTGCTGCTGTTTAAAATCTTTATATATCTGTGTTTGATCTCAAAACTAATACAATCAGTGCATTATGTAACTGCAATGCATGTCAACAACAGATAGTGTAAACATGTATTTTCTGAGCTTTTTAATTGTAGCATTGTTTGCGGGTGGTCTGTTATAATTTTTTAATTTGGCAGCAGCTTTTCAATAATAAAATGCATGGGGGTTCTATAATGTAATTACTTAAAAATAACAATATTTATAGTCCCTCTGTTAATATCATTTTATGATATGTATACAGATGTATCAAACAGTGTGGTATCTGCTAGCATGTTATGATGTGCTGCAATAATATGCAAGATCACAATGTATGGGAAATGTTTTATAATGGCATATCTAGTATTGTTTATGGGAATTTGAAGTTTGCTACTGTGGCATGATTTATTTAGTAAAGGGAAGATTGACAGATTTGATGGTCTGCAATTATTATGTATCTGTATTTACAGCCAAGTAAGAAGAGTAGCTTTAATGATTTTCACAGAGCCTTTTAAAAGATAAGTAATATTTTGATATGGAATAACGATGAATATATCTCTAAGATGTTTTTTTTTCAGCAGCAGGCTATTAAAATATCTCTCACAGCTCATCTCTGTCACATATTTTCTGTCTAATTGCTCTGTGACGCTTTCTCTTGTTGGTACTCAGGCCAAATGGGCACCTTCACAAAACACATCTGGTCTTGCCACCTACTGTGCCACTCGAGGCCTAGAGGATACAATGTGAATGTACAAACCAGGATAGTGTTTAGAGCAGCACAATTTGATACTGTAGCCTGCAGCCAACAGACTTAGCCAGACCTGTTTGACAGTCAGGAGCCTCGTGTTGCTTTGATTACTTATACATGTGCATATCATTGTGCAGATTAGTAAAGCAATAAGGCACTTACTGAATCATGGCTATCTCCTGAAAACATTGTTTAGTAAAATATATTATATGGGATATACTAAAGTAACATAAGAACAATGCTGGAGCATACCTCTACAACACAGGTGACCAGATGTTAGTGACATGGGAAATATGTTTTCATAAACCTCCCAATTGTTCATTTTTTGTAAGAACAGTCCTTATTTTCTGGGACAATCCACCTGCCCCTCATAGTCTTCAAATCCATCTTTTTTATTAGAAGGTCCCACATTTAAGAACAAAGAAGAGGGGTACTGGTCCAGAATTGTATGGTCAAGAAGAAAATGTTTTTTTCCTTTATAAGACAATTGGAAATGTTATAATTGTTTGTTTTTTCCCTTCTCGGGATCAATTAACAATTAACTAATTGCATGGATTAGGGGAGATTTGATAAGATTGAACTTGATGGGCTAAAAGTATTTCCTCAATCTCAATTGCTATTTTACTATATGATAAAGCCATCTTTTCCAGGTCCCTTTCTCAATCTCTCGTCCCTTCAAGGGAAAGATAGAAGTCAGTAGTAGTATATTTTTATAGAACAGTATGCACATATTAATTGCATGTATGTACAAATCCGAAGCGTTTGCTTAATACAGTGAATAACAATAACACTAGCTATAATTGAATATTTTCTCAAATATGTTTGGACAATATTTTCCTTTTTGACCACACTTCCAGAACAGTGTCTCAAGCTGTCCTTGAGTGACATGCAAAGATGATGCATAATATACATCTTACTTCTCTTACACACCTGGACTAAGCTGCTCAGCCGATGAGCATGCTGTTCTGTCATTATTGTGAGATTTAAATATCCATGCAGGTTGAACATGGTCCACAATATGTCCCTCCAGATCTGCCTGTCACTGCTTGGAGGTCTTATGCCAGATCTACCATTTGTAAATATAGACAGCCGATTAAACACATTGAGCCCCATTCAATTGAGGTTTCAGGCTATCCGGTAGCCTGTAAGTGAGGTTGCAAGTTAATTTGCTATTCAATTGGCGTCTTTTTGCGGCGTCCAAGCGGATAGCGAGTTACGGCCTAGAAAAAATTGCGATGTCCAAAATCGCAAATCGCTATTCAATTGCTCAATTTCCCCAAGCCCATAAAATGTTTTTACACCCGTAAATGGCAAAAGAAGGAGAAAATCCTACAAGTGCTAGAGGACCCGCAAGGGGGTTTAACCCCCGTCCGCAGCACTGTAAATGCAAATAAAAAATCAATACTGCACTGTAAATAACGGTGAAAGTGCTGATAGACATTAGAACTAATTGCACAACAGTCTCATGCTCGGAAATCGGCAGGAAATTACATTTATTTTCATGTTTCATTTCGGGGTTATATCAATCTCGGGAATCAATGAGTTAATACATATCAGGCCACGCACATGGACTAGAACAGTATTGGCATTTCATTTTCATCATTCTTTATTTTGTGGGTTTGCAAGTCTGATTGCATATTGGACCCCCGAAACTAATCGTTTAACATGTAACCTCCATGTTTTACTTCCGTAATTATGACAGTCTCATTTTCTATTGGCTGATTCGAAATGGGAGGATATGGGATTGCTTAATTGATCATGTTCCCGCCCTGAACTGCTACAAGCCAGTTCATGGCTTACGGTTTCGGCTTTGGGCCAGTAAATTACAGGCTTTAACAATTGAATAGCATCGTTATCGAAGAGGAACGGGAGCCTGCAACATACCCGCAGACATATGGCCGTCTGCAATTGAGTTGCGGTTTTGGAATTGAATGTGGCTCAATATATCTATCCAGTATGTGCGCATTATCCTCCTAGAAAGTCTTTGCTTAATATATCCTTAGGATAGCCATTTGTAAATCCTTGAATGCTAAAAGGTGATGTTTTGATATCATGTCCTTGTACAAATGCCCTATAGGATAACATATGAATGGAGAGTTCCTCCAAAGACATCTCTCCTTGTAACTCTTTAGTAGATCTGGCTCCAAGTATTGACTTGGAAAAAATATATATATATATTTGTGCTATGTCCACACTGTGGCTGTGAGTAAGATCTTTGCATCTTTTTATATCATGATAACCCACATGTAGCTGCTAAAGTCTTTGCCAAACTTTCGAGGAGTGTCTTTTTCTTGCATCTGTCATGTGTGCTAATGCAAAGAGCATTTACACATTACAAGCATTCATTGTGTCAGTGAGAAACAGCTGTGCTATTATATTCAATACATCATTATACTGTACATATAGAGTTCATTTCACTCTGTTGTTTTACAGATATTCAGTTATGTGAAACCATAATGTGTTGTTGTATTGCCTTGTTATTGTATACAAAGAATAGCAATAGGAAGCTTGTTATTACAGTGTTAATGCACAGTTCAGGGACGTATTTAAGTTTTATGCTACCCTGGGCCCGTTCAGATTTTTGCACCCCCAATGACCCAGTTACTACTACTCATTTACTCTTGCTATATCCCAATCATACCTTTAACACACACCTATATTGTTAATCTTAAGTGTATATGTGTCTTTGTAAGTATAGAGATTATTTTGTGTGCCACAATTGCTGTCTGTGATGTACTTCAAAATTCTCAACTTGTTATAGAGTATTGTGCAATGACTCCTTAGCAAGACATGAAACTGGCACGTTGGATGCAGTTTCTAGTTAGTTACTAAACTTGTCCTAATTACTAAACATATGTCAAGCAGCACTGAAGATGCTTTGGCGCATTACACATTATACACAATCTGGATATAGAAGTTATATAATATATTCATATAGATAATTAAATCATTATTGTTGGCGATTAGTTTATTTAAGTATTTGAAATGCTCTAAGTGCACTGTGGTTCTAAAATATACTATTTTGAAGAACTATACTTGGAAATTTGCAGCATGTTTTTATACTGGAAATCACATATATGGTTGTGGATCAAGAACGCTGTTCATAACGTTTGCGATGTTGGTCAGGCACTTGCGTCCCTCGTGAAGTGAGGGACACCTGTGAAGCATCACAAAGCGATGCGAGCCGTGTACGGCGCATGACTTAGGCTAGGTGAGCGCCGAAGGCACTCATCTGCAAAGCCTCGCAAAGCGAGGCGAGCTGTGTACGGTGCAGGACTCAGGCTGGATGAGCGCAGAAGGTGCTCATCTGTGAAGCCTCGCAAAGCGAGGTAAGCTGTGTACGGCACAGGACTTAGGCTGGATGAACGCAGAAGGCACTCATCTGCAAAGCCTCGCAGCGTAACACGCAAACATTGAGCAGACACACAGAGGACAAACACACAGGGAAAGGACTGGGGGAGATGCTGGAAAAAGACACATGGCATTCTCAAGCACAAAACTTGCAGGTTAACAAAACCTGCAATGAGCGGCCCATACAGTAGGCGGGAGGAAAGGCTCGCAATGAGTGCCGAAGGCACTCATTGTGAGCCACGAGATGAGCTCTTATTGCGAGCCCAGCTCGTGATGAGCGCCGAAGGTGCTCAGAGGAGTAAAAGCTTCACATTGTGTGCCAAACAGCATTGTCAGCCTTACAATTTTAATCCTGTCATTTTTAACGGGCGAGTTCCTAGTAACATAATAATGTCTCTTTTACTTTTATATGGAATTATGCAGCTATGGTGTCTGCTATTTTGTTCTCTGCAGATCGACAATACTCACAGATTAAATTATTAAATACTTTGAATACATAGGAAGTTCCTATCTGTGCAGTGTTAATGTGGCATCTACAACTGCTAGTGCATTCATACGTTCTATTTTCTTTTATCAATTTCAGCTGACAAAAGAATATAAATACCTAAAATAATAGACGACAATGTAAAGGCTATGTTTATTTTTTCTGAAAAGATTTAGCAATTAGGTATTCAAAAAAACATATACTGTAAAATTAAAATATACATTAATTTAATTAATAATTAATTAATGGTCCTTTAGCCATTAACTTTGCCTGGAAAGGGCCCCTGAAGAAGGTCAGGAAGACTAAATGGACACTGAAGAGCTGAAGATGGTTAAAGGACTATGCTAGTTCATGAAAATAGTTTCTATCCTAAGTACTTTGGGAATTCACCATGGACATTGGATTCCTAGCTCAAAGACAAGGCCCTCCTTGCTTTGCTATATGTTAATTTGTATTTATCTTAAGTACAGCGCTACGGAATATGTTGGCACATTATAAATGAACTATAATAATAATAATGAAAAGCTTCACATGCTTGAGAAATATGTAACTAACACCATTAGCAGGTACGTAAGCCATTAGCAAAAACATTTTCATTTAGAGAAAAACCTTATGTCGTGTCAGGAAAGATTCCATTTTATACTTCTAGTCTGCCTGTAGTTTGAGTGCAAGTGGGGTAGAAAGGGTGTGGTGTCAATTTTAACCTCATCCAGTTATGAAACAAAGGCTTTGGACTTCCGTCTGTTCTGTCCTTCCCCGCCCTACCTCCACACCTCTGCAAGATTCAGCTGTGAAGAAGTTTTGTAACAAACACCAAATGCATTCCTGTCCTCATTAACAGAGTCTTCAAAAATTCAGTTTTCCCCAAAAATGTTTTTATGTCCATGACACAGCTGCTAATATTGATACTTTTGAATACGGCTGACAAGCAAATATCTCTGTTCTTGAACTGCAATGTTTTTTTAAAAGCTGTATTTATTTAACAACATTTTGCAATTTCTTCAAAAGATTATACTATAAATAGGTACACTTCAGTAGTCCTTTGATGTGTGTGTATAAAATTAACTGCAAGTTAAGTTTGTATGGTCCAGCTCCTGATATATTCAAGAGTTCAACTGGTACACCATCTCTCTCTCTCCTCCAGACAGAGCTGTGTAGCCACCAAATAGTTTTCAAGAAGACCTCCAAAGTTCATTTGGTTCCTGTCCAGTATGAGAGCAAAGTCCAGTTCCCTTTAGGTGTTTCCAGTCCATTTCACTTTCTATGCCTATTGTGAATCTTCAGTCCAGGCAACATTGTGCGCCTCCAGGAACTGAGATTAAGATGGGAGGAGAGGATACCATCCCATCTAACACCATCCCATGGTCTAACTCCACTGAGATTATCATCCATTACACTTGTACGTAAGAGAGGTGGAAGAATTTGGAAACAAATTCTAGCCCAGAAAAAAAGCTTGTTTTAGGTATCCACTATAATAATTGTTAGTCCTAGTGAAACACCTGTGTGGTGCGTTGTGCGCAGGCGAACACAGGCGTTACTGTTGGTAAATTTGAATTGAAACTGACTGCACATGCAGGAATAAGTAGCTTCCACGTATGAGCAGCAAAGTCGGTGGGAAACTTGTGGGAGTATCATCTCACTGCTCGCCAACACACACATTGGGCGGGCCGACATGGGAGCAGTCACGGTTGGTAATCTAGCTGGGATAGGTCTCACTGATTAGGGAAACAGTTGGCACTGTACTCACAGCCTCTAAACAGGCACCACAGCCTGGCTCAAGTTCGGACATCGCCATGTAGGCCGCAAAGCCTGGGCCTCGAGTGTGCAGAATAGCTGTGCATGTGTATAATACTGCAGCAGATAAGGGAGAGTGAGAGAGACAGGAGAGGGAAAAAGAGAGAAAGAGAGAGGCGGGAGAGGGATAGAGACAAGAGATGGAGAGAAAGTGACAAAGACAAGCGAGGGAGAGACAGAAGAGGGAGATATAAAGACAGGAGATGGAGATACAGGAGAGAGTGATAGAGAGACAGGAGAGGGAGAGATAAGAGAGGGAGAGAGAGACAGGAAAGAGAGAGGAAGATAGAGAGATACATGGCAGGGAGAGAGAGACAGGAAAGACAGAGGAAGATAGAGAGAGACATGGCAGGGAGAGAGAGAGACAGGAGAGGGAGATAGAGAGACAGGAGAGGGAAAAAGAGAAAAAGAGAGAGGCGGGAGAGGGAGAGAGGAGATGGAGAGAAAGTGACAAAGACAAGCGAGGGAGAGACAGAAGAGGGAGATATAGAGACAGGAGATGGAGATACAAGAGAGAGTGATAGAGAGACAGGAGAGGGAGAGATAAGAGAGGGAGAGAGAGACAGGAAAGACAGAGGAAGATAGAGAGATACATGGCAGGGAGAGAGAGACAGGAAAGACAGAGGAAGATAGAGAGAGACATGGCAGGGAGAGAGAGAGACAGGAGAGGGAGATAGAGAGAAAAGAGAGGGAGATAGAGAGACAGGAGAGGGAGAGAGAGACAAGAGAGGGAGAGAGAGACAAGAGAGGGAGAGAGAGACAGAGAAGAGAGAGACATGGCAGGGAGAGAGAGACAGGAGAGGGAGAGAGATAGGACAGAGAGACAGGAGAGGGACAAAGACAGGGCAGAGACAGGAGAGGGAGATATAGAGACAGGAGAGGGAGATAAAGATACAGGAGAGAGAGACAGACAGAGGACATAGGTAGAGAGGGAGATAGACAGGACAGAAAGAGACAGACACAGGACACAGGGAGGGAGACAGGAGAGAGCAAGAGAGGCAGACACATAGCATAGGGAGGGAGAGAGTGAAACAGGGCAGAGAGAGAGACAGCACATACAATTGAAGCTAACATTATATGATACCATCATTTATGATGAGCAAGTTACTAGTTAATAATATTAATAACACATGTTTTGTTTAAGTAATTGCATTTACTTAATGCAATTTTATCTGTTTTACACAACTCAGACCTTTTCTATGTGCCTTTAGCAGAAACAATTCAACTAATAGCAGAGAACAATGGAGCACTTTATAATACAGTGTATAATAGTATATGACGGATGCCACTATTTTGGCTAGCATAGTTCCAGATAAGAAAGCATTTGCTGTAAGTGTAAAAACAATATGACAACACAAACAAAAAACATATCCAGACTTTAGAACCCATAACATAAATGCATAATTTTTAGATTCAATTGTTAAATACTCTCTTTGGAAAATATTTAAATAAAGTTAGGCCCAAAGACTATGACCACAGAAAGTAATAATTTGATTCATTTAATGAATGTCTTTCATCTCTATTTAAACATCCAGACTCCTGTTCTTTTTCATTTTATGTATTGATTTTAATTATTAATGCTGTTAATATTATACTATGTTTATATTCATTCATTTTGTAATGTTTTACTTAAAAGTATTAATATAATAATAAAGTATTTTAAAGTATCTTTAATATACCACTGCTAAGAGGTTAGTCGTCCTTCCTGCCTTCACATTGAAGATGTTAAAAGACAAAATACTAAACCACTGACCTGCGTCATGAACTTATTCTAATCACATTGTGATACATAACAAAGTCCTGGCACAGGAGCATTAGCCACATCTGGAAGACAGATGAAACCAGGGAGGGAAAGGTCTGTAGAGGGAAATATCCGATTAACTAGACAGTTACATACTTATTAGTCTATCACTGCTGTGTCTAAATATATAACACTCTATAATTACAATGATTTCATCCAGTTTATGTATGAGATGAATCAGCATATATTAAAATGAATATACTAAAGTGAACACAATCCATTTTCTTAGCTAAATTTCTCAGTTTCCCTGCTGTAATTCGTACACTGCTAATCTTATCTGTACGTTTGCATTGCTCAGTCATGTCCGACTCTCCGTGACCACATGGACCGCAACCCACCATGCTGATCCACTTGGTGTTCATGGCAGAGATACTGGAGTGGGTTGCCAGTTCTTTTTCCAGTGGGCCACAGCATACAGGTCCTGGTATTGCTAGGTGGTCTCCCATCAAGTACTGACTAGGCCCAACCCTGCTAATCCTATCTTTTGATTGTTATTTACACTTGGAAAATCCTCTGCATCCAATTGTATGTTAAGAATACAAAACTGTGTCAATTAAGAGCTTGAAGTATTTGTAATTAGGTATACTGTCTCCAAATGTGCCATGCTTTCTTACTAAGCACCATAACAAACCTAAAATGTATGTTACACTTAATTCACACCACAGATTGATAAACATTTGCTTGCATGTTTTATTACTATTAATATTATTATTATCTTTTTTGTTTTCCATGGTAGAGCAAAAATTAGGGCTTGAAGTGCCAGTGTAATGCCTTAAAAAAATAGCTAGTTATTTCATAATTTAAATTCAGATTCGATAATGTATAATAACGATATTCAGTATTAATTTTCATAGATTAGATTATCAGTCTCCAGTTGAGTGTTTGTCTCCATCCCTGATAAGGTCATTAAGGAGAGAGTTGGCTCAAAGACGAGTTAGAGGTTTTTAAGAACAATTACATTTTATAATAGAAAACAATAATTTATAGCAAAAGCCCACTGCCAAGGGAACCTCTTTGATGCAACAAGTCTCAAGCTTGATGCAACAAGTCTCAAGACTACCTTGAGTGTAGATAACCATTCATAGACTGGCTTCCATCACAACCAGGCCCTGGCCAATGAATTATATTATGTTGATATAATCTTGTGCCTGATAATTTAACAGTCTGACCTTTGAAAGCATCTTTGGTATTCAATACTGGTTTGTTTAAATAAATGGAAATTAATGTTATTGTCATTGACCAATTAAAACATCTAGCGCCTCTTATTAGGGTATTATAGTAGTACTTTAAGAACAATTTAAATAGTTTAAAACAATGCAGATCTGTACAAAGTGATTGTTAACGTGTTAATTTCTTAGTTAAACTGCCTTGAAAATAATGTGAAAAATCACATGTTATTTAGACAAAATTAAGCTATCTGTCACAATGATCTACCCCCCTGCAGCCTCCCCCCACCTCCATTGCTACCCTTGCACCATGTTGGAAAAAAAAATGACTCAAGTAAAATAAAATTTGTTTTAATTATTAAGGGAATTACAGAAGGTTTTGAGATGAGGCAAAAATTAATTATATTATGTGGAAAATACTGGTTAATACACTTTGTCTTAGGTTAGGTTTTCATTACTGTAAAAAAGGAACTCCCAGTCATGTGAGATGCTCAGGGAAAATGCATGATCATGCCAGACACACAGATGTTGAAAATGTATGAAACACATATATATATATATATATATATATATATATATATATATATATATATAAATTATTTAATATAGAATATGTATTAAATAGCTTTTTCAAAATGAACATTAGTTTTTGGGAATCTTTTAAGTACAGTATATTTTACTCTGACAATATAATTGGTCTTACCAAGTTACACTCGTTCTTAATGGTATTAATACCATGATCTCATTACTATATACAGAGTTCTTCTCCTTCCAAAAGTGATGGAAAAATATTGCAAACACATTAAACTAAGAAATATTATTGTAATTAATGATACTTTGGCTTAGTTATCATTGGCTTGCATCTTGTGGCCAAATGTTTAATTTGCCAGCTCTTATATTAAGAAGCTGTTACACTTGAATATATAATTACTCTGTAGTGGGGCTTTATTTAGCATATTTTGGAGCCAGAGATATTTTGTACTTTATATGAGTAAACAGCCTCTCATTTATAGTAATCCATTACATGCATTTTTATGAGAAAGATGCCTAAGCGTTGAAATACAATTTATCCAAGGACCATTAAATAGTAATGGAAGTATCACACCCTAGTGAATAACTATATTTTATTGAAGCCAACAGCTCAGATTCAAATACAAAGATCAATATATGGATTTTAAAGGGACTACTCAACACTGTTATAACAAAATATACAGTAGCAGAAACATTTAGTAGCTTATTTTTTTCACATTGACATTTTCACTGGACTGTATTAAAGGACCACTGTACCACTGTATGATATATATATATATATATATATATATATATATATATATATATATATATATATATATATATATATATATATAGTTGTGCTCAAAAGTTTGCATACCTTTGGCGAATTGGTGATATGTGTACCATTTTTAAACATGACTGAGCAGGCAAAACACATTTCTTTTAATTCTTATGGGATTCACATTCAACTGTAGGTTATAACAGAATGGCATATAACATAGTTACATACTAATTAAGGTTAAAAAACGACTTTCAGTCCATCAAGTTTAACGTTTTAAGATCTCCTCTCATCTGCAATATGCAGATTAAATATGAATTAATTCATTGTTAATTCATTATTAATCAATTATTTAATTATTTTCTTTTATTTAATTATTAATTAATTCAGAGGAAGGCAAACAAAAAAAAAGTGAGACTTAGAAAAAAATTAATTCCTTCCTGACCTCAGATACTGGTGATCGGATTTCTCCCTGGATCAATACTCTCTCTCTCTAATTATCCAAGATAACCCTGAATTCCATTTTTAATTAGAAATAAATATGGTCCCCTTTTAAAGTTATCTATCGAATCCACTGTCACCACCTCCTCTGGTAGAGAATTCCACAGATTAACCACCATTACTGTGAAGAACCCTTTTCTTTCTTTAAGGTGGAATCTTTTTACTTCTAACCTCAAGGGATGTCCTCTTGTCAGTTGAAAACCTCTTGGCACAAAAAGCTCCCTTGACAAATCTTTATATTGACCCTTGATGTATTTATATAAGGTAATCATATCTCCTCTTAGACGCCTTTTTTCTAGAGAAAATAAGTTTAATTTGGTTAGTCTTTCTTCATAACTTAGCCCCTCCATTACCCTTATTAGTTTTGTTGCCCTCCTCCGTATCTTTTCCAGCGCTCAAATGTCCTTTTTATGAAGTGGTGCCCAAAATTGTACTCCATATTCCAAATGAGCGTGTACTAGAGATTTGGATTGTGGCAGAATTATATTTGCTTCCCTTGCTTCTATACCCTTCTTAATGCATGCTAATATTGTATTTGCCTTTGCAGCTGCTGCTTGGCACTGTTACCTAGGTGGTTGTCCACAAGCACTTCCAAATCCCTTTCAATATCTGATACACCTAGATTTGCTCCATTAAGATAATAAATTGTATGGCTATTTTTCCTTCCCAGATGCATAACTTTACATTTATGCGTATTAAATCTCATCTGCCATTTAGGTGCCCATTCCTCAATTTTATGTAAATCCCTTTGGAGAGAAAGCACATCATTATCTGATTTAATTACCTTGCACAACTTTGTGTCATCAGCGAAAATGGAGACACTACTTTCCAGTACCTTCTCTAAGTCATTAATAAATATGTTAAAAAGGAGAGGACCTAATACTGAACCCTGAGGAACCCCACTTACCACATTAGTCTAATCAGAGTATGTTCCATTTACAACAACCCTTTGCTTCCTGTCTTTTAGCCAGTTCTCAATCCATGAGCCGATATTTACTGCAATTGCTGTATCTCTTAGTTTGCACAATAGTCTCCCATGTGGCACTGTATCAAAAGCCTTTGCAAAATCCAAAAAGACGACATCCGCTGAGTTGCTTTGATCCAGGTTCCTACTAAACTCCTCATAGAAACTAATGAGATTTGTTTGAAATGACCTATCCCTCATAAATTCATGTTGAGTCCTACTTATAATCCTGTTCAAATAGACATATTCTTGTATATTATCCCTTATTAACCCTTCTAAAACCTTCCCCACTACAGAAGTGAGGCTCACTGGTCTATAATTCCCTGGATTTGCTCTTGCTCCCTTTTTATATATAGGTATCACATCTGCTTTTCTCCAGTCATCTGGTAGAGACCCTGTGTTGAGTGAATCTTAAAAAATTAAATATAATGGTTTGGCTATTACAGAACCCAGTACCCTCAGTACCCGTGCATGTATTCTTAGTTCTTAATACTGTGTATTGCCCCCTTTAGCATCAATGACAGAATGCAGTCTTTTGTAAAAGTTGTCTATGCGGCCCCGAATACTTGCAGGTGGTATAGCTGCCCATTCGTCTTGACAAAATGCCTCCAGGTCATGCAAAGTTGTTTGTCGTCTTGCATGAACTGCACGTTTGAGATCTCCCCAGAGTGGCTTGTGGATATTAAGGTCAGGCTAGAAGCTGTGAGGCATGCCAAGGTGTTGTCAGGCATATTGTAACTGGGCTTTTTTGTGGCATTGG
Organism: Discoglossus pictus; assembly: GCA_027410445.1. Lineage (NCBI taxonomy): Eukaryota > Metazoa > Chordata > Amphibia > Anura > Alytidae > Discoglossus > Discoglossus pictus. The sequence goes on from CM050165.1 coordinate 353,495,418, forward strand.
CACAGTAAAGGCTTCTTTCTGGCAACTTGAGACCATGCAGCTAATTTTTGTTCAAATATTGTCGTATTGTGCTCCTTGAAACAACCACACCATCTTTTTCCAGAGCAGCCTGTATTTCTTCTGAGGTTACCTGTGGGTTTTTCTTTGTATTCAGAACAATTCTTCAGGCAGTTGTGGCTGAAATCTTTCTTGGTCTACCTGACAAAGGGATCCCTGAATTTTCCACTTCTTGTGATTGAACAGTACTGACTGGCATTTTCAACGCTTTGGATATCTTTTTATATCCTTTCCCATCTTTATGAAGTTCCATTAACTTGTTACGCAGTTCTTTTGACAGTTCTTTTCTGCTCCCCATGGCTCTCTATCTAGCCTTCTCAGTGCATCCACGTGAGAGCTAACAAGCTTATTGACTATTTGTACACAGACACTAATTGCAATTTAAAAAGCCACATGTGTGGGAAATGATCCTTTAATTGCCACTTTTGTGAGGCCAGTAAAGTAGAAGGGGGGAGAGGCTTGCAATGAGTCCCTCCCGTCAAATAGATGTGGGAGAGGTGCTCATCGCGAGGCCAGTAAAGTAGAGGGAAGAGAGGCTCGAAATAAGCGCCAAAGGCGCTAATCACGAGGCAGGCAGGTTAGAGGGGATTGAGAGCCTCCCAATGTGTGGCAAATGTTATTGCCGTCATTCTTGATGGGCAAGTCGCTAGTATATAAATATATATATATATACATGTATATATGGTATAGCGTTTATTAATAAAAAGCACAAAAAACAGTCACATCACTCACAAGAGATCCCTTGAATTTCTGATGGTGTCCTAGGAGAGTTGATGCCACAACAGCTCTACAAGGACACTTCCAGAATCACAGGGGATAGTGGTCCAAATTCACTCTGTAAGGGTCAGATACACCCAGTAAGGGTTAAGCAAATAGGTTCAAATTTGGGGGTGGCGCTATTACTTCTTCACAGATTCTTTAGCTTGTGCCACTGAGGGTTGAATGATTGATAATACTTTCATTTATTTACATTTATTATGTTTGAATACATTGGAACACAGTGGCTTGACCTGGACTTGACGATTTAAATTAAGAACATAATTTGGCAAAATTTTTAATGAACACTTTTTAACACCTAGTTGTCTCTGGAGGCGTTAGTTACCAATGCAAGCTATCTGCTTATGAGAATGTGCTCGGGAAGTGGGTAGGTGAAAGTGTTAATATGCTGACAGAACATGCTTGCATGACAGCAGCAGTTTATTAAGACTTTTTCTATATATTATTTTGTGATTAAGAAGCAATAGGACATAAATAGATTAGGGGTTATGAAGGGACATGAATGCCAAATCCAGCTTTTTATGCAAATGACACATGGGTCAGCTAGTGTTGATTTACAGATGTGTAATATCTTGCATATTTTCTTCTCATCTCGATGGAATATTGGTTGCTTCAATTTAAGTAAATCCTCCTCTAAGAAATAACATTTAAAGCCACCATGGAGTTGATAGTAGGCAACCTTTTTTTTAGAATATTCTTCTGGCTTGAGCGGCAAATATAAAATAGTTTATTTCTTACCCAATGGTCGATAAAGATATTCACTGTGTTGCAATGAGTCTGTTTCACTCGCCAACAATACCACCTACTTGACAAGAAAAAGTAATTATATTTGTTGGGTGTTTTTCTTTTTGGAAATCTTAGCTTGTTATCAGTTCTTGTCTTCAAAAAAGTATACTTTGTACTATCAGTGTGACTTTAATATTTTAGCCATTGGATTGTTGTACATCAGTAGAGCTTAACAACAAAGACTGTTATGCCTCAGACTTCTGTAAAAATACAAGATCTTTACAGATGGTTATTATGCCCTACTGTATACAGATACTCGTAGGTTGTGTGAATTTCACTGTACCCTGCAGTCGGATGCTATAATGTTGTAACTGGCTGGGCTGACCTTGGCTTTATTGTAGAAATATATGAACAAAGACTGAAGTTAGACTGCATTTAAGGTTTCCTCCCATAAAATATAACATAAAAGGGGTTGATATTGCTTTCAAAATGAGTATTTTACTAAAAAGTAAACGATTGAGATAATCACATATATAGCTGTTAGCAGGCGGGTTGTTGCTAACGCTGCAGACTTGCACAGCGAGCCTGCGGCCCTTGCAAAGCCAGCAACTGTGGACCTCGCAAAATTTACGGACGTACGACAAAAAAAAACGAAACGCAGGACTTTACGACCTTACCGCCCGAAACCCGCGCACATGAAAACATTAAAAACACAATAAATACACACAACAATTACATAAAAAGCTTACCTACAGCAAGGGGAGGCACCCAGGACCTCGAAAACTGAAGTTACACCTTCAATACCAAACGATCAGTGTCTGCAGCTCCTCTCTGTCAATCACTCCACTGGCTTCCCATAGCTTCCCGAATCAAATTTAAAATCATGACCCTAACATATAAATCCCTCAATGACAGTGCACCCCCTTATATCTCTGCTCTTGTTTCAAAATACTCTCCCAACCGCACCCTTCGTTCTGCTAATGACCTTCTTCTTTCCTCCTCTCTCATCACCTCCTCTCACTCCCGTCTTCAAGACTTTTCTCGTGCTGCCCCTACTATTTGGAACTACTTGCCTCGCTCCATTAGATTATCTTCCTGCCTCAAAACCTTTAAAAAATTACTAAAAACACACCTATTTAAGAAATCTTATCACCTTCATCCTTTATAATTACAACTGCACACTCCACAGCTTATTAACACTCCCACTCACGATCTACAGTACAACACACAGACCCCTCCAATTGACTAAACAAATTGCATTCACATTGCCATTTTGCATTTGTCACCCTCTTGTATCACACCTAAACCCTTAGATTGTAAGTTTGCCAGTTTTCAATCGTGTGTTCGTGTCTTGGAAACAAGCACTATGTACATTTGATTATACGCTCAAAAACAGGGCCCTCCATTCTTTAGAAGGTGTTAAGTTTGTTTTTTGCCATGTACTAAACCCCTGTACAGCGCTACGGAATATGTTGGTGCAATATAAATATATAATAATAATAATAATAATAATTTCATTAGAAATAAAAGAGTTTAGACACCCGAAAATCCACTAAGCGAGAGAAAAAATGTCAGCCGAAAAAAACGAAAATGAGGCTACAGGATTCTAAAGACGCAAAACACCACCAAACACATACAGATTTTCCGAAAAAGTCGGACGACATCCGAAAGCAAGGACGCAAAATCAGCCACAGGCGCGTAGCACACATTAGGCGCCATTTTAGAACACTAACTTACACAATCCGGAAGTACACAGCTACCCTAACGGATTTGCCTCGCGCACGCACACTATTACACTACACACATTCATGGCGCTTACACAGCAGCTCCACAGCACTGATGCTGCAGCGACATGAAAACAGATTGCCAGCTCTTCAACACAATGCTTCCTGCATATATTACTTCACAATAGGTAAATTATATTCATTTCTTATTTTATTATTTATTTATTCATTGGCATACAAAAAACAACAACCATAGCGCTGAAGGATCTTGGAACACCAACAAAATTAATGTCGCACACAAACAACATTGCCTGCCTTACAATCTTATTGCCGTCATTTTTTGACGGGCAAGTCGCTAGTTCCAAATAATTACATAGTAATCATTATGTATCATTTGTAAAGATGTATATCAATATTCAATATTCGTTTTTTGATAGAAGACTCCATTTATCTCTCTCTCGTTTAATTGTGGATTTGGCCAGAATAAAGTTTAGCATTCAGTGAATCAGCGCCAGAATGGAATAAAACCATGTATATAAATGATTATCAACTCTGTGCCACATTTAAAATGTATAATAGGTATATTCTGTATATATATGAGGCCCTGTGGAGCTCAAGTGTTCCAATTTGGATTATAAGAAAAAGCAATTCAGATCATTATGATTCATCTCGTTTATGAACAGGAAATGGAAATATAATAGAAATCATAACCTTGGATGTGTTCCTTAAAGCCAACATACACACTGCCTGATAAATGGACCCCATTAGACACCAATACTGCTATTCACCAGACACCAGTGAGATATATCCAGTGTTAACTTCCATCAACCTGCCAATTAAGTGAGCTTGCCCTGATAATTCTATATATCAGGAGGGAAGTTTGTGTTCACACTCTGCACATGTATCTCATGTACATGTTCATCAAATGAAGCTGCACTTTTTTTCACACTTCATCAGCAACAATTCATATTGGCAAGAAAGTGCAACTGGGTCTCTGCTGCATCCGTAGTGGCTTGAGGCTCTATGCAGAACAAAACTGCATGGCAGCAAAAACAAATGGATTAATGTTTCATAGGCAAGTTACATTTATAAATATAAGTTATTCTAAATCATTTTAAATGCATTTTGAATCCACAACACACTGTATCAGCTGTGAAAATACTGTCAAACCTATTAGTCTGGATTTTTCATAAAGCTGAAGAGAAGGCCCAGATTTACTAAGCCTAAAAGTGGTGATGAACACATTCACTGATCAATGTTCCCTTTTACTTCCATACCTGCTTACATCGAGTGTGTGATATAGGTGTCTTGTAAATGTGATTGTATGTAGAACAGGATTAATGAACACCATAGTTATATTCAGTTCTCTACGTTCACAAAATTAATGCAAAGTGTCAATTACAATGATAATACATTAGTATATACTCATTGCATTATAATGGAAATCAGTCTAAACTATATTTTATACTCCACTCACTGTGGTTTGTATTATAAAAGAAGGCTAGAACTAACTTTGAATATTTATGATGAATAACCAGTTAATCTAAATTAAAGGGATACTGTAAAGTTGGCACATTTTAAAATCATTGTAAAGTATTTGAATCTGATTTGGTAATCTCAGTGTAATAACTTACATTATTTTAAGTATTTTGTCTGCTCTACTGTAGGTGCCCATTTTTTAGCTCTTTGAGCTGTCCTTCTCCCCAATCAGTGTAGGGGCATTTGCTGTTTGCTTTTGTTTCTTACAGTGTCCTTATCTTAAAGTAAACATGGCACTTGGCAAATTATATTTTCGTCAATGAGCCCTGTGCACTGGGGTACTGCTGCGTAGTGTCCTCCCCTAAAATATAAGGTGCAAGCAGCCAGTGACCCTGCACTGAAGGTGGGGCAGGAGTAGGCCAAAGATGAATGCCTACAATATTAAATTATAAAAAATGCAACTAATTTCATTGAAATGTGACCAAATTGTATACAAAGGCTTTTTTTTACATGATACTTTTCTGTCATTATTAAATGTGCCTGCATTACAGTGTCCCTTTAACTTACAGCGTCTAATATAATGGAAGTAACAGGTTTAGCAGAGTATAAACTTAGAAGGTACACAGTAACCCCATTATTAGATACAATTATAGTCCAAGTTACTGCCCCCCTTCTTCCCTTCACGTGCATACCTTTTTTTAGTGCATTATCATGGCTTTTACAATTTTTTAATGCATTAAATGTTCTAAAAATAAACAGAAATGACAATTTTCAATGGATGCACCAAACTGTGGCTACAACACTAAATATCATGCCTAATTTGTATTGTTGATTACCGTCAGTCGTAAGATTGCATTGGTTCTTACCTTTTGAAAATAATAATGATTCATGTTTAGGAATGTGTATTTTATAATTAATTAGTTACAAATGGGAGCGAAAGCCGATGCCCAGATCTATTGCACTGTAAACATTCAGAAACATAATAGATATAAACCATTAGGAGCACTGTCCCATTTAGCATTACACAATGTGGGATTTCCGGCACCTTATTCTAATTTGTACTCTTGTTTATTACCAAATACTTTTTTTTACTTTGTTTATATAGGAGCCTTTTCTAATTAATAATGAACCACACAATGTTTTGTGTTAATAACAAACACATTAAAGTAGTAAAATTATTCAGACTGCCAGATACTTTTTGTATGATGTTATTTCTAAGTAAGGGCGTTCAAAAGCTAAGAAATGGGTGTGCCACTTCCTTTTTGTAAGACAAAATAGTGTTGTACTGTGTAGTTATCCTCTTCTTTTAAAGGTATCACAATACACCAAAAGATATCAGGAAATAGCAAAGGTTTTAAGCAAATGGTATTTATCATGAGGTGCTTGTAATAGCAGCAGAAGAAACGTAATTGCACTAAGACTCTGAATTCTTCCAGGCCTGGGACAAAATGGCTTGTGTTAAACTACTAACCTGACAGTAACATTCAGCCTTATTAAATTGCAATTCGGCAAATCTAAAGGGCTCTATATAATCACAGAGCATATTTTTTTTAATTATTTTTTAGTTAGCGAAGACCTTGCTTTTGGATAGAAGTTCACTAACTAAAAACTCCTGTAAAAAAATATGCTCTGTTCTTATCTAGAGCCCTTTAGATTTGCCGAATTGCAATTTAATAAGGCTGATTGTGTGTACAACATGTTTACATGACAGCTATAGCAGTTAAATACTAGAGAAGGCAGACAGCAGTTAATAAAGAGGAACGTGCCCAGATGAGATGAGAGTGAGTATTTTGTTTAGGGCCTTCTCTGGTAAAGTGTGTATGAGAGAGTATATGCCAAGATTCACTGATCTGTTAAACCTTCTTTGTTTGATTCTTGAAAAACACAAACAAATCAGTGATCTTTTTGCCTTGAAATAGCCTCACTAATATACACTCTTCATGTGTCATCATTAAGACAATTTCAAGGCTTTATTTTTTTAATCATAAAATTAATTCTCTAACCTATTTTTAGAGTACTAAAGTATTTCTTATGAATATTATTGTATCACTAAAGTCTTTATTGTGTAACATTTTGTCATATTACTTTCCTGGTGAAATTGCTGATGAGAAATCCACCCACTCGTTAGGGAAATTAGATTGTGACCACTGATTATGAGGGCCATGGGATATAATTATCATCATTGTAGTATATAATATAAGGAACTCTGCATGCAATGTTGAGCTCACCAGGGGAAGGTGTTTATTGCATGTTTCGGCCAAAAATGTTATTGAAGCTTATTGGATTACATTTATTTGCTGGGGAAATCATAAACAAAATAATATAATTATTATACTAATGTATATCTGTCAGTCCAAAGGTCATTTCTAGCACTATGCCATTTTAAGAACTACTAATCTTAAGGGTTTGTGTATCACTAATTTTGTTCTTATATAGCTGGCCTGTGCTTCTATATCACTGATGCTATTTTATGAATATTATTTCTGATCTGATGCATTTTGCTGATATTTATTACAGTGTTACAGTGTATCACATACAAATGGTTTAACCTGTTTTTTCTGCATTATATTTCTATGTAAGAGGAAATTCATTGACTTAATGAGAATGAGGTAAGAAGTGTACAAAACCTGAACCCATCCATACTACATACAATGACTATGTTCTAAACCGTGTATGTACTGTACAACCAGTAATATTTAATGTGCACATAAAATAATAATGTAATTATTTATTGATACTGATGAGTAAATAGCAGTAATCATTAATTAGAGTAAAACATATTTAAAATGTATTTAGGATATCTGTGTAGTTTACCCTAAACGGTCCAGACTTGAAGCATGGACACAAATGTGACTCCTCATCCTTACTATTTTCCTGAGCTCCATGATAATGTTACAACATGGTTCTTGTATGGTTTAGGTAAAGCTACATAGATGTTTACATACCTTTTTAACATCTCCTTCAGATTTCTATTTTCCGTTATGGGTTAATAAAGAAACATTGTCCTTTTCATGGAGGTGTTTGGCAAGCAAACACAAATAATGAACGAAACTTAACCGTATATATACTGATGTTGTATTTGTGCCATTAAATACTTTATATAATGCTCCTCTAAATATTCTCTACATGGTTGAAATAGAAACTAGTAATCCACTATAATAATTTTTAAACTGTGTGTAACGCCTGCGTGGTGCGCTGTGAGCAGGCGCACACAGGCATTATTGTTGTTAGATATGAATCCCCATGAAGTGTGCATACACGGTTAGTTACGTATTTGCGTGCAAGCACAGAAGGCTTTGGGGATGCGCATGCGCAGTTTTGAGTGGGCAGTTTAGACATGCACTTTTCTTGCGCACTTTGGTGGAGGGTGCATTTTCAATGTGCGTTTACCACATATAGAGCGTCAGCTCTTAGGTATAATGTGAAAAAAATTGGATTGATTGTTTATAACAGGTTACTAATAATTATAGTACATGGCCACTTAGTTGTTATTTTAATATAAATGGAAGCTCCACATTTCTGTATAAAAGCAGACCTTCGTGCAGTGCAGTGCTGTTTACAGGAGGCAAATACATTCACACAAAAATCACAGTAGATATAACTACAGTATGCTCAATTGATACTAAGGTGTGCTTTCGAAAATAATTTTGGAGCTTACATTTTAAGAAGATGCCATTTGAAATATAATGCATACTCAACTAAGTGTCTAGGTCATGTTCATAAATACATTCTAACATATGATTGTAACTGTGCACTTCTAAGAGACACAGAGAGATATACACAGACAGTCTTCAGGTATAATATGTGCATATTAGATATATAAAGAGAGAGTTGTAGATACAGACAGATACCCACACACAGTCAAGGAGTATAATGTTTAATGTAGTTCGCTCTGCACAGGTGCACACAGGCGTTACCATTGCTATGAAATACGACGCATCGTTAAACTGCGCGTAGGTGACTTTGTTCCAGCGAGCATGCACGCTGAAATGAAGTTGAGCATGCACAGCTAAACTATTTGTCACAAGAGAGAGCGTGCACACATGCACAGAGTAAGGGAAGGAGAGAGGAAGGGAGAGAGGAAGGGAAGAAGGGGGAGGGAGAGAGAGGAAGGGAAGAAGGGGGAGGGAGAGAGAAAAAGGGCACACATGGCATGTAGAGAGGGCACAGATAGAGGCAGAGGGCAGAGAGAGAGAAAGGGCACACAGAGAGACAGAGGGCAGAGAGAGAGGGCAAAAAGAGGGGACGGGAACAGAGAGAGGGCACAAAGAGAGACAGATTAAGGGTGCACAGACAGAAAGAGAGCACACAGAAAGAGACAAATCAGAGAGAGCCAGAAGACAGACAATTGAAGATATGGTACCCTCATTTATGATGGGCAAATTACTAATCCATAATACATGTAAATCATCTTGCCATAATAAATCTAATGACTTCCTTATTAAGTTAACAAATAAGAACAAAGGAGAACATCTATATGCACTTAAAAATTCAAAATAAATCAATAAGCTCCTATGACTGACAGATATTTAGCTATTTATTTTTCTTTTTTGGTTTTGAGTGCCCAGTGCATCCAGTGTTCTATTACTATTGGGCTGGTCTGGCATTTCTTCCAAGATATTAAAGAACGGCAAGGGCTCTCTGACATCTGTGCCTCTGCCGTTGTCTTTGTGTGCCTCCAGTCTTACCCATCATCAGAGTCTTCACTAGAGAGTCCACTCTACTCATTATTTGAACTTTAACCTCATGTTAAAACCTGCCAGAGATCATTTTAGCTTGGTTTCCTGTGGTATTGATTGACTGTATCTTCTTGTAGTCCAAGGGACTCTAGGCAGTTTTCTCCAGCAACACAATTCAAAGGAGTCAGTTCTATGAATCTCAGCCTTCTTTGTGGTCCACCTCTCACATCCATATGTTGCTACTGGGAATACCATAGTTCTAACTATGCGGACCTTTGTTGATAGAGTGATATCTTTACTTTTTAATAATTCATCAATATGCCCTTTAGTTCCTCCTCGGTATCATCTGTGTATCTGAGGTTGTTGATATTTTCCCAACAATATTAATTACGGCTTTGGATTTGTCCAGCCCAGCCTTACACATGGTATATTCCAATAAAAGTTGAAAAAATAAAGTGACAGTATCCAACCTTGTTGCACTCCGTTCACAATCTTGAACCATTTGGTTGTTCCATGTTTGTTTCTGAACATGACTTCTTGGTCCACATACAGATTCCTCAGGAGGTGGATGAGCCAAGCTTGCAGGATCTTAAGCTTCATCTTGCTGGCATGTTAAATGAGTATCATCTTTCGATAATTGGAGCACTCTTTGGCACTGCCATATTTCACTGTTGAGTTTACCAAATTTGATGATATAATGGAAGCAAATCTTTCACAGTATCATCTTGTAGGATTTTGGACAGTTCAGCTCATTGGACAAACTTTTGAGGTTATCCATGTTGTTAAGATCTTTCCTATATAGATCTTCTGTGTATTCCTCTTTTTTATCTGATCTGCTGTTAAGTCCCTACCATTTACATCTTTTATCATGCCTACTTTGGCATGAAAGTTTGTCTTGAGATCCACAAAATTCTTGAAGAGATCTCTTGACTCTCCTGTTTCCTGATCTGTTATCTTCTATCTGTTTAAATTGCTCATTATCGAATGTCTCCTTGTCTCTTCTTGCTATCCTCAGGAATTAAGTATTCAGTTGGACAAATCTCTATAACCTTTTCCTTTCCTTAATCTAACTGTGTGGAGGAGACATTTTCTCTCACAATGCACATTTGTCAACAAAATATTTATGGTTCATCTGCCTTTAAATCTAGAACCATTTTACATAACTATAATCCTTTGAGGCAGCAATTTTTCTGTCATAAATTATGTAACCTGGCACTATAGCCTTGTGAAGTAACATGAACATTTACTAATGCCAGCAATAAGATAAAGGTTAATTAAATAATAAATATTAACATTTTTGCTTGAGAACAGGTCTGTAGACAATGATGAAATGTAGTTTGATTATTGTTATATTTAACTAGCGTATTGCCCGTCAAAAAATGACGGCAATGAGATGTGTATGTTTTTAAAGTTGTTTAGTTATTAATATACATATGGAATTGTAAGGTAGCTAATGTTGTTTTCTGTGTACTACTGAAATATAGAAATCAAATTAATAAATTAATTTACGTATTTTTATGCATTGTGTTGAAGAGCTGGCAATCTGTGTTGATGTTGCTGCAGCATTAGTGGTGTGGAGGTGCTGTGTAAGCGTGATGAACGTGTGCAGTGTAATAGTGTGCGTGCGCGAGCCGAAACAGTTAACGTAGCTGTGTACTTCCGCATTATCCTAAAATGGCGGATAATGTGTGGTATGCGTCTTAGCGGATTATCGTTACGTGTTTTCCGTGGTTATAGTGCTGTAGCCTCGTTTTCGTTTTGTTCGCATTTTTTCTGCTGCGCTCATTGCCAAAGTACTACGGTTTAACGTCTCACCTCGCTGTGCGAGGCTCGCCGGGCAATGATCGCCTGCGGCGCTCATCGCTCAGCCCGCTAAAGTACTACGTTTTAATAGTAAATATGGTAAAACGGTCAAATGACGGTCAATGAAAATTAAATGTAGTGACATTTCTTTGCCACACAACATGACGCTACATTTGTCCCTTTTTTTTTTCTTAAAATAAATACAATTTTTTTTTTTTTTTCTTTTTTTTTTTATAACTTGCAACTTCAATTGCGTTTGTTTAGGCGGGAAATCCGATGTTGCGCGAGACAAAGGCGTTAAATCTGTGTTAATGCGTAAATCTGTAATTGTGTTTCGTAAAATGTACTCGCTACTGTCTTTTTACTCATTGCGCTGTTAATCCGCATCCTTTATCTCGTAGTTTTTCAAACACATACGTCTGTGGCTGTGTTTTACGCAGTTCGTAGTAGTATAGCCTCGTTTTCATTTTTTTTCGGCGGCCATTTTTTTCTCGCTTAGCCAATTTTCCAGCTTTGTAACTCGGCTAAATCGATCTAAATTGCAGTTCCAACTCACTTCCAGACGTCCTGCGTGGTTCCCCATGCTGTAAGTGACCTTTGTTTTATTTTTTAGTGTGTATTTAGTGTTTTTTTTACTGTTTTTGTTCCGCCGCTTATCTTGTAATTTTTTTCACCTCGTTTTTTTTTTTAAGTGCTACGGTTTAACGGCTCGCCTCGCACTACGCAACAGAGCGGTTTAACGGCTCCCCGGGCGATGAACGCCTGCGCGCTCATCGCTAAGTCGTACGCACTACGCAACGCAGCGTGACAACGAATCGTAGTTAGACAATTATAATATGTGATCCATCAGTAAGAGGTTGATACACCAATCTGGAGCCAAACAAATAATTCTGAGTATCTCAGGAATTACTATCATAGAGCAGATAGTTAATACTGTCTATAGCCAGTTTCTAATTACCTTTAAGATGAAACCAACTTGTTTTTGGAGTGATGTAGTTCCTTGAAGTGTATTAAAGAATGAGGTTTATTAAAACTGTGGAATATCTATAGTCCATTTAGCAATTCCAACCAAAATAGTATCATAATTCAAGGAGTTAGAAATAAGTTTATAAAAACAAGAAGTAGACAGTCTTACAACTTATGAGGATACCTGGCTTCACATTAATACCACAACGGTTTGGACTAGAGTAATTCATTTAAATTGTAATAAATATAAATGTAGTCTTTTTTCAGAAGCATATATCTCACTAAGGTTATCTTCTTTGGCAATTAGTTCAAACCATTACTATTTGTAGTTCCCCTGTGACATCTGCAGGGTTATGTATCTTCATTTCTGCTAGATAATCATATACAAGCTTTTTGGGGAATGCAGAGCTGACCCTTTTGTGGTTAAACAAAGACATGAAAACAGGAAGCCATTTTGATTTACAATGTTGTTTACAACATTTGGAAATAATCATATGTTTTATTCTGTTATATCTCCACTCTAAGTTCAGATTTCTCATGTGTATAGAATTTCCTGTAAATTCTTCAGTTTCTGTTTGAAATGGCATTTAAAATTTAAATGTAGATTCAGGAAAGTTTCTGCTCCAGCAAAGTCTTGTTGCAGTAAAGTGAGTGGGCGCCTGGCCTTGGCACATTGTGGGTGAGCTCTTGGCATTAGCAGAGAACATGTGCGGTGTGTCTGTGCTATATATCTGATCTAGGAGCCAGAGAGCTACACAGTGAAACTTCAGACAGATTGGAAAGCAGTCCTAAGTGGTTCCCTGGCCTTCGTAACATTTCAGCAAGTTTATACAACTGTGTGATACAAATACTATTACAATCTGTACTTTGGCTATTTCTTAACTGTTCTCTGTATATATTTATAAATTGAACATACATGTAGTCTTTTCAAATTATCTATTTGACATTAATTTACAATCCTTTTTCAGTATTTAAACTATAAAAATAGAAAATACAGGGTGTCTGGAACATATGTTCAATAGAGATAAATAAGACTTCTTTATCATTGACTGGCTATTTACAGCTAAGCATTGTAGTAAACATTTGTTTCAGTTAGTTTACATGCATGTCCCAGAGTGCTCTTTCACATAATAATATATGCCCCTGTTAAAATAAAGTCTAAATTATAGTAAATTGTATATTTTAAGTCATACCAATGCCATTTCATCTGGGCCTGCTGAATGTGTGCTATGGAGTTGTTTTTTTATATTATAGTGATTTGCCGATCCCTATCACATATATAGTTATCAGCAGCGCAGGGTTGCCAAAAAACGTTGGTGACGCAATGTTAAAATTGCGGCCATTGCAAACTGAGAACCGCGGTTGCGGCCAAGCAATGAGCGCCAAAGGCGTTCTTTGCACTGGTGGAGATGAGCGCCGTAGGGACTACACATCAACAATTACACAATTCACAATGTGAGACTTGTAGCACTTTGAAAAATACAGTGGAAAAATTACGGCCCGTAACACTTTGCAAAAAGGAAAGCGGGACTTAGAAAAAAAATACGACCCGCGGCACTTAAAAAAATGAAAAATAGGTCCAAGAAAATGCAAAGTTAACGGCTGAACCGCGCACATACAAAAACAACAAAAACACAAAGAAAATTAAAAAAATAAATCATTAAAAAAACATCGCACACAGCACGGGGGACAGTGAGGTTGCACAACAGTTTAAACACAATTTACAGATGAGTGCCAAAGGTACTTAAAGAACCAAAGCCTTACATTGTGTGGCAAACAGCATTACCTGCCTTACAATTTTATGATGGGCAATTTGCTAGTCACATATATAGTTGTCGTAATTGTGAGTTTGTTGGTAACGCTATGTTAAAAGTTAAGGGCTTGTGCATGTGCAATGATCGCCAAAGGCGCTCATCGTGAGGCCCAAAAGTCACAGGTTTGACGCTATTCGCAATGAGCGCCGAAGGCCAAGGGCGCTTATCATGAGGCCCGTAAAATAGAGGGGGGGGGAGAGGCTCACAATGAGCGCCGAAGGCACTGATCGCAAGGGCAGCAACTTAGAGGGGGTGGGGAGAGGCTGCAATGAGCGCCAAAGACCGCAAGAGAGCCTCTTAACGGCTTCCGAGATATGGCCTTAAAAAAAAAAAGCTGGGCTTGAAAAAAAGTATTCAAAAGCCGAATAGTGATTAAATAAACACATACATTTACAGACTTCTGTGATCCTTTATAGTGTCTTGCTATAAGGTGACTTCCTATACCATGAAGTGCTTATGAAAAATGCATACTGCTTTGGAACAACTTATTAATATGAGTACAGCTCAGCAGAGTGCATTACTATAAAATGTACCTTCAATTCTGAATTTTAGACTAATAGGAAAGCTATCACTGTATAATAAAATAATTGGCTTACATGTTCATCAATAGGGATATGACCTAGGCATAAGTGACTAGATACGCATATACTGTATAACCCCAAATCCCAACCATAATAATAATAATACAACAGACACCAATATGGGTTTAAAACAGGCCACAGCTTTTGTACAAAATAGTGAAACCACAGAGGTGATCGCTCATCCCCACAATGAAGCCCAACACTTCAGAGGCCTTCAGGAACCCGTGCCCAGGAGACCCCAGGACCCACCATGATCTTGGACCATCACCATAAGGGCTCCACCCTACAGTGAGCATTACCCCTGCACCCTCTAGCTGTGACAACATAAAGATAAAATAAAACAAAACAGGGAAGTGGGAAATGTCACTTCTATTAACCATAAACTCCTCCCCACAAATCAAGCTATCCAATTACTCCATTGCACTAGCTCGGTCAAAAGCCCCCTCCCCATGCTGACTTCAGGGGCTGCCTTTCCATGTACATAAAATGGAAAAAGGTTAATGGGATCGATAAGGAATTGCCGTTCTGCGCTATCAGTTTAGCAGCAACTCCCTGTAGGCCGTGCTCTATAATCACATAGTCGCTTATTTTGGTTCACATGACCAACCTTATGTGGGGATTGATTGAGGAGCAATGCAGACGATCACTGGGGGTCACCATGTGCCAGATCATCAGCTCTGCTTCCAAGTACTTTAGGATGTTTGTTTTCCAGGTCCTGAAGACTTAAATCTAGAAAGAATCTTAGAAAATAATAGGGAAGAATTTAATGATAAATAATATTTGCTTAGGAATAAATAAATATAATTTATATTATAATTCAAACCATACATGGATTATAATTGAATAAGGCATTCACCATCTGTTATTATAGCACTGGAGGTTGCAAGACACTGAAGAGATAAAGACTTGTGTACAGCTATTCCTCACGTGTAATTAATGTCATAAGAAATATCAGGAAAATCTGTTCTGCAAAGGACAAATCCTTGCACGGGTTTATCAGGACAGCACCTTTAATGGGCCTTTTTTAGGTTATTCTTAAAGAGCATGAAAAACTGTCTGTGTTATCCATTTATTTTTTTTAAAGTGAATCAGTCCTGGGAAATTCTATGTTATTGTTGCTGCATTTATAATCAAATGAGTGTTTCATGCATATTAATTAGCAGATTTTCACAATCTGCTTATATGTCTCATTAGTGGGCAAAAAAAGACCTGCAAAGTTTTTTGGCAGTTAGACCTTTTTCTCACTCTCAAGTAATCTGAGCCGCACATTAGCATACAGGAGCTGCAGAATAAATTTGAATTATTTCAGAAACTATTTACTGTAGAGAAAAATTGCTAGCACAATGTATAGACAATTTTTAATGTTATTTAAAAGGAAATACACTTCCCATGTCTCTTTAAGGAGTTCAGGAGTCCAGAGAATTTCATGGTTCGCAGTAATGAGGCCCTAGAAGAAATATTTGTATAAATGGAGGGCAAAGTACAGTATATGGGTCCCTATGTGAAGTTAATAGTTGACCAGCGTTACATTGTCAATGTCCGGGTTAACGAACATGGGAAAACTAACCTAGCCCATCAGCAAATAAAGTAGTGCTATTAACTGAGGACCTCATTCAATTGCGATTTGGCCAATTGAATAGGGCTCTATATAAGCACAGAGCATATTTTTTTATAGAAGTTTTTAGTTAGTGAACTTCTATCCCAAAGCAAGATCTTAACTAACTAAATACTTATGTAAAAAAAAATGCTATATGCTTATATAGAGCCCTATTCAATTGGCCAAATCGCAATTGAATGAGGCCCTGAGTATTTTATTTCCCATCCTTTCATTGATCTCAGCAAAAGTAAATATAATGTTCTGATTACCACAAAAATGTGTTGTGGTGTTTGATTTCTCTCATAAAACAGTAATCTAGTTCTATATTCATCTGAAATCTCTATTCAGTTTATTTTATTTTATATATTTTAAAAATATGATTTTTGCCTGCTCTTCTGCAATACGTTTGCATAGGGATAACATTATTTTCAATAAAAGGCATGCTCCCTAGGGTGCTCCAATATCCTGCTCATACACCATTACCTTCTTCAGCTGCATTAGGTTTATATATCTCCTCAATTAGTCAACAGGAAATGCTAAATTAAAGCAGGTTTCCGGCACAGTTTAGTCTGCAGACTATATATTTATAACATTTGTAAATAGAACTAAGATTTTATCAAACCAAAAGTTCAAACAATTTCATCTTAATATAATAGACTAGCACGATATTTAGATGTGTTTTACATGATACCTTATATTATGATGGTTTTGTTTATTCAGTATTTTATTGCCTAAGGTTTATGTTATATTTCCATAAATAAATTAATCATAAATGATACATTTTCAAACCATGAATTTACTAAGCTATCACAGAAGCTGTGATGAGGTATGAAGGGCCATAATGTCAAGTTCTCTCATAGTAAAAAGAGCACGTCACACCTATTGAGATACTTTTCTTCATGTTTGTTAACAAAGACGAAGATCATGGCAAACGGCAATCTCAGTTCCTGGCAAATAGATGGAGAAGAAGTGGAGGCAGTGACAGATTTTATTTTTCTAGGATCCAAGATCTCTCCAGAGGGTGACTATATCCATGAAATTAAAAGACGTTTGCTTCTGGGGAGGAAAGCTATGGCAAGTTTGGATATTCTAGTAAAAAGTAAAGATATTACAGTATCAACAAAGGTCTGCATAGATAGATCTATGGTATTCTCAGTACTTACATACCAATGTGAGAGCTGGACCATAAAGAAGTCTGATCACCATAGAAATGACGCCTTTAAATTGTGGTTTTGGAGAAAACTGCTTATAATCCCTTGGACTGCAAGAAGATCCAATAAATCAATCCATCAGGAAATCAAAACAAACTGTTCACTGGAAGGCTGAAGCTCAAATATTTTGGCCATATCATGAGACGGCAGGATTCCCTGGAGAAGGCTCTAATTCTGGGAAAGATTGAAGGAACATGAAGTAGGGGACTGCAGAGGTGTGGATGGACAGAGGATTGAAACAAGGAACGTGAACTTAATGGAGCTCAGAGGGACAGTGACTATGGGATGTACCTTGCGTGCTGCGGTCCATAGGGTCACGGAGAGTCAGACACAACTGAACGACTTAACAACAGCCACAACAAAAGCTCTTTCACTAATGGTGATCTATGATGTATCCATAACCTTAATTGCTAATTGTGTTAGAGTTATTTTGTAGGTTTGTGTATTTATACTCTGCAAGTCCCCCTTGCTCTATAAACTAAGCCACAAAGTATGTAAAATAATTTAATTTGAACCAGTCAAGATTAAGGTCTGGTCACTTTTGGACATTATTCCTTTCCATGATTTTAACTTTCATTGCTTCTTATTTTTATGTCTTGTATATAGTGTTATTAAAATCATGCCTGTAAAGCTGAAAAATATGAATTTGGATTTTTGTGACCTGCCATTCAGAATGTGACCCAGTTCACTTCAATAGTAATCACTTGATACAATGTTATATGTATTACAAGAGAACCTTTTGCATTAACTCAGAATATTTTTTTCTATATAAAGCTAGCATTTAATATGAAGGCTCTATTATAATGAAAATCATGCTTCTAATTAAAAAAATAATCCATTATCACATATTATAATTGTCTAACTGCGATTCGTCGTCACGCTTCAGACGAATCGCAGTTTGACAATGATAAACTGCTGCGCATTGCGCAGAGCGCGACGCTTCGAGAGCAGATGAAAGAGTGGGGAAGAGTGGGGAAGAGGGGGGGGGGGTAGAGGCACAGAGGGAGAGTGGGGAAGAGGGGGGGGGGAGAGGCACAGAGGGAGAGTGGGGAAGAGGGAGAGTGGGGAAGAGGGGGGGGAGAGGCATGGCACAGAGGGAGAGTGGGGAAGAGGCACAGAGGGAGAGTGGGGAAGAGACACAGAGGGAGGGGGAGAGACACAGAGGGATAGGTGGGAAAGAGACACAGGGGAGGTAGATGAGGGGCAAAAGACACACGGGAGGGAGAACAGGGGAAGGATACACATGGGAGGGAAATGGGGGGGGGAGAGGGGAACAGACACAGGGGGAAGGGGGAAAGAGACACAGGCACAGAGGGAGAGGGGGGAAGAGGCACAGAGGGAGAGGGGGGAAGAGACACAGGGGGGAGAGATACAGAGGGTGAGGGAGGAAGAGACACAGAGGGAAAGGGGGGAAGAGGTACAGAGAGAGGGGGAAAGAGGCACAGAGGGGGGGGAACAGAGGAAGGGGTGAAGAGACACAGTGGCGAGACACACAGAGAGAGGCGGGGGAAGAGGCACAGAGGGAGAGGGTGGAAGACACAGAGTGGGGAGAGACACAGAGGGTGAGGGGGAAGAGACAGGGAGGAAGAGGCACAGAAAGAGGAGGGGGAAGAGACACAGGGGAGTGAGAGGAGGGGGAAGAGACACAGGGGAGAGAGTGCAGGGGGGAAGATACACAAGGGAGGGAAATGGAGACACGAGGAAGGCCGTAACAGACACAGGGGGAGGGGGAAAGAGACACAGGCCAGGGGGGAACAGACACAGGGGAGGGTTGGGGGAGACACAGGGGGGGAAGAGATGCATGGGAGGGAGAAGGGGGAAAGAGACACAGGGGAGGGGTTTAGAGACACGGGAGGGAGAGGGAGGTAAAAACACAGGGGGGCAGGAGATACAAAGGAGGTAGACGAGGTGGAAGGAGACACAAGGGAGGGAGAGGAGGGGGGAAATAAGACACGAGGGAGGAAGTAGACAGAGGGGGAGACTCGCAATGAGCTCCAAAGGGGCTCATTGCAAGGCCTGTGATGAGCGCCAAAGGCGCTCATCACAAGGCGAGTAAAGTAGAGGGGGAGAGGCTTACATTGTGTGGCAAACAGCATTGCCAGGCTTTAGTTTTTATTGCCGTCATTTTTGACGGGCAAGTCGCTAGTATGCAATGTTAGGCAAATACTCACTGCTGGCAGTGTCAAGGCAGGATTTTTTTAAGTATTATCTCTGTAGTTTTCCTTGATTTTTCATTTCAGTATTATTGCTATTTTATTGTATCTATACTTGTTGGAGGCCTGTTGCATCAATGGTCCATTTACCTCACTATAAGTGCTCTTCATGGTGTGAAAGAGAACAAGATTGTATGTTAAAATGTTCTAAAAATGTTCTAAATTACTTAATTACACTAAAAGGCATCTAAACATCTAACGCCTATTTCCAAACACACTCCTGACTGTTCCATGATTAACACATCCCACCAGCCAGTGAAGGCTCCTGAAGCTCTGTGAGCACAAAGATTTATAGTTTTTCACTGAACTTCAGGAATGCAGCAGAAGATATTAGCCCACAACTGTGTTTCCATCTATCCATTCTCTGAATTTGTAAAGGGTTAACTCTCTTTCTGATTCTGCTCTCTGCACAGAGCTGTTGCTGTGAGTCTGTCTGGGGGCACTGCCAGTGACATATGAAAGCAGGCACCTATTTAAAAAATGCAAAAACTATTTTAACATGTTTTTAGGAGAACTTTACAGTGGTGTGCTCCAAGTTGTGCTGAATTAACTGGCCCTTTAAGTTTATAAACCCTGGTGAATGATATTTCCAGCAGTTTTAACACATTTGATACAATAGAAGGATTTTACTTATAGGACTTGTGTTAAGAAACAATCTACCACTGCACATTAGCAATACTGAGGTCTACATGTGATGTAATGAAGCTCGGGTGTTATAATTACCGTATATACTCGAGTATAAGTCATGTTTTTCAGCCCTTTTTTTAAGGCTGAAAAGGGCCCCCTCGGCTTATGCTCGAGTCACCCGCCTGTCTCCCCAACCCTCTCCCTCTCCTGTTTCTCTTTCTTCACTCTCCCTCGTGTCTCTTTCCCCCTCCCTCCTCATCCTCCCTCCTCAACCCCCCTCCTCAACCTCAATCCCCCTCCTCAACCTCAACCCCTCCTCACTATACCCCTAATTAGAGAGGGGTATAGTGAGGAGGTGGGTTGAGGAGGGAGGATGAGGAGGGGCGTTGAGGATTGAGGAGGGGGGTTGAGGAGGAAGAATGAGGACGGGGTTGAGGAGGGGGTTGAAGATGAGGAGGGGGGTTGAGGATGAGGAGGGAGGTTGAGTAGGGGGGTTGAGGAGGGGAGTTGAGGAAGGGAGTTGAGGAGGGAGGATTAGGAGGGGGGTTGAGGAGAGAGGATAAGGAGTGGGGTTGAGGATGAGAAGGGAGGATGAGGAGGGGGTTGAGGAGGGTGATAAGGGAGGGAAAAAGACACAAGGGAGAGGGGGAAAAGAGACACATGAAAGGGAGAGGGGGGAAGAGACAAGGGGATGGAGGGACGGAATGGGAAGAGACACATGGGATGGAGAGGAGGTGAAAAGACACAGGGGAGGGAGAGGAGGGGAAGAGACACGGGGGGGAGGGGGGAGAGACACGGGAGGGAGAGGGGGGAAGAGACAGGGGGGACACAAGAAAGGGGCACACAAGAGGGGGACACAGGGGGCACCCTCGGCTTATACTCGAGTCACTAAGTTTTCCCATTATTTTGTGGTAAAATAGGTGCCTTGGGTTATACTCGGGTCCGCTTATACTCCAGTATATACAGTAGTTCCGTGATTAGGTGCAGTAATGCCCATTGTAGCATCATGTAT
Source organism: Discoglossus pictus (assembly GCA_027410445.1). Lineage (NCBI taxonomy): Eukaryota > Metazoa > Chordata > Amphibia > Anura > Alytidae > Discoglossus > Discoglossus pictus. The sequence goes on from CM050165.1 coordinate 353,516,684, forward strand.
ACACCCGTATACACATTGAGAACAGAGTAGTGCATGTATGTTCAATGGTCAAGCATGCGCAGTTTAACAGCTCTTTCTTTCAGTGTAGGTGCAATGCTATATCCGGATGTGTTTAGATTCTGCTGATGCGTCATCAAAGCAATACTGGTTACAATGATTGGTATGATGCCATTATTGACGTACAATAACAGCAAACCTGGAAAAAGTATACCATCACCACATAATAATCAATTAACCATATAATGAAATTCGTAAAAAGTAAAATGTAATTTACACATGTCACATTATATTTATTTATTTATGTTTGCAGCACCAATATTCTGGAACTCTACCACAATCAGAGAGACCCCTAATTTGGACATTTTCAAAAATAGACTGAATATAAAAAAATATATATAAAAATAATTAATAATTTGGATTAATATTTTATACTTTAGTAAGCCAGAATTAATTTAGGCTATTGTAAGCATCAGTTGTGTTGGCTGAGTATTGGCAATATCATTTTATCACAATATAAAATATACTACTATCATGGGGTTGAAACACACAATGCTGAATATCAGCCTCACATGTGGTTAATAGCAAGATTTATATTAAGTAAATGTATCAAACTTCGACATTCACAGTATCCTGCCCGTAACACACCTTAACACGCCCATTAAATTCCCAGTTTGTGATAACTTTCCTGCTTAAATTGGATGATGCTGGATCTCAGGTTACTTTAGGCATTTGTGCCTGCATATGCACCCACTATTCTTTAATAAATTCCCCCAATATCTAGATTGCAATCATTTTTTATTCATTTGTTCCTTTCTACACATCTAGAAACTTTGCTCATCATTGAACCTAAAAGACACGTTTTATTTATAATGATTGAGTCACTCTCACACTGGTAAGGGATAAGGAGGAAGAACATGACCAGCTAATAAATTAAAATAGTCAGTGAGACATTTAAGCGTTAAAATGCAACTTATATATATTAATACTTAAGACATGCTCTGCCTCCTTAGAGGTTGTTTTGGAGAGGGAGGTTCTTTTCAGATAAGCTGTGGTTAAAATAGCTAACTTTCATGCTTATTATCTAACACTTTCACTCAATCTTTTAATAGCATCCCTTTGATTGTAAGTTTGCGAGTTTTCAATTGTGTGTCCGTGTCTTGGAAACAAGCACTTTTTTCATTTGATTATAAGCTCAAAAACAGGGCCCTCCATTCTTTATAAGGTGTTACGTTTGTTTTTTGCCATGTACTAAACCCCTGTACAGCGCTACGGAATATGTTGGCGCGATATAAATAAAGATAATAGTAATAATTTATATTTATCTATATGTTTACTTTTCTTGGACTTCTGCTGATTCCTTAAAGTGAAATAAGTCAAGTCTTTACTACACCCAACACTCAATAGCAGCCCATCACATGCAACAGTTGTAATACATGGATGATATGGGTGACTCCAATGACTCAATATGATAACGACATTGTGTGTGTGTGTCGTTCAGTCGTGTCTGATTCTCCATGACCTCATGGACCACAACACACCATGCTGATCCACTTGGTTTTCATGGTAGAGATACTGGAGTGGGTTACAACTTCTTTGTCCAGTGATCCATAGAATACAGCTCCTGGTAGGTGGTCTCCCATCCAAGTACTGACCAGGCCCAACCCTGCTCGGCTTCAGGGTGGTGTGACCTCTTGGCTCCCCGACTGGAATCAAACCAGAGGTAAAAGAACTGAATAATGACATTACTGACTTTTTAAAATAGGTACATCTCATTTTGTGATGGGTGTAGTGGCGTAGAATATACATTGGTGCAAGAAAATGCCAAACAGGAGTAGTCTTAAATTACGTATGAGGTAAATCAACCTCCTTCGAGAATACATAGTTGGCGCCTCTAGGCTCTGTCTCGACTGGTTCACCACAATCCAAAACCACCACCTATCACCTTCCATTATTGCACAATATCAATTCTTGTTCTTTATAGTGGAGATTTGCAAGAAGCAAGACTGCAGTAAAGTAAATGTTGATGTGATAAAATCTTTACCAGTATACACTCCTGAATTTACACTTGATAGACTGTGGGCTGAGAGTATCTTTTCATGACTTTTACATAATACTAATTAGACGCTGTTCATCCAGCATGCCTTATGACACTTAGACTTATATTCATTGTATTCATGTACAGTATTTAAGATGCAACAGTTAATTTTTTCCAGCAAGAAAATGAAACCATACAGGAAGGTATGAGCAATGCTGGTTTTGTTCTTCCTTTCAGCGTGAGGCTAATATATACTTCCCTTTCACGAGTGTTTAGTAATTATCTGGTTTTCTTTACTGCAAAGACAAACTGGCGATTTTTCGGATTATCGAGAACTCTCTTTACAGAGATTATATTTCTCAATATAATGAGTTTGAAGGGGAGAGTGTTCAGGAGAGAGCAATGCCCAGAGGCTTGGAAGAAGAGAAGAACAGTGAGAAGAGTAAACCGAGGAGAACTTCAGAGATTAAGTTGTGTAGGTGATGAATGTGATTTTTCTTGGCTATTATAGTTGGCACTTTGAGATTCTTAGGTATGCCAATCTTGTAAACTCTTTTAAGGCCCTATTTGTATCAGTTGTTAGTTATTGTACTCATTTGTACAGTGCTTCTAAGATTGAAGTAGTTGTGAATGTCAAGTAATACAGATGAAAAATATGATTATTGCACTATATAGTGATACTATTTTTATTGGGCATACAAATTAATACTGATTAGATGTTACAGATTATGTCTTTGAACCCATAGAGACGGTAAAAAATTATGCTAAAAAAAAAGAAAAGCAGCCCATGTGGGATACAGAAAAGCATAAGAGGCATTGCAAATGATAACATTGCTCAGAGAAAGGGTGTGAGAAGTCTGGGGTGAAAGCCCAAGATCAGAGATAGAGAGAGAACACAAGAATCTAACAGCCTTATTAAATTGTGATTTGCCCAATTGAATAGGGCTCTATATTAGCAAATAGCAATTCTTTACAGAAGTTTTAAGTTAGTGAAGACCTTGCTTTTGGACAGAAGTTCCCTAACTAAACACTTCTGTAAAAAATATATGCTCTGTGCTTATATAGAGCCCTATTCAATTGGCCGGATCACAATTTAATAAGGCTGTATATATGTACGATGCTTAATATGATGAAAATAATAACAAAAGACAATAAATAAAAGGTTTCTTTGGATGCAGATCAGCATTTTTATTTTAATGAATGAATACTGATGTTATCAGTGAGACAGTAGTGTATTGCTCATACACTTCTGCTGTAATAAATATGTGAGATACAAAGAACTGATTTTAGTAAGTGTATGTAGGATAAGGAAAGAAAAAGATTAAACAAACCGAAAATTAAGTAAAAAAAATAATTGATAGAAAATCTTGTGTAATTATGTTTATGCAAATGGTAATAAGTGTATTGATACATAATTTTACTTTGTTGTTTGATCTAATTTATTACTTATTTTATGGTGGTGTATAGCAGTATCTAGTATAATTGAAGGTTTGTGTGATTCACATGTCTACTCATTGAAATTCAATTTAGACTCATTTTAATCAGCTATTTATAGGGATGTCAATAATCTTCAGATTGAAGCAGTATTTTAATTGAATGTATTGCTCAATTGTTTTGTGTCGTAAAAGTAATATTTTTATAATATAATAAGTAACAATATTGGATCATGTCATTTAATAACATTTTCCCTTAGAATTATGCATGATAAATTCTAATTGTTGTTATTCATCCTCTTTGCATGTTGAGACAGTGTGGTAAGGGAATAGGCTTTAATGTATGTAAAAAGTATACATGTATGAACTTCATAACATCAGCATATTTTGTTTTAATTAATTCATGACTGGGAATAAATCTTTATAGCTGTAATAGCATTGTGCATTACCATATTTTATCTCAAATTTTAGCTCAAATTTTCGGCTGAGCAATTTTCTCTTACTGGTTGAGACACACCCATTTGATGCGTGCCTTTCGTTATTGTTCTTGTGGAACAAAAAAACACCATCACTACCACATTTCTAGCATTGTTAGCAGAATACATGCTATAGGACTTTAACCAATGGTGGGTAAAAGATAGTCTTAGGACCACATGTGACCCTCAGTTGGATTCACTTAGGATGCGCACAATAATCATATTCTCATTTACCTTATAACCCTCCAACTCTCTGACTTTCTTCCTATGTAATCACTCTCCTAAATACACAAAAATAAAGTTAACCTTTTTACTGTGTATTTAACAAAACAATTAAAGGTCATGTGTTGACCTTCCATATGAACGGTAGTACACATAGGACATGAGTTTATCAGAAGCCAATTCGATGTGTACCATTGTCTGTGACAGGAAGTGAGAGCTTCTTTTTTTCTCCAAGAGAGAAGGCAAAATCTGTATTAATGGTGGAACTGTATCCTGGTCTCTGTGGTGCCACTACAATCCACTGCTAAACTTTGCTACAGTGCGGCAAAAGCAGTATTGAGCAGAGGGAGATTATAATAACTTCCAATGACACATCAAATGATTGTATCTCTTTAAGACCATTATTTTAGGCTTACATACAATTGCTGTTTAAGGGCATCTTGTGTTGAAATGCCTTAGCTGAAATGATTCTAGATGAGCAAATCACATTTGTATTTTAGAAAGGAAAGAATTCTGTTATTTCACAATTTTAGTAAATATGGATTGACAGTTTGGCATAATTGAAGATAAATAACATGTTCTCTTCAATTTACTGAAATCCACAGTATTAAAATAAGAGTAAAAGAAGAACTGGTCCCAGGAAGCAGAAGTAGTCTGCAGCCAAGCTTCCTGTATTGTTTTCTATTATGTCATAAAACATACCAACTGAAAATATATGTGGAAAAAAGGACCTGTCTCACTGTATAGCTTTATTAAAGAGCCACTTAATTCAGCACCATTTGGAGCACACCACTGTAAAAATCTCCTAAAAGCATGAATTATTGAAATATATGAATTTTTCACTGAAGAATCAATAAAGTAAAATCTGTGTTTACATGGGGGAATGACTGCCCACCCCCAGATATGCAGTTTCTGCTCTGTGTAGTGAGCAAAAAAAAAACAGTTAACGCTCCACAAATCAATCTGTGCAGATCACGGAATGCTGATAAAACCTAAACAGGTCAGCATTCCTGAGTTTAGGAAAAAACTACTATCAATTAGTGTCCTCACCGCGTGGCTCTACTGTCTGTTATTAATCATGAAACTGCCAGCAGGCAGGACAGATTGTGTTTGTAAACAGACTTTAAACTTTATATTTTTTAGCTGTTATTAGTGTAATTGAAACAAATCATTTTAACAAAAAATCTTGTGCTCTTTCACACCATGAAGAGCACTTACAGTGAGGTAAATGGCCCTTTAATATAATCATAAAAACTTGTGTTGAAAAAAAAAAAATTGTAAATGGTAAAGGACCACAGACAACTAAAAATAACAAAATATGTGCATTATATCAAAACACATTATTCATTTAAACATATCCATACATTTAAGGACACCATAAAAGTATAGAATTGATCTTTAAATATTGAAATGGCTGACCCTGGATTCTAGCTGCACATTCCTGTAAAAAATGTAGTGCTGCAGCACTTTTAGGCACGTGGTGCAACTTCAGTGGAACCTCTCCTGAGAGACTGACAAAGACTGATTCAGACGATTGTAGAATCACATTATCATTGAATTCATTTATATGTTTATTACCGTGTGGTGGGTGACTTAAGTGACAAATATCAGATTTTTTAACGAATATCGAAGCATTCTTTTGCTGAAAAAATTTGACCAATATTGGATTTGACAACTATAAGGGCGACGAATACAGAGGCTTCATAAAACATACATTTTTCAATCACTGTCCTAGCAACAAATATGCTTACATTGCAACCACTGCCAGATACAAATATGGCCGCCGCCAATACAGTACACACAAATGATAAAGCAGGACCAATAACTAATCACACAACATATATTCAGAAGGAAAAACATATTAAAAAAAATTAGAGAAACATTAATTAAATATGAAATTTAATTGACAGTTTTACTTTAAAAACCTTACATTAGCGCATTTTTCTAACTTACACGTATACTGTATTTTGTGAGCTAGTAAATATAATTTCCTATAATGCTTGGAATTAAAAGCCAAGCGGTGCAGATATAATCAAATATGATTACATCTGTACAGCTTGGTATGCAGTTGTTGGATATAACAAAAAGTCCGTCTTAAAATACCTTTTATATGCAGTCATTGTACATTCCTTTCAAAGGACTGCTGACGCCCTATATTTAACATTTATTCTTTTGATGCACTGAATTTAATAATAGGCAAAATGTTGCTAACCCCCACCCCCCCAATACAGCCTTTAATTTACTGGAATCTACTATTTCTACATCCACAGGTGGGAGAATACCTTGAAAGCTAAGGAGCTTTCATTAGATTAGGGTTCACACCCACTCATGGACAAAGTTGAAAGACGAATCTCAGTAAAGAAAATGGAACATCATACTAAACAATTATTTCATATTAAATGGTAACATTTAAAGGCTTTGTTTATTGTTGAATATCTTAAAGCATTGTACCTCAAGTTTAGTTATTCAAAAACCATAGGACTACATTGGTTCTTTAGTATTTATTTCCATTGTGCCTTCTTTCTACAATCATATTATCCCAAAAAAATAATTATGAACTATGTGCATATGGAATAAAGTGAAAATATATAAAAATATTGGAGTTAAAAAAAAAAGTAAAACTATAAATAAAAAGTGTTAATCTCACCATAATCTTCTATCAAAGCAATTAGTTCTAGAGTCTGATCCATCTGATGTTGATTTTTCAACAGTAGGTGGGTGGGTTTGGTGTAAATTTTTGCTTCACAAGGTTTGTGAAATCTTGGGGCCTAGGTTTTTGCCTGGGTTAGAGATCCTTAGACCCAAATGCTTCCAAGAATTAATTAATTGGGAAACAGTGCTAAATACAGTAGATTGATCATCATTTGTTTTTTTATTATGTTTGACTATTTAATTATATGCTTTGATATTTATTGGTTGGGCATGAAAAATACCACAATATTTGGCAGTGTAAGTGTCAATCTACTTCACTTTCTTTTATCATAGCAAACCTGCTCATTTCTTGTTGTCATTTCTTTACTTTGAAAAGTAATTAGTTAGTGCTATATCTTCATATAATGATCAGCAATCCGGTTATCATTTCTCATGAATTATAATTTATAACTGACACAGTAGACATACATAAATATTTAATTTCCTCATAAATCTGAAGTATGATTTTTAACTTAAATTGGTTTTTCGATGCTAAAACCAGATAATTGGGTAGGTTCGCTAAAGGAGAAAGTGTGGGGAGGATGAGGCATCAGAATTTCTTATTATAATGAGCTCAACAAAAGACAGCCGAACTTCAATATCATCCTAATAGCAAAGTGTCTATTCCCTAATGATAACTAATTTATAGGCTAATAAATACAGGAATACAATTAAGCTCCCGGAAAAATCCATTCTGTTTAAAATACAACTGATTACAAATACACTTAAAATACTTAATGATGGTACAGTAATATCCCAGTGTCTACCCTAATAATGTCGCCAATATCCTGGTTTGTTGTAGACGTAAATCCTAGACAAAGCCACAATTGGTGGTAGAGTTCTCATTCCCACACATTAATTGTAAATAAAATTAAAAAAAACTACAATAGGTAATGAAATCGCCCTCAGTGTACTAGACTTTAAATATGAAGCGCATTATTATTATTATAGATCATTTATAACGCGCCGACATATTCCGTAGCGCTGTACATAAGTTAAGTTCAGGCAAAGATAAATACAAATTAACATATAGCAAAGAAAAGAAAGGAGAGCCCTGTCTTTGAGTTAGGAATCCAATGCCCATGGTGCATTCCCAAAGTACTTAGGATAGAAGAGGGAGAGAGAGGTGATAAGCGTGTTAGGGTGGAAGGAGATACGCTTCTTAAAGAGATGCATTTTAAGTGAGGTTTTAAATGTTTTGAGGCAAGAGGATAATCTGGTGGAGCGAAGCAAGGAGTTCCAGAGAATAGGGGCAGCACGAGAAAAGTCCTGGAGGCGGGAGTGAGAAGAGGTGACAAGAGTTGTAGAAAGAAGAAGGTCATTAGCAGAACGAAGAGGGTGGGTGGGGGAGTATTTAGAGATGAGTGCAGAGATGTATGGGGGAGCGTTATTGTTGAGGGCTTTGTAAGTTAGGGTCATGATGTTACATTTTATTCTTGAGGCTAAGGGAAGCCAGTGGAGTGATTGACAGAGAGGTGATGCCGACACTGAATGTTGTGTACGGAAGATGAGTCTAGCAGAGGAATTCATAATGGATTGCAGTGGAGATAGTCGGGTGGTGGGTAGGCCAACAAGATGCGAGTTGCAGTAGTCTAGTCGAGAGATGATGAGAGAGTGTATTAGGATTTTAGTTGTGTCTTGTGTAAGTTAGTGACGAATTCTGGAGATGATTTTTAGATGGAGAACACAAGATTTAGTTAGTGATTGTATGTGAGGGATGAAAGACGGAGCGGGGTCCAGTAGAACTCCAAGACAATGGGCATTTCCATTTCCACTACACATTCCTCAGGCAGGATCTTTTTATAATAAACATGTCTTGCTAATGAAGTCTGTAAAAGGCAGCAAAGCTCATCGTTTTTTCCCTTTTATATTAACAGAGACGTTCTCAAATGATAACTAATTTACAAGCAATGGCTGTAAGATACTTAATTCATGAGTTTATATTCCATTTGGACTGTGATTTGTATAATAGCCTAGAAATTATAAATAAGTACAAATATTCTAGTTAAATTTAGACTCCTAATATAAAAGAAATAGTAGAGCAAACTATGTATAGACATAGGTCCTCATTCAATTGCAATTTGACCAATTGAATAGTGCTCTAAATAAGCACATATTTTTTTAAAATAAGTTTTTAGTTAGTGAAAACCTTGCTTTTGGATAGATGCTTACTAACTAAATACTTATTTAAAAAATATATGGTATGTGCTTATTTAGAGCCCTATTCAATTGGCCAAATTGCAATTGAATGAGGGCCATAGGAAATAATCATGCTTCCTATTATTTTCATTATAATGAAATACTTATAATCTACCCCATTTACCTGATTATACATTTTTCTGAAATGTTCTAAAATAGGCAAGTTGCATAAAATCCCTTATTTTTAAAAGCCCATTGTGGTGTTTTAATAAAAGATCATATCTTTGTAAGATAAAGTACATTTAAAACGTACTATTTAAATATAAGGCAAAAATATTGTGCTTAGTTTTTATTTAAATTTGCACTCTAGGTATTCTCCATGCACCCTTCCCACCTCTATAAGAGAAGAGACAACCAAATAGTTGACTGTTATAACATAAGTAGGGATGAGTCAGAGACACATTCTGTTTAAAATTAATTTTTTGGTTCCCTTTCTCTACTGCCTTGCTACTTAGGTCACTGTCACATGATTTTTAACATGACAATCACTGCCAAAAAACGTCACTGAATATAATAGGAAATTGCTTGCAAATGCGTGATAACCTAATCTACATTTGTTTTATTCTGTGTCAAGGATCCCTGCTTCATTTTATTTTTTACCTCAAATCAGCCAATCACAGAAGACATCCTGGGATGTGGTTTGTAATGTTCAAACTTTCCTTCACAGCAAAAACCATCTCAGCCATGATTAGCCATACAAATTGTGAGAATAAAGAGACACTCAACCAGCAACAAGTGCTAGCCATTTTTATATACAGTAAATAATTTATAAAAATAATCATCTTTAGTTCTGCTGCTCCTTTATGATCATTTGTGGCTCAATATGCAGTTCAGAGTAGTTGATAAGGGGGAGTGGGCATCTAAACTTTGTCAACAGAAACATATAAGCAAACTGTATGCCTACTTAGCTCATCAAAGCAGCTAATTAGCATTTGGAAAACACTTATTTTTGAAAAAAATAAAGCTTTTCTGGCGAGCCCAAATTTTTCAGCATAACTTCAAATTATTGTTAGCAGCAAATTTATATGACTTTTAGTTTGCTTCATTGATTAATAGAATGCAAAATAGGCCAGTTCCATTTAATTTGGTCTTTTACAATGGCTCTTTTTTGTTCCCTTATGATAGTATTTTGTCTTTTTAAATTTAAGAATTTACAGACCGAGGCCAAATTATTCACATTATCCTGTGCCATGTAATAATTTAGATCCTTCTTAATAACTGAATTGATAATATGATTATAGTATTTGTTAAATGATTTACACTAACCTAGTTACCAGAGACATCTTTACAAAAACCTAATTTGCCAAGGGATGGAAAATTATCATTTCTTTGTAAAATCCCACTACTGTGCACTTGACAAATTCTTTTGATCATAGATTCACAGTTTAAGCATTTACCTAAAGGGCAATTGTTGCCAAGCCTGGTTCTGTGGCAGCAATCCAATACCCAGTTTATATGCAAATAGGTTACATTTCAACCATTCATTGCTTACTGCTAAAACCCGATGTGTGGCTTTGAGCAGAGATTTAGAAACTATAATAAGGTAATAAGTGCATAAAAGACAGTTAGTTGGATCACAAATTATTTATTGTATTTATGAGCACATTTCCTCCTCCGGAGTTAACTTGCCAAATAATAATATAATTAAAAACAGCAGCGAAAGACCAAGTTGTTTTATTTATTTCTTGGTTCTCTGTCTGGTTTTTATCCATACCCACCCTCATAATAAACTCCTGAATTTATTATGTCCACAGTGTCACTAAACAACTCCCAAGTTCACACAACAACAATGTTGGTTCAACAATGCTAACTAATCAGCTATTCTGTCATGAACACGGCAATGCTTGTTTTCTTTACTTAATACTTAAAAACAGAAGGATCGTTGAAAATAATGGGAAATTGCTTTTGTGATAACCTGATTTACATTTGTTTTATTCAGTGTCATGGATCCCTGCTTCATTTTTATTTTTACAAGAAGTTTTGGTCATTTGATTAAAACCACAAATCCATTTTAAGTCTTTTATTCTTAATACTGAAGAATATTGTCATCTTCACATGATTTTCTTTCTTGGAGGGTTTTGAAATTCCCACTGATTATTTTGATGTTTTAAGTTTTTGATAGAGTGATCATTCTGGGTAAAATGTTGACCAACTGAGGTAAAATAACTGGTTTCATTGTGCTTTTTGATGGAAAGTCTGTGCAGATTCTCCCTTTCACATACATTACATTGTATTATTTAAACCACATTGGAGGATGTGCATGAATATGACCCTCTGATGTTATAGGTCTTGTTGTTATGTGTGGCTGTATCATCTTTACAGGTGTGTTGACATAATTTGCAGCAAATTGTATTGCAGTTTAGTACTATTTTCTCTTTTAGGGTGTTCATTAGCCAATCTTTTGCTGACCAACGTTTCAGGTTTAGTGACTGCCTAAATTGAAGAATGGGAGGCTTGGGGATATATATGTTTTAATTCTTCATACTTTTTTAGTAGTGACTGTAAATACTTAAATATTTTACATATTTCTTCTAGGGCCGGATAGGGAATAATAACACATTTTGCTGTTTGGCATGTAGAGTGGTGTATTGCATGTTATAATGGATAGAGTATTCTGTTACACTGTTTGATAAATCTGCCGCATTATGTTTACATCCCTAGTAGAAAGGTCAACACTTTAATATATACCATGACAAAGAAATATTAATAATATATACCATTTTATTTCACTTCTCATTTAATTTCATTCCTCAATCACCTTTCATAATCTTTAAATTGACACAGCAGAGGTTCTGAATATGATAAAATGTAAAACTATAATACTAAATATAGTAATAAGTACTTTATCAATTGAATGTTATTAAAAAAACAAGCATTTTCCTACAGTATAGTGCAGGTGAATACAATGGACCCAGTTTTTCAGGATCTTATCAGTAATTGATGACAATGATCTCTCATTAAAGGGCAATTTACTTCACTGTAAGTGCTCTTCAGGGTGTTAAAGAGCATAAGATTGTATGTTAAAATTATCCATTTTTTTAATTACACTAAAAACAGCTAAATAATCTAAACATTTAAGTGTGTTTACAAACACAGTCTATCCTGCCTACTGACTGTTGCATGATTAGTAACAGACAGCCAAGCCGTGAGGCGAGGACACTATTTGATAGCAGTTTCTCCCTAAACTCAGGACTGTGCTGAAAAGTTAACCCATAAGTGACCTGTTTAGGTGATTCCAGCATTCAGTACTCTGCACAGATACGCTTGGAAAGAGTACGTTTTTGTTTCTTATGCTCATTACACTGAGCTGTAGCTGTGGGTCTGGCAGATGACAGTGGCACGAGTAAATACAGATTTTACTTTATAAATATGTCAGTGAAAAATGCACATCTTTCAAAAAGTATTTCAACATGCTTTAAGGGGATATTTACTATGACTAGGTCCAAATTGTGCTGAATTAAGTGAACATTTAACAAACACATTGCAATCTTTTTGTGGGTGGATCAGAAAGTCTGCTTGATAGCTCAAAGTGGGAAACTTCAAAGCTAGTTTTTAGCATTTTGTTACATAGCAAAACATTTAAATAATCTTAAATTACAGCATATTTGGAACCTCTACTGTATCACTCTCATGTTATTCTTTCTTTATTCATGGAAACTTTCATTCCATTCAGCATTCATACCAATAACCTCATTGGTTTATAACCATTTTGTGGCAAGAAATTACACATTATGCTTGGTGTATGATGTCCTTTAAGCAACAAAAAATAACATGGAATAATGAGATATGTATCTTGTGTGAAATACAGTACCTAATAGTCTTTGTGAAGTAGATATGAGAGATAGAGAACAATCTTAAGACGTGACTAGACAATCAGTTGTTTGTATTTTGTGCATTATATTTATCTAATATTTCAAAAACCCTGTCTTGCTATGTGTATGTCAAAATAACTGTACCTATATCCCTTGTTGTCGAAACCATCAATATATCTGACCTCATCAATTGTGCCACAATGTTTCATCAGTTTCTAGAGTAAACTGTTTATTCTTCATGGTTTATTCTTTGTTTACTTATATCTTCTTCTGTCACAACACTGGCCTGTCATTGTGTTATTTGAATATGTGATGGTTTTAATTATAAGCTCTTCACTTTTTCCAAACATGATTTCTGCAATTCTTAGGGCATAATCTTATTTGTAATATTATTTATATTTCTTATTTTTTCTCAACAGATTTGTCATGTTTAATTTGAGCTTCTCGCTACTATTTCATAGCAGCAATTTATTTGTAACTATGTTGACCTTGAGATCTTGATGTTTAGTGTGGAGGTGTCTATTTGAAAGGCTTGATACAGTGGAGGAGACAGTACAGGAGTTTAATAAGCATCACACGAGATAAAGTGTGAAGGGTTGTCATCTCAGATTTTCCCCATATGTAATAATGCATAGTAAATACAAGGATACATATCTCAGCCACTTGTGATGCTCAGGGATTGTCCTAACTACTAATTGCTGAGACTTTGGCATCCTGTAAACATTACACATCCAATAACTTTTATTCAGTTACTACTAAAAGGATAACAAGAAATGTAAAAGCCTGGGGACAGGCTAATAAAGCCAACTAGTGACCTGCCCGTCAAAAAATGACGGCAATAAGATTGTAAGGGCGGTAAATTTTGTTGTTGTTCCAAGATGCTTTGGCACTCATTGCGAGCCTTCGGTGCTCATTTGAGGTTGTTGGTTGTTTGTGTGCTATGAGCATTGTTTTTCTTTTGCTAATGCTAATTAAATAATTAATAAAATAATACATCAATATACTTTACCTATTTTGAAGTAATATATGCAGGAAGCATTGTGTTGAAGAGCTGACAATCTGTTTTCATGTTGCTGCATCATACAATGTGTGTTTTGAGAGCTGCTGTGTAAGTGTCAGCAATGTGTGCAGTGTGTAGTGTAAATAGTGTGCGTGCGCAAGCCAAATCCTTTAGGGTAGCTGTGTACTTCCGCATTGTGTAAGTTAGTGTTGTAAAATGGCGCCTAATGTTTGGTACGCGTCTGTGGCTGATTTGGCGTCCTTGTTCTTGTATCGCGCCTGTCTTTTTCTGAAAATCCGTAGGTGTTTGGTGCCCATGCAAGTAATAAAAGTCCAGACAGTGTAGATGGTCTTGTCTAATAGAACTGGTTTCACAGTGCAGTCAGGAGTCGGTAGACTTCACTTGAGTAAGTTAGGCCTTATGTAGCCGAATATATCAGGCAAAGTTTATTGGTACAGTTACCATAAGTATATCAGTGCCCCTTACAGTACAAGAATTGTGCTCATAACAATCTAATAGTGATCCTTTAAATGTGGTTTGCATGAAAAAAACTTTAAAACCTATTTAAACTTTATTGAAACCAAATGTTCAGTGGTATGTTCAGTGATAGAAATGTTCAGTGGTAGATTTCATTAGCAGAGAAGTCTGACTCGTGCAGCTATATTACTGCTTATTGGCTGGCAGGGCCAAGCCCCCAGTTCAATTAAACATTTGTATATTTTTTTCTGCTTTGAGAGCTTCATTTGAATAAATGAAAACACATAGGTATACATTATCAAATAGATTATGTTTAGATGCAACAAAGAAAAACATGTTTTTAATGTTCCTTTAATATAATGATGACATCTGGTTTGCGAGATTCTCTTACTGACATCTTCAGCATTTTCAATCCACCTTGTGTTGTCATAAAAATAACAGGTTACACTTTCTTTACTAATATAATACCCTTATTTTTCAGTTTTCATGTGTTTTCAATTTTTTATTTTTCAACTTGTGTTTTAATGTAGAATTAAGAAAATAAACATTACAAATATTAGATATTCACAATGGTATCTTATGACAGTGATTATAATGAATGCTAATCACTCATCTAATCACATATTAACATATTTGGGGTGATTTCCATTACAGTGGGATCTGTATAGCATCTAATGTTTCCTTTACAGTAACAAGCATCTCTCCAGTCTCTCCAATTTAGTTAATTACAAATGAATTCAAATAATTCACATGAACGCACTCTGTAAAATGCCCAAAATTAAGAACAGGGAATAAGGATTGGGTAATGGAAACCAACTGTGAGATTAATGACTTGTGTAATGAAAACCAGGACTTGATACCTCTTTAAATCTTGGTGAATGCTGACAAGTGTTTTACTGCAGATCACTCAAATTGGTATGTTAGTTGCACACTTGAAAACCATGTGATTGCGCTTTGTGAAATAGTGATCATTTTATACTTTTAAGAATGATGCTTGTTTTTCAGAAAGATGGTCAGGCAATCATAAGCGAGATAAAGTGTGACCAAGGACACAGTATCCAGGGATCAATCGCATAAGTGAATTTACTGCATTGTGAAGTTGGTAGTAGGGTATAAAGGGCTTGAAGCAAACATGACTACACAGTGGAGGTATATACTTCCACTAAGAATGTGCTTTGACAACAGCGTCCGATACAATATCTCAGACATGTTCAGTGGTCCTTTACTCTTTTTTTGTGATGAAGTTTTTTCATACTCCAAGTTGCAAAAGATCATTTCTTAACTAGATATTGTTTCATAACATTAAGTGGTAGCTATGTAGTATTTTCCACTGTTCCATTTCACCTACGCATATGGCAAAAGCAAGCGGCACATGTTCAAATGTTTTAACAGCGATGTCATTAGGGAAATAATTTAAAAGCTGTGATACGCAATATTAAATTGAATGTTCTGTAAAGCCATGTATGGGAGGGAAGCCAACATTAGCTTTAAATATTCTGTTCCATATGTGCACTCAGCTAGTTCCAAAACTGAAATAGCAGAGTACTGGACTTTCAATATATTGTTAAATATTTATCTCTGCTTCATTCACTATCTATATATATTTATCGGCCTATAACACGCACCAGCGTATAACACGCACCTCATTTTAAGAAGGAAATTTCAGGGGAAAAAAAATAAATTTCAAATAAAGAACTTTGAAGCAAAATCCTCAACCTCCCTCCTCATCCTCAACCCCCTCCTCAACCTCCCTCCTCATCCTCCCTCCTCAACCCCCCCATCCTCAACCCCCTCCTCCACCCCCCTCCTCAACCCCCCCATCCTCATCCTCCTTCCTCAACCCCCCTATCCTCAACCCCCCTATCCTCAACCCCCCTCCTCAACCCACCTCCTCACCCTCAACCCACCTCCTCACCCTCAACCCCCCTCCTCATCCTCAACCTCCCTCCTCTTCCTCAACCTCCCTCCTCATCCTCAACCCCCTCCTCAACCTCCCTCCTCATCCTCCCTCCTCAACCTCCCATACTCAACCCCCTCCTCAACCTCCCTCCTCAAACCACCTCCTCAACCCCCCCTCAAACCCCATCCTCATCCTCCTTCCTCAACCCCCCTATCCTCAACCCCCTCCTCAACCCCCTCCTCAACCTCAACCCCCTCCTCAACCTCCCTCCTCATTCTAAACCCCCCTCCGCATTCTAACCCCCCCTCCGCATTCTTACCCCCCCTCCTCATTCTAACCCCCCTCCTCATTCTAAATCCCCCCTCCTCAACCTAAACCCCCTGCCGGCACCCGGTATATGCTAATGACGTGGCGTGCGTGTGACGTCACATGCTCGCCGGGTTAAGGAGCGGAGCGGTGGCCGGAGCAAAAGCAGGTAAGTGAGGGGCAGGTATTTAGGGGGGTTTAGGTTGAGGAGGGGGGATTAGGTTGAGGAGGGGGGTTTGAATGCGGAGGGGGGGGTTTAGAATGCGAGGGGTGGTTAGAATGGGGAGGGGGGTTTAGAATGAGGAGGGGGGATTGAGGATGAGGAGGGGGGAGGGAATATCGGTGTATAACACGCACACATCATTTGCCCCCTATTTTCAGGGAGAAAAAGTGCGTGTTATACGCAGATAAATACGGTATATATATATATATATATATATATATATATATATATATATATATATATATATATAGTAATTTAGTAATTATTAATCTATATATATATATATATATATATATATAGATTAATATTGTGTATTGCAATAATTTGATACCTTTTGTATTGGACAAACGTCTTATTTATAATGACGAGCATTCGAGAGGTTTAACCTCTCTTTATCAAGTCTCAAGCAATACTAACATGAGATGGAACCCTCAGTTTGAATAATACTGATTTATCTTAGGTTCATTAAAAAAATAACTACTGTAATATATATTTTATCTTTGCACACCTGTTTTTATGGTACAAAAGTATATGAATGAGAGGAAGAGACACAACATGGCCTTTCAGTAGTGTGCCCCAGTGAAAGGTCAAAAGAATGAGGAAAATAATGTTTGAAAGTGTAGAGCAGTGGGGGAGGCAGAAAGAAAGATGTCGGACAGAGTAAATGTATGGGCAGTTTGAGAAATGTGGGAAGGAAGAATTGTGAGACTTGAAAGTAAACTAAGGTGAAGTAGGGTAGAATAAGTATCTGTCCAGTTCCATCTGGTGATATGTGCAATACAGATTGATTAAGCATTGTCCTTCATCATGGTCAGATGTCTTATTGTGACAGGCTTCACTATGGACTTGAAAGAACCAAAGATAAGAAGTTGTTTAAATAACCGATTAAGATGAATTTAACATAACCAATGATAATGCTTACCATTTGTACTACCAAATCTGTGCCGATATATGGGAGCCTCAGCATTGTATGAGATCATGTGTGAATTGCCAGTGTTATATGAAGTAGATCATGACTATGTTCAGCTGTTGTAGATGTCAGCGTTCATCACTATAGGATAAGCAGGTGAGCATACAGTTGAATATGACCTAGTATCTTAGAAGGGCAAATTCCATCTAAACTTGACTTTCTTTAATATTAAAAAGCACTGTTCAAGAAGGTTAGCAATCTAAGTGAAAGTTACAGAACTTGCCTAAATTGTCAGTTACTCCTTGATGTTTGTGAAGAGCAGAAGCTGCCATTAGCAGTTTGGTTTCTGTCATTGGCACTTAAAATGCTGAGCTGATTTGATCAAACATTCAAGAGCCAACTAAGCTATAGTAACAAACTATAATAGTTGGATAGTTATGGTGTTTAACACTTCACATCACCTAATAAAAGCTTTATAAATATGAAATACTTATATATTCTAATATTCATATAAGAGCATCTTCTGTTTAGGTGAAACTTACTCTTTAAATCAGTTCAGCCTCTGGTTGCCTCTCTGTGGCCCCATTGCCATGTATTTTTCTGTTTTTATTTGTCCAAATGATTTTCTTCTATATGTAGACAAAGTATTGCTGATTAGTGAACAATGATTGTAGCCATGACCTCCAATAAAACAGGTATGTTGGGTTACAATCCTTTATAAATTACTATACACATACGCATATCTGCAATAGCAGTATACACTGTGAGACAAGAGTGGATTTAAGAAAAGTCCAGTCTATGTTAAGTAATATGTATAAGTGTATGACATCATAAAGCACCCCAACAGCACTGCCCATCACTCGTCTCACTTGGCTTGCACATACAATACATAATCTATTTTCATGTCCAAATTATGTACATCACTTGCTCTGTTACATTTAAAGTTGTTTAGTACTAATCACATATAATAGTTGTCAAACTGCATGACGTCGTCACACTTTGCACGACGCGTACGACTTAGGTGGCGCTCATCGCTTGCGAGCTTTGCGAAACGAGGCGAGCCGTTAACACGTAGCACAGAGGCGCTCATCGCTGCGAGAGAGGCAAGCCGTTAACACGTAGCATGGTGCTCATCGCCTGCGAGCCTCGCATAGCGAGGCGAGCCGTTAAGCCACTACAACGCACTACAACTATCAGCACAAACACGAATAGGCAATGAAACACGCTGGACTTAGTCAAAAAACACTTCCTAAACGCGGGATCGCCTTGGTGTGCAAGCGGGTGACAAACGCGGGACTTAGAAAAAAAAAATATGAGACGCGAGACTTAGAAAAAAAAAGATACGAGAGGCAAAAAATTATGAGATTAACGGCCGAACGGCGAAAATGAAAAAAACAATAAAAACACACAAAAAAAAATACAAAGACCTCACAGACAGCACGGGGCAACAGCCAGGATGTCTGGGAGTGAGGTGGAACGCGAATTTAACTCGATTTAGATGATTTTCGCCACTCGAAAATCGCCTAAGCGAGGAAAGAAATGGCAGCCGAAAAAAATGGTCCGAAACCTTGACTTGTAGCTGTATTTAATTTAGAGTCGGGCATCTGGGAACCCGGGGTTCATGTTTAATATTTTCTAAATGCATCATATTCTCATGAATTTTTAATATCCATATGTCCCTCCATGTATCATGAATATGTTATACATATATGTATAGCACAAATTGTACTTACACATCCAGGATACAGCATTTTTATCTACATATACCATTGTCATATAAAATAGTACACCAAAATTATTAAATATTTAAAATACTTTTAAAATGTTTTGAACTTGTAATAATGTGAAATTGTTCTACACTGCACACATTAAGAAAATCACGGGAAATAATTGAGAAAAGGCATCCCAGGATATGAACTTTGATTGGCTGAGATGCCAACTTGGGATTCCCATTGTGGTTGGAGTACTGAACATACAAGCAGTCAAAATCCCACGTTTATGGATTTCACGTTCTGTGTGATATTACTATTCAGGAACACACAAAACAAAGTTTACTCTAGTGATATTTAAAAAAAAAATTGACTCTATTTTAATGAGGTAAAATTTGCATTATGTTGATTTAGGCAGTCATGTATTCCCTTACTAGAACAACCATTTGAGCAGAAACGTTATTCTTAGAAGAATTTATAATATTGATGTAATCATGCTGTTTATACCTTCTCTATATATGTAATTTAAGTAGGCTTTTGTAGGACTTCAGGGAGGACATATTTCAGCATCACTTTTCCTTATTATTTTATCATTATTTTATAAGTGTTTTTCTTGTATTTGTTACATTTCCACTAGTGTAACTAAAGTATACTACTCCTTTTTTTAAATTCAATATATATTATTTTGCACTATTGCAGTACATACAGTATTCATACCTTTTAGGGGACAAATTGGGCCATATTATTTTAGAAGCCCACAAATGACTCTACCTGTAATTTTGACTGTTGGCGTTTTCTTTAAATGTTTAGATATATTCTATTGACTCCAGCTCACGACTTAAGTTTTTCAGCCTCCACACATAAACCCTGACAAGGCAGGGTTTACTTGTGGAGGCTAAAAGACTTAAATAGGATTTCACAGGGCATGATCATTTGATCTGACAATATTTAAGCAAGCACGTAATTTACTTCTTAGGCACAGCCAATAGTAAATGAGACCGTCATCATGATGTCAGGAAAAAATAGAAGTTAGGCATAACCTGCAATCGGGCGCTATAAACCAATAAGTAATATTTGCTGATTCGGCTCGCAAACATGCACTCTAGCACCCTATAAAAAGCATCAGATCATCTGTTTTAGTCCATTTGGGTTTCATAAGATATATTAACCCCTTAAGTACCAAGTTCGATATTACTCCGAAATAACAGTTAAAAATAATATTTTTTAATTGCATATTTGTGGGTTTGAGATTGTTCTGCAATAAATTATAATGCATTTCCATGCTTTCTCATGCTTTTATAGTACAGTATTGTGTGTTTAATAGCTGTTACAGCTCTAATAAGTGTTTGTCCTATTTAGTACTCGTAATATTTTTGATAGAAACTTTATACATTGTCTAGTTACGGATCAGACTTTATTTGCAAACCTACGATTCTAATATAATATAATTTTGTGTATTTATTTAGCACTTGTAATATTTGAAATGTGCAAAAATCAGTGGAGATGTAAGCCCGTAGTGATTGTGGGTGTGTAACTCTTAATCGGATTGCATCTAATAGAATGCATGGCAATTTTAAGAGCGACTTTAAGTGTGTGTAACTTTACGTTCTGACCAATAGAATAGGCCCCAAAGTCAGTTAAAAGTTGAGATTTTGAGAGATGAACCGTTCTTTTTGATTGTTTTACTTAAAAGAGAGCTCTATCTATTGAAAACTTTGAGAACATTATTCTAGTAAAAAGATATAATTATATACTTCAATACTCAGATATTGCATATGGATAGCAATAATTACAGTGCAGCAAACATTTGTTTTGGGGTGAAAATAATATATCCTTTACTGTTTTTGAATATGTTATATGTAGTTAGATTTTTTACTTTTATATTTTTTAATCTATTATTTTGCATGGTGATAATTATGATAGATTAAAATAGCTATAGAATATTGCATTACCTACAAGAGTATTGATAATGGAACTAGCTTGGTATTTTCCATGAAAAGTAGCTGCATTAGCAGTAGGATTGGCCAAAATTGTTTCTTATGTTATTGACATATATTCGTGGTACACATTTATAATAAATTATTTTATTCTTTCTTTTGTTTTCTACAGCATGAGAAACCGAAACTGTTGGAGCCTTTGGATTATGAATATGCTATAACCGAGTTAGAAAACACTTATTCAAATGATCCACTGAAAGATATGGTGTTATTTCCCGAAGATGACTTCTCAGTAAGTATTCTGCATTCTGTAATGTTTTATAAAACATTTGTGATAAAATGTCATTGTATTATTGTATTCATAAAAGGTAAGGTTGAAAAGATGTCATTGTATTCTATTCATTACAGGGAAGGGGAATTATATCATTCTGCAAATCAAACATGTCCAGTTTGTGTTTTCTTAAAGGACCACTGTAGTCTATGAAAACCTTTAAGTGTTTGTGAAATCTGTAAGAAAATAACATTAGCAGCCGTGTAATAATTTAAACTTAAAATTATTTTTTGAAAAATAACTTAATCTTAAAACTGTGCTTGTGTATACAACATCCCTTGTTAATATCTACAACTCTTCCTTCGAGCTTGGAGTCTGAAAAGTGTGCTTTTGTCTATGGCATAATGGATGGAGAAGGGGGAGGTTTGTTATAAAGGATCTTTTATAAGCTGACACCAAACCTCCACCCTCCTATATGCTCAAAAGCAGGATGTTAGCAGGCTAAATGACCACTATGGCCAATTAGTTTTCTATATTGTTTTTTAATCTGAACATGATCATTGGCAAAATGGTTTAAGAAAGAAAAAAAAAATAAAATAAAGATATACTGCCTTGTTTCTCAGGTGGGTCTGTCCTTGTCCGCTAATTAACTTTTGCTGGGAGCACCGGGAAATATATCTGCCACATTCCCATTGGGCAGACAGACTCTTCCCATCTCAAAAAGGTGATCTGCTGAAGTTCAAATGGTAATTTCAGTTAGCTTGCTGGAAACTAAAGTCAGGAAACAATGACACACTGATATGGATGAGACTGAGCAAATCAAACCAGACCCTGGAGTCAGTGTCCAGATTGAGAGTAACAGAATCTACAGATAGCAGGAGCTGTCCTCTGTAGCTTAGTACGGTGGACAGTCTGCAGCAGGACAGGAACAGGGAGATCGGCCACTGGTGGACTGCAAGAAACTCCTGAAATAGAGCTAATGGGTTAGTTACAGGTGAGCAGGAGAGTGTCTGCTGTAAATAGAGGATTTAACAGGGATAGCATATTTAAGGTACTCCCCAACCTCGATTTAGGACGGTTCTCCACGCACCTAATTTGAAGTGCCGCCCAGTTTTGATACAAATAGCCCACAAACACTCATTGTCCAACTATGTACTCACCCAGCTAATCCGTTGTGCCATCATGGCAAAACAATCTGGGGAAAACACTGAAGTGTGTTATCAGAATTGGTAAAATGGCTGCATACTATGAGTTCTAATGCCAGTTCTCTATCTGCAAACAGAGAATGAGGGTTCCCAGAAGAATCAATATGTATTTGGAAATGTGCTAGAATCAACTGCAATGGAAATGCCTGTTTCCAATACATAAATCCAAGTAGACCTCAAGAGGATTTGTTTGATTTGTTTGTAGGGAACTAGTGATAATTATTTCCACTGCAATAGAGTCTAAGGTACAAAGTTAGATCTGAATGCTAAATAATACTGTACATTTATGGGCAATTTAAATACAAAGACTGAAGGGTTGTTTGTTGTAAATTGAAAATATTGATCACATTATGTTAAAATTGAGGTAATCTTTAGGTTTAATAAATGGTAAATTGAAGTCACACATTTGCTATCATCCATTAATACGTACAGGTTTTAAATATTACAATTTTGTTTTCTTTGAAGTTGAGTGCATGTATAAAATACTTTGAAAAAAATGATGTCCTGACTTTGTTGCAAAGCTGCATTTCTAGAGTTTTAAAAGTAATATTTTAAAAACTTGGTAGCACTAAATTATATGTAAACTAAATTGCAAAAAAAATGCTATTTAAATGCCCAATAGCAAATTTGGAGCTTTGGTTGTGAATCCAAATCTCCATAGACCCCATGCCACTTAGAGTTTACCCTTTAGCATGGTAACCATGGCCACCATGGTAATCTAGTGTATTATGGAACCCCATGGCACCTAACATTAACACCTATACCATGGGGGTTCCTATAGATCCCATGGGATACTATCCTATAATCATAGACCCCCTCTCTGTGCTGTCTGTATCTGTGCTATCTCTCCCAGTGTGGACTCTCTCTCTCTGTGCACTCTCCATCTGGGCACTCTGTCCACTCTCTGTCCTGTGTGTCTCTCTATCCCATGTCTCTCTCTCTGTATTGTGTGTCTCTCTCCATCCTGTCTCTCTCTCTCTCTCTGTCATGTGTGTGTCTCTCTCTCTCTATGACCAGTTTGTCTCTCGTTGTCTTGATTGCACGTTACACACCCATAACACACCCTATTCATGATAACACTCGATAAGCTACCTGTTACAGGGATAAGTAAATTGCTCGGTGAGCTGGGAAGCTAGATGGCTGGGAACTTGCCTCCCTTTTAGTTTTTATATTACATTTGTTACTAAGTGGTTTTGTTGTGTCTACATTGTGTTAATGGATCTGCTGCTACATGTGAGGCTGCTTTAGCGCGCTTGCAAATGCTCGCTGATAGATGCGAACCGATACATGCGCGCACACACAAAAGTGCGCCCGTCAAGACCGAGCCTGACATCTGCACGCAGGAGTTGAGGTAAGGTTGGCTTAGGGGTTTAGGTTTTAGGGGTGTAAGGTTTAGGGTTAGCCTACGGGTTGTAAGGGTTACCTGCTTAAGCCTGTCTATCTCCCCAGATCACACTATATTATACCCCCACATCAATCCCAACAGTCCCTCCAGATCAGACTCAAATATTTCCCCAAATTTGTCTTGTATGTTTTCCTCAGATTAGGCCCATTTGGTCACTTAAATCATACTTGCATCATTCCCCAAAATCAGCTGTGTAAGGGTTAGGGTTAGCCTAGAGGGTGTAAGGGTTAGGGTTTGGCTGCGAGGGGTTAGGGCTAGGCTGCGGGGGTTAGGGTTAAAGTCGGGGTGCCGGCTCTCACAGATGGATCATGTAGTGATAGAAAGAGAAGAGGGTTCCTGGTGTGACAATTGCGCCCTTTCATCGGGGCCTAGACATTGTAACTGCGCGCTACTGTCGGCAGGCTGTAGTGGGAGCGCATGTCGCGTGCACCCTAAAATCGGGGTGCCGGTGTTTGAGTTGGTGTTTTTTTCTTATCTTTTGTCATCATTTTTATTTTATTGGTGCCATTTATCATGTGCAAACTCAAGATTTTTGAGACATATGCAAATTCACTTTATTCTCTCAACTTATGTTCTGGCATTTGCAAACTTTTACTGGGGCATCAAAGTGTCTGCTGTTGCAAAGACTGTATTCCATGGGAGCTTAGTGAATATTGGCTTTTGAGTCAGGGTTGTTTGTTTTAAGAAAAATAAGCATACTGGATATTTTATTGAGGTATATGTCAGATTTATGTGTTAAACGACCACTGTAGATTGGGAAAAATTCACTTGGTGAAGCAATATCAGCTGTGTCTACCATGGGTATAAACATATTTTTAGGCAAAATGCTTTTATGCACTTGGCTTACATTGCTTGTGCTAGAAGGATATCATGTTTGTATCTTCCACACTTCCTGTTGGCTTTTTAATAGAGTGGGTGTGTTCCTCTATTTTTTATTGTTTATTATTCAAGAGTGGAAGAAGAGGGAGCAGGAGAGAGGTGATTTGATGATTCATTGGTGGATTCATGTAAAATGCTTTCAACTTCCATGCACTAGCAGAGTCTGCTAATATTTTCTCTGAAAATGTTTTTATGCTAAAAACATACGTAGACGCCATTGTTTGTAATTTGCAGTTTTGCCAATCTACAGTGACCCTTTAAACTTCCACCTAGTTTTCTCAAAGATATCTTGATATCAGCAAAAGTACTATCTGCTGAAAAAATATCAGCAAAATTAAGGTTGGCTGAAAACTATGGGCCTATACTAGTAGCTCACTAAGGCCTCAAACTCATTCCGACCTCAAGGCTGAACTCATAAAACCCTGCCTTTTTAAGACAGATTTCAGGGGGCATGATCATATAAGTTGACAATATTTAAGGAAGACCGTAATTTACTTCTTAGACACAGGCAACAGTAAATAATTCCATCATCATGACATCAGTAAAACATGGAAGTTACATGTAATCGACGGCTAAGAATTAATTAGTGCCAATAAGTAATATATGCCGATCAGGCTCGCAATCAAGCAATCTAGCACTTTATAAAATGCATTAGATCATCTGTTTTAGTCCATGTGGGTCTCATGACATGTATTAACCACTGGGATAGATATTACTCAAAAATAACTTTTAAAAATAATAATTTTAATTGTATATTTGTGGGTTTGGGAGTGTTCTGCAATTAATTTGAATGTGTTTCCATGCTTTTAAAGTACAGTATTGTGTTTTTAATTGCCATTACAGCTCTAATAAATGTTTGAAAAATGCCTTGCTTGTCCTATTTAGTACTTGTATTCTTGACAGAAACGTGATCCTTTTTTTTGGTTGCGGGTCAGACTTTATTTGCGATCTAGGGCTATGGGCCTAATAGAATATCAATTATGTGTAACTTTCATTGGCAGGGCTCGTAATATTCAAGCTGTGCTGAAACCAATGGAGTTCTAAGGCCGGTTTTGCCTCATTGGCTAGCAAGTAGTGATTGTGGGCGGGTAACTCGTAATTCGATTGTGTGTAGCTAATAAAATCTGTGGCAATTTTAAGAGCAGATTTAAGTGTGTATAATTTTACAAATTGTTCAAAAGAATAGGGCCTTATATCTCTAGTAGCCACCTTGTCTAAGCATTTCAGCCCCCCTTTTACAGGCCACTAACCCAGCAGTAAATAGATTAGTGAAGAACTGGCCAGATAAAAATGTTATTGATCGCAAACGTGATCCGGGGAAGTTCTAGATGGTAGCCAGCATGTGCCTGGTCCCATAAATGCGGAGGTCCACTAACTCACTGTGATGCCATATAAATTGCTTGTTGTCTATGTTTCCTCAAAATAATATAAATAATATAATACAGGCTTACATTCACTTCTCATATACCTCTAACATCACGATCACTCAGCAACATTAAAACTCTGAGTAACATTACAAAAAAAGAAGGAAAATAATGGAACAGAATGTATCTTAAGGTGTTATGGTCTATATAAAGTGTTATTACTAATGTCTTCACTTGGAACATTATGTGGATACTTTCAAAGCCAATAGTAAAATTGCAACTTTGGCAGTGAAAAAATGGAAAGGTGGCACAGTCCTTACATAGCTCTAAGACACTTGTGAACATAATGAGGTAACTCACTGGAACTTATTTTAATAAAAATATTGTAACATAAATGAATTGTAAGAAGAGGAATACACTTCAAGAATGCTAAATGGTAGTAAGTTTGTACAGTCACATTTTTAGTGACTATATCAAAGGTTTAGTCCAAAGTCTCAACCCAGTTGACAAATCAAGTCAACAGCCAAAGCAATGACTACCTTGACTGAAAGATTGCATATTATAGAAACTGAATGCTAGATGTTTTGTTTGCTTTCTAAAAACATGTGGCCATAATAAAGTCTGCGGCCTTCAAAAAGGACATATAGAGTAGGGAAGCCATTGGAGGCAATTAAGACTGTGAAATTTGCAAGGTTTTTAAATTGTGTTTCATTTTTTTTGTTTAATGTAAATGTTAATTTAAGTGACATATTTCTGTATATGGGTAACACCATTTTGTTCTCTTAGAGATCATTTCTGACCCTCTGGTATTTTAGTATAATTGGTGCATTATCTAACTTACCCAAATAAATCTCCATTCTTAAGTTGGTTATAGTTGATAAACACCTTGGGCATGGACCTTGGGTAATGTGTTATCAAAGTACATTTGACTGATTGTAAAAGTATTGCTTACTATTGCAAACTATTGTTTTCGAACCATTTGTGGATTGTGAAAAAGAGTCACTGTACTTTTTGTTTATGTATAATGACCAAAAACACAATAAAAAGAGTATAAAGTAAGAATGGAACTATAGTGGTCCAATACCATGAAAACTTCTTATTGTATTTTGTCCTCAGAGATTAATGAATCTAGACCAATTTGTTTACCTGGCAAATTAATCAGGAAAACATTTAATTTGTCATTATTCGCTCTTCGTAGCTTTCTTAATGTGTATAATTAAAAATCTTATAAAGACACTTTGGCACTGAGCGTAACATCTGAAGGAACAAAATGGAATTTGCTAAATATATAACTAAACAATCATCATAAAAAAAGTCTTGAAATATTGTACATATAGCAACTACCATTATGTTTATTTTGTGTGTTTAGATGTGATAATGTAAATATGCCATGTCTGGTAAGTTGTTTGATATAATAACATGCATAGAGAACCAAGCACAATATATATTGCTAGCGACGGCAACAAAAAGTGAATCCTGGCAATGCTGTTTGCCACACAATAGAAGCCTCTCCCCCTCTACTTTACTGGTCGGGCCTCTTTGCAACCCCCCCCCCCCCCCTACCTCTCCCACCGTCTACTTTACTGGCCTCACGATGAATGCCTTTGTGAGTCTTTCCCCCTGTCTGCTTCCTCCCTTGTTTCTCATGTCCCCCTCCTCTCCCTCCCTTGTGTCTCCCCACCGTGTTTTTACCCCCTCTCCTTCCCATGTCTCTAACCCCCTCCCCGTGTCTCTTTCCCTTCTGTGTCTCTTTCCCCCCTCTCTCTCCCATGCGTCTCTTTCCCCCTCCCCTGTGTCTCTTTCCCCCTCCCTTGTGTCTCTTTCTCCTCTGTCCCCCCTCCCCCTGTGTCTGTAACCCCCCTTCACTCGTGCCTCTCCCCCTCATTTCCCTCCCTTGTGTATCTACCCCCTCCTCTCCATCCCCTGTGTCTCTTCCCCCTCCTCTCACTCCTCTGTGTCTCTCCCCCTCTCCTCTCCTTCCCCGTGTCTCTTTCCCTCTTGTGTCTCTTCCCCACCTCTCCCTCCCCTTACATTGTGCTTTGAGTATGCGCCGCGCTTTGCGCTATACACATGCGCGGCTTTGCGTATGTGCGACCTTACGCCACACTTTGCGCATGTGCAACACTTGGCACTATGCAGGCGCGGCTAACGCTAACGATGTGCATTGCGCATGCGTGGCTAATGATGGGCAGTGCGAATGCGCATGCGTGGCTAATGCCATGCTATGCGCATGCGTGCACCCCAATCGGGCTTTATGATCAGATCAATTGTCAAACTATGATTTGTCGCAAAGCGTTACGACGAATCACAGTTTGACAATTATAATATATGATATCTCCTCCCTTATTTCTTCCCCATCCTGTAAGGGTGTAACCCTCTACTACATTGGCATACAACCATTTTAGTCTCGTGTTCATGGAAGCTGCATTTGAGATACAGAACATTTTAACAGTGTCAAGCCCATATTTAAGGGGTCAGTACACCCCTTATTTCCCTACTGTAGCTTATAGTAACAATCTGCAGTATGTGACTTTTTTTATCCATCTCAGCACCCAGCCATTGAGATCAAAACTTGAAGCATGGAGGAACAAGAGAAATCAGACCAGCCACACCATTAGTTTAGTGTAGAGGCACTGAGCAATTATTTTGACAATGCAACATATTTAATTAATTCGGTAACCTGTCCCACAATAGTAATTATTCTTCCCATATCTTCAAGTTACCTTGAGGCCAGGGTTATTAGCTGCTTACCCCACACTGATCTAGAATCCTGAACTTCTAAAATTTCACCATGTGCTCTCTTTCCTGTTTATTATTCTCTCTAGTCGGTAATTAGAGATCCATTGTTTCCCCTGTTTAGCACCTTACTTCTTCTGATCTTATACATTCAGGGACCGACCCATGCTAATAGGTAAATAAATGGCTTGTAGCCCCACAACGTCTGAGATGCCACAAGGCTAGATACATTTATGCCAGGAAAATGGCAATAAGGAGGCCTTACATGTCAATACATCTCACTAAACTCTCTAAGGAAAATGCAGCACATGGACACCAACTGCTCTGTATAATATACA
This sequence comes from Discoglossus pictus, assembly GCA_027410445.1. Classification (NCBI taxonomy): domain Eukaryota; kingdom Metazoa; phylum Chordata; class Amphibia; order Anura; family Alytidae; genus Discoglossus; species Discoglossus pictus. The sequence continues at coordinate 353,546,212 of CM050165.1, forward strand.
AATAATATACATCATTTAGTGACCCCCAACATTATTTATTGAGGCCTACCTTACATTACACAAAGCACCATCAAATAAAATAGTTGTCGTAATTGCAAGTTTGTCGCCAAAGGCGCTCATTGCCAGGCCCCCCATGTGTGCAAGGCACTCAACACTTTGAAAAAAATACAACTTTAACAGCTGCTATTTTTTTCAAGCTTCTAATTTGGAAGCCGCCGGAAGACCCCCAAAAGACACCGCTCATTGAAGGGCTCGTGATGAGCGTCGAAAGTGCTCATCCCGAGTCCTGTAAAGTAGACGTGGGAGAGCTTCGCATTGTGTGGCAAGCAGCATTGCCAGGCTTCAGATTTTATTGCCGTCATTTTTGATGGGCAATTCACTAGTCATGTCATATTTTTAACAAGTCCCATGCCCATTACAATATTTAGTAATTAAATGGGCTGGAGTTATATATAACAGAATCCATCATTTGGGTACCAGGTTCCCTTCCACCCTCCCAATAGTCCATATTCCACAAAGTTCAGTGGGGACCCTCCTGGGCATGACAAACAGGTTAATGTTACATGTGGCACATTACATTTTCATCTAGTTTTGTCTTGAGTTAAATACAATACACTTCAACTGCTCATACGTTTATCAATAATCTATGACTAACAGTAAAGATAAGGATACATGTTAGGCTCATCTTTTTTGTCCCCGAGGACCTACACCTAAGATCTCAATGAATGGCATCAGCAAAAGGACCGGTCGTTAAGAACCATTCCTCCAGCAGACTGGTCAAATACTTTATCAGATTTTTTTTGCAGCATTATTAATTTGGAGAACTAGCTGCAGCAGACACCCTTCTGTTTTCACAGTTGATACGATTCTGGGTGGGAGCACTTTCAGTTTAGACAGGAACATGAACTTCAACAAATTTATTTAAATACATATGTATTAAGGTGAGGGTCATAAAATCTCATGGAGAATCTCTTATTTTATTTTGTACATTAGACATCTCCAAAGGTTCTCGATAACATCTTGACTACTTCTGGTGCATAAAATCAGCCATACATTTTTACGTGAGAGAGTTGAGGCAGTACTGCTTCTGTGTCTAACCACATGTAGCCAGTTATAACTGTTTCATCCCACATCCTACTTTTCACATCTGGTGAAAGATTAGTATTTCCAAGGGGAGTGAGGTCACCTTAAATATCAGACCATAATGACCGGTTGCCACCACAAGTTGTGGTTTTCACATTACAAGAAAACGGATGACTTTATATTCTGAAAACATGTTTTAATCTATATTAGCAATTGATGGTCTATTATATGCTAAAGCAGTTGTTGGATCCTTAGATGATGCCTACTTGAGCCAATAATCTCAATATCAAGTTAAATGAACACCAAAATACACAAACGGAGAAAGAGCGCACACTTCTTCCTTGTGCAATTTATTCCAACAGATAACAGGTATTCATTAAATCAATAAAAAAAAAACTGAGTGGACCTAAACGGGACTATATAAGTACCAGCATTCCTCTACTTTTCTTTTTCCTTCCCAGTGTTCTGGTTTTGTTATCCATATTTTTTAACCATTCAATATTATCACTTTGACACATCCACATTTCCCATCTGCACCAGTGAGGTACATTAACTCAATTAGTGTTGTGGGTGAAACCGTCTCTTTATACAGATAGATGTGTTTTTATGTGTATATATATGCATATGAACTTCTGATAGAAGAATTATATAGGAGTTTTTGTTCTCTGTCCCCCTAGTTTGAGCTTGGCGCTTTAGCTTGGATTGTGTTGTTCTGGTTTCAGGATCAACCGATCCATCAGTATCATAAATGAACACCAACAGCATGATTTCTTTAGGGCTTATGTACAAGATTGTGTTCTAGCTTGTGTATAGTTTTTTTTAATTTTTTATACAAACGAAAAGCTAATTTTGATGTTTTTTATGGTAGGCTTATAACTGAAATCCAGATCTCCCAAAAGTGAGAATGATCTATGTCATGTTCAGGAGGTTCCACTGGACTTTTGGGGATTGTTGAAATATTGGGTGGCCCTGGATTAACATGGACTGGTATTGCCCTGTTGGCATGAGGTGGTCAATATTGCCTGGGGTATGATTTTAATGTTAAGTATGAGAATCCCCATAGCATGTTTTAGTATCAAAATTCTGCATTTTCCCCATGGAGTTTAATAAACTTTATTACAGGGTTTTCTGGACAGGTCCAGTTATAGGGTTACCGGATTGTGAGGTAGAATGTTTCCAGCAGATAAAGGGTTGGTCCTATACAGGAAGTTAGGAGAGAGATGCACAATATCACCCCTGGCAATATGGCCTTGTCTCTTGCAAGAGGAAAGACTAAGATGAAACAGACATGTCAATTATCTCTTCCTAGGTAATTTGAGATCAAAGGGCCTAACAATTTAGAGAAAGTTGACAGAGCAAGGGGAGAAAGGGAATTAGCAGATTCCACCTGCCAACTACAGATGGACAAGAAAGGAAATTTATCATATGGGCCAGTGGTCATTAGAGACTCCTTTATCCTTGATAGAGGTGGGAAAAATAGAGCTTGGAAAGTGCCTAAGAGAATGTTTTTGTTTGTGAACGTTAGATAAATATGAGTTGCCCTTGCTAATAAAGAGTGTTCAGTCTGGATATACACAATTTAAGTGTATTATTAATTCCGGGGAAGGGATAACCCTATGCATTGGGGTTATTGATGCTGCATCTGATTGACAAACATTACAGTCAGTGACTCTGCATTCTTGCTATCTTGGTTCTGGTGGTTCCTTGGTCCTATGTGGTGATTAAATACCAGTTTTGTTGTATTCCTGCTTGCAGGGGTATCTACAATAACCCACACAAGCCGCTGGGTGGGTCAGAACCAGGTTCTGTGCAAGCCCAATTGAAGTAGCCGTCGTGACAATCTGCCCCTCCCCCCAAAAAATCCTTTTTCAGTTTGAGAAGGGATGATTTATAAGATTTATAAGATTTCAGACCCAATAAACAAAAATGTCCACATATTTTAAATTAGAAAAAAGGTCAGATTTTGGTGATGAAACAGAAATGAAGTGTTGCTTCAAATAGACTGTAAAATATTCCAATCCAAGGCTCTTATAAAGAAAATGTACTGTAATTAAAGGACAAGAACATTTCTGGATTTCAGCTGACGAATACATTGAAGAATAAAAGCCATGGTCATAGATATAAGCTTTTTGATGCCCGAGGAGTGGTTGTGGGTTTTTTGCAGCATTGCACCAATGGCAATATGGTAATAGTGACAGATATATTTCACAATTAAACTTAGTACAAGACTACCATAGTCTCACCTGGATGTGCTCTTCTTCTTGGTTACTCACTAATGTGAATCTATTAATATATAGATATATAATGCCTCGTTACCAGCTACATGTTGGTATAAAATTGAATTATTTCCAAATAGCACACTTGATAGTATTACTCAACGGCAAGTAAAAGACTCATTAGAATAAACCTACACCTCAAGCTATCTAAAATGCAATCTAAAATGAATACTCCCTAACACAATCAGTCATCTAAATATAATATTTTATATGCTTTTATATTCCGGCCTTGCGTGCCTGCTAATGTTATTTTATTACAAGTGTGAAGTTTTTACCAAACTACAGTGGTCCTTTAACAAAACAGACGTAATGTTCTAAAAACTGTATAAATCCTAAATCTGAATTTTGTGGGCACGATTTTTTTTTTTTTTTTTACGAAAAAAACAGTTCATACTGTATATTCAAGAAGCACAGCATGGTATTTTAAATTGTGTGGAAGACCATGTTCCATTTATTGCAATCAAGGCCACACTGGGAGTTTAATGGGCTTCGGGTAATGATGTTTAAGCATCAGCCATTGCTCTATCAATAAGTTAAATCAATCTAAATGCTTTCTCTTAGGATCTGTGGTGCCAGGACATTCTGACCTTTAGAGTGATTAATATTCTTGGAATTTTGTCATCGGTTATTTTTAGTAGAATATTTAGGCTTAGCTATAGACAAGAGCAGAAATGCATTGCATCGGTGTACGAGGTCTGATACACACAGCTCTTAGCACTCATTTGTAAAGGCATCAAATATTCAGTATGTAAATTGTCTCAAATTAAATCTGACTTGCAAATAAATGCTTGAATTTTCTTGCAAAGCAAATGTTTGTTATGACAGTTAGAATACTCATATAAAGGGATATTTCAGAATATTCATAACTGTAGATTTTTGAATGACACAAACAAGAGAAACCCTGGGGAATCCCACAACAGATGCACCTGCTTGAAACTATTTCTCTTCCTTTGAACTGTAAAAGTGACTAAATACAGTATATGAAGTTATTCTGAATGGAATAAAAGTATTTAGAGTTTCTGTAAATGCAAAGCCCCACTATAGTTTGGGAAAACATCATATGTTTGTGAAGTATGTAACAAACTAACAATATTATCACAATTAATTGTGAGCTTTGAGTGTAAAAGCAAAGTTAGTTGACCTGTAGCCACATTAAATTCGAAGCTTGTATGTGCAACGTGAGACCCGCAACGGCTGCAAGCTTGAAATGTTGAGGATTTATGGTGCTATTAAATTAGAACATGCTGCAATTTACGGGCTTGAGAGGCAAACCCTTAAACCATGCGACTATGAAGATGATCAATTAGTCAAACTCGAAGTTACGAGTTTGGATGGATCCAATGGAAACAGAGATCATCAGATTTACATCACTGAAAAATGGAGGTTGGATTTCAAAGTCTTACAGGGTTCAATTACAAGGTACAATCGGACCCACATTCCAGTTATAATGTAATATTGATAAAGCCGTAAATATGATATTCTATTATATGCAAGTTCCATTATATGTATTAACACATTGATTGCTGGGATCAATATAACACGGAAAAAACATGAGCTTGAGAATGTTGTGCTATTAATTCTAAGACCTAACATTACTTTCTCTGTTAATAAAAGTACAGTAGGGGGTGTGTATGTGCATTTAAAGTACTATGGATTGGACTTAATCCCCCTTGCGGCTCCCCTCTAGCACTCGTTGGCTTCTTCTTATGGGGTGGAACGCCAGTGATTCTGATGCAATTTAATAGTGCAATTGGAACGTAGAGGTTACGGGCTTGACAGATCAAAGGATTTGCGAGCTTGCAAGTTGAATTTTCACGTCCTGTAGGGTTTTCTCACTCCTACCGCGCAAGTCGTCAGCAGGCTGGTTTAAGAGGCCAATTTAATAGCTGTAAGTCTTGTGAGCTACGTTACGAGCTGCGGTTTTACACGTCAGAGGAATTTAATGTGGCTGCTGGAGCTTGAGAGGGATGGTTATCCCACTGGAACATGGTCTTCCGTATAATCTCATTCCCTCCCAGGTATCTAATCTTATTAGGAATACAAGTGTCTGCTACCATTAACCAAAATGGAATATGTTGGCGTGTTACAAATAAATAAAGGATATTACAACTGAATACAATAGTAAAAAATGAAAGGCTGTATTTATTTATTTTAAACACTCCAAATTATTATCAAGTTGGTAAAAGTATGCTATAAATATGACATGTAAGTGGTCCTATATTTGCCAAACACTCTGAAAGAATGACTTGATAAAGGCCAAATATTAAATGTATTAATTATTATATGTAATTGTAATGTAGTGGGAACCACCATTTTGTTTATGTATATCTGCTTTTACAGGTGGTAGGAACATTTCCATCCACAGAAGTTTCCGTCTGCTACAACATGCAATCCTTATTGCCAGTGCTTTGAGTCAGACTAATGAAAAAAAATTCCTCTTGTCAAAGCAGCTCAAACAAACAGCTCGGTCAAGGCAATGGCTGCCAAAAATATAAAAATAATTACATATAGGTGCAGTAGTTACTAAATCAAAGGCTACCTTTTTTAGTTTCCATATTATGAAATATAAGTCTTTAAAACAGCAAATTGTGAATACTGAGCCCTTAAAACCAATGAAATTACTTAAATTAATTTAATTAGGATCCTGAGAAGGTAAAACATCACTATGGGTTTTTAAACTTGTTTGTTCTTGGTGGTCTTTGGACCAAGATATGCCAGAAGTTTAACATTTACTGCATTAAAGCACTTTTTATAGGTATCAGAATACTTATAGGTTATGTTTATATGATATTATTAATGTATTCAATCTAAGTAAGGAGGTAAATAAATTATTGGACAGACCTCATGTATTATATATGAATACTTTAGTCTCTACACTACAGAGACTGAATGTGCATTTTGAGGTTGTGTCTTGTGCAACAATATATATGTTTTGACTTTCTGTCGCATAAAAACCACATCCTTCCCGTTGTGGAAGAAAAAGCAAAGTTGTGAATGTTAACCTCTTCCACACTGCTGGCACTAGCAGAAAGCTACAGGTTAATTAAGAAATGCCCGTAGTAACAGCCAATGTGGGACATCTCGGACGTGTGCTAATAATTATATTGCACAACAGCTAGTAATGACTGCAATTCTGATCTACAGCATTATGGGTTTCATGTCCAGAATCTGCATTTGGCTGTTGCTGGCTATTTCATTTCCGCTACAAGTGTCGCAGATCAAACACACCTCCCAGCATTGCGAATGGCAAAAGAAGAACACTCACAGTATTTATTATTATCAGGTGTTCGCATCATTCTCTATGAGTGACAAAGTGTCAATAGCAACACATGCATGTAATAAATGTACATTGCTCTTTATATGCATATATAGAAAGTTGGACTAGTTGAGGGTAAAACTGATGGATTTGTCCCTTAATATTGAACTTTCTTCAAAAGAAGCATGCTTGACAGACAAGTAGGGATAGAGGTAATTTTCCTTAAAAGTGACAGTTGTGATCTCTGGGCTAAGATATATTTCTTGCAAACCAGATTTTATAAGTCTGAATCTGTAATGACCTCAAATTACATACTTTATTGTGCTGCTTCAAAATGTTTGCTATATATAAATGATAATAAAAGTGAAAAAAACCTGCAGTATATTTGCTGGAAAAGCCTTGGAAACCTCTTCATTTCTGTGGGGCATATATCTCCAAAAGATCTCCAGCAATGCACCCTTTAGTACATATGGCCCATACATTTCAGCAGTAGTTGTCTGTCCATTATCCTATTTTCATTTAAACATCATCTTACTCCTATGTCTCTCTTATTGATTTAACAATGATGTATAAGCCTCTTGTACTTGAGCTGAGAGGATCATCGTGAATCCACTACCACTCTTTCTATATGTAATAGTTTATCCCCATAGGTGTAGGAGCTGAAGTTATTCTGAGGGGGATACAGATCATTGTGTACAAAATGCAGAACAGCTTTTCTACACATCCATACATCAAAGAATCTGAGGGGGATATGTCCACCTACTCCCCCCACAGTTCCTACGCCCATGTATATCCCATTCCTTCTAAGCTGTACAGTCTTTTGCTTCATTTTCTTATTCTGTTTAACAGCGACACCTCTGAACAGTGGGTTAGTACTACTAATAATATAAGAACTTATCTTTTTTAATGATCTGTTTCCTCTTGCATCTTCGCTTAAAACACATTTCCCGTCTAGCAGATTTTAGATAGTCTTGCAGAATCAGATTAGTTTTATTTTGCTTCTTTGTAAAATATTAATTACTATTCATCTAGCAAATACTATATGCAAATAATATAAAGCACTGTGTTGTAAC